>CM044443.1:10878333-10891250 GCA_024363595.1 Xenopus borealis | reverse complement strand
GTTTTGTGACACAATAAACCATTTTGTTATTTTGTAAGTCCTGTGAGTGTGAGACTTTGTTACGGTCTACATGCTATTTTTTTGTCTTTGCACCCAGGCACTTGTTGTACCTTCGAGACGTGAGTGTGTTTTCCCGACGGCTTATATATATATCCCAAAGTGTGGCTACCAAACACAACAGTGTTCTAGCATCGGGTTCATGCTGATTTAGTGTGGGACTTATGCATGCATAGAGGAGACAAGCAGTGGGTCAGTTTCATGAGCTAGTCAGGGAAGCCAGATTTTGTCATAGACAGGTCTGTTTTTTGCATTAAATACTCATGTGAGCATAAAAAGTTGCAATAAATTCTGTTTTAATTGCGGTGGTGCTCAATGCAGTTTATTTAATTACAGTCTATGCATAAAATTGCAGTTATCACATCTATCTATATACAGTATCATCTATCTATCTGTCTGTCTGTCTATCTATCTATTTATTTATTTATCTAATATCTATCTATGTATCATCGCTCTATCTATCTTTCATATCTTTCTGTCTGTCTAATATCTATCTATATATCATCTGTAATTATATCTATCAATCAATCTATTTATCTATCTATCTGTCTGTCTGTCTAATATCCATCTAATATCTATCTATCTATCTATCTATCTATCTATCAATTTATATATATATATATATATCATCTGTAATTATATCTATCTGTCTGTCTGTCTGTCTGTCTCTCTAATATCCATCTAAGATCTATCTATCTATCTATTTATTTAATATCTATCTGTCATATATCTATCTATAAATCATATATAATCTATTATCTATCTATCTATCAACTATCTATCTATCTATGTATCAACTATCTACCGTCAATATATCGTTGATCTATCTATCTTTCATATCTTTCTGTCTGCCTACTATCTATCTAATATCTATCTATCGATTATCTGTTATCTATCATCTATCTATCTATTATCTATCATCTATCTATCTATCAATATATATATATATATATATATATATCATCTGTAATTATATCTATCTATCTATCTATCTGTCTGTCTGTCTAATATCCATCTAATATCTATCTATCTATCTATCTAATATCTATTTATCTAATATCTATCTATCTATCTAATATCTATCTATCTAATATCTATCTATCTATCTATCTAATATCTATCTATCTAATATCTATCTATCTATCTATCTATCTAATATCTATCTATCTAATATCTATCTAATATCTATCTATCTAATATCTATCTATCTATCTATCTATCTATCTATCTATCTAATATCTATCTATCTATCTATTATCTATCTATCTATCTATCTATCTATCTATCTAATATCTATCTATCTATCTAATATCTATCTGTCATATATCTGTCTGTCCATATTTTTCTATCTATCTATCTATCAAAATTATTTTACATGACTGTCCTTGGCTTTAAATGAGTGATTTTGGAAGTATTTGTAAATCATTTTTGTACACATCTTTGTAAAAATGCCTCTTAGTGTGCCACGGTGAAATGACCTTTAAAAGAAAACTAAACCCAATATGAATGGAGGTGCCAATTTGCTAGGCACATAGCTACTTCTCACTAACTTCGTTCCCTAGGTTGGCACTTCCCTTTAATAAGCACCAGCTTAGGGTACTTGAGTGTAGAAGGTGCCCCTGACATCTTGCTGTTCTCATTGCCCTCGGTGGGTAAACGTTCAGTACAGATTTTCTTGGAAGAGTTCTACATTACATTGTGCATGTGACCAGTAGGGAAGTTATTGTTTTAAAGAAGAGAAGTGTTGGCCCTTGGTAGAACGTCAGGGACTAGGGACCCTAGAAATTGCCCCATCGCTCATTGATTTCCTTTAGTAATAAGATCTGCAGTACATTGTCTGTTAAAGATTCTCGTTTACCCTTTTAATGCGAGTACAGTGTTTTCCTGTAGGCGTTCAATGTGTTCTGTTACCCAACAGAACCATCTGGTACATCAGCTTTCCTAAACAAATGATGTGTTTAACCAAAGTGAAACAAACTAATACAAATACTGTTGTTTTGTTTTTTGTAACAATATTTCTATGCAGGGAGCACATAGGCCATAAATATTTTATGAAGTTTGGCTTTGTTCTGTCTAAACAGGAGACATATGCAAATGGGAGGAATACATTTCTCTCTGCTTTAAGTTGTGAGATTGGCTGCATTGTTGTGTACTTGTTTGTATAATATTGTGCATAGCTTTCCATAATTAGCTTATGATTTGTATATCTCCCCTGCCTTTCTCACTTGGAACATGAAACGCGAAGAATTATTCTTCTCGGATTCCTACAAACTCTCCAATGATGTGTTAGGTACCCATCAGACGCTCTACTGGTCTTACTTGCATGCAGTAGGGAGAATATGAAAGGTTAGGGGGCAGTTAGATATAAACACTAAGGGACATAGTTACAATTTTCCCATGAAGGATTCGAATTTGAATGTTTTTGAAGACCACTTCGACCAGTGAATTTTGTAAATTCGATCGAATAAAATTTAATTCGAATATTCGATCATTCAACTTTCGAAGTACTTCCCCTTTAAATTTTTGTTCGACCACCTAGTTCGCCACATCAAAGCTACCGAATTGGGTTTGCTTGGTTTTGATCGAATAAAAAAAATTTGTTCGAATCGATCATGCCCAGTCATACACCTGATCTACTCTCATGACCATGCCCAGACACTCCCTATTGTACCACCAAACCCGCTCCCATTTCAAGTAAGCCCAGTATCTCTGCATATCAGTATTCATGAATGTCCTACAAAAGAAGAAACAGTTGAGAAGATTGGAATCTGCCATGCCTACATTAACTTTAGGGATGTCCTACTTGCAGCCCACCTTCTATTCTTGAACTGCAAGTCCCAGTATCCTGGTGGAAAATGGAAACATGTGAAGAACATAGTGAAGAACATAAGACAGTCCACATCATTTAGAAGAAGAAGGACTGAGGTAGCTTTAAATTGTCCGTTATATAAGCACATTAATAACGTAAGTTGTAGGAAGAAGCACATATTTTGCCACCATGTGCAGATGACATCTGATGAGGAATTCTGTGTATGTAGCAGAACATTTGCTTCAATTCAATAAACAGAATCACAATCTGTGCCGTTCTCTAGGATCAACATACAACATGCTTGGTGAGTCAGGCTTTTTGGCGTGTCTTTCGCTTCAAAGTTAAGTCATACAAATGAGATAAATGCTATCAGGGAATGCCGTGGGAAAGCGCCATGTCTCCGCCAATTAGAGTCCTGTGCGGGTCCATTTTTTGGGACCCGTAACCGACCCATAACCACGACCCGCATTCTTACCCGCTTGGACCCGCGACCTGACCCGTACCCGCAACCCAAGATCCGCAACCCGGACCCGCGACCCGCTGTCCATCAAGTGCTGTCATTGTAAACTGGAAATGACATCATCAGAAGTAGCCGTGATCAGGAAAAAGGAGTAAAACAGGAAGTGCTGTCAATGTAAACCGGATGTGACATCATCAGAAGTAGAAATGCTGAGAAAAAGGAGTAAAAATTGCTATAGCGAGGATCCACGACCCGACCCTCAACCTGCAGAACCACCGGCCCACTTCTATACCTGCACCCAGAAATTCTACGAGCAACCCGCAGGGCACCATGGATTTTGCGGGTACCCGACCCCGCTGCAGGACTCTACCGCCAATCCATTCGAAGCAATTTTCAGTATAATCCATTTCACAGCAGTGGGCAAAAATCTTCTCATTTAAACTTGTATGTTTCATTTTATTAGCCTGGGAAACAGCTCTACGGTGGGAAGGGTTCCATGAATCAGATGAAAAGTCTTTTATTACATAAGAACTCTCTCAACAAATCATAATGATATGATCTCCCACCAGTTAGATTGTCCTGACAGCTCTCCAACTGATACTCATGCCTTGCACATATCTTAAAATAATTTGCTATCTCTAGTAAAAAGCCTGCAGAGAAGCTAAGGGCCTTCTACTCTGCTCTTAATGTGTGGACCTGGCTCAAAGTGTGTTTATCTGTTCAACCAAAGTCACGGTCACTAATTTTATGTTACTTGGGGCATACAACCCTCTGGCTCCTTGTACTTCAGATTCGCCTTTCCATGCATGCTGCAGCCTTAGACAAGGAAAGAAGAAAGCACCCTGCCATTCTGCATTTATTTGTAGGGCATGTGCAGTGAATCAGCAGGAAGATCTATTAGGGTCATCTTTGGAAGCACAGATATTTACTGCTAAAGCCAGGGGTCCCCAACCTTTTTTACCCGTGAACCACATTCAAATGTAAAAAGAGTTGGGGAGCAACACAAGCATGAAAAAGTCCCTGTGGTTGCCAAATAAGGGCTGTGATTGGCTATTTGGTAGTCCCTTTGGGACTGGCAGCCTACAGGAGGCTCTTCTTGGTACTATACTTAGTTTTTATTCAATTAAAACTTGCTTCCAAGTCTGGAATTCAAAAATAAGCACTTGCTATGAGGACAATGAGAGCAACATCCAAGGGGTTGGAGAGCAACATGTTGCTCGCGAGCTACTGGTTGGGGATCACTGGCTAAAGGGATGTGGTGGCCTTTAACTGGTACAGAAATCCAAAACATAAAGAGCAATATTTCTACCCTCCTTCATTGTTAAGCTTTGGTTCCTCTTTCTAGAGAACATACCACTATAAAACGGGTTTTAACCAATTTCAACCAGATAGGTGGAGGTCATTTGCCTTAAGTGCCTCATATCTTAAATTCAACTCAACGAAAATTCTTGCTGACAGATTAGAAAGGAACATACACCCTTTTCATCGCAAAGAGGAGTCTAGTGATTAAACTGCCGATCTATTTACCTAGCACTGCTGAATGCCACCCTCCTAAAGAAAGGTTACGTATCACATGCTGAGGCTTGACTGAAAAAAAAAACAGCCGCCCAGAGTGAATGTGTAGGCTGAACACATGTTTTAACTGGGAACTACTTCAAATACATTGTGCAGTGCATGGAACAGCAGGTGTGAGCTCAGACACACTTCAAAGCACTCAGGAAGCAAGAAAAGATGTTCATTTGAATGTTTTTACCCTGAATCTTAGTTCCTTGGAAAGAAGGTCAAAGTGTCAACTTTTGGGAATTTTCCACCTGCACATGATTCTCTTTGATGTGTTTTAGTAAGAGTGAATATAAAGATATTTATAAATCTGTAATTTTTTGTAAGAATCTAGAAGACCTACATGTCATATGCACAATCTAGGCTCAGACCTAAATCTCATTTGTACACCCTAGGCTCAGGTCTACATCTTATATGCACTTTAGGCTCAGACTAACTTAGTTTCAGAACTGCATCTCATATGCACCTTAGACTCAGATCTACGTTTCCGACTAATTTACTTTCAGAGCTACATCTAAATCTCATATGCACCTTAGGCTCAGACCTACGTTTCTGACTAATTTACTTTTAGAGCTGCATCTACATCTCATATGCACCTTAGGCTCAGACCTACGTTTCTGACTAATTTACTTTCAGTGCTGCATCTAAATCTCATACGCACCTTAGGCTCAGACTAACTTAGTTTCAGAACTACATCTCATATGCACCTTAGGCTCAGACCTACGTTTCTGACTAATTTACTTTCAGAGCTGCATCTAAATCTCATATGCAACTTAGGCTCAGACTAACTTAGTTTCAGAACTACATCTCATATGCACCTTAGGCTCAGACCTACGTTTCTGACTAATTTACTTTCAGAGCTGCAACTACATCTCATATGCACCTTAGGCTCAGACCTACGTTTCCAACTAATTTACTTTCAGGGCTGCATCTACATCTCATATGCACCTTAGGCTCAGACTAACTTAGTTTCAGAACTACATCTCAAATACACCTTAGACTCAGACCTACGTTTCAGACTAATTTACTTTCAGAGCTGCATCTACATCTCATATGCACCTTAGGCTCAGACTAACTTAGTTTCAGACCTACATTGCATATGCACCTTATACTCAAACCTACATCTCATTTGTACACCCTACACTTAGACCTACATCTCACAGGTACACCCTAGGCTCATGCCTACATCTCACATGCACACCCTAGGCTCAGGCCTACATCTTATATGAAACTTAGACTCAGACGTACGTCTCATATATGCACCTTAGTCTCAGGCCTACGTCTCATTTATGTATCTTAGACTCAGACCTACATCTCATATATGCACCTTAGTCTCAGGCCTACGTCTCGTTTATGTATCTTAGACTTAGACCTACATCTCATATATATGCACCCTAGGCTCAGACTAACTTAGTTACAGAACTACATCTACATCTCATATACAACTTATACTAAGACCTACATCTCAGACTTAGTTTCAAAACTACGTCTACATATCATATGCACTTTAGGTTCAGACCTAAAGACTAATTTAAATTCAGAGCTGCCTCTACATCTCATTTGCACCTTAGACTCAGATCTATGGTTCATATATGTACACAAGACTCAGAACTAAGTCTCATATATGCACTTTAGACTCAGACCTATTTCTCATAAATGCTTCTTAGCTACAGCTACATCTCATATGCACTAACTTAGTTTCTGACCTACATTGCATATGCACCTTAGACTCAGACCTACATCTCATTTGTACACCCTACGCTCAGACCTACATCTCACAGGTACACCCTAGGCTCAGGCCTACATCTTAAATGCACCTTAGACTCATATATGCACCTTAGACTCAAATCTACATCACATATACGCACCCTAGGCTTAGACCTACATCTCATATATGGAACCTAGGCTCCCATCTATCTTTCATATATACAACAGGGCCGCTCCTGCCTTGAGACAAGGTGAGAACTTGATTCAGGAGGTAGTGAGTGGCCAGTCACCAGGGGTGGCAAAATGCGGGCTCTGGTAACTTTAAGAAACAAATTTCTGTTTTGCAAAACAGGAATTCGGCTGTGTTAGTGCAGCTAGAACATAACACTCATTGCTGTAGCAATATGGTCCCCCAAATCTAATGCTAAAATTTGGAGCGGGAGAGGGGGGCCCCATCAGCAAGTACTCCAACTGCCATTGTTACAGTTAACAGATGTTATAATGGGATAACCATTTTTAGCAAACAATCATTAGGTGAAATTAAAGGTGTGCTGTCTGAAATAAAATGTGTGTGAGTAAATTTAGAAGATACAGGTGAATGGTGTTTAGACTCAAGCAGCAGCCTAGGAATAAGCATCAGAATGTAACAGGATTTCAGTAATTACTTGGCATGTGACCACTGGGATCCTTGTTCCAGTAAATAACTGCAGAGCCGGTGTGAGTTGTGGCCTCAATTAATTATTCTTTATGATAAGACCAGACAAAATGGAACTTAAAATGAGAATCGCTGTAAAGCAAACTGAAGATACTGTCATTTTGTTCTTTATTAGGGTTGATTTCCTCTCTTGTTTCGTCCTTTATAATGTCTCCTTATATCCATTATATATCATAGGCTCTCCCCCTGGCTTGAGCAAATTTAAATGGTATTTTAATAAAATAAGATGTTCTTTTAAATAGGGTAAACTGGGTAAACTGGTTGAGTGTAAGCTCTACTGAACAGGGATGCCCTTTTGTTACTGAGCGTATATTATTATGTATCTGTAATGTAGTTTTTCCCTCCATTCGTACTACTTACAGGTAGTTGTCCAGAATACTCGGAACCTGGGGTTTTCAGGATAACAGATCTTTCTATAATTTTCTTTCTGTCATTTTAGTCTACTAGAAATTCATGTAAAGATTAAATCAACCCAATAGGCTGCTTTTGCTTCCAATAAGGATTAATTATATCTTAGTTGGGATCAAGTACAAGCTACTGTTTTATTATTACACAGAAAAAGAAAATAATTTTTAAAAATTTGGATTAATCCATTAAATGGAGTATATGGGTATTGACCTTTCTGTATTTCACAGCTTTCTGGATACCAGGATTCCAGATCCCATACCTGTACTGTATATACAACTATACAGTATATACATAAATATAAGGATATTATAAGTCACCAAGTCCCATAGCTGAAGTCCAACTGCTTTTCTACAGACCATGGAGGTAACTTCTAATGTCCTCATATTTTACAACAGGGTGTTCAATATTTATTATATTACACAAGTTTCAGCGAGTCATGTCACATCACTAAGCTGATGACATCACTAGTGTAACACCCGCCACTGGTTCTGAGCACCAGCGCATGAGCACCGGCATGCGTCAACTTAGGCACTGGCCTCAAAACGCCCGTGCATGCAAATCAGACGCCAGCCCTAGAAAGGACGCTTGCACCAAAATACTTAGGCGCAATGACCTCTAATTTGGGCGCCTAGCTTCCTATTGGTCCCTTATGTGTCTGTCTTCCTCAGCCTGCTCCTTATTAGTTCCTGTTCCCTTAAATATCTTCCTCCTCATTTTGCCCAAGCTGGCTTAATTTCCTACTTTTCCTGCTAATGCTCTGTTTGTCCGAGTTTCCTGGTTTTGACCCTCTGCCTGTTTTCTTGACCTCCGAACCTTCGCTGCCTGAATCCGCCTGCATTTGACTACGCTTTAGCCTGACCCCTCTGTAACCCGTCTTCTGGAAATGACCTTTGCCTGGATTTTTACTACGCCTTGCCTGATCCCTTGATACCTCGCTCCTGGTAACTCGCCTGGCTTCTCTACCACCTCCACAGCAGAAAGCCCGGGGTAGAGTCCTGCAGCGGGTCGGGTACCCGCGGTATACCCGCAAAATCCCGCGGAACCCTGTGGGTTGAATGTAGAAGTTCCGGGTGCGGGTATAGAAGCGGGTAGGTGGTTGTGCGGGTTTATGGGTTGAGGGTTGGGTCGCGGATCTTCATCATAGCAATTTTTACGCCTTTTTTCTGAACATTTCTACTACCGATGATGTCACTTCTGGTTTACAGTGACAGCACTTCCTGTTTTACTCCTTTTTTTCTGATCACGGCTACTTCCAATGATGTCACTTCCGGTTTACAATGACAACACTTCCTGATTCTTGATGGTTAGCGGGTTCGGGTTGCGGATCGCGGGTACGGGTCGGGTCGCGGGTCCAAGCAGGTAAGAATACAGGTCGCGGATTGCAGGTTGCCGATACGGGTCGTGTATGGGTCCCAAAAAATGGACCCGCGCAGGACTCTAGCCCGGGGCCCCAAAAGGGCATCGGTGAATACCGGAGCCTTAGAGAGGTTCCTGTTACCATCAGTTCTCCTGGATCAACTACCTTCCTCCGGGATCCGAGGTAAATAGATCGTTATAACTAGGCACTATTGTAATTGTACACACTTAGGGGCTATAGTGGTGCAACCTTCTCCTCAATAACAATTGTTGCTGCACAGATTAGACCTCCTCAGTTTAGTGATCAATATTTTACTGCACTATTTCACAAAGTACCTTCTTTCTATACTTCAATTCAAAACAGAAACACAGCCTTTCCCACTCACGCCCCGGTGCGTTCAGCGTGTTACATTATAGCCGTGTAACTATTTTTACATAGCTTTAAAACCTGAATCTCTGTAGACTTTGAACTGCAATATGTTTGGAGGTTGGTTCCCCGAGGGTTCCTTACAGGCCCGTAGAAACAAACGCTAGCAAATGATAAATGTTCCCACTGCGGGATCTTACAAAGAAACTCTGCTAAGTGCTCAGAAATAATACATGCATTCATGTGTAGCCCTGGAGGCTACCATCTTAACATCCTGTGCATTTGTGGAAGAATGGAGAATCCATAGGCAAAATATAGAGGGGAAAAAAAGAGAAGTTGTTGAGCAAATATCTTGCTTTTTATTTTCTGTTTTCCTAAGAGCAAAGCATGTAATATAATGAGAGTCCCTCAGAACCTTCAAGTTGGGTTCTCCTCATTGACCTTCAACCTGCCCAACAATCACTAAGAGGGTCGACCCCTCAGTTCAGGAAGCACTGAAGTATAACCTCAGCCTACATATGTTGCAACAGTTGAGCGTTGGCCACATGGGTAATACGTAAATTGTGAGGCTGTCCAATCACAGGTCTTTCCTCACCAGCACAACCCAATATTGTTCTATTAGATCGCTATTGTTGACTATATGGCCAAAAACACAGCTGCCCACCCTATGAGAAAGGACACAAATCACCCTCCCTCCAACAACAAGACCTATATATACGGTAGACAGGGATAATATTAAAAAATGTATTAATCTTAGGTTTCCAATTCAATAATCTTATCAGATGAAGTCCCGAAGCGGCGAAAACACCCAAAGTCACAAAAACTGCTGAAAGTGAAGTCCTGAAGCAGCAAAAAGACCTGAAGTCACGAAAAAAGCCGAGATTAAAGTCCTGAATCGGTGAAAAGACCTGAAGTAACAAACGAAGGCGAAGTTGAAGACCTGAAGCCACGAGTTTATTTCTACTGAACACCAATTTGTGCATTTTTTTTTTTTGTTTTTTTAATCCCCTGGCCACCAATGTATTATTTTAATATTCTATAGGCCCCTGCCACCAATGTTTTTTTTTTTAAATATTTTTTGGGGC
Source organism: Xenopus borealis (assembly GCA_024363595.1). Lineage (NCBI taxonomy): Eukaryota > Metazoa > Chordata > Amphibia > Anura > Pipidae > Xenopus > Xenopus borealis. Next base: position 10,880,726 of record CM044443.1, on the reverse strand, counting down.
CCCAATTTTTTTAACTTGTATGGGGGGCCCTGGCGCCAGTTTTTTTTTTTACTTATAAGGGGGCCCTGATCATCAATAGCTTTTTATGACGTGTGTGGGAGGGTTACTTTTTTAGTGCTGATGTCTTTTAACTGTGATGTGGCATGGGGGGTGGGGCTTGGGCCAGGATGGGCGGGATCGAGGGTGGGGCTTGGGTGCCAGGTGGGGCTTGGATACCAGGGTGGGTGGGTGGGGCCAGGGTGCCCGGAAAATGTTGTTGTACAGGGCCCTGTGATTTCTAATGGCGGCCCTGGTTACAGCACTAACCTGTGTGTGTCTTGAACCATAGAAAAGCATAGATTTTTCTTGTGTGTTCTAAATGTATTGTTTTCAAATGTATTGTTTTTACTATGTTTTATTACTCTTCTTTCTATTCAGGCCTCTTCTATCCCAGTCTCTTATTCAAATCAGTACATGGTTGCTGGGGTAATTTGGACCCTAGCAACCAGACTGCTGAAATTGCAAACTGGAGAGCTGCTGAATAAAAAGCTAAATAACTCAAAAACCACAAATAATAAAAAATGAAGACCAATTGCAAATTGTCTCAGAATATCCCTCTCTACATCATACTAAAAGTTAATTTAAAAGTGGGAAAACTCCTTTAAGACAAAAAGAATGGCTGACAACCTAATCACAGTGATGGTCACATGCGGTGACCATTCTAAAGCTCTGATTGGTTTAAAGATGTCCTTTAGCCACACCCATTGAAACATGTCTACATACAGTAACAAAGGGACAAAGCTATTTCAATAAGCATTAACACAGCCTTCAATACAAAGCTGTGCAATTCTATATTCTGCATGTAACAACATTCTTCTATTAAACTGAACCGTCAGATTAATTTACAGAAAATGTTTTCATAACATTTTCGACCGCTGAAGGATTTTCCCATTCTTTGCTGAAGGAATTTGCAGAAATGACCCTCCTATATATCACTCAGTTATGTCAGTGTGACTTTTTGTATTGTATCCTAGCAATGCAGAACTATGTGAACTCTGCCTTTATGCTGACAATGGGATATTTCATTAGTATGCAAAACACACAGGGATAGCTGCATGCATGGCCCGAATTTCCTATTAAGCAGGACAATCGATCGTTAACGCTGGGCCATCAATGGGTAGAGACACACTGCTTGTGCTGGGGACACAGAGTCACTGTATCAAGATGAGTAATTGAAGAGAATTCCCTAAAAACATGGACACAGAGAATCTATGGAGCCTCTTACACACATAACTTGAGCTAAAACATTCAGAAGTGAAACAGGATTGAGATATACAGGTATGGGACCTGTTATCCAGAATTCTCGGGACCTGGGGTTTTACGGATAACAGATCATTACGCACTTTGGATCGTCAGGGGTGGCCAGACTTTGTTAACTGGGATCTACTCTCGACGCCTGGCCCCCATCAGGAGATCTACCTTGATAATGCGCAGCAAATGTTTTAGACCATGACCATTTTTGTGGCCACACCCCCTAATTAACATGTTCCTTTTACAAAATTTGGCAGGTTATGAAAGCTTGCTGCTCTCAGCTCTCCCTACCCCTCCATGCCTCCAGCCTTCCCTCCTCGTCCTTCCCCTCTGTGTCTGTAGTCTCCCCTCCTGTGTCCTTCCCCTGCATGCCTGCAGCCTTCCCTCCAGCAGCCTTCCCCTCTTTGTCTGCAGCCTTCCCTTGAGCAGCCTTCCCCTCTTTGTCTGCAACCTTCCCTCCAGCAGCCTTCCCCTCTGTGTCTGCAGCCTTCCCTCCAGCAGCCTTCCCCTCTGTGTCTGCAGCCTTCCCTCCAGCAGCCTTCCCCTCTGTGTCTGCAGCCTTCCCCTCTGTGTCTGCAGCCTTCCCCTCTGTGTCTGCAGCCTTCCCTCCAGCAGCCTTCCCCTCTTTGTCTGCAGCCTTCCCTCCAGCATCCTTTCCCTCCCTCGTCCTTCCCCTCCATGCCTGCAGCCTTCCCTCCTGTGTCCTTGCCCTCTGTGTCTGCAGCCTTCCCTCCAGCAGCATTCCCCTCTGTGTCTGCAGCATTCCCCTCTGTGTCTGCAGCCTTCCCCTCTGAGTCTGCAGCCTTCCCCTCTGAGTCTGCAGCCTTCCCTCCAGCGTCCTTCCCTTCCAGTGTCCTTCCCCTCCAGCGTCTTCCCCTCCAGCAACCTTCCCTCCAGGGTCCTTCTGCTCCATGTCTTGCAGCCTTCCCTCGAAAAGCCTTCCCTCCCGCGTCCTTCCCGTCCTGTGTCTACAGCCTGCCCTCTTCCCTTCTTTCATGCTGCTTCTGTCTCCACGCCTTCCCTCTGAGCTGCGCTTGCCTTTATGCCGCTCTTATCTCCCCACCTCTTCCTGCCGCTCTTATCTCCCCACCTCTTCCTGCCGC
>CM044443.1:10855568-10871385 GCA_024363595.1 Xenopus borealis | reverse complement strand
GGACAGTGAGGTTGTGGAATGCACTGCCGGGTGATGTTGTGATGCTCATTCTGTTTATGATTTTAAGAGGGGTTTGGATAATTTTTTGGAGGGGTTGAACTTGATGGACTTTTAACTATGTAACTATATTATTTACTGTACATTAACTAGTACATTCCTACGTTAGCTGTCAGTGGTGCTGTAGGTTGTACTTCAACAGAAAATCTTGGCCAGTCTTGTTTATCTAAGGGTGAAAGGTCCATAGGGATCATTTATGACCTCAGTGTTTGCACCGAGAGATACTTGCATCCAAAGACACTCCTTACTCTTCCCTATAGTTGTACTTGGAGCCATTGCACCTGACCCACCTCCTATTCCAAATCTCACTCACTAGTACAACTTTTTTACCCTGGAGCTACAGACACCTTCAAGTTGTTGGTAATTCCAGGGCAGCTGCATCAATGGCTGCAACAGACTTGTGCTTAAATGGGTTGTTCCCCATTAAATTAACTTAAAGGAGCAGATTTATCAATGGTCGAATGTAGAAATAAAAAAAAAATTCGAAATTCGACCATGTGAATAGTATGTGAAGTAAAATCCTTCGAATTCGAAGGATTTTACCCCAATTCGATCGATCAAATAGGAAAAATTTGATTGATCGATTAATCGTTCGAATCGATCGATTTGAACGTTTTTTTTTCGATCGATCAATTTTTTTAATTAGATCAAAAATAATGATAACCAAATAGTCGAATATTCAAATTATTCGAATTTGAATATTCGATGGTCGGATTTGCCTAATTTGCATGTTCGAATTCGAATCTTTTTGAAATTCAATTGAACTTCGAATTCTTCATGTGAATTTAGTAAATCTGCCCCTTAGTATGATGTAGGCAGTGATATTCTGAGACAATTTGCAATTGGTTTTCATCTTTTATTATTTGTGGTTTTTTTGAGTTATTTAGCTTTTTATTCAGCCGCTCTCCAGTTTGCAGTTTCAGCTAGGGTCCAAATTACCCTAGTAATTATGCATTGCTATGAATAAGAGACTGGAATATGAATAGGAGAGGCCTGAATAGAAAGAGTAGTAGTAAAAAGTAGCAATAACAATAAATGTGTAGCCTTACAGAGCATTTGTTTTTAGATGGGGGTCAGTGACCCCCCCCTCCCCATTTGAAAGTTGAAAAAGTGACAGAAGAAGAAGCCAGATAATTCAAAAACTAAAAAAGAAAAAATGAAGACCAATTGAAGAGTTTCTTAGTATTAGCCATTCTATACTAAAATTTTATTTAAAGCTGATCCACCCTTTTAAGGAATCATGAGCACTGAGCTAAGACAAAATGACACAATCTCGACACCAAATATTTTTAGTGCAATTCGGTCTGATTCAGCGAGCCCGCAAACACAATGGCAAGTCTAATGACAGTTTGAGTACAATCACATGAGCCCATGCCAATGCTAGAATTGTGGGCACAACTTCATTCTGGGTAATAGAACATGACAAATTGCTTCCAAATTGCATACTGAATTTATGTGCATAAATGAGACCTCTTATACAAGTGACCCACCCTTTACTAAACATCCCACAATTATTATTGTCTTACCCTACTACTGCCTGGTCTCCTTAAGGGTTGTGACATCCAGGCAGATTCAGGGAGATTTAGTCGCCTGGCAGTTAATCGCCTCTTCTGCGAGGCGACAATCTCCCCGAACTGCCTGGTCACATGACATGGGGACAACTGGGAAGTTGAAAATATGTCTAGTCCCATGTCAGATTTCAAAACTGAATATAAAAAAATCAGTTTGCTCTTTTGAGAAATGGATTTCAGTGCAGAATTCTACTGAAGCAGCACTATTAACTGATATCATCCCTTTAATTTCAGATGGGTGCCTCTCCCATTGACTTATACAGGACCTCAATAGGGCGATTTTCTGATTTGGGCTTTTTGCAGCATTGGGGTATTATAAATCTCAAAAAATTTGATTTTTTTTTTCCTCTAACAATTTGAGTTTTCTAGTGAAAAAAACAATTTTTTTTTAGTTTTTTAGATTTTACTGGACTTAAATAAATAACCCCCTTAAAGTACAGAAATCCAAATTACATAATTATCCAGAAAACCACAAATCTGATGGATAATAGGTCCCATGACTGTAATTTGATAAATTCATTTTTCTTCTTGTTCTTTTTCCCTGAAGTATTTTATCATCAAACTTGATCTTTTTGTCCTGCACTATTTCTTTATTAACTGTGAAATAAGATCCCTTTCCAGCTTCATGTAAGCAACCATCTTGGATTTCTAAGCTGTATGTTATTATTATTATTATTATTATTAATAACAATAAACCCAGCCATCACTATGAAACTGTCAGAGGAGTAACCAAATCCAGGAGTTCATAGTAAGTAACATATACAGTATATAAGACAGAAGAAGCTTCCATAACCTTCACACCTTTCTCCGATAATATTTAATCTCTTATGTCTAATTAATAAATGTACAAATTGCCATGGGGGGGGATATAAAGGGGCCAATTTATGAATCTTTGGTATTTAGTTACTGACCAGTAACAATAGGAATAATTCATTTTCTGCACTGGAACAATACGTCCCCGTTTGAAGGTTCTTGTTCAGGAAGAGTCGAAATCCTTCAGCAAAATTACCGAGATGACAAAATTTTCCGACAGGAACCGATGGAAGTTAATGAGAAACAGAATGGAAGGAACATGTTGATATATCAACATCTCTTTTAATTATTTTCTAACAATATTGGGAAGGAAGGGGGGAGTGGGAAAACATACACCCACCCAAAGAAAATGTATAAACACAGTTCTTATTAGCGACAATCCACCTGACATTATTTCTGGAGTTCAATGACTTGAGTAAGGGAACTTGCCCTTGAGCCTTTGTGTAGATGTCAATGAACTTCAGATATATTTAGTGATGGGCGAATCTGGGGCATTCTGAAAAAATTCGGGAAAATATCGAAATCGGAAAGTTCACGAAAGATTTGTGAAATTTTACAGTATTCATGAAAAATTTGTGAAATTTACCCGTTTTCACAAAAAAATGTGTGGAATTCGAAATACATCACTATAAATTTCAAGCAATTTCACTATAAATTCGTGAATTTTGAACTATTGCGCTAAATTCGTGAAATTCAAACATTTTCAATATAAATTCATGAATTTCAAACGTTTTCACTATAAATTCGTTAACTGCGAACGTTTTCACTAGAAATTCGTGAATTTCGAATGTTTTCAGGAAAAATTTGTGAATTTCGAACGATTTCACAAAAAAATTGTGAAAATTGATGGCGAATTTTCACAGCCACTTCACAAATTTATTCGCCGGCGGCGCCGCTGCAAATTCATGCCATCACTAGATATATTTCATATTAATGGTATGGAACGACTCTATATGATATGAAATATCAAGGGAATGGTGAGAAGAAAGCAACATGTAGAGTGGGAGAACCATAGAGGTGGAGATGGAAAAGGACCATAGTGAGACATGGAGGGTAACAAAACAAGAGGCTTAACATTGCAAGGTGCCCATCACCCCCCCCCCCTCCCCATTGAGGTCATGAACAGGGGGGTGAATAGGGATGTAACTTCTAATATCTACACACTTTAACCCACCCTAGCTTGCTACAATAAAGTGCAACAAATCCTGTTGCTCATCAAACCAATGGCCTTAGATGGAGTTATAGAAGGGCCCAAAACAGGGGAACACTTGCAAATAAGGGATGTGCCTAGAGCCCCCCCATTGCACCCTACTCATGTGTCTACCACTATATTTCCCCCCTCCCCCGATTCACTTAGATCATGTCCTGTTCTGTGATCACACCAAATGATGGTCTACCCAGATCCCTGTCCAGCCACCCAGGTCATTCCACTGCTCCAGGATAAATACTGATGACTCTGAAACATCTGTGTGGGTTGACAGGATTGTAGTAATCAATCACCTTTTATAGAGTCACTTAAGGGAACTCTGAGTATCACTCATGTATTATAAGGGATAATGTACCCCCTACTGTAAATGATAAGGATATTAGAAGTCACTGAGGGGTGTGACCATATAAAGCACAAGGCTGCAGGCTGAGTTATACAGGGAACTCTGAGTATCACTCATGTATTATAAGGGATAATGTACCCCCTACTGTAAATGATAAGGATATTAGAAGTCACTGAGGGGTGTGACCATATAAAGGCACAAGGCTGCAGGCTGAGTTATACAGGGAACTCTGAGTATCACTCATGTATTATAAGGGATAATGTACCCCCTACTGTAAATGATAAGGATATTAGAAGTCACTGAGGGGTGTGACCATATAAAGGCACAAGGCTGCAGGCTGAGTTATACAGGGAACTCTGAGTATCACTCATGTATTATAAGGGATAATGTACCCCCTACTGTAAATGATAAGGATATTAGAAGTCACTGAGGGGTGTGACCATATAAAGGCACAAGGCTGCAGGCTGAGTTATACAGGGAACTCTGAGTACAATGTAATATAACGTGGTATCATCCCAGAATACTAACATCTACCCAGCAACCAACACTGAGTAATTGTGGAAGGAACACAGCATTGAACTCTAACTCACCATTATATATCTGTTGTGAAGCCGACAGCACAGCATAATAAGGTCCAACAAATGATTCCCATCAACCCAAATTCTACACTGGTTAATAGAACGCAGTTAGTCCCATTAAGTGACCTTCCTCTGTTTATAAATGGAACGATAAAGAATATTGACCAGTATTCGGCGTGCAACTAAATACCAGAAGCGATCATAAAAAATAGTAATTTCCATTTTATAACCAGCAATCGATAAGAAATTAGCAATGAAAGCATCAGTTAATGTACAAAGATATTTTTTTAAACATCAGGGACTGTAAGTGTGAGCTTATAGTGACCTGTATCAACTCATTTTCCCATAGGTTAGGGAAAAATCAATATCTTTCATATTGCTGCCTTAACCGGCTGTAATTCTGCAGCAGTATCATAGAAGAGCGCCTTAAAGAAAATACATTGATTGGAGGAATGGTTAATACTAGGGAAGCAGTGAATCCAGGATTCGGTTTGGGATTCCGCCCTTTTCAGCAGGATTCCCAGCTGAACCAAATCCTAATTTGCATATGCAAATTAGGTGTGGGCGGGAAATTACAGTTCGGCCGAATCCAAAATAGTGGATTCGGTGCATCCCTATTTAATACATAATTCTGGCAAGCTGGTTTATGGAACCCAGAACCAAATGTTTAGCATGAGAGAGCATATGAAAATGTAACTAAGGGCCCCCTGCTGAGTCCCATAGACATTAAAGGGATACTTTCATGGGAAAAAATGTTTTTTTTTAAAAAATGCATCAGTTAATAGTGCTGCTACAGCAGAATTCTGCATTGAAATCCATTTCTCAAAAGAGCAAACAGATTTCTTTATATTTCATTTTGAAATCCGACATGGGGCTAGACATTTTGTCCGTTTCCCAGCTGCCCCCAGTCACGTGACTTGTGCTCCGATAAACTTCAGTCACTCTTTACTGCTGTACTGCAAGTTGGAGTGATAACACACCTCCCTCCCCCCCCAGCAGCCTAACAACAGAACAATGGGAAGGTAACCAGATAACAGGTCCCTAACACAAGATCACAGCTGCCTGGTAGATCTAAGAACAGCACTCAATAGTAAAAACCCATGTCCATTCAGTTACATTGAGAAGGAAAAAAAACAGCCTGCCAGAAAGCAGTTCCCTCCTAAAGTGCTGGCACAAGTCACATGACCAGGGGCAGCTGTCTAGCCCCATGTCAGATTTCAAAATTGAATATAAAAAAAATCTGTTTGCTCTTTTGAGAAATGGATTTCAGTGCAGAATTCTACTGGAGCAGCACTATTAACTGATGTGTTTTGAAAAAAAACATGTTTTCCCATGAGAAAATCCCTTTAAGGATTCTTGGTATATGACATTATATATGGTGCGCAGCATTATTATTGATTTGAAGCCTAATTTTGGTATTCGGATTTGAGTACAGCATCATGAATGATGAATAATAAAACCGCAGGACGCGTTGGTTACATAGTATCACATGAGCACTTTTATCTCTATATGTAATAAAAGGCACAGAGTTTGCCCAGATGCAGTAATCCATAGCAACCAATAAGATTATTGCTTTTAACCAGGTGACCAATAAGTGCTACCTGCCGATTGGCTGCTATAGGTGACTAGAGGAACTTGACTTACACAACCATAGCTGTGTGCTGCCTGCAGGTTCACCTTGAACGTGGGCCCAATGCGAGGCTTATGCTTTATATGGGTGCGGGGCAAATGCAGAACAAATACTGTATCTTTGTCCGTAATACACAATAAAAGGTGCACTGGATTTCCACTGGATTAGCTATGCTCTCATGCACTCCTATGCACTGCTGCTTGAATGAACATTAAAACTAAATAGCACTCATTTTACTTGCCGTAAGGTTTGTCTAAATACTGAGAATCTTGAAATGTGGGATTCATTTGGGTCCTAAAACAAATAATGACTTATCCGGTGCTTTTCTAACGTCTTATTTATAACTCTGCTGCTGTCCAACTGTTACTAATCTGCCACTCCCATCATCCCGTGGCAATCATAACTGATGGGGACTGTAGTTCAACAGCAACTCCAGGGTTAATAGCTCAGATACATATATATGGTTATAGTATTATAATATATATTTAGTATTACAGCAGATTCAAACTTCCTTAAACTGGGGGGGGGGGGGCTTGGTCTGCTTGCAGTAGTTCCTAATACACACTTTCTAAGCATTTATGGGTAAACTAAACAAATAATAAATATGCACCATAATCTCCATATTACTGAAACTTCACCATAATCTCCAGATTACTGAAAATAGATAGATAGATAGATAGATTATAGACAGATAATAGATAGATAGATAGATAGATAGATAGATAGATAGATGGATAGATTATAGACAGATAATAGATAGATGGATGGATGGATAGATAATATATATATATATATATATATATTATAGATAGCTAGATAATAGATCGAGATAGATTATAGATAGATAGATAGATAGATAGATAGATAGATAGATAGATAGATAGATGATAGATAGATAGATAGATAGATAGATAGATAGATAGATAGATGGATAGATAGTTAATGGATTGGCATAGATAGGTAGATAGATATATGGATGAATTGATAATAGTTATATAGAGATAGATTATAGACAGATGATAGATAGATAGATAGATAGATAGATAGATAGATAGATAGATAGATAGATAATAGATAGAGATATATATATTATAGATAACTAGATAGTAGATCGAGATACATTATAGATAGATGATAGACAAATATATAGCTAGATAAATAAATAAATAGACGGATAAATAGATAAATAGTTAGATGGATAGATAGATGATCAATAAATATATATTATAGATAGATAGATATTTATAGACAGATGATATATAGATAGATAGATAGACAGACAGACAGACAGACAGATAGATAGATAGATAGATAGACAGACAGACAGACAGACAGACAGACAGATAGATAGATAGACAGATAGATGATATAGATATAGATACACCCTCTTGTTCCCCAGTCATACAGTAAAGCCAATACTATGAGTGGACGCATCTCCATTCCTTTATCTGCTAATTCCAATACATTTGCAGTCACTAAATGGCACTGACAGAAAAGAAATGGTTTTCACATGCACTGACACTAAATGTCACACACAACACAATCACTGCTGCCATAATCCAGACCCGGTTAGCAAAAAATGTCCCGTTCCTTTTCATTTTTCCCTTTTCTTTAAAATGACGGTGCAGTAAATGACACAGATGTATTATTAGCTTCATTCACAGAAAAAACGCAAGCAAGTTAACCCTTTAGTGGCGCAGAATTATGGTCGAGCAAACTCCCTGATTTCAGCCCAATAGTGAGGCTCGTAGACACCATGTAGACATTGCATCAGAAATAATGCGCAGGGGGCTGTAATGTCCAGTCTCTGGTTCTCTCTCCCTCTGTTTTTAAACTACAACTATAACCCCTTCCAAAAGGAGGCTGGGAGTTGCAGTCGAAGCTGCATCTTGGCCAATATAAATTTCCCCTTCACTGATATATGGGGGGGGCCCTTCCAGCACTTGCTCCTTTCCTTACACTCCCCTCTCAGATTCAGATTCCACACGCTGGAGCTGCAGGGGCTGCAGGTGGAGCATAAGCTGAAAGAACCCCAGAAATCGTTTATTTTCCAGCTAATTTACAATTTCTCCCGTGGATCTTGGAAAGTGCCAGCGCTGATAACAGCGAGGTGTCAGCCAACCCATAATAATAATCACAAGCCTTCATTCTTGCACATTTACTAGACAGCACGTGCCAGGCGCATTCCTATCGCTGTAGTTCTGCAATATATACGGTGGACCTAAATTTTACATCCACTGATTTTAAGTTTTCCCTCATTTTACATTGTTGTGTTTTGTGGTCCCACCTGTATATTATTATATATCACACATTTCCCCGATTTTATATTTTCCTGGATTTTACACCATTTTTTTCTGGTCCCCTGAAAAAGGTAAAATGAGGGTTCTACTGTATTGAATTATTGTTCTCAGTTCAGCTCCAAGAACAGCGCTCGGAACCAGTCAGTGCATCTGTCCATGGTGCTGAAACCGCATGTACAGTTCTTTTAACCGATTCTCCCTTCCCCCATCACACGCCCCCTTTCATATCACCAATTACCCAGCATTTTACCCCCCCAACACATGCTTAGTGATACGATTAATTCCCAGTCTGGGCTTTATAAAGACAAATGAAGCAGATGGCACCATGAGTAGATTTGCATGAATCAGACATTTCGTAGACTATTCCTAGTACAAAAGGGAGAAGTTGTAAGCTCAGATGCCCATAAGGGATCAATGCTTTGCAGCCCCGCTCTGTCTGAAATGCAACGCTGCAATGCAAATCATTCCCAGTGACAGTGAGAGCTTGGGGAAGGGAAGAAGTCAATGTCAGGCAGGGGCTCCTTATGCAGCAGGGGGATAATTGGGGCGCTCCATGTGCTCCACTGAAGCTCCTTTGTTCATGGCACAGAGCTGGCAGGGTACGGGGTCTGCTGTGGGCACCAATGGATGGGCTGGAGAGGGGATGGGAAGGCAGACAGAGGATTAGAGATAAGGGGAGCTTACCGTCCCTCTCACACAGCTGAATATTCTCCAGGCTGAGGTTCTTGATCATGTCCTCGCAGGGGCTATTTGGGGTGCTGATGTGCTGACTCAGGCGTGGTACCTCCATGTCTTCTTCCTTGTCTGCTGCTTGTGGATAGGAAAAGCCTCAGCTGTGTCTCCTCTCTAAAGTCTTTCCTGAGTCTCCTGCTGTCTCTTGGCTGTGCCTCTCCCTTCAGCCTTGACAGTGGCTCCCTTGAATGTGTGTGTGCCCCTCCTTTTGCCTATTCTCTCCCCCTGCTGTCACCCCCTTACTTGTCCTTGCCACTCCCCTCCTTTCAGTCTCCTCTTTTCCCTGGTTATGTCTCCCCTTGTTGGGCAGAGTCTCCCCCTTTTCTCCCTTGGCAGAGGCTCAGAGGTGCCTTGCAGTGCCTGGGTCTGGCTGGAAGAGGAGGAAGAGGAGGAGGAGCAAGGGGTGATCAGGCAGCTCTCTCTTATGTGCTGGTGGCAGCGTCACACGCTCAGGCTGATCTAGGCGATTTAAAGGGGAAGGTAGAGAGATGAAAAAATATTAAGTCCAAAAAATGTGAGCCGATTCCTCCTGGCTTCCCAGATCTCCTCATTCATAGAGAGTGCTGCAGGCTGGGGGTTTAGGGGGGGGTGCAAGCCCCCTTATGTAATAGGTTTATCCTTCACTGGAGGGAGTCTGTCTCTCACTATCACACACACACACAGGCAGATCAGTCCCCAGCGAGCTCAGGCAGCAACACACACGACATTTCCATGGGGAGAATGTGGATGGAAAAGCAGAAGCGGGAAGAAGCAGCGTCAGGGAGGCGTTTTTACGGGATTGCGACAATCCGAGATCAAATGTCAGTGTCAGAGCGGCTGCCTTTCTGACAGTTGGGCGGGGAATATAATTAAATCCTGCATAATCATGGCAGGGGGAGCGGGGCCCTACTAAGCTCAAGCAAGCTGTCACTCAAAGCAAAGGCAGCTGCTGACCTGAACCTCTTGTTCTTGTGAAAGATGAATTATTGGTCTGTTGGAACTAGGGGCTGAACTGCACCAACCGTGGGTCACGTGTGCCTGATTGTACCTATATATACTCTCCGTCTACTAAAGGCTGGTTTCTATATATATATTTATATCTATACATACTCTAGGTTTCTCTCTCTCTATATATATATATACTCTAAGTTTCTTTATATCTATACATACTCTAGGTTTCTATCTATCTATATATTTTATCTATCTAGATATATATACTCTAGGTATCTATCTATATATATATATATATATATATATACTGTATATATATATATATATATATATATATACTCTAGGTTTCTCTCTCTATATATATGCATACTCTAGGTTTCTATCTATCTATATATATATTTTATCTATATATATATATATATATATATAGATATATATACTCTATGTATGTATATATATATACTCTAGGCTTATTTATATATATATATATAGTTCCCCAAACAAGTAGCCTTTACTGAATATCACAAATAATGACTTATTTTATGAACAGTGCTTCATGGGTAATGTAGTTCCTTCTTTGTTTAACTTCTTGGATATATGTTCTGCTGTGATTCAAGGATCAGCTTTATATTAAATGGAATTTACTGTTTCATTTCCCCAAACATGTATCTTCCCCCATTAATAGAAAGATTTTGGAAGAAGGACAAAACCTTAAAGGTTTGTGCCCTGACTGTAAGAGATTATATCACTAAGCACCGAATGTAACAGATGACATCACAAATCACTGACTGTAACAGATGACATAAATAAGAACTGACTGTAACTCATGACATCACAAAACACTGACTGTAACAGATGACATAAATAAGAACTGACTGTAACTCATGACATCACAAAACACTGACTGTAACAGATGACATAAATAAGAACTGACTGTAACTCATGACGTCACTAAGCACTGACTGTAACAGATGACATAAATAAGAACTGACTGTAACTCATGACATCACAAAACACTGACTGTAACAGATGACATAAATAAGAACTGACTGTAACTCATGACGTCGCTAAGCACTGACTGTAACAGATGACATAAATAAGAACTGACTGTAACTCATGACATCACTAAGCACTGACTGTAACAATGCTCATTCACTCACTAATTCTTTCTCTTTTCTTATATATGGGTTTTCTAATTTAACACATTGCACTGTGCACCCCCCCCCCTATAAACATACAGACTAAATCTGGGGCATGGAGTACTCTGACTTACTCAAGGCCACACATATGTGACATCTCATTGGCAGTGACCCCAGGTGATTGCTATCTTTACCAAAATGCAGAATACCTTGGCAGTTTTCAGTGCAACCTATACAGGTTTGCATTGCACTTGGCTTAAATAATAATATAGATTTTTGCACAGAGTCTTTCATTTGTTGCACATTTAGGTCAATAATTATTGACAAAAGTTGTGGCCCCCTGAGTCTGGCCTAAGGTAATAGAAGCCAAAGGTTAGTTACAGCAGAGCAGTGAGGATGTCATTTAGGTATCAACATCTGCTCGCAAAGGCTGCTGGGAAATGTAGTTTAGCAACATCTTAACAGCAACAGGCACAGGCTGCAGGTGGAGGATTGAGAGTAAATATAATGGTGAGGACACAAGTGTCTCCCCTGGGTCAGCCAGTTGTATAATTACATGTAGGAATGTGCACGCAGAATCCCTGGTGTGTTGGACAATAACATTAAGGGAAGCAGAGACACAATAACATTAAGGGAAGCAGAGACACAATAACATTAAGGGAAGCAGAGACACAATAACATTAAGGGAAGCAGAGACACAATAGCAAAGCGGCTGATTTCATTTTGACGGTGAATGAATAAAATCTGAGATATTTCCTTGAATGTCTTTCCATAATCACATTCCAGGCAAGAGAATGTAACTGCTAAACGGCATTGTCTTGATTTAAAATAAATGGAGACAATATGTTTGTGAAATGTTCTTCAGGGGATGGAAACCTTTACTAGCCAACCATTCCTGTCCCCATACTCTTATTATTAGAACATTAGAACACCTCCATCTTTTCTAGTTCCTGTTTTTATAGAATGCTAGAATTCTTATCACGTTTGGAAGTTCAGTGGTTGTGGTTGGCCTGTCTCAGCCAAGCTTTCTTATCTCTTGTGTGGCACCCTCATTCCAGACCGATCCTTAGAAGAAGTGCCACCTCCTGCCCCACACGAATATAACTCAGTATTCATGGTGGGAGAACACTGCACCTTGTGCTACTCTTGATATTAACAATATGTATGGACCAAGAATTCTTGCCATAAAGCAAAATAGGACTGTTGTTCTTCTCCTAGAAAGCAAGTAGAGTAGCAGTAAACCCATGCATTCAATTGCTTTCACAAGATGTTATATGTAGTTCCCCAAACATGTAGACTTTACTGAATATCACAGCTTGATTTTTTTATCACAGATAATGACTTCTTTTAGGAACAACTTCAGGTAGTTGTTATGCAGTGCTTCATGGGTAATGTAGTTACCTTTTTTTAACTTCTTGGATATACGTTCTGCTGTGATTCAAGGGTCAAGTTCAAACTAATTTACTGTTTAAATTCCCCAAACACGTATCTGCCTCCATTAATAGCAAGATTTTGGAAGAGGAATGAAGCCTTAAAGGTCTGTGCCCTGACTGTAACAGATGACATCACTAATAACTAACTGTAGCAAATGACATCACTAAGAACTGAATGTAACAGATGACATCACTAATAACTAACTGTGGCTAATGACATCAATAAGAACTGACTGTAACAGATGACATCACTAATAACTAACTGTAGCAAATGAAATCACTAAGAACTGAATGTAACACATGACATCACTAATAACTAACTGAAGCAAATGACATCACTAAGAACTGACTGTAACAGATGACATCACTAATAACTAACTGAAGGAAATTACATCACTAAGAACTGACTGTAACAGATGACATCACTAATAACTAACTGTAGCAAATTACATCACTAAGAACTGAATGTAACAGATGACATCGCTAATAACTAACTGTAGCAAATGACATCACTAAGAACTGACTGTAACAGATGACATCGCTAATAACTAACTGTAGCAAATGACATCACTAAGAACTGAATGTAACAGATGACATCGCTAATAACTAACTGTAGCAAATGACATCACTAAGAACTGACTGTTACAGATGACATCACTAAGCACCAAATGTAACAGATGATGACATCACTAACTGACTGTAATAGATGAAATCAAGCACTGCTCATTCAAAGCCGTTTAAACTCCCCAAACACGTATCTGGCTCCATTAATAGGAAGATTTTGGAAGAAGAACAAAGCCTTAAATGTATGTGACTTTAATGCAAATCCCAGTTCTGTGTTTGCAATTCTGTGGTTCTATTTGGAAACTCTGCTGCTCAGGAATTTCGTATAAGACCCAAAATCATTGAAATCAGATGGCCCTCGTTGCAAAATATGCTTTCTTTTTGTTTATTGAGATCTCCACACAACGTTTCGGGGGATCAACCCCCATTTCTCAAGTGAAGGGGGGTTGATCCCCCAAAATGTTGTGTGTAGATCTCAATAAACCAGATGACATCACTAAGCACCGACTGTAAAAGATGACATCACTAAGTACCGACTGTAACAGATGACATCACTAAGCACTGAATGTAACAGACCACATCACAAAGCACTGACTGTAACAGATGACATCACTAAGCACCAAATGTAACAGATGACATCACTAAGAACTGACTGTAACAAATGACATCATTAAGCACTGCTTATTCACAATTTTGTGCCTTTTCTTATATATGGGTTTTCTAATTTAGCGCCGTGCACTATAAGCATACAGACTAAATCTGGGGCATGGAGATTTACCCAAATCCACAAGGGCAATCCATGCAAGGGTAATAAATCACTATACTGAGTAAAGTAAATAAGTCTCCCCTCCCACAAATATACAGTACTTTTTAAAAGTCCAATTGAGGTTATTTGGAACCTGGGGTTGGCACAGTTTCAGGGGTTATACTCATTGTGCAGTGCCTATGGAGGTACAGAAGTTTACCCTATATATATATATATATATATATATATATATATATGTCCATCCCGTTTACTATTACACATTGTTTTCAAGTCATTATTGTCTCTGCCGCAGAATATCCTTTAACCGGTTCAATCCGGCCGCAGCACATTGCCGTGCCATGGAAATATGTAATCAGTGAATCCGGGGGATAAATCAGGATCTAAATTCTCGGAGTGCATAAATATGCCATCAGATATGAGAAGTGACAAATTGATGCCGGCGTCTGTTGTCAAGAGATTCCAGTCCGGCTCTCATTTTGGGAAAGAAGCCAGGCTCTACATATAGATGAGACTGTTGGTATGTGAGAAAGTTTGCTCAGTCCAAAGGGCTTTTGGCAACTCTTCATAGAAAGACAAGAAATAAAACAGAGCACATTTATATGCTAGGGAATGGGCGGCCGAGTGAAAGGATTAATCTGTCCCTTCATTCAAAAGGCTTGTTTCATTAACTTGATACCAGGACAGTGAAAATATGTTCCTTATCCCTTTTCTATTCTTTATTCTCAACCTAACATTTTTTTGCTGACCGCAACCAACATACTCATGCTGTGAGTCGCTGGCACGGGTTATACCTGTTCTAATTGGCTGTCAGCATTTGGCAATGAAGAACCGACATGTGCCTTGAGATAAATATTTTTAGCTGAGGAATCACACACTTAAACCATTTATATCAATAATATAAACTGGGAATTGCAGTTACCCCTCAATTGGCATACATTATTTTCAGGGGAAGTAACTTGCCAAATACAAGGCTGTTTAAAGGACATGTAAAGCCTACATTTTCCTCCAATGTATATAAGTGCGGCATATCTTCCCCACCCAAGCCACATCATTTGTACTGCATATACCCCTCCATTTGCCAGCACCATCACATTTTCCCAAAACAAATAGCAGCTTTCACCGGCGGCCATTTTCCCTCTAACATTGACATGTGCAAACAGGACATGTATGCTGTAAAGTCAGTGCAATGCAGAATGCATCTTTACACAGGCACAACATACTTTGATAAAAGGTTCTGCTTGGGCTGATCACTGTAATGATTAAGCTGAGCTCAGGAGAGATGGTTAGGACAAACAAATAGGATCAGACAGATATAGTTTCTATGGCAACCAGAAATGCTATCTCTTCATTGGCTGTTAGACTGGAGGGTGTATTTAATAATCTGAGCTGAGAAGAACTAAACATGCTCATGAGCTAACAGCCTAAGTAAATTCCTGAGGGAGGGGGCAGAGTGGGTAAGAGGAGTAGAAGGAATTCTAAGTGATTAAGGGGATTCTGCAGCCTTACTGTTTTAACAACAAGAGTGGTAGTTATACAAAGATTTCAAAGAGGCTGTTCATTGATTACATTTTTGTGGAGGGGATTCTCCTTCAACACAAACCTTAAAAAAAAACCCTACTCCCCAACCACACCTAGACCCCCTCCCTCCTCCCCCCCAGCCTACCTGGTTAACTGAGGCAAATACGCCTAACTTTTTACTTACCCCTAGGTGCAATTTTTCAAAAACTTTCAGAGCATGCGCATTTGTTCAGGAT
>CM044443.1:10820331-10855558 GCA_024363595.1 Xenopus borealis | reverse complement strand
TGGGTTCAGTTTTCCTTTAAGCACAATTTTTATGTTTTTACCCACATTGCAGTGTTATTTTTCAAGAATTCCAGTGTCAATGTGGGACTTGAAAAATTGTGGCTTCCGAATTTGCTGCAAAACCCTTCAAAAGAAATGCAATTGCATGCAAGTTTTTACCGATTTGGTGCTAATTGCAGCGAACATTTTCAGCGTGGGAATTACCTTATTTCTAGCCTATTTATTCAGCCTGCTGTGGGAACCCTGGAACTGGTGTGTTCAAGATAATGGAAGCAGGTAAGGTTGCCACCTTTTTTGCAAAAAAATACTGGCCTTCCTATATATTTAGATTTTTTCTCTATTAATAACATTGGGGTCAAGCATCTTTTTTCAGGCTGGTAAAATACCGGCCAGGTGGCAACCCTAGTAGCAGGTCCTGACTGAGAATTAAAATAGGCCCTGGCATTTCAGGTACACAGAGGCCCAATCAGCCCACACAGAGGCCCAAATAGTCTCCACCAGCCCACTAAATACTGACTTTCTATGGCAGCCACTCTGGCATTTGCCAGAACCCACAGATTGCCAGTCCAGGCCTGGATGGTAGCTCCTTGGTTCCCCAGCATCAATAGGTGCACTTCCATGCAATTTATCAGTTGAGGCAGAGGGGGCACTAATCCCTCCCTCTTTGCTGGCCAGGATCTACAGGCCCCCACACCCCCCTGCTTGGATCTGTGAGTCGATGCCCCACTGGCTGAAATTGGAGGGTCCCAAGAGAACAGAGGTAATGCATGAGGGAGGGTGGAGTTTGAGAAGGGGTGATGGTAGTGGGCCTTTAAGTTGACAGCCCAGGTGGGTCCCAAAGCCCCAGTCTGTTCCGGATACTATGGAGCTGAGCACAACTATACAGAAGTGTAAGGAGCATGTTTGGACATGAGTTCCTTTAATGAATAGTTTCAACATTTGCATCAATTTCAACATGACTGCACTTGTGGTTGTAAATTACCTTTCATGTCTTTAGGCATCCAACACCTCTTTGTTCATTGGTTCTTGAGAAGCTTAAATGGGTCTGGCATCTTTCCACTGTGCTACTTAACTATAAATTATATTTGATTATGGCCATGCTAGTGATTTTCTTCCCCGTCTTGCCCTTCATTCCTTTCTCATTTCTCTGTGACTTCTTCACTACATCCATGTCTTCCCTTTTCTCCATTCTTCACCTTTACTTCGGGCTTCAGGTCACAGACGGGTGTTTGTTAGAACACTTTTCCTTACTCGATTACCCAAGTCTATTGCCATAAAGATGCGTCTGTTGAAAATGAATAATTGGAATTTGTGAAACAGAACTCATAGGGGTATATTTATCAAAGAGTGAAGTTAAAGGGATCCTGTCATGGGATTTGTTTTTTTTTTTCAAAATGCATCAGTTAATAGCACTGAAATCCATTTCTCAAAAGAGCAAACAGATTTTTTTATATTTCATTTTAAAAATCTGATATGGGGCTAGACATTTTGTCAATTTCCCAGCTGCCCCAAGTCATGTGACTTGTGCTCTGATAAATTTCAATCACTCTTTACTGCTGTACTGCAAGTTGGAGTGATATCACCCCCTCCCTTTCCCCCACCCAGCAGCCTAACAACAGAACAATGAGAAGGTAACCAGATAACAGCTCCCTAACACAAGATAACAGCTGACTGGTAGATCTAAGAACAACACTCAATAGTAAAATCCCATGTCCCACTGCGTTCCATTCAGTTACATTAAGAAGCAAAAACAACAGCCTGCCAGAAAGCAATTCTCTCCTAAAATGCTGGCACAAGTCACATGACCAGGGGCAGCTGGGAAATTGACAATATGTCTAGCCCCATGTCAGATTTCAAAACTGAATATAAAAAAATCTGTTTGCTCTTTTGAGAAATGGATTTCAGTGCAGAAGTCTACTGGAGCAGCACTATTAACTGACGGGTTTAAAAAAAAAACATGTTTTCCCATGACAGTTTCCCTTTAAGAGTGAAGTTCCACCACTAGAGGGAAATTCCGCAGCTCTCAATTCATTTCTATGGGATTTTTGAAGGCATATTTATCAAAGGGTGAAACTTCACTTCACCCATTGATAAATACTTTCAAAATCCCATAGAAATGAATTGAGAGATACGGAATTTCACTCTAGCGGCGGAACTTCACTCTTTGATAAATTGAACCCATTGACACTGGCTTTGCCTTAATTAAAGGAGCTATGTCTGTAATTTCTGAAAAAAATGCATTAAAAAAAAAAGTATTTATAATAGTGTATCTCTGTTGTACGGTATATGTTTGGTGCAAAAGCTAAGGAAAACACATTCCTAAGGCTTTTTTAGAACACTTCCAAAGGAATCAAAGTTTTCAATGCTAAAGTCCACATTCTGTTGAGGAATGAAGAATAAATTCTAAAGAGGGCAATGAGTAACAGGGAAAGGCAGGGGAAAGTAATAACGGGCAATAAAGAAAGCCAGTGTAACACATTGAATTAATGCTTGTGAATCTTCACCAAACAACTCTGGTGGTTTGCTAAAGGTTAAAGGAATAATAAGAAGGAAAAGCCTTTGGGCCATACCAAACACATTTACCAGGATTTGCAATGAGAACTTGTTAATGTTACTGTTTATTAGGACCAAAACAGGTTATAAGTTATTTCTGACAGAATTTAATCCTTATTGCTTGATATCATAGAGTAAATCAGTGGAGAACATAAAACAGACTATATCTCTGTAATGGGCCCCACTGAAGCCTCTCCAATTTGTCTCCTTCCTGACTCCAAGATGCAATGTCATTCAGGCCCTGGATCAATTTGTACTATGAGCTATCTCCCATAACCCTGTATTCCCTCACTTGCTAAACACCATCCAACCCCTTCTTATACCTATCTAAGGTGGCCAGTCTGTGGCCAGTCTTTCCTCATAGCTAAGATTTTCCATTCCTTTTACCAGCTTAGTTGCCCTTCTCTGTACCCTCTCTAATACAATAATGTCCTGTTTGAGTGAGGGAGACCAAAACTGTACGGCATATTCTAGATGTGGCCTTACAAGTGCTCTATAAAGTGGAAGAATGACCCCCTCCTCCCGTGACTCTATGCCCCTTTTAATACAACTCAAGACCTTATTGGCCCTTGATGCTGCTGAAACAATGCATACTTCTCAATACCCAGCACATGTTAAAACATTATGGAATTATGGATAATTAACAGGCAGCACATGAAAAGAGTTTAATGGCTGCTGTCTATGCACAGGGATATGGGGGTGGTCAGTGGCCAAATGACCTATTTTGTGTCAATTTCAGCACCACTTGCTTTAATTAATTAGCCTTATTGACTCATGCCATGTTTCATGCACTAATTAGCTTGGACTGAAATCTCAGGCAATTGTATTTATTCTAATGATAAAAAAAAATACATGCTATAATTAGACCTTGTGTTAAAGAACTTCCATGCCTCCCCTCATCACCCAGCTTTTCTTTAACTTCATAATTAAAAAGAAGAGAATGTACAATACACTTTGTTTGTCTTGCCATTGACCTTTAAGATCTATACCAGAACAAAGGCATGTTGCATATGATACAGAATGGTCGTCTACAAACAGAGTCATTTGGAATAAGAGGGGATCCAGCTGAAGGTTTAATGGAGGACGTCACCAACATGTTCCAGGAAGAAAAAGTCTGTATAATAAGGAATGGATAGGAGGCAGCTTTACTGCTCAAAGTGTTTATTGTAGGCACAACCATGTTTCAAACCTTTTGGTTCTTTGTCAAGTGCCAACAAGGAATTGGCACTAATCATCTGCTGTTCGTTCTTTAGTAATTGTCCAACCTGCATATAATTTGAACATGTTCCAGGATATAAGGCTTCTGCATAGGGCATAAAAAGGTTTATTGAGTACTAATAAAGACACCTAATTTAACATGTAAATTCAAGTTTCAAGTAAGGGAACTGTATCTACAAAACTAGGGGCACCTGGCAGTGACGAGGCTCCATCTGAAGGGAAAAAATTACATACAGGTTCCCTTCCAAGGGGCCACTCTGAATGTAGTGTCTGCAGTGTCTATATGCCCTGGATAGGCAAATCTTCTTCTGCTTCATCATCATCATAATCATTATCATATACTTATACCAAGCCAGGAAGCTGAGTTCTGTTTTTACAAATAACCAACAGAAGAATGAGTTGGGAACAAATGAATTGGAAGTTTGCCAGAGATTAATATTCATTATGATTGTATGGTTGGCCCTCTTGAACAATTGGGTCTACAGGAACTTTATAAAAGTATTGGGAGAAGTGTCATATTATACTATGGTTAAAAGTATCTGGGCATGTGCCTTTCCAACATCTTACCATTTCATTCCCGAACTATAAATGTGGTTATATAACTGTATATCTACTCTTCTGGGAAGATTTCAACTGGATGTTGGAACATTGATGGTGGGATGTGCTTCCATTTGGCCAAAATGGGATGTTGTAAGCAAAATCCATACAAAGGGAAGGGGCCTGTGATATCAGGGGTGGATTGGTGACATTTAAGGATGAACTGGCTATGTTTATGGGTGGGCTGGTGGTTTTTGGGGTTGGATTGGTGATGTTGTGGGCGAGGTTATGACATGAAGACTATGATTAAGTGTCCTTTGGACACGTAACGCGTCAGGCGAGAGATGACTATACAATAAAGTTTATATTTTTATACAAAAAAATTTTTTTGGTCTGATCTGAACGTGGATATCCAGTGTGCCTTGCACCAACCAGTTTGAATTAGAATTACGAGGTTATGACTTCCCATGATGCACGCTTGGGAGAAATTTGCCCAATTATTCAGCCTGCACAAGGCCTCTTCAAAAATCGAGTTGTTTAGTTGAAAATTGAGGGGGGTTTTTTCATGAAAATTTGAGTTTTTGCACCAGAAAGCCCAACCAGATAAATTTGTTGTTTAGTAAATAACCCCCAACGCATTAGGTTGGGCACTGACATTGGGAATCAGGCCTGGATCACAGTCAACTGTTGCTACAAAGTAGGAATCACAAAATGTCCAAGAATGTAATTGTACGCTATAGGTTTGCTTTCAGAGACAGGCTAAATTTTATAGTGAAATTCTCTTTCTATTTATTTTGCTAGGGTAGGTGGGAAATATCAAACAGCAAACAACTTATTTCATATTTTAAAACTATGGAGCATTAAAAAATAAGGACCAACTGCAAAGCATCTTGGGATAGGTGTCTCTAAATATCATGGACTCAATCCAAGATGAAGATTCCCTATAAGAGGGCATTTGTACCATGCATTTAAATGGTCTTTTTTGTTTTTGCACAGTGATTGCGGCTCAGCAGCCAGCGCAGGGTGGTGGGTCTTGGGGCAGGCTTTTGGATTAATTAATGTAATTAGAAGGCTTTGAATGGAGCTGCAGCACAACAAGGGCTTTTAGTGTGAATATCATCCACAGAGCTGAGCACATGAGCTATTCATTCCAGAGTGTGATGGGATGGACTGTTCTCTGGCTGAACCGAGAGAACAGTCTCTGGGAAATATAAAATCATCTGAATCATCTCCCAGCGATATGTTATGTTTTAATCACTTTCCTTGTGTAGGGGCTCATTTCGTGCAATAAAAACAATGGGGTTTTCTATGTTTTTTGTTTCAACCACAATGCAGCATTTCCCCCCCCCCCCAGCATTCCAGTGTTATCGCTGTAAAACTTAACACATTTCAGCAGGCATTTAATGTTCTGAGCAAAATGTAATAAATCAATATAACCACCCTGGTCTATTTTTACCCAAAATGCATCCTTTCCCCCCCTGAATCCCAGTGTAATTGGGTCTGCCAAGAGTAACCTCACTAAATGTTGGAACAGTTAAAGGGTGGTTCATCTTTAAGTTTACTTTTCACATGTTATAGACTGGCTAATTCTAAGCAACTTTCCAATTAGTCTTAATTTTTTTACTTTTTTATAGTTTTTGAATTATTTGCCTCCTTCTTCCGACTCTGACCCCATCTAAAAAAACACACATGCTCTGTAAGGCTACAAATTTATTTGTGATTGCTACTTTTTATTACTCCTGTTTATATTCAGGCCTCTCCTATTCATGGTCCAGTCTTTTATTCAAATCAGTGCATGGTTTCTAGGGTCATTCGGCTCTTAGCTACCAGATTGCTGAAATTGAAAACTGGGGAGCTGCAGAAGAAAAAGCTAAATAACTCAACAACCACAAATAATAAAAAATGAAAACCAATTGCAAATTGTCTCAGAATATTCCTCTCTACATCGTACTAAAAGTGAATTCAAAGGTGAACAACCCCTTTAAGCGATAATTTTCGGGGGGGGGGGGGTTGTGTATCACCCCCCCCTCCAGCTCCTTATGCACATGCCTTTTCTGTCTGCCCCTAATGGTCATGGATTAATGCTGTTACAGTTGCCCTTTAATTAGTTGAGGAAGTTGCTAAATCACTTTTTGCCACACATTTCCCCAGGATAGTCCTATCCACCTTCCCTTTGGCGATTAAAAGGAAATTATCCTATGTTTCCACATTCAAAATATTATCACAAACAAGCTTCTCTTTCCCTTTGTGCATTGAGCCTGGGACTGCTCTTGTGTTGCCTTAGATTGACCGCCTTAGAAATCAGAGCTTTTTGCCAATCCGGTGAGTTTCCATGGTGATGTCAATCAAGCAGCAGTACCCATAATATGGCCAATTCAATGGCTTCCCACTCTGCCGCTGGGCTAATGAGCATTCTGCTTGCCCTCCTGCCAGTGGAAAGGAGCTTTATGTTGCTCTGATTCAGCATTTGAGAAGATTGCTGCACGAGGTTTCCCGAGAACAAATTGTTTCCGAAGTTTAAAAGCCAGTTATTTGAGGAAATACTTGTTGCAAATACTTTGTATGATTTCAAATGCCTGAAAGTCCCCTGGAGTAGTACATTACATTACAGGGGTATCAAATGTATCTTTCATCTCCTTAAAGTTTAGTATAATTATAGCTATTTCATGCAGATTTGTGTTCCGGGTCATTTCCAGCGTTTTAAGATCAGTACAAGTCTGACTTAAAGGAGTTTTAACCTGGAACTTTTAAGTCATCGAACTCCAAGGAGAGTTTTTACATCCTCATGTTTTACAACAGGTAGTACTATATATATTATAATGGGTTTTAATGGGTCATGTGACAGAAATTACATCACTAATCACAGATCTACCTGGATGACATCATGGCTCTTGTGTATTTTATAATACTGTGAAAGTATGGGACCTGTTATCCAGAATGCTCGGGACCTGGGGTTTTCTGGATAAGGATCTTTCCATAATTGGGATCTTCGTACCTTATGTCTACTTGAAAATCATGCACACATTAAAGGATAAGTAAACCTTTGAAATAAGTGAATGTAAAATGGACGAGGGTGCTATTCCAAGAACTTTTGCTATTTGCATTCATTATTTATTTTCTTTAAATATTAAGGGATACATGTACTGTTAATAGGAATGAATTTTGTTCCAACAGCGCCACCTTCTGGTCAGTTTCCCACCAGTCTGACCAGCAAGTAGTCAAGGAAGTTGTCAGGAGAAAGAAAGAGGCTGCTCTGATGTTCTTCTGCTTAAGAAAGATTTGAGAAAGGTTTTTGTTTTTATTCCTAAGCAGAAGAACATCAGAGCAGTCTGTTTTTACAACATGAAGTTTCAGCCGAACATTGGGATGACTGAAATTACCAGCAGTTGGAGCTATTGCGTTAATGCACAATAATATTTGCATTTTAAAAATTGTGGATGAATCTAAGTACCTGGCATGGACTGGATCTGAAAACTTGAAATTGTGGGCCTTTAGACCACATGACAGTGGAAGGTACATGCAATATACAATAAATATAGTTTATAGGTTTTAGACTTGGTTAGGGGGATTTTGATGATTCAAAAAAAATAAATAAAGGGATTTGGTGCATCCCTTGTAGGTATAGGGGTCCCTGGCACCCTATGACTCCAGATGTTTATGCCCCTGTGTGCCTACCTACCTGTGTGCCTACCTACCTGTGTGCCTACCAGGCCCGGACTGGCAATATGTGGGTTAGGGCAAATGCCAGATGGGCTGCTATAAGGTCCCATAGAAAGTCAGTATTTAGTGGGCTGGTGGGGGCTGTTTGGGCCTCTATGTGGGCTGATTGGGCCTCTGTGTACCTGAAATGCCAGGGCCTATTTTGATTCTCAGTCCAGTCCTGGTGCCTACCTACCTGTGTGCCTACCTACCTATGCGCCTTCCTACCTGTGTGCCTACCTACCTGTGTGCCTACCTACCTGTGTGCCTACCTACCTATGCTCCTTCCTACCTATGTGCCTTCCTACCTGTGTGCCTACCTACCTGTGTGCCTACCTACCACCCCTCCTGGATGCAATGTTTCCGCAGGCAGTGCTGCATTCAAAATCAGGAGCAACTCTTTGCACTCCATTCTTTTAGTGCCCCTTTAAAATGTGCCCTTGAATTAGCCTTGTGAAAAATTCCCAGCTGAATAAATGTTTTTCTCTTGCCAAGAGACACAGTCATTCCTTCCATGTGCGCCGCAGTGAAGGGTGATGAAACCTCAGTACTTGGGGGAGAAAAACATTTCCATCCATTGTCCAGAGCACAATATTTTTTCAGTGGACAGTCATGATCAATTTTGTCCAGTCCTTTCTTTTACTGGAGCTCAAAATGAGAAAAAGAAAAATCCCTGTCAAGAAGCGGAATTGTTAAGTAATTGATTGGCTGACACAGAAGCCAAGTGCTCCCCCCCGGTCACGCCAAAGAGCTGCATTACAAGACACGGAAAAACCGAGGGCTACCTGCTGGGCAGTAAAGGTGCATTTCATTTTTTTGGCTAATTTCAGTATTTACTGCCCATTTTTCTTCATTTTTCAAGTTTACAAAAAAAAAAAAGCAAAAAAAGACACACAAGCGAAGATAAATTAGGGTGATTTGCAACACTGAGCACTCTCAGAACAAATTATTTTGCCAAAGATAAAACTCAATGTGGCATAAAAAGGAATAGAAACAGGACATTAGGTGAAATAATTGTGAGGAATGAATTTGCTTCGGTCAGAACAAACTGATTTTTTTATATTTCATTTTGAAATCTGACATGGGGCTAGACATATTTTTAGTTTCCCAGGAGCCCCCAGTCATGTGACTTTTGCTCTGATAAATTTCAGTTTACTGCTGTACTGCAAGATAAGTGATATCACCCCCTCCGTCATCCGTCCCCCCAGCAGCCTAACTACAGAACAATGGGAAGGTAACCAGATAACAGCTCCCTAACACAAGATAACAGCTGCCTGGTAGATCTAAGAACAGCACTCAATAGTAAAAACCAGGTCCCACTGAGACACATGCAGTTACATTGAGTAGGAGAAACAACAGCCTGCCAGAAAGCAGTTCCATACTGCAGTACTGGCTCTTTCTGAAAGCACATGACCAGGCAAAATGACCTGAGATGCACCTACACACCAATATTACAACTAAATAAATACACTTGTTGGGTTTGGAATTAAATATTATATTGTAGAGTGAATTATTTGCAGTGTAAACAGTGTCATTTAAAAATTAAAAACTACACCTTTTAAGGGGGTGATAAAAAGTGCTGTGTGTAGCCAGAGACAACAGAGGCTTAGGCAAGGATACAAATGCAAACTGCGCCAGTAACAGATTTCTAGAAAGTACTAGGCAAAAAAAGCTGGAGAATAATGATATATTGATTATATACAACATGAGTTAGGGCTCCTACACACGGGCGTTTTTGACCTGCGCTCCCCTGCGTTGCGTTTGGCTGCGTTCAGCCGCAGGGGAGCGCAGGTCTAGACGCACCTCATTTTGTTCAATGAGGTTGTACCCACGAGACGCGTTTAAGCGCCAAACGCAGATTCAGACGCAACATGCTGCATTTTTCCTGCGTTCGGCGCTCACATGCGTTCGTGTGAGTACAGCCCCATTGAAAATAATTGAGTGCGTCTATACCTGCGCTCCCCTGCGTTTGAACGCAGCAAAACGCAACGCAGGGGAGCGCAGGTAAAAACGCCCGTGTGTAGGAGCCCTAAAGATTCACTGGTTCTCCTTGCATGTCAAACCATCCTTCCATTTTCAGTTCAGCTATAAAATTCTGCTTTTCATATCTGTTAGACCTTCCAACAGTTCCTGGTTTCTAGAGTCACAAGGAATTCCAGGAAGATTTATCTTCATGGCAATGTCCACAAAACAGCTCCTGCCTACTTGCTGTGATGGTGAAAAAAACTAATTTGAAGCCTCTCCAAATTGCCTCAGAGGGGGGAAAGTTCCTTCCTGATTCTAAGATGGAAATTGTACCATGAGCTCTCTTCAATAACCTGTATTCCCTCACTTGCTAAAAAGCCATCCAAACCTTTTTTAAAGTTATCTAATGAACGACTGATTCACTACATTTATTTAAAATATCACTACTGTACAAAAAAAAGTTCTTCTCTAGTAAGAGTCAGAACCTGTGGTTCCCTTTGCTGTTTATGGTTGGGTCTCCATAACCTCCCTTTGAAGTGAAAAGTTCTTCTGCAATGATAAACACAATAATAATTAAATAAGGAACATCATTTATTCTTAACCAATTGGGGAGGGGTGCAAAGCTGACTCCTAAACTTGGGTGCCTTTAGTAATGGGTTAAGAAGCTTGATGCTGTAGATGAAGCCATACATACCTACGATACAACAATTGGACCGGTGAAAGGCTGGGATAATGACTGGCACAGCATTTTTTTTCATCTTTCCATAGCTGAACATTCTAAATAAAATATTCCCTACAGTCAGATGTTAACTGCCTGCACTAAGCCAGTTCATATTTCCCTTCAGTTTGAAATGCTGTTAAAATGACTAATAGCTGTTAAATTATTCTTTTCATCGGAAAGCCAGATGTATAGTGTTCAGCTGTGCACAGATCATTCCTAAACGCCATGAGTATACAAGAATTCTTCGATAAATTGACCCTGTGTACATAAATGTTTCCACTTTGCACTTATAGTCTGAGTTGTAGAAGCCTCAAAGCTTGTAGAAAACATAAAATCTTGGATATGCCCTCATAGAGAGTTGGGGGTCAACACAAGCATGAAAAATGCTCCTGAATAGTGCCAGATAAGGTCTGCAATTGGCTATTTGGCATTGCATAAATAATGTGGACTGGCAGCCTAGAGGAGACTCAGTTTGGCAGTAAATCTGGTTTTTATGCAACCAAAGCTTAATTCCAAGCCTGGAATTCAAAATAAACACTTGAAAAGCCAATTGGCCCAGGGCTGGATATAATGCCTGGCCCTGCACATGACTTATGTTGTACATACTTATGTAGAGGGGGTATGTCCTCCCTTTTGGAATGTCCCAAAAAGGTTTAACTCCACTGATGGGTTAGGTTCTTAGAGTTTCCAGGTTAGGCATTCTCTGGGGGAAATATTTTATTGAAGGTTCAGTTCAGTCTACTTGCTGGAGATGGAGGTGGATGATGATGATGAAGAGCATAATGTAGGAGGCAATAGTACGATAAAAAAGATCTGCAAGGTACGACTAGGTAATGTGTTAGCTCCTGTAATAGGATAGGAAAAGTTGGGTCATGGTAGGTAATAGTGCAGATTGAGTCTCCACTGAGTAGAGAAGGGCATGTTTCAACAAACATCATCTACAAGTATAGGGATAGGTTTAGAGATAGAGAAATGTCAAGAGAAATGCCACTGTGAGGACTTGGCACTCTGGGGACTGGCTGTAACTAGTGATGAGGAAATTATTATTATTAACATCTATTTCAATAGCACCAACATATTTCGTATCGCTGATGGAAAAAGTTTATGCACAACAATCTTTTACGAACGAGACAACTTTTCTCACTCCAAATGCGTTAAAGTTAATAGGTGTTTTTTCTTGGGGAAATTTTTTTCATCTTTGTGACTTTTTTGTCCAAATGCATTAAAGTCAATGGAAGTTTTTTCTCATGGCGATATTTTTGTCTCTGCAACAGTTTTGTTGCAGCGAATTTCACTGAAATTTATTTGCTGCTCTTTCGCAAAAGCATTTGCAAAAAGTGAAATGCGAAATCCCTGGCTGGCAAAAAAAATTTGCTCATCACTAGCTGTAACTAATGCCCTGGCCAAGTCCATGGCATCCTGTGAGTAAAATGTACTAAGTGAATAGGTGCAGTAATGTATAATGTAGCATCCCAGCAGATCTAAGATATGTCTGTGACATTCTAGCAGTAAAATTGTTACATGTAACTTAATCAAATGAGCACTTTATATTAATGGTTATTAAGTTGCGTCTCATAATTGTATGTATATTCCCTTTGTGTAACATAGTAAGTTAGGTTGAAAAAAGACACACGTCCATCAAGTTCAACCTTTTTTTTTTACCTGCCTAACTGCTAGTTGATCTAGAGGAAGGCAAAAAAAACATCTGAAGCCTCTCCAATTTGCCTCAGAGGGGAAAAAAATTCCTTCCTGACTCCAAGATGACAATCGGACCAGTCCCTGGATCAACTTTTACTATGAGCTGGATAGTTTTGTGTCATCTGCAAACACTGATACATTACTTACAATACCCTCCCCTAAGTCATTAATGAACAAGTTAAATAAAAGTGGACCCAATACCGAACCCTGAGGGACCCCACTAAGAACCTTACTCCAAGTAGAGAATGTACCATTAACAACCACCCCCATACCAGATGAAAGCAAATCTGAGAAAATCAGAACTAGGGGCCGGTCTAAACCTGAACCAAGCTCTCTTAGAACCCCTTGGGTGCATTCCATCAGGCCCTGTAGCCTTGTTTACATTAAGTTTTATTAAAGCTTCCTGAATCATATCCTCAGCCACTAACTAAATTGAGCTGAGCCATCAGTGCAGTATGAAGTGAGCCTGGGAACACAGACTCTTCTATTGTATTCACTGAAGAAAAGAACTGATTTAGCACATTTGCCTTTTCTGTATCTGTTACAACTGTAACTCTTTCGACACCCATTTGTTGGTGTTACACTCCACGTGTGGTGCTTACCTCATGGCACGGGACAAACCTGAACCACTCTGCAGTGGTATCATTAGAGACTGGGTTCCTGGTACTTACTAGTGCAGTGCCTCCACCTAATGGGATCCGGGAATTGCACCTATGGGTGGCCCCACTAGGAATACATTGATAACACACACACACAGTATTGGTTAAACTGAATAATGGTTTATATAAAATAACTGGCCAACTAGTACATGCAGCACTCCTAACTGGTGGCAATAGGGCCTCACTAACTGACTTGCTAGCGCAAACTGTCTAGCTAACTATGAAAAGTCAAAGTCCTTTAATGTCCTTCCAATAATCTCTATCTTCAGCGCCTCTTTTGGGTACTGTGGATACTCACAAATCCTCTTTGGAAAATCTTTAGAGCTCATACAGTGTGATTACCAGCCCCTTTGGATGCTCAGATAGGAATATCTTGCTGTTTCTTCCTCCAGTCTGGATTACTTTCACACTCTCTGTCTCTCCAGGCACAGTATGTGGCTTCCCTGTGCCAGCCTGACCCAAATGAATGCTTTTGGTGCAGCCTCTCAGCTCTCTGGGCCTACCAGAAGCTCTCTGGCTTTCTTCTCTGTCCACCATGTCGTTCTCTATGCCAGGCTATCTTCTTTTGCCAGTATCTGTGACTTCCTTTTCCTGCCAGCCACTGACTAGCTGCTGTGTCACTTCCTGTTGCTCTGAGATCAATGAATAGCGGTTGCTAGGTAACAACTTACAGCACACAGACACAGGCTCTCTGCCTATGTCAATACAGGGATAAGTGCAATGCTTTTGCACGCATTCCCTACACAACCATACTGGTACCATTATTTAATGGAGCAACACTCTCAACCTGCATCTTTTTATTATTAATATATTTAAAAAACTTTGTAGGATTAGTTTTTGCCTCCACCGCAATTAACTCTCCTTTCTTTGCCTTACAGGTTGCTGATTTACAAAATGTATTATAGTGTTTATACTCATTAAATGCAATTTTAATTAAGCTTTTCCAAAATTCATAGTTTTTGTTGCCCCAGTATATATTTGTTTTTTGCACCAGACATTAAATGATATAACATTATGGTCACTATTACCCAGGGGTTCAGTATAAGTTCTGGGTCATTGGAGATCACTTAGATCCAGAATAGCATTTTTTCTGGTAGGCTCCTCAACAACCTGTGCTATAAAATTATCATGCAACAAGTTTATAAACTTATTCCCATGAACTAATCTGGCAGCACTATTGCTCCAGTCAATATCTGGGTAATTAAAATCTCCCATTATCATTACTTTACCCAAACTAGCAGCCTTTTCTATTTGCATCAGGATCTTAGCCTCCTCCTCCTCACTTACATTAGAGGGGTCTATAGCATATCCCTACAATGAATTTGCTGGACCCTAGAATTGGTGAAGAACTCCACCCATAAGCCTTCTGCCCCTTCATTTTCTAACATCACCTCCTCCTTTATATAAGCTTTTAAATCCTGTCTCATTTTCTAGCCATTCCTGATCCTGCATTTCCATCTCTTATTGCTCATATAAATGCCCCAGCCAGTTCCAATCCAAAATAAATGCATGTGATTATCAGGTCAATAAAATTCCGGTGTTCAAGCTATTTATTTTGCCTCAGTAAAATGGAACGACTCTATTCCTCTC
The DNA here is from genome assembly GCA_024363595.1 of Xenopus borealis. Lineage (NCBI taxonomy): Eukaryota > Metazoa > Chordata > Amphibia > Anura > Pipidae > Xenopus > Xenopus borealis. Next base: position 10,840,918 of record CM044443.1, on the reverse strand, counting down.
TATTCCTGGGATGAAATAAGTGTCTGATTTGATGTTTAATAACATCATCATAATTCATATGTAGCCTTGTTGGTTTCTCTGCTCAGCTGGGCACACATCATATTTAGGCTGCTCACAGCTTTACACAGCATGAAAGAAGATGTTAAAACCATGGGGAATCTATTGGGGGGACTGCAAGGAGGCCCCCCCTTGCACAAATCTGCTAAAGGTGCACCTACAAACATCGCTGCATATACCCCCAATGTATTGCTTTTTTTTTAGTAACATGGAATTAGAGCATTAAATGTGGCCTAATATTATCATCCTGCTACAACTGTGTGCAAATTACAAAGATGTTACTATGGGTGCCACATGGCTGCAACGCTATTCAATTCAGGCAAAATAAATAGGAACAGAATGCTCATAGAACCCTGTTAGTAGGTATTAACAGCAACAAAAGGGGTGATGCATCTTTAAATTTACTTTTAGTATGTTATAGAATGGGTTGTTCTAATTTTTTTTTTTTTTTATTGTTTTTGAATCTTTCCAGCTTTCAAATGGGGAGTTACTGACCTAATCTAAAAAATCAGTTGCTCTGCGAGGCTTCAAATGTATTATTATTGTTAGTGTTACTTTTTATTCCTCCTCTTTCTATTCAGACCTATTCTATTCATATTCCAGTCTCTTATTCAAATCAATGCATGGTTGCTCGGAGCCTTGCTACCAGATTGCTGAAACTGCAACCTGCAGAGCTGCTGATTAAAAAATCTAAATGACTCAAAAACACAAATAATAAAAAATGAAAACCAATTGCAAATTGTCTGGGAATATCACTCTCTACATCTGTGATCCCCAACCAGTAGCTCGTGAGTAACATGTTGCTCTCCAACCCCTTGGATGTTGCTCTCAGTGGCCTCAAAGCAGGTGCTAATTTTTTAATTCCATGCTTGGAAGCAAGTTTTAATTGCATAAAAACTAAGGATACTGCCAAGTAGAGTCTCCCGTAGGCTGCCGTCCACATAGGGGCTACCAAATAACCAATTATTATTATCCTTTTATGGTACCCTGAGGGATTTTTTTCATGCTTGTGCTGTTCCCCCAACTCTTTTTATATTCGAATGTGGCTATTGGGTAAAAAAGGTTGGGGACTCAAAGTTGAACAACACTTTTAGTGAGCAGACCCAAGTGAGTGGTACCTGACCAATCTTCACCATCTACTATCTTTTATTTTACTTTTCCTTTAACACAGTGCAATTGCACTTTTTTTTAATCCTTGCAACATAGGGCAACTAAATGGCTGGGGGACAAAAATATTGTTTGTGGTTATTAAAGGAAAAACTATACCCCCAAAATGAATACTTGAACAACAGATTGTTCATATCAAATTAAGTGGCATATTAAAGAATCTCACCAAACTGGAATATAAATTTAAGTAAATATTGCCCTTTTACATCTCTTGCCTTGAACCCCCATTTCGTGATGGTCTGTGTGCTGCCTCAGAGATCACCTGACCAGAAATATTTCAACTCTAAGGGGCAGATTTATCAAGGGTCAAATTTGAGGGTTAAAAAATTCGTATAGAATTAAAATCCTTCGAATTTTTATCCGATCTATACGAATCGTTCAATTCGATGGTTGAAGTGGCCAGAAAAACTATTAGAAAACTCGAATTTATTTTTAAATTCGAGCGAATTTTGAATCATTCACACTAATCTGCCCCTAACTGTAACAGGAAGAAGCGTGGAAGCAAAAGACAGAACTCTTTTCTATTTAGGATGACCCAATGGCACATGCTACTAAAAAAGTATATTATTCTGAAAATGGTTTATTTACATGAAGCAGAGTTTTTAGAGTGGTGGGCAAATCTACCCAGTTTTGCTTCGCCGAAAAATTAGCGAATTTCCCTGACGAATTGGTGAAAAAATTTGCGAAACTAGTCGCGGCACAGTTTTGATGCGTCGCGTCAAAAACAACGCGCAACTCGTTTTTTGCAAATTTTCGCTGGTGTTTCACGAATTTATTCGCCAGCGGCGAATCGCGTGAATTCGCCCCTGGCGAATAAATTCGCCCATCACTACACATGAGTTGTTTCATGCTATATCTTTTGATAGAGACCTACATTGTTCAGGGGGTATAGTTTTCCTTTAAAGTATAACAGAAACATAGAAATGTTATTTATTTGCTGCCTGAGATTACAGGGGGGCCTCCGGGAATAGGACAAGGCTTCCGCTCCTCATTTTTTAACCTGAAAAAAAATCACAATTCCCTGTTCTCTCAAGTGGCTGGGAAATATTAAGTGTGTTTTTTGTTGCCTTTGTGCTTAAACACCAGTAAGTTATCCCAAGTGGGTTTTAGGGCCCCTGTGTATCTTACTGTCAGAGAGCTCAGCGGTGCAACTTTCTTTCTCTCATTGGCTGCTATACATATTTAATATCACTAACAGCCACCAGATATTGCTTCCCATAAAGCTGACATAATGGCTTTGCTGCCGCTAACGTAATGTTTAATTAAATGTAGGAATAGGAGCGCGATCATTAAACATTTTATTACTTTTCTCAAAATTTTCACCCTTTTTTTTCTCCTTGTGCCGCATTCAATAATCTTTTTTAGCTGTTTATAAACAAATATGTAAAAATTAAAAGCAGGAACAGTTTAGTGCGGCTCTGATTTTGTTTTCTCTTGAATAAACCTTGAAAACCTTGAATAAAACTCCATTGTTTTATATTTCTCTGGCCACAATCCGGCTAATCTTCCCCCATAGTCCTTCTGCAGTGTTATAATTTAGTGATGAGCCAATCTTTCCAGTTTAAATTGGCTGGAAAAATTTGCAGAACTGTGAAAAAATTCACAAACGGCGAAATTTCGCAAAACGCAATAAAGTCAATGGGCCAACAGTGACCAAGTGTGGACCCATAGACGTTCCTCCTCAGTTTAGACCCCCCGCCACAGGTGTAGTTGCTTATGCTTAATTGATTTGGGCGTTTTTTCTTATGGCAACTTTTTTTGTCCTGGTGCACAAGTCAATGGGCATTTTTTCTTAAGGCCACTTTTTTGTCCTAATTCATTAAAGTCAATGGACATTTTTCCTATTGGCGACTTTTTTTGTCCTAATGCATTAGTCAATGGGCGTTTTTTCCTATGACAACTTTCTTGTCCTAATGCATTAAAGTCAATGGGAGTTTTTTCCTATGGCAACTTTCTTGTCCTAATGCATTAAAGTCAATGGGAGTTTTTTCTTATGGTGACTTTTTTGTCCTATGCATTAGTCAACGGGCGTTTTTTTTTTGGCAACTTTTTGTTTGTCCCAATGCATTAAAGTCAATGGGCATTTTTTCTTACAGGTTCTTCAGTTTTGCAAAAAAATTTGCACATGGAGAAAATCAGAATTTCACTGGAAATCCATGGCTGGGGATGAAATTCGCTCATCGCTATCATAATTGGTACTTATGAAATTTGCATTAGTAATAAGCTGCTTGACCTAAATCCAGTAGGATTTGCATTTTAGGCAAGTTGAAGCCAAGAAGATGAGCCCCAGTTGCAGATTTAGGTGGGTGGTGACCAAGTGTGGATCAATTTAGAGGCTCCTCCTCAGTTTACACCCCCTGCCTCAGGTGTTGATTCTTATGCTTAATTGATTTGGGTTTTTTTTCTTAAGGCAACTTTTTTTTCCTGATGCTTTAGTCAATGGGCATTTTTTCCTATGGCAACTTTTTTGTCCTAATGCATTAAAGTCAATGGGCATTTTTTCTTAAGGCAACTTTTTTTTTGGCCTAATGCATTAAGGTCAATGGGAGTTTTTTCTTATGGCGACTTTTTTTGTCCTATTGCATTAGTCAATGGGCATTTTTTCCTATGGCAACTTTTTTGTCTTAATGCATTAAAGTCAATGGGCATTTTTTCTTATGGCAACTTTTTTTCTCCTAATGCTTTAGTCAATGGGCATTTTTTCCTATTTCAACTTTTTTGTCTTAATGCATTAAAGTCAATGAGCATTTTTTCTTATGGCAACTTTTTTTCTCCTAATGCATTAAAGTCAATGGGTGTTTTTTTTCTTACAGGTTCTTCTTCAGTTTTGCAAAAAAATTGCACATGGAGAAAATTAGAATTTAACTGGAAATTCATGGCTGGTGATGAAATTCACTCATCGCTATTATAATTGCCACTTATGAAGTTAGCATTAGTAATAAACAGCTTGACCTAAATCCAGCTGGAGTCACGTTTTAGTCAAGTTGAAGCCAAGAAAATGAGCCCCAGTTGCAGATTTAGGTGGGTGGTGTTTCAGATGTCAAGCAGGACCCCTGCTTTGGTTGCATTGGAATGGCTTATGGATTTTCAAAACAAATTTATGAGTTGAGACTTTCCCAGCTTCGTTCAGCTTAGATTCCATCCTCAGAGGGCAGAGGGAGCAAGTTCAGTGGTTTTCAGGCAGGAAGTGGCCCAGCTCCGGATATTATGTTGGGACATTAGAAACGTCCACAGGGTCGTGTTGTTTAGAAGCAAAGCAGCTTGAGCATCTAAGCTCTACGAGAGGATTATATACAAATACTGAGAAAGAAATGGCTGAAACGGAAGGAGCAACAGGGAAGGCATGTAACACCAATAATCATGTTAATCCTTACCAGTAGTGATGGGCGAATTTATTCGCCAGGGGCGAATTCGCGGCGAATTCCTGCGATTCGCTGCTGGCGAATAAATTCGCGAAACTGGCAAAAAATTTCGCCAAAAAAAAAAATCGCTGCACAAAAACAAGTCGCGCGTCGTTTTTGACGCGACGCGCCGAAAACAACGCGACACGCGCCGAAAATGACGCGACGCGTCGGAAATGATGCAACGCTTCGGAAACGACGTGACGCGCGTCAAAAACGACGCGCGACTCGTTTCGCGAATCGGCGAAAAATTCGCGAATTTCTCTGGAAATTCGCGAATTTTGCGGCGAAGCGAAAGGCGGCCATCACTACTTACCAGCATGTCATCTATGATGTCCTGGTTGCTTCCCTGTTAACCCACCCCTGCTGCTGGGCTGCAGATGCCTGAAAGTCATTACATTTGAAGCCCTATTTGCAAAATGATTGATGCCCCTGCACAAGTGCAGCCTTGGGAACCCCATGCGTTGGACATCTGTATCCAGCCCTTAAAGGATAAGTAAACCTTAAAAATAAGTCAATGTTTCAATTCCAAGATATTAAAGGTTATATGTACTGTTTACATTAATAAATTTTATTACAACAGCGCCACCTGCTGGTCAGTTTCCCACCAGTCTGACCACCAAGTAGTCAAGGAAGTTGTCAGGAGAAAGAAAGAGGCTGCTCAGAAAATAGAAACCTCAGATCTTTCCTAAACAGAAGAACATCACAGCGTCCACTTTCCCCTGACATTCATTCATTTTAACAGTACATGTATCCTTTAATATCTTGGAATTAAAAGAAAAATAATGACATTGCAAAAGTCATCATTTTAATATTCACTTATTTTTAAGGTTTACTTATCTTTTAAATGATGTTATTGAGCTCTTCTTCAGGATATGAAGTCCCAGTGCAGCGAAGCCCTGAATTTAGTGCTTGAGATTGGTGGCCAGTAAATACAGGGACCCAAAGAACCTTGAAGCTCTGGAACTACCCAGCTTGTGTGAATGAAATGCAAATAGGGGTATTCCAGGGACCCCCATGTCCCACCCTCTCCTTCCTCTCCAATATACAGAATCCAGTTAGCTGAGAGAAGGGCAGATAATTGCAAGTGAATTCAGTTAGGTCAGGGTACAAAGTGCAAAAATAAGGTCAGGTTGTGCTCTGTGCACTGTGTGACCCATCAACATCAGATGGTAATAGACCAAAAACAATTACAATATAAATATGTACTTTAACAAAGTCTACAAGGGGTTCCAGGTGATCCACACTTCCATTTAAAGGGGCACCATGAACAATATGGTTAATTTATACTCCATTCTGCAGTATACATCCAGTATATGCAAATAGACAGCTCCATACAATGAAGAATTTTTCTTTAAAAAGCCTTTATTAGCAAAAGGGCTTTTAGTCAGACAGAAATACATGAACATGAATAATGAGAAAGAAAAACAATACTTGATAGCGAAAAAGAATCGGAATTTGCTGCACAATTATACAAATAAAGTATTGTCCAGAGATTTCCACAACTGAAAAGTAATTATCAAAGAGAATGTTCTACAGATAACGATTCCCTAAAGGCGCTGGGAGTTACAGCAGAAAGTATTGCGGGTGCATAATACATTATACCTATTTAGTTTGCAGATGTAATCAGAGACCATGGAGACAAATGGGAATTTTCCTGAAAGGTCATTAGATCTATTAAGAATTTTTTTTAAATTCCCATTGAGTAGGTTAATCTGACAGGTCTCTTTGACAACGTCAAACAATCTCAGTATTTATTACTGTCTGAGCCCTCAGGGATGCGTTGAATCAGACCACCAAGCTCAAGGTTTGGAGATGTTTAGATCCTTTACAAGGCTATGGGATGTTGACTAGTACATCAGTATTAATATTGAGCATATCTTCATATGATCAGTTCAGAATGATTTGCTCAGAATTAAGCCAAATTGGTTACATTTCTTATTTGCTTAAAGGGGTTGTTCACCTTTAAAGACAAGGAAAGTGTAAAATAGAATAAGACTAGAAATGGTGTATTTTGTATACTAAACATAAACATGAACTTACTGCACCACAAGCCTAATGAAACAAATTATTTATGCTTTCAAAGTTGGCCACAGGGGGCTGTGATCTTGTAACTTTGTTATACATCTTTTCAAGACCAAGACTGTGCACATGCTCAGTGTGATCTGGGCTAAGCTTAGGGATCGTCATAAATGATCAAAACAGCACAAGTCAAATAATATCTGCCAGAAGCCGATACAGAAAGACTGATTAATAATCAGAATATACAGACTGCACTGGGTCCTGTGTTGTCATGTGATCTAATGTGGATTTTATAGTTTTTCTATTGTTTAATACAAACTTTCTCCAACTCTGCAGAACCAGTGGCTGCAGCAAAATTACCCTCCAAATAGAATCCCAGTTTATCTGTTTAAATCTGGCTCCATGATCTTTGTCCCTGCAGCTGGAGTTGGAAACAGTAAATGGGATGTAAAGGCAAAAATAAAATCCAATACAAATCTCTACACAGTCACTGACTGCTCTACAGGGAAACAAACAAAGCTGCTGGAGTTCTGCACGGCTGGCAAGTAAGGCGGGGGCTCCCCCTGCTGTTCATAAGTATGATTGTTTCCCTGCACAGCAGTCTTAAAAATGGTAAACATTTTTTAATTAAAGTACATTTTATTGTTTTGCCTTTCCTTTTCATTTAAATTAACTTTTAGTACGATGTAGAGAGTGATATTCTGAGACAATTTGCAACTGGTTTTAATTTTTTGAGTTATTTAGTTTGTTATTCAGCAGCTCTCCAGTTTGCCATTTCAGCCATCTGGTTGCTAGAGTCCTAGTTACCCTAGCAACCATGCATTGCTTTGAATAAGAGACTGGAAAAGGAATGATAGAGGCCGGAATAGAAAGTGGGTTGGTGAGAAGGCTACGCGTTTTGTGCCTTAACTCTCTCTTCATCAAGGTCAATGAAGTGCCAGAGAGTTAGGGCACGAAACGCGTAGTCTTCTCACCTACCCACTGTCAATTGTTCACATGGTGTGCAAAATAAAGCCGCATCGTTATTAAGTAATGCAAGTCTCTTGAAAATCCTTTGGCTGGCGCCGTGGAGTGGGTACATCAGAAGAGACAGCAGTAAAGAGTGATTGAATCAGAGCACAAGTCACATGACTTGGGGCAGCCGGGAAACTGACAATATGTCAAGCCCCATGTCAGATTTCCAAATTGAATATAAAAAAAAAATGTTTGCACTTTTGAGAAATGGATTTCAGTGCAGAAGTCTGCTGGAGCAGCACTATTAACTGATGTGTTTTGAAAAAAAACATGACTGTATCCCACCTCTGAACCACATCTTCATTAAATCATTATGGATGTATACTTGCCCGTCGATCTTCCCCTAAATCGGCCCACTTTGCTCTGGCAACAGAGTTTTCTATTCCCATTTCTGCTGGCATGGCTTTCATTACAGCCAAGAACATGTTACATATTCTAGTAGTGACGGGCGCAGGCAGGGGGAATTTTTTTTTTAACTATTAGAACCCCAAACCGGAATGCGGGCTCTATCAGCCCGGACCTTCGGTGTGGGGATTTTTTTTAGCCCCATAGGTGCCCTTTAACACATTGGACTCAGGAGTCAACCTCAGTAATGGCCTATCTATATAGAGATTTTCATGTAAGGACATGCAGGGGGGCTCCATCTATAAGTACCACTGCATGCAGATGGAGCAGGCTACAGCTGAGCACAAGGGCAGTATTCCATATTTTTGGTGGAAAACACTTTTATTCTACACATTCTAACATGTTGCATATCCAAAATGCTTGGGAGCTGGGGTTTTCCAAATAATGGATCTTCATGCCTTACGTCTACTAGAAAGTCATGTAAACAGTAAATAAAACCAATAGGCTGGTTTTGCTTCCAGTAAAGATTAATTATATCTTAGTTGGGATCAAGTACAAGCTACTGTTTTATTATTACAGAAAAAAAGGAAATCATTTTTAAAAAATTGGATTATTTGGAGTCTGCGCATTCCGGGTTCCTGGATAACATATCCTATACCTGTATGACAAACTTCACTATTCCACTCATCTACAATAACCATCACTGTGGTGGCACCGATAGATTGACTGCCGAGGAATTTGTGTACCGGGCAAGCAGACATTGCTTACTAAATATTCCCTAATTATTCCTATTAGCTTGTTAAGTTGTGTCTATTAAGGAAGCTGTGAAGCCAGTGTTATATGTCAGCTGCTAAATCAAACCCATGTGCGGAGATGCTCAGTGTTTGTGTGCGGCTATTTAAATCATGCCCTCGGATAGTTTATTTTCCTAATATAGTTTTCCCAGGACCTCCCTTGCTGCCTGTGCCTCACCCCCCAACCCCCCCCCCAAACCAACCCCCCCCCCGTTGGTGGAGCATAACTGTTGCTGATTTTGGGGTCTCCACGTGGGAAGACCAGCTGTAGCAATAACTCTTCTGCACTTAAAGCAACATGGAAAAAAAAAAAAGCAGCAGAAATGTGGATTTGTAAAAGAAAAATGTACATGCAATGGCAGGACAATAAAATGATTTAGGTTTGGGGTCACCGTTAGGCAAGAGGGGGGCCCCCTGGATAGTCACCCCTGCTGAATTTGCTTTAGATATAAAACACCTACTGGGTTTGTAGTACAAATGACCCACAAAGTGGTTAGAATTGGGTTATAAAAGCCATGATTTACTGAGTTATTGTTATGACTGATAAGCGCACAATTTACACTGTTGATTCTATCAACCACTTATGTATATTGTGCTTTTAATATGCAGTAATTGGTTTTTATATTCACCCTGAGGAGTTTTCTCCCATTGGCTCATTTCAAATGAATGCATTTTTCTTTATCTTGATAACTTTGTTACAGGCGTACCTTTTCTGCTGCTGCTGCCTCGGATGGACCTCCTAGTTCTACAGCCTCAGGTTCCCTATGAAAACCATGGACATGTCTTTTTTGCATTGGATGGATGGATTTATTTTTAACCTAGAGTTCCAGTTCTGAGAAAGATGTAGGGACCCTGAGTTTTAGGTATAGTAGCCCAGGCTTTTCCCCCTTTGTATTGGACACCTAAGAGGTCCATTAGTAACCCAGGCAGCTATGTCTCCCTTCCTGTGTAAAGTGGGATTTACTCTAGGATATGGTTCTCCACTAGGTGGCAGCATGTAAAAGTATAAAGGGGTTTAGCCCCATGTGCTCAAGGTCTTTTCTGGGACCTCACCTCCCCAGGAGGTGTTACAGGCCCAGGTATGTAGTTTGATAAACGTTAGAAAGAGTTATATATATAGTGATAGTACGTCTAGTCACAGTTGCTGTAGGTGCAAAAGGAAGGCTCGGGGAAGATAGGGAGCAGCTGCTGCTCCAACGAGGAGAAATAGTGGGGTTAGGACCCCATGTTGAGTCCACCACTGGTGCAGAGATTTCGATGGGTGAATTGAGGACCAGGTAGGGTACCGAGATTCAAGACCACAGGTGTCCCTGCTCAGAAAGTTCTAATTCATGGGAGGATTTGCCCCAAGAGTGTGGTAACCTATACCCAGTGGCGTAACTACCAGGGGTGCAGGGGGTGCAATTGCACCAGGGCCCCAACCCACTTGGGGCCCATCGGAGCCACTAAAATAGTTATGGCAGAGTGGTTATCTAGGGAGAGATTTTACAGCGGTAGAGGTAAGGGCCCAACAGGGGGGCCCAGGTGCCTATCATGTACCGGGGCCCACAAGGGAGTAGTACTGCCTATACCCCTTGTCTTTTTTGCTTATGAGGGTTATTCTGCTATTATTATTCTGCTTGACTTCATTTCAACTGCTCACTGTAAATAAACCAGTTATTTTGCTGCAAGAAACCATCTCTGTGACTGGATCCTTTGCTACATGAGGTACTGGGAGTTGCAGGGAGTTGCTCAAGTACACCAGGATCATCACACAGTACAAGCAGCAGTTGCCCTGTCCACACACTACAATATACATAGGGACCGTGCACTCAGGGTTGTGCTACAAAGATAAAAGGATTGAATGTTTGAATATTTTCACACAGGGGTTTTGTTGTTTTGTTCATGAGAACTTGAGTCACAAACTGCAACATAACCCTGAGGCAAGTGAGGTGGCCAACCTTCCCTCTATCATACAAGCATCAATGGGTAAAGAGGGTAAGTGAGGTGATTAAAAATGTATATTTTTTCATATTCTTGGAGCAACGTCTGAACCTCCATTTCCATCCTTCCAACTTATTATTATTGCTCTACCTTTTATCCAGTAATTGAAGAGGAACCATTAGTGCTTAGATGCCGAGTTGTTCCCCCCCTCACCCCATAAAAGCTCTGTGCCCATTAATAAAACTCAGCACTTAATTATACTGTTAAAGAATTTATTGGAGTCCTGTGGAAAGTGGCTGCTGAAGTGACCTGAAACAGTAGGTGGTATAATCTGTGGTCTTGTTTTCTGTATATATTAATGAGATAGGAAACCCAACATAATCTACAGCAGGGGTCCCCAACCACCAGGCCATGGAGCCTTTATAAGGTGCAACCAAATGGACGCTGGCCCCCCTCCCGACCCTGCCTGCCCCCTCCCTACCCCACCAACCCCCTCCCAACCCCCGCCGACCCCCTCGACCTCCCAACCCACTGGAGACCCCCCAGTGCTTGAAATTTTTTTTGCCTCAACACTGGTCCCCGAAGCAAAAAAGTTTGGGACCCCGATCTACAGTTTATGTTAAACACACATGTTTAGGACATTTAGTTCATCAGCTGAGCTTGTTTCTGCTCCTTTACCTTAAAATAACCCGATAAAACGTAAATGGCTTTATCGCACTTTACTAGTTTGAACATTTCGTTTCCACCTGCAAGAAATCTTTATTTAGTTCCAGTATTATGCTTCAGAATATTTTAACAATTGTCTCCAAATGTTATATTGCTGGAGCCCCATCTCAATGCGGTGATTTCGGTTACAAGGTCTGTCTTCTCTCTCTTGCATGATAACAAGAACCTCTGTGGCTTTCAATGTGTTCCTCTGAAAGCCTTGCACTGTTTATAAAGGCCAGTGCAATACAATAGAAGGCAGTTGTGTTCATAGTTACCTGGTTTTACCTCTGCTAGCACAAAGACTCGTGTAGCAAAGAAATAAGAAAACCTTGCCTGATTGTCTTTCCTCATCTGCACAGAGAACTTTGCTTGATTCCCCTTTCCCCGGAAGGTTATAATGAATAAACTTTGAAACCAGAACCCTAACAAAGGTACTATGAAGTGAAGTCCTCCTCTTTATAGTTTGCAGTATTAGACATTAGAGAATGTCAAAAAAAATTCCCTTATCCTGATACCAACCTGGAATGTGAGCTCCATGGGAGATATGTTAATGTCTTGTTTAGGGAACTATTTGGCAACTTACATTAAAATGAATGAAGATTTCAGAAGAAGAAGAATAGAGGGGTTATCTAGATTCTTTGTAGAAGAAGCAGCACCTACAACATCCATGTGTGGGGCACCAGAAATGCAGATTGGGCCTCACAATTCGAGAAACTGGATGTCAGTTGTCAACTGAGTTTCCCTTTTTTTTAGTCACTGCATTGTTTGATGTTCTCCATGTCAATGATGTTCATCATTGAAAATTAGTTTGTAGGTTGAATGTGAAAAAGGGGGGATGTAAAATAGTCTTTGCAACATTTGCTACTACTCCATAGCACCTTATCAGCAGGTACTCTTTACTTGGCAGTTGCTTGAAAATTAAAATTTGATTGGTTGCATTGGGTTTCTAGACCTGGCTAAATTTTGCACCTTACGCTTAAAGTGGTAGAGTGGTAGCCATAATAGAAACAACGTAAAGCTGGCCACACCAAAGCTGATCATCCAAAATGGGAAACCTGGTAGACCAAAGGCCTAATTTGGTGGATTTTCTTGGGTTCAATAATTGACAGGGCCAATTTTTGCTCTTGGCATCTTTCATCAGATAGGCCTGATGACATAGAGGGAAGGGGCTGGTGCAAACCTTGCTTTGAGGCCATTGAGCATTTATTTACTTCACTAGAAATGCCAAAGCAAGTGGAATCCACTATATGTGGTTTTAATAGCTATGGGAATTGCCTGAAAGGTGGGTGTTAGCCAACAATGATTTCTGCATTATGGCAATACCAGTGAAATGCCCCATGTAGAATGCCCTTAGGTTTAGGTTTGACTCTCATTAGCCTCCCATTCACTTACATGGGAAACATCGACCTGAACACACCAACTCCCTTTCAAATCAATACCTGCTTTGTATTCTTCACATTTAATATTAATATTTTAAAGCTTCCATCAGTTAATACCCCCCCCCCAACCCCCTTCCCGGTTTTTGCCTTTTCGGTGGGATGTCTTCACGATTTATTCCACTTGCAAGACAGGAAAGTGCTTAATGAGGAATGTAACAATGCATCATATACAGTTCTTCAACATCAGGCACCAGATGTCAGTTTTTCTGTCCGACCGCAAGACTGGAAACGTAATGTAACAAATCAGAAGGGATCTAAATGACAAAGAAATGGAAATAATCTTGACATTCCCTAAATGAATGAACGTCACAAATAAAATCACATTAAGAAAAAGAAGGTGGAGTAGCTATCTAAACCCGAGGCTCGTATCCAGTGTCTTCTTTTCATTTCTTTCAGCCACATTAAGCTAAAGGAATTAGCTATTTTCTATGGAAACCATGGCAACAGATGCATCAACACAATCAACCTGTTTGCGTTTAACATAACTTGGCCAAATGGGAAATGTACACAGGGAACAACATTGAATTTTTTAAGTGGGACCATGGATAGTTAAATATATTCACCTTAATGGTCTCTTTGTCTCGTTGATATAGTCCACGGGTCCCCAAACGTTTTTGCTTGTGAGCCACATTTAAATTTAAAAAAGGGTTAGAGAGCAACAGAAGCATGAAAAAGTCCATGTGGATGTCAAATAAGAGCTCTGATTGGCTTTTTGGTAGCCCCTATATGGACTGGCAGCCTACAGGAGAGAATGTTTGGCAGGACATCTGTTTTATTATACAACCAAAACTTGCCTCTAAGCCATGAATTAAAAAATAAGCACCTGCTTTGAGGCCACTGGGAGCAACATCCAAGGGGTTGGAGAACAACATGTGGCTCGCGAGCTTCTGGTTGGGGATCACTGATATAGTCAATCTTCCTCAAAATTACTATTAATGCCCCTTTATCTGCAGCTCTAATGACAATAGACTCTTGAGACCTTGTACTGGCCTCAATCTGCCAGTCAGGGTTGTTAGCTGCCATCAGATGCAGTTTCTGGTTCCTGGATAGTAATCCTCAGTTGACTTTCACTGATCCAGGTTGGCAGCCTCTGTCCAGGAATCAAAAACCAGATCCAACATGGCCAAAGATGGCAGCCACCAACCCCTATTCACATTTCTGCAGATTCAGTGGTGATATATTGGGGCCAAGCTTGTTTAGGGAAGGCAGTTGTTTGACTCAGATGGGCCTATGCAGAGGCGTTAAAATCAGTTTAAAACAGAGGAGTGGAGTTTTCATTCTCCTTTAAAGTAAAAAATTATGAGTTTTTAAATTTCAAAACTTTAACTTTTGAAAATGAGAAAAAAAAATAGATTTTTCAAAAGTCAAATGTCAATAAAACATTATCGACACTTTACAATCATTTCTCTTCATGGGTGATTTGCAAGTATTCAGGCAGGTGTTAGTGCTCAGTTCTGTAGCAACACAACTCTAAGCACCAACACTGCATTCAACCAAATGGTGTTTAACGGACCAAAGCGGTAGTATTTGTTCCTGTTTCACCACAGGATGTACAGGTATGGGACCTGTTATCCAGAATAATTAGGACCTGGGGTTTTCCGGGGTTTTCTGTAATTTCTGGATCTTCATACCTTAAGTCTACAAAAAAATCATGTGAACATTAAATAAACCCAATAGGCTGGTTTTGCTTCCAATAATGATTAATTATAGCTTAGTCGGGATCAAGTACTGGTATGGTACTTGTTATCTAGAATGCTCAGGACCTGGGGTTTTCTGGATAATGGATCTTTCTGTAATTTGGATCTTTATACCTTAAATCTTCTAAAAAATAATTCAAACATGAAGTAAACCCGATAGGCTGGTTTTACCTTCAATAATGATTAATTATATCTTAGTTGGGATCAAGTACAAGCTACTGTTTTATTATTACACAGAAAAAGGAAATCACTTTTAAAGATTTGGATTATTTAGATAAAATGGAGTCTATGGGAGACGGCCATTCAGGTCTGGATTGAGGATTAAAATACTCCCGGACATTTCAGGTACACAGAGGCCCAATCAGCCCAAACAGCCCCTACCAGGGCTGCCATTAGAAATCACGGGGCCCCGCACAACAAATTTTTCAGGGCCTCTTGGGCCCCGCCTATCCTGGCATCCAAGCCCCACCCCTGATCCTGCCCACTTCACATAAAAGTTAATAGACCACACAGACATCAGCGCTAAAAAGGTAACCCCCCCACACACAAAAATTGGGACCCCAAAGAATATTTAAAAAAAAAAAAACCTTTTGCGCCAGGGCCCCCCCTTACAAGTTAAAAAAAATTGGGGCCCCAGAATTCTTTTTTTAATTGGTAGAAAAGCAGCACTGCCGGGCCTCCCTTCGTGCCCGGGCCCTGGACACTTGTCCCCCCTTTCCGCCACTGATGGCGGCCCTGGCCCCCACCAGCCCACTAAATATTGACTTTCTGTGGCACCTTATAGCAGCCCCTCTGGCATTTGCCAGAACCCACAGATTGCCAGTCCGGTCCTGCAGCCATTCTATAATTTGTAGCTTTCTGGATAACAGGTTTCCAGATAATGGATCCCATACCTCTACAAGGGACTGTTTTATCATTACGGAGAAAAGAAATGAATTATTTGAACTGGAGTCTAAGGGGCAAATTCACTAAAACGTGAAGCATCTAACGCTAGCGCTTATTCGCCATCGTGACGTCATTTCGCTACTTGACCAATTTACTAACAGTGTCCCTGGCGAAAATTCGCTAGCGAAATAGATAGACCAGTGCACCCTTACACCAGGTGAAGTTGCGCACTGACGAAGGGACGTAACTACGCTTATTCATTAAGATGACCATGTTACTGAACGTTCCCTCTTGCGCTAGACTTCAGGTCAGACCTGGCAAACTTCAATACAATATATAGGAGCTTGAAAAAAAAACTTGAAATTTTTTCTAATTCCCAAAAAACCTCTGGTGTCTTTTACTTTTTTTAGGGTTATAGTATAAAAAATATCGTAATTTTTTCTACCTTTTTATTAAAGGTTTCCTGGGCTTGTGTAGTGGAATGTAGTGGCTATAACATAAACTTCTATTTTAATTTCAACTTCGCTCCGTATGCAAATTAGGCATCGCTAGTGTAAATGCAGTTTGCCTGACGAAGTAACGGTAGTGCAAATTCGATAACGTTCGCCACCAATAGCGCAAATTCGCATCTTAGTGAATTTGCGTAGCACTGGCGAAACTACGCCTGGGGAAGTGCGGTAAACGCTAGCGAAGTTCTCACTAACGCAACTTCACAGGTTAGTGAATTTGCCCCTAAGATAAATAGCCTTCCTGTAATTCCAGAAACAGATTCTATATCTGTACATGTATTTTACCCTCCTTTCATCTCTGAATTTTCATATCTGCAATCTGTATCTGATTATTCTGTACATTTTTTTTTTAAATTTAATTTACAAATCTAAATGTATTATTAGATAGAAAAAAAAAAATCTCAAGTCAAGTACAAGTTACTATTTTTTTCCAGAATCAGTCGAGCTTCATCCGTAGCCGTCCCTGCAAATAAAAGCAGTTCCGAGAACAGGGTGCTCCTGGGAATCTGTCGGCATTGCATTGTATGCGGGGTTTATGTTTTCTCTTTGTTCTCACATGTTCAGCAACAACAACTGTTTCAATTAGCGAGGAATCAATGCAGCCGTTTTGTAGGTAATAGGGCAGAAAAATATATTTTTCCAGTGTATTTTCAAGGCAGTAAGATAGATAGTAACGTAAAAGATCATTTGCCGAAATGCTCGACTAATCAATCTTTTTTTTTTTTTAATTCTGCATATATGAAAGACAAATATATTTGTCAATTACAGTGTACACATCCGTGCCATGTATCAGTCAAACCCAGCTTCTCTGTATATTCCAGACCCGCAGAACATATCTCATTTTACGTGAAAACGTTCGAAATACACAAATTTATAGTGAAAATGTTCGAAATTCACGAATTTATAGTGAAAACGTTCAAAATTCACGAATTTATAGTGAAAACTTTTGAATTTCACGAATTTAGTGAAATAGTTAAAAATTCACAAATTGATAGTGAAATTGCTTGAAATTCACAAATTTATGGTGAAGTAGTTCGAATTTTACAAATTTTTCGTGAAAAAGTTCGAAATTCGTGAATTTCTAGTGAAAACGGTCTAATTCACGAATTTCTAGTGAAAACATTTGAATTTCACGAATTTAATGAAATAGTTCACAATTCACGAATTTATAGTGAAATTGCTTGAAATTCACAAATTCATAGTGAAGTAGTTCGAATTTCACGTGAATTTTTCGTGAAAACTATTCAATTTCACAATTTTTCAGTGAAAACGGTAAAAGTTCACAAATTTTTCATGAACTTTCCGATTTCGCTATTTTCGAAAAATTTTCTTGGGAAATTCGTGTAAAATTTGGCAAAACACCCCACATTCGCCCATCACTACTTCCAAGGCTTCTAGAACAATATGTGTATCATGCCTGACAGATTTGTAGATCACAGTGCATATATGCATCTTGCTTCTTTACAAGTATGGGATCCCTTATCCAGAAAGCTCTGAGTTATGGGAAGGCCGTCTCCCATAGAATCCATTTTATTCAAACAATCCAAATTTTTAAATATGATTTCCTTTTTTCTGTGTAATAATAAAACAGTAGCTTGTACTTGATCACAACTAAGATATAATTAATCCTTATTGGAAGCCAAACCAGCCTATTGGCTTTATTTCATGTTTATATGATTTTCTAGTAGACTTAAGGTATGAAGATCCAAATTAGGAAAAGATTGAAAAACCCCAGTTAGGGAGCATTTGGGATAACAGGCCAAAACCTGTATATCGTTGTCAATTATTGGTGTAGCCAAGATAGGTAAAGAATAAAAATGTGCAGTTCTTGTAACCTGAACAAAAATTAGTCAACGTCAAGCCTTTTTGGTCAAAATCTCATGTTTTGTTGTTAGCTTGTACTTGATCCAAACTAACTTATACTTAATCCTTACAAGAGGCAAACCAGCCTATTGGGTTTATGTAACATTTACATGGTTTTCTAGTAGACTTAAAGGGCAAGGAAAGTGTAAAATAGAATAAGGGTAGAAATGGTGTATTTTGTATACTAAACACAAACATGAACTTACTGCACCACAAGCCTAATCAAACAAATGATTTATGCTTTCAAAGTTGGCCACAGGGGGCTGTCATCTTGTAACTTTGTTATACATCTTTGTCTGACACTGGCACTGCACATGCTCAGTATGGTCTGTGCTGCTTAGGGATCGTCATAAATGATCAAAAAACAAAGCTGCTTGAGTTCTGCATGGTTGGTAAGTAAGGCAGGGGCTCCCCCTGCTGTTCATAAGTGATTGTTTCCCGGCCAGAAGCACTAAATAAAGGGAGAATTTCACTGCATACAGTCAGGTTTCTTATAAAAACAGTACACATTTTAAAATTAAAGTATATTGGAGATAGATTTCTTTTTCATTAAAGAAAGTAAAAATGGGATTTTATTTCTTTGCCTTTCCTTGCCCTTTAAGGTATGAAGATCGAAATGAAAGAAATCCAAAAAATCCCAAGTCTCAAGCATTCTGGATAACAGGACCCAGTACCTGAAAAATAAACATCTATCAAGACATCTATCCTGTCTCAGAGGTGTAAAACACAGTTTATACATGCATTATTCTATATTCTGTAGGACAAAGGTCATTAGTGTATGATGCCTCTAAGCAGAGCCCTAGGCAACCTGGCAGGTAGTGGGGGCGGCTGAGCACACGCATAGGAGCTTGCACACATACACACATGGGCGAGTTGAAGCTTTACATGCATGAGCGAGTTGGAGCTGGTGTGCATGCGTGGAACGTCTGTGTGGGTTCACGCTTGGGTTACAAAATTACAAATCTATATCGCATACAGTCAGGTAGAGAGGAGATGGACACGGGGTAGGCGATGGAGCAGGTATGTGACTGTAGGCCCCAGGCCTACTATGCCTACCCCTAGTTATGGTCCTGCCTCTAAGATCTCTATAACACAGGTCATTGTAAATGGGTCACATCGCTTGCAGGACCGGATTTCAACCCAAAGTGCCCCTAGGCCGCTCATATCCCATGCCCCCCACTGCTCACACACACCCACCCATTCACACTGGCCCCCCACTCACACCCCAACTGCCTCACCTACTCCCTACTGCTGCTGATGCAGATTGCTAGCACTGGGGACCAGCAGATCTTTTCTACCCCCAGATCTTTGCCACCCCAGGTCTTTTGGCTTGACCCACTTAGTTGTTGTAGGCCTTTGCTTGATGAAAATCATTTGGCCATGCTATGCAGTGAAACAAAAGTTGACAAATAGTCCATGGTCAACTGATCCAGCTTTCCCCAAATGAATATTTGCCACAGTCTCCACTCTCTCTCTCTCTCTCTTTCTCTCTCTCACTCTCTCAATACTCCATATGGCATCTCCTCCTGCCTAGCACGATTTGCCTTGGCACATTGAAAAGCCTAATTGAGGAGTTGGTCCAAAAGCAACAATGAGGGCTCTCCCCTGTGTCCTACTACAGAGCCCCACTTATGCTTTATTACAGTTAAACCAGTGGCCTCAAAGCAGGTGCTTATTTCTGAATTCCAGGTTTGGAGCCAAGTTTGGGTTTTATAAAACCAGGCGTACCACCAAACAGAGCCCCCTGTAGGCTGCCAGTCCACATAGGGGCGACCTAATAGCCAATTACAATCCCTTTTTGGCACCCCAGGGACTTTCATGTTTCTGTTGCTCCCTAAATCTTTTTACATTTGATTGTGGCTCATGGGTAGAGAAAATTGGGGAACCCTGCTGTATTGAGCAATCACCTTGCATCTACATCACAAACCTTTGTATCCTTGGTGTCCCTTTAAAAATCTAACATCAGAATGCCTGATGACTGGCACAAAACTTCCAGACCAACTTTACTGAATATTTATTTTTTTAGGAATGGAATTGAAAAGGATGTCATCCTTCTTAATTGTAGGAGACGTCAGTCCCTGGATTGAACACTTGGCTAAGGCTGAAAAAAATTATTTATTCTCAATACGTTGCTCTGGTTACAGCTAAACAAGCTTTTGCTATACATTTGTAAGCAAATCAGACCTATCAAGCGGAATATGCAGTAAATTACAGTACATAATTATAGACGCCTTTGGAAGAAGGTACAAATAAGTGAAATGAAACGTTTCTTGGCATAACCTCAAGTACTTACACTACAACTGTTAAGTAAAACTATCTATATATTTATCATCTATCTATCTAGATCTATCATTTTTATCTATTATCTATCTATCTTTCTATCTATCATTTATCTATTTTCTATCTATCTATCATCTATCTATTATCTATCTATCTATCTATCATTTATCTATTTTCTATCTATCTATCTATCTATCATTTATCTATTATCTATCTATCTATCTACTGTATCTATCATTTATCTATTTTCTATCTATCTATCTATCTATCATTTATCTATTTTCTATCTATCTATCTATCATTTATCTATTTTCTATATATCTATCTATCTATCTATCTATTATCTATTTTCTATCTATCTATCTATCTATCTATCTGTCTGTCTGTCTATCTATTATCTATCTATCTATCATTTATCTATTTTCTATCTATCTATCTATCTATCTGTCTATCTATTATCTATCTATCTATCTATCTATCTAT
>CM044443.1:10787952-10816920 GCA_024363595.1 Xenopus borealis | reverse complement strand
TCTATCTATCTATCTATCTATCTATCTATCTATCTATCATCTATCATCTATCTATCTATCGATCTATCTATCTATCATCTATCTATCTATCATCTATCTATCATCTATCTATCCATCTATCTATCTATCATAAATTCCAACTGCCATTGAAGACCCTAAATAATATAACCACATGCTCCTTTCATGGCCTAATCTCATACTCAACATCAATATGTCTCTTGAGCTTCTTCCTGCCACCGGACCCATGTCCACAACCCTTTAGATTCTCTTGAAGCTCCCAATTTCCTAAATTATTTTTGTAAATCCTGCCCTATATAAATAAACTTTGAAAATTGATAAAAGTTGAAAAATAACACTTTGAGGAAGGGTATGGAATAGGAATGGTCAGAAGGCAACGTACTGTAGTCTATGGGGAGGATCTGGGGACATGCCATACACTTCGGCGCAAATTTACTATTATTCCCCAAAATTAGTTCGACCAAATTCGATATTCCATTAGCATTCGATCGTCGAATGCTTAATGAATAGTTTTTTATTATTAATATCGAATACCTTTTATTCCATATTCGATCATTTGACGATCGAACACAAATTTATTTGATCAGTCGAATAATTTTTTCAATCAGTCGAATAATTTATTAGATCAGTCGAATAAATCATTCGATCATTCAAATGATTGGTACGATTCAAACAATCGATCATACGAATCCTATTCGATCAGGACTTAGCCTCATAAGCCTATGGGAGTGCTGATCGAATTGTAGAATATTCATTCATTTGAATCTATTCGAATGAATTCGATCGTTCGACCATTCGCTATTCGATGATCGAATTGCATATTCGACCAAACGAATAAATCCTACGTTCGAAATTCGATCGAATTCGATCGAACTTCAATCTATTCACGTGAATTTAGTACATCAGTAACTTCATCAGTAATTAAGGTCTTATTGATGGTTAAGACGCTTATGACATAGTCAATCCCAAAAATATACTTCAAGGTCAAACAAAAAAGTTTCTGGGGAAAAACCAATCACCATAAAGCCGAGTTTTATGATTGCACAGTAGCAGCTTGTTCTTATTTAAAACACTTCAATGTTCAATTTCAATAACTTTTAAAATAATTTTACAATCCCCCCCCCCCAAAATCCTTGAAGAAGTAAAATTTTCCGCCAGTCTACTCAACATTAGCTATGAAGATTTATTCAGATTAAAAGAACTTCAAAGACCGGAGCTGAAATTGTAATCACAACGAATAAAATACTGCTGAATTCTCCGCGTTCGCTGTTCCCAAATTTGCATTTCAGATAATTAGAAGAATTCTGAAAAATCATGTAGAAGTAACACCTACATTTCAATTGGATGATTAAAACCTGAAAGCGAATAACAGAGCTGCCCAAGAACAAAACAGAACATAACGAATGGAGGACTGGATTGTATGTTTGTAACCCAGCCATACTTCCTGTAGAATTGGATCACACCCAGGGGTCGGGCTGATACACGTATCAATATCTATAGACATAGACCTCTTTGCTAGAAAGATACTGGGAACTGGGATTTACAGAGCAGATCCTCCAGCTAGTGGGCACTGAGGAACACCCCTCTGGGGGATTCCACTATGAAAATGAAACACACAGTTGTAGTCGTGGCTGGACCAGCCCTCTCCCGATCTCCTGGCCCTATAAAAAAAACAAAAAACAATTTGCTGTGCCACGTGGCTGCGTTCACGTGTGCGCATGGCGTTGCAGTAGTTGGGCCAGGGGGTCTGGAGGGGGGCCCTGGAGAGCAGTCCTTGTGTGCCCTGGCCCTCCAATCAGACCCTGGCTTGCAGTAAACCGAGATGAACTTGATAAAATAATAATGGGTTAACAATGCAAACACAATAATACTCCTGCAATGGGGTAACTGCACATCTGTCTAGAACCTAGTTTCTCACTCAACTCTAGGTGAACAACACAGTTCAGTTCAAGCAATTGCTCCCTTCCCCAAGAGATCTTATAACCCAAGGCAGTGCTACCTGCCCCACCCCCAATGCCATCACTCCAACCCCCCAACGTCACCCATCCCTCCCCGTGCCCAGAGTTGAGCAGTCAAAAAGTTGGCAACCCTTCTGCTGCCTGAGGGGCTCCTTTATCAGCTCTCTGGCAACCCTGTGCATTAGGTTCCAAAGCAATACACTCAGTGGGTCCTCCACTTCTCCCAAGGAAGCCAATCAAGTTGCTCCAGGCTGGATGATGTCAGAGACAGAAAAACAGGGGAAAGGTTTGTCTGATCCCCTGTCCAGATAAAGGATCTTTTCATAATTTGGATCTCCATACCTTAAGTCTACTAGAAAATCATATAAACATTAACTAACCCCAATAGGCTGGTTTTGCTTCCAATAAGGATTAATTATATCTTAGTTGGGATCAAGTACAAGCTACTGTTTTATTATTACACAGAAAAAGGAAATCATTTTTAAAGACTTGGATTATTTGGATAAAGTGGAATCTATGGGAGACGGCCATCCCATAATTCAGAGCTTTCTGGATAATGGGTTTCCAGATAATGGATCCCATACCGGAATTAATATAAATATAAAAAACAATAAATATATTATTTTATAGCTGATTAACTTGAGTCTGTTCCCTCTGCCCATGTAACAGAGGAAACAGAATTCTGCCGACAATTATATCTATAACTATAATATTTCCATCTCACGTGCTTCAGAACACGCCTTGCAGTTGCTGTTATTCAAACCTTTCCATTATTCACGTTACAGGTTTTAATGGTACCGTGAAGTTGACTTCTTCTTCCTCGCTAAGCTTTCACATCTCACTAATTAATCACGTTACGCGCTCAAAATCCTGCTGAGACGTAAACAATAGCGTTCAAATAGGATCCGTGCACCTCTGTGATGTGAATGCTCATTTATAAAGCTGACTAAGAGTCTCGGCCATAAAGTGGGACAGAACTGTTGTTTATGGCTATGCTTCCCCATGTAAGCTCTAAACCCTATGTTACCAAATATTATACAGTCACATGCAGTCACAGTAACTGACAATAGTCCAGAAGATGTGACTAAGGGCATCTTTAGAAGCGCAGTAGTGATGTGTGGCAGGGCCGATACCCGCGGGTCCAGTGCAGGCCCGGACTGGCAATCTGTGGGTTCTGGCAAATGCCAGAAGGGCTGCTGTAAGACGCCATAGAAAACCCCTATTTAGTGGGCTGGTGGGGGCTGTTTGGGCCTCTGTGTACTTGGAATGCCAGGGCCTATTTTGACTCCCAGTCCAGACCTAGTTGGGTGGATTCGGGCCAACTAGGGTTGCCACCTTTTCCTGTGGCTGAACCCGGAAAGGGGGGCGGGCCCATGACGTCGGTGGGTGGGCCAGTGACATCATGGGGGCGGGGCTATGACGACGCGATCACTGATTGCCCAATCACGGCATCAATCAAGCTAATCTCGCCCGGTTTTCCTTATTTGGAAAACCGGGCAGGAAGCATTGACCCGGGCAGCCCTTCAAAATACCGGGCTGTCCGGGTCAAAACCGGATAGGTGGCAACCCTAGGGCTGACCTTGAACATTTCTTCGCAGGTGGTGGGCGAGCGCGGGTTGAGTTCTTCTCCTGCTCTTCCCATCCGACACCGTCAAATGCCGGTTTCCGACTTCTGTATTGTCTTTTGTAGATGCTGCGCCTGCTTGTCCTGCCCCATTTGTAACGACGGGACGGGTCTATAAAAGCAACACGAAAGTGCCAATGTCGATTGGTGCTTGCCGGGGAAATCTCAGTCTGCACATCACTAAAGCACAGATCTTCACTGCCAAAAGGTAGTGGTGGCCTTGGACTTGTATAGAATCTCTATCCTAATTATTTTTTGGCTTAAGTAATTCAAAAACACTGACTATGGTGCCTATGGCCTTTCTACAAACAGACCCTAATGTAAAATAAAAGAAAAAAACATTGAAAAAAAAAATAGTCCAGCCTGTTCCTTGCAGGAACTCTACGGCGGCTGCTGATACAGTCCTTTGTCAAATCTCACTTTTCTTTTGTGAAACACGGCAATTTTCATACATTTAGAGCACATTACCAGCCGGGAAAAATGTTCTTTATAGCTCCGTCTCACAGGCTTTCTGACATTGAAAAGAGAAGGAAATTAGAGGTGAGAAAGTAGAAGGTGGTTCCTTCATGAAGTACATTGCTCATTATATCCACAAATGCCCTTAAATAACAGTTCCTTAAATCTAATCCTTTCTATTTCCTAACGGTGGGTAACATGGCAACCGCGGGTACAACAGTACAGTCACATTGTTTGGTGTATTCAAAAAAATGTATATAGATCGGAGCCTATGGTGATAGAGAAAACAGAAACCAAGATAAAATATTGTGAAATCACTGGGTGTCAAAATTTGCTCATTGAGGTGTGTTTCCCCTTTTAAACTTTCCACTTCCAGTAGTGTTTATACAGTTAATTCTTTAAATTCAATCAATTTCCAACACCATTTGGCTAAATTTCCTACTCACAAGACGAGAATTCGATACATTGCCCGTAGTATTAGCAGATCTCACTCTCCTACTGTGTCCGCCCTTGTGCTCCAGTGGAGAGAAATACAAATCTAAAATAGCGTAACACCATTTATTATGTTTAAATACTTTAAAGGGATACAGTTAATAGTTAGAATTCTGCACTGAAATTCGTTTCTCAAAAGAGCATATTGGCAGTTTCCCAGCTGCCCCCAGTCATGTGACTTGTGCTCTGATAAACTTCAGTCACTCTTTACTGCTGTATTGCAAGTTGGAGTGAAATCACCCCCTCCCCCCCCAGCAGCCTAACAACAGAACAATGGGAAGGTAACCAGATAGCAGCTGCCTGGTAGATCTAAGAACAGCACTCAGTAGTAAAACCCATGTCCCACTGAGACACATTCAGTTACATTGAGTAGGAGAAACAACAGCCTGCCAGAAAGCAATTCCATCCTAAAGTGCTGGCTCTTTCTGAAAGCACATGACCAGGCAAAATGACCTGAGATGCACCTTCACACCAATATTACAACTAAAAAAGTACACTTGTTGTACACATAATACTACAATGCACTTGATTCACCAAAAAAAAAACTGATAGAGCAATGTTGGTACATTATAATATAATTATCTTTATTGGACTGGAATATCCCATTACAAAATGACCAAGTTTCTCCTGAAGCAAAGGTGGAGCACACGGGGGTTTTGATTGCAGCCTGACTAGACCGTCTGACTGTTTTTTGACCACAATCTTATCCTGCCTGCTTTGACTTTCAGCCTGATTAACCATCCGTTTGTCTGATCCTTGGTACATATAGACCTCATGGGCTTCTCTCCACTCCACCTGCTCCAGGCCTTCACCTGGGGATAAGTTCAGTGCCAGGGTGGGCTGCTTTTGGTCTTATCGATGATTAGTTCTCTGTGACTGTGACACTTCCTTAGTCTGCTTATGGGAAACACTGGTAGCTACAGTTCCAGTGCTTAGTAGTATTCTCTTTAGCATACCAATGTGGTGTCCCATGCTCTCTTTGATGAAGTGTTGACTAACACACATTGGGAAGTCTGTACCACACTATAGCCACAAATGAACTGGAGGTCCACGACACACTTCTGATGAACTCAAGTTCAGGTTTATTATAAGCCACCAGTAGGATTCAGCAACAATATCTATCACATTGAATCTATCTAATCTCTTCACCACAAGTTCTTGACAGTTAGGGTTTTTCCCCAGACCACTGGGCCCCAGCCTCCTGCCAACTTTCCTGAGCCTGTTTGCTGTTCTTTGCCACAGGCTTTCAGCAGAGGGGTCGCCTCATGCTCAAAGTACACAAGGTCCTATGTGCCCTAGTCCCTGTCATTCTGTGTCCTAAAGGAGAACTAAACCCCAAAAATGAAAATGGCTATAATGTCATATTTTATATAGTGAACTTATTGCACCAGCCTAAAGTTTCAGCTTGTCAATAGCAGCAATGATCCAGGACTTCAAACTTGTCACAGGGGGTCACCATCTTGGAAAGTGTCTGAGCAGCTGTTGAGAAGCTAAGCTTAGGGGTCGTCACTAATTATCCAGCAGCAGCAGAAAATTAGCTTCCCTGGCTGTAATATAAGCTGATGCTACAGGTTTGCTGATTATGAAATTCTGATAATTGCACTGGTTTCTAATTATGTGTATTAATGACTAATCAGCCTTATATTGTGACTATATTTCTATGACACTATCAGGTGTATATTGTGAGTGGGTCCCTAATCTCAGTAAGTGACAGCAGCACAGAGCATGTGAATCAGTGAATCAGTAGAAAAGAAGATGGGGAGCTACTGGGGCATCTACTGGGGAGACACAGATCTTTACTGCTAAAGGGCTGTGGTTGCCTTGGGCTGGTACACAAGCACAAAACATCACGTACAACATTTATACACACTTCTTTAGTTAGGCTTTAGTTTTCCTTTTACTGGGAGGGTACTACTGGGACACTGATAACTTCCTGTTGTAGCCTTAGCTGCTTGTCTCTCTACCCTGTCAACTCTCACCACCTGCAGTGAGCTCCAACCAATCTATCCTACCACTGTCCCACCTAATTACCTTTCTGAGGTGGCCTATCTCAGGCTCTCTGGCGTCATCCTCTTCTCATCGGCCAAACAGGAGGTGACTCACTTGAGTACCCCTTATCTACAGTAGCTTCTACCAGGGAATTCCCCCAACAATGACACCTGGCTGAATCAAAAGTTTCAATAAAGACATTTCCCCCACTCCTTACATCAAGGCAGTGCCCACCCGTCAACACCATTGTCTGCCATAGGCATTGGTTTCAATGGGAAGTCATAACAGAGGATTAAGGACATTTTGACCACTAGGGTTGTCCCTGAGAGGACTGTGGCAATCAAAATATCATGTGTGCCACAGGCTTTATCAAGATTGTGAGGTTAGTTCACTGTAATGTAACTGAGAGGGAATGGCAGGAAAACTGAATTATGTTTCTTTCTGGGCTTTTAGAAGCTAATGGAGAATACCTCCCAGACACAATGTTAATGGAAGGAGTATTGATAGATGAATCCTTATACATTATTCAGCATACAAACATGGTAAGATGATATTCACCGAGATTAAAAACGGAGCATGGGGCCCCATTAAGGAGTTATCAGGCACAAATGAAGTGATGGCATATTCTATTCTCATATAAAGCCTGAGCCAAGTTTAAGTCTGTTTATGGACTAACAGGTAACAGCCCTAAAGCAAAGATGATTAAACATTCTAGGTTGGGTTTAATGGCGGTAACTGTGAAAACTGATTGACTCAACTGTAACCCAACTCTTATTGATTGTAGATTAGAAGACGCATTAAACGTCCCTCCTTTACTGGCATTATTAATTATAATGTTAGTTATTGGACTGCATTACATATTGCTTGTGGTAAGTATTTAACCCCATGTCTGCCTTACAAATGCACTCTTTATACAACAGGCCATAGTAACTCCAAGTTCCACTAGAATGGGGACCAAGTGAAAGTTGGGATCTGCTATATCCATTGAATATAAGGGAGAGCTCCATTAGTACCCTGAGCCAGGCTGGGTCAAAACCAGGAACTTCAATGCAAAAAAGGCTATGCAGACATAAAGAAGGACCTTCAGCATATCCTATATTTCACTCAGCTTATCCAGCTTGAGGGCTGTAAGTCATTAACAAATTGCTTCAACAGGACTTTTATCTCAAAAACAAATAAATGAACAATTGTTGAGAGAAGACTAGAGAAAGGTCAGACGGCTTTCCTTTTCTGAAACTTTCTTGCAACTGTTAGGCTGGTCTGCAGAACTGACCAGCAGATGGCGCTGATGTTTCAGTATCATTGTATTCCTTTAAGAATTGCTAATATCTTGAAATACTAGGTGGAAAAACAATTAATACGAAACACTTTGCACAATTTTACATGTATTTGCTCTAAGGGTTTGCATGACCTTTAATTAAATATATGTGTGTATTACTTTAATTATTTACTATTTGTAGCTTCTGGATATCTACATATATACTTGTATGAGTGGGAATAACTATTATGGAAGCAAATTATATTTCCCTAAACCTGCAACAATACAATATATATGTGCCATGTCGGACTGGGACAGAGGAACACAGGGAAAAAAACCTAGTGAACCCATCTGAAACCCTCGGTGCTCCCTCTGACCTATCCCCTTTATCATGGTTACATAGTTACATAGTTAAATTGGTTTGAAAAAAGACCGAGTCCATCAAGTTCAACCCCTCCAAATTAAAAACCCAGCATACATACACACACACATCTCCACTCTTTCACACAAACCATATATGCCCATAGCTATACTAACTGTAGAGTTTAATATCACAATAACCTTTGATATTATGTCTGTCCAAAAAATCACCCAAACTCCTCTTAAAAGCATCAACAGAATGAGCATCACAACATCACCCGGCAGTGCATTCCACAACCTCACTGTCCTCACTGTGAAGAACCACCTACTCTGTTCCTTTAAATTAAAGTCCTTTTCTTCTAGTCTGAAGGGGAGGCCTCTGGTGATCCTCTTTATGGGTAAAAAGGTCCCCTGATATTGGTCTATAATGTCCTCTAATGTATTTGTAAAGTGTAATCATGTCCCCTCGCAAGCGCCTTTTTTCCAGAGAAAACAACCCCAACCTGGACAGTCTCCCAGTCTCATAATTGAAGTCTCCCAGTCTCATCCCTCTAACCAGTTTAGTTGCACTTAGTCTCTGCACTCTCTCCAGCTCATTTATATCCCTCCTAAGGACTGGAGTCCAAAACTGCACTGCATACTCCAGATGAGGCCTTACTAGGGATCTATAAAGAGGTAGAATTATGTTTTCATCCCTTGAGTTTATGCCCTTTTTTATGCAGGACAGAACTTTATTTGCTTTAGTAGCTACAGAATGACACTGCCCAGAATTAGACAACTTGTTATCTATAAAAACCCCAAGATCCTTCTCACTTAAGGAAACTCCCAACACACTGCCATTTAGTGTATAACTTGCATTTATCATGGCAGCAGGGAGTATACAAGGTACATGGGATGTGGAGGGGGGGTTTGCAGCATCAGGTGAACCTCAGAACCAGGGTCAGACTGGGTTGGCAGGACACAGGACCAGACCCAAACCCCCGCCGGCACTCCTCCAGGCTGCCGATCTCCCTCCCCAGACTCACTGAAGGTAGGTTTAATTTACACGCACTTGGGGGGAGGGAGTGTGGGGACACTGCAGGGGCCCCTTGGGGGGTGTGGGGGCTCCTGGGGTGTCAGCCCCGATGGGCCCTGCACCCACCAATCTGACCCTGTTCACAGCTAAGCCTGGGGAGCCCCTGAGGTGGCAGTCCCAGTGGCCTCCAAATTACCTCAGTCCGATGCTGTATGGATGATGGGTGTATGTATGGGGTGCTGTAGTCAGGCAAGGCCACAAAGCCCTGGGCGTAGGGAGGCACATTTTGAATGGTGGCATGACGCAAGGCCACATCTATATTTCCTGGTTTCAACAGGACACCCAGAGCAGAGTTACAGGGGAGAAGCATCGCCAACCAGAATAGCTGAGATATTAACATGTGTATGCATGCGTTGGGGTAGGGGCCTCTCCCATGTATTGGGGTAGTGGGCCCACACGGCTGTGTTGTGGTTGGGGGTGCGCACATACATTGTGGTAGCGGGCACACACATGAGTTGGGGTAGGAGGTGGCCAGCCTAGGGGTGCCTCATTTGAAAATTCCCATTTGCTATAGTGTCTCCCCACTTACACAGATACATACAAAATAGGCAGGAAAACAATGATCAGGGCTCTTAGGCTCATAAAACCTTTTACTGATTCTAAACAAAGAAAAGAACAATGTATGCATTTTTACTTTACCTTTAAGCATAACAAACCTAAAAGAAAAGATTAAGAAAAAGAAGAGAAAAAAAAATTAAGAAAAAGCCATTGCCTATATATCTATATTTCAACCAGGTTAAATGGCTAAAACAATCATGAAAGACATTCCCTGAGAAAAGGTCAAGTCAGGTTAAAGTAAAATAAAGTATGTAATCCACATGGCAAATAGAGTGAAACCAACCAAATAAAGCAGATATATCAGTGACCAAGAGATGAAAGGTAATATTGACCTTCTAAGGAGGCGAGGAGTAAGCATAAAAATGATAATGAGTAAGAATTGGCAGTACTAAGCCAGAACCTTCTCTTCAGTGTGTGCGAGGAATGGACTAGGAAATCACTGGCTGAAACCATGGTTTAATCTTATCCTAACCGGGGGAAGGGGGAGCCTGGGGTACCGGAATTGTCCACGTGATGGTCAATATATGACACTTTTGAGAAGACCACTTCCAAAGAGCTCTTTCTTTTCTACTATGTTGATACTAATGATTAAAATCTATTCACTTTATGCAAGGAGACCCCCAGGCTGCAGATGGTACAGTATATTTATAGAGCTGAGCCAAATAGCTACACAAAAGGCCACTAACGCTCATCAGAAGTCATTTTATGCTGTTATAGGCTCAGGGGTGTAACTATAGAGGAAGCAGACCCTACCGCTGCAGAGGGGCCAGGAGGTATAGGGGCTCCATGAAGCCCTAAGTCTTGTACAGTTTCAATAAATGTTGGTAAAACAAGTCAACTTCTAAACTGAAAAAGGGGGCCTGAAAAATATTTTGCAGCGGGGCCCAGTAATATCTCCATCACTGCATAGGCTGAACCCCTAGGAGATTTTAGATAGGATCGGTGCAATAGGCTGCACTGTAGTGCTATCTATAAATCATTCTAGTCAACAGCCAGTTCTGGTCTAGGGCCAGCAAAGAGAATTAGCACTGCAGCATTACCCCAGTGGCCAGCACTGATGAAGGGAGGGTTCCCAGTTCCCCACCGTCTCACCAAAATATTGAATTTACAGAAGTCAACAAAAAGGGAGGGTTAGAGGGAGACTCTGATAATTTTTGTTAGCTGTGTCTTATTTAAGCTGTGTGTACCTATTGGCTTTCTCGGTGGTTCCCAGGAGATCTGTACATTTTCTGGAGAAACTGTAGTTATTAAAGTGGGATTAGGACCAACGAGGCCAAGAAGCTGATTCCCAGAGGCTGAGGAACGTGGCTCCATCGTTGATGCATTTCATACAAACATCTTGTTTTTCTTGCTTCTGATTTTCCCAGGTTCTGTTTTTTGTGAGAACATTCTGTTCACATCAGCTTGGAACTAAAATACAGACATATGTGGGTTATGTAAGTTGCTGAAAACGATCCAGGGAAAGAGAGATGTTTGCAACTGCTCGAAATACACAGAAATGTGTCTCACGGATTCCGCATACATTCCAAAGCTTTCAATTCATTGGGAAATGGGCATGGCTATGAGTTCCAAATGTTTCAATTAGGTTTGCTCCATCCGAATGCACTATACATCACATTCAAATGACAAACCACTTTGCACGTACGTTATACCATTGGTCATCATATGTTGTACGTTTTCAGTCTAATCTCCCAACTGAAGGTCCAACCTTTGGTCAGGGTCCTCTTTAGTTCATGAAATGAGTATAGATATAGGAATATAATGGAGTAGCAGTCATTCAAACATAGTTTCAAGATTATCTATGGGAGCAAAAACATTTTCACCCCAAATTTCACCCTACCTGATCTCAAAGATGGGCTTCCAGTTGTATCTAGAAAAGTAAATAGCCATTATCCACTTGTTTAACCCTATCTGGCCTTCAAGCTTACTCCTCCAAGCCCTACCTCCAACAGGTGACGACCTTACAATATTGGAAACAATGATTTAGATACATACTTAGGTAATTGAAAGAGTTTTTGATTTAAGCAGAAAACTAGATTAAGGCGTTCATTTATGTAGATTAGATTATATTTTGGATTCTTCATCCTTGGCTTTGACCTCCATCTTCAAAACTTGTAGAAGAACTGTTTGAATAGTTTAATTGAAAAAGAGCATTAACCAAGATCTGCACTCTACATGTCTTCTATACTATTGCCCAGGTTCTCCCAGCACCTATTGGGTATGCTGATACTGCTATGTCCCTGGGGTCAATAGCATTGTGTCTGTATTTTCTATGTGATTTATTTGTGGGGCTCTGATGTACTTTGTTGGGGTGGTAACATAATCTTTGGGCACTTCAAATTAGTGATTCCTTCTGGAAGACCTTGGTTCATTTGGGGGCATTGTTGTCTATGGGATGCATGGATTAACGTATGATGGAAAGCAGGAGGCATCTCAAAGATGTTCCCCCCTTGTCTTTAGCACAGTGGCCCTCTGCTTATCCCCAAGCTTAAGGGAAAACATTGAGATGTGAATGATGCCACCAGGTGAACATGTCAGTAACTGTGATATCATTAAAATTGCACTTGATAACTGAGTGATAATACCTCATTGTAGGCACTTCTCAATCATCCCACTGAATTAAATTCTCTTTACACAGGGCACTTCATTATTAAAGCTAATTAACCTATTTATATTAATCGTGGACTCAGCTTTTTTTTTATATACAACTCATTTTATTATTTGAGTTCCAGAGTAATCCACAAGTATGATTTTGTATTAAGCAAGCCTGCAGAAGAATAAGAATGCCAAAACATAAGGGGTTTCTTTTCAGTTAGAATATCGTGAGAAGAGAGTGAAGCGGCTCTCAGCACTAACTCACACAAGTCCCACTGACATTGTTTAATACACTGGACTAGACTGGGCCTGTCTGTATCTCAATGGCACCCTGAGGGTCTATGTTTAAGCCTCTGCATGTCTCAGGCAACAGCTTGTTATGCACACGAGCCAGCACCATTCTGTAACGTCAGCGATTACATTCACCTTGTGTGACTCCAACCCAAAATGACATATCTGTATAGACAGCCGGCACCAGATTAGAACTGCATTAATACTCTGCTCCACCAAGACCTTTTAGGTCAATGCTTTTATAAAAGGGTGAAAAGCTGTAATGGGAAGGCGACTCTGGTGGGCTCAGGGCCCCAAGTGTATAAGCTGTGCCCTTAGAAGCAGATTTAACACTATATTTATAAGAAGCGGACTGGGGGGATACAGTAATGTGGCTGGGGCAAGGATCCCTGAGAAGACAAGCCTGGTGGGCCTGGGCCCACCCCTAAGTTATTGTCCCCTACAGCAAAAGGGGATATAGACATATATATATATATATTTATATATAAAGTATATATACGTTTTTGTTATGTCTTGAGAAAGGTCCAGACTGGACCGAAACGTTGACAAATAAACTTGACTTTTTTTTATCTCACTATGAAGTCCTGGAGTGCGTCATTCCTTGGAATATGAATATTTACACAATATAGGAGACCCAGGCAGTTAAAGGGATCCTGTCATGGGAAAAAAAAAATGCAAAATGCATCAGTTAATAGTGCTGTTCCAGAAGAATTCTACACTGAAATCTATTTCTCAAAAGAGCAAACAGATTTTTTTTATATTTTATTTTTAAATCTGACATGGGGCTAGACATTTTGTCAAATTCCCAGCTGCCCCAAGTCATGTGACTTCTCCTTTACCCTGGAAATTTGAGGAAAGAAGAAGCCAGAAGAGGATCGCTCCATGTTGCTCACTGGTATAACCCCACGGGCTGATGCAGTTTTCTGCTGATAGGAGCACCGGCCCCTGGTTTCAGATAAGTCACTACAATCACTTGGTGGTACCTAGTTTGGCACCCCCAAGTGCAGGACCACCCATCCACTTTGGAAGCCAATATACCCAGAAATCTTTGGGGGGAATTCACAAAAGTGTCGGTAAAATAAGTAACCCAGAAGTGGCAGCAAATTTGTAAAATGTCGTAAAAATGGCAAATTCACAAAGGCAGATGTTACCATATCTGAATGCCTCGTAAGTCCGACAATTTTCTAAAATGTCATATATCTTTTCATCGCGCGTCGCGCCGGTTTCGGCGCGCGTCTCGTCGTTTTTGTTTTTTTTTCAGGCGAATTTTTTTCGGGTGTTTCGCAAATTTATTCGCCTGTGGCGAATCGCGGGAATTCGCTACAAATTCGCTGCTGGCGAATAAGTTCGCCCATCCCTAATCACGACCCAAAAAAAAGAAGATTAATACAGGGATGTCCTAGGTTTGACTTTAGGGTTTGAAGCTGAACATCCCTGATGTTTACAATAAAGCCCAACAATTGTCCCTTGCGGCCCAGAATAAATTTATTCTACCCCCCCAGCATAAAGACAAACATAGTTATCCCATTGAGTACATATCCAGGATATGGAGGTTTTGTAACCTCAATTAATTTTGGTATAGTATGATTTATATGAAACAAGCACCTTGAGCGAAATGTGCTCAGATTAATTAAAGAGAAGGCATTTTAAACAGTCGGAGCTGGAGAGTCGGAACAGACAGATGCAGGTTTTTCCAAGAGGGAAATGACTGTGCTTAATTTATCTTCTCACTTACCATAAAAGCACAGACATAAATCTGGGCATATTCCAATGGAAACAATCAGAATACATTGTTTCTAGTCAACCTGGGGGGGTTCTGTGAAGAGTTTTCTTTTGACAAAAGACCGACTGACAAATGGTGGGACTTCTGCGTCTCCTGTCGGCTCCTTCTCAATCACAGTCACTGATATCAGCCAGGTGATAGGAATGGTTCCCAATATTTTTCATGCGATCGGCAGATATACAGTAATTCATCTGGAACGTTGGGGTCCTCAGGGGGATTTTCATTTGCAAATAAAACAGAGAAATCAATGATTTATTGAAGAGAAAAGATACAATATAGGAATCTGCATGATTCAGAGTAGGAAATAAACAAGATTGAAGAAGGAGCCCTGCAGCACAAATTAATTGCTATGTGGCTGCACGGGTCACTTTGGGACCATCACTGCAGCTGTTATGACTGGACTAGAGAGTTAGCTGCCTGATACCATGGAGTTGTTTATGTCTTTGTGTCATCAGCAGAGGAGTAACTACAGAGGAAGCAGACCCTGCGGCTGCAGGGGGGGGGGCCGGGAGGTATAGGAACCCCATGAGGCCCTAATTCATATACAATTTATGTAAATATCTCTAGACATTTTGGGAGCCTTAAAGGGCAAGGAAAGTGTAAAATAGAATAAGGCTAGAAATTCTGTATTTTGTATACTAAACATAAACATGAACTTACTGCATCACAAGCCTAATCAAACAAATGATTTATGCTTTCAAAGTTGGCCACAGGGGGCTGTCATCTTGTAACTTTGTTATACATCTTTGTCTGACACTGGCACTGCACATGCTCAATATGGTCTGTGCTGCTTAGGGATCGTCATAAATGATCAAAAAACAAAGCTGCTTGAGTTCTGCATGGCTGGTAAGTAAGGCAGGGGCTCCCCCTGCTGTTCATAAGTGATTGTTTCCCTGCCAGAAGCACTAAATGAAGGGAGAATTTCACTGCATACAGTCAGGTTTCTTATAAAAACGGTACACATTTTAAAGTTAAAGTATATTGGAGATAGATTTCTTTTTCATTAAAGAAAGTAAAAATGGGATTTAATTTCTTTGCTTTTCCTTGCCCTTTAAAGATAATTTGCTGTGGGGCCCAGTAATATCTAGTTAACCTGCAAAAAAAAAGAAAAAAAAAGCAGTAGGTAGGACTTGCAGATCTGGGATTGGGTGTGGGTCAGTGACTCTGTGGGTAATCGATCAAATCTCAATATAAGCAAATGTTACTCCCACACTGATTTCTTTTGTCTTTTGTCACCTCCCCTGCTTTCTGATGATGTCACTTATGGGTTTATATGGGGGGGCAGTAGTGATGCACGGATTGAAAATTGTTCAACAGATGTCAGCCCTAAACCCGGCCATAACCCAACTCAAGCTGACTGGCCCACCACAATGATTTATATCATAAAAATCAACTACAACAATCACTTTCCACCATCAGAAGTGAGGCTGGGACTGGGCTAGTGGCGAATATGGCTAGTGGTGAAAATTCGGTTCAGTATTCGGCCAAATCTTTCACAAAGGATTCAGGGATTCGTTGAAACCCAAATTGTGGATGCCCTATTTTTAATTACTTCTCTCTCTATGTAGCCCCCTACTATTGTTCCCTCTCAGCCACTGCCTGTCTGCTAAGGTAAATAAGACCATAGCAACCAGATTCTACCATACCAAATTGCTGCTGAGCTTAAAGGCATTCTGTCATGGGAAAACTTTTTTATTTTTCAAAACACATCAGTTAATAGTGCTGCTCCAGTAGACTTCTGCACTGAAATCCATTTCTCAAAAGAGCAAACAGATTTTTTTATAATCAGTTTTGAAATCTGACATGGGGCTAGACATTTTTGTCAATTTCCAAGATGCCCCTGGTCATGTGACTTGTGCCAGCACTTTAGGTTGTAACTGCTTTCTGGCAGGCTCTTGTTTTTCCTACTCAATGTAACTGAATGTGTCTCACTGGGACCTGGATTTTACTATTGAGTGTTGTTCTTATAGATCTACCAGGCAGCTGGTAGATTGCATGGGGACCGATAAAGATTTTCTAACCTGGCCGATCAATCATCAAACCAATGTCGGACGAAAAATCGTAAAACGAACGATCGTTTGTATCCCACTAACCGCACGATAATTTGACAGATTGGTCGAACTTCCCTAAGATCGGTCGTTCGGCAGGGAAATATTGTTGCGTCTATGGGGAGCTTAAGGGAGCTGTTATCTGGTTACCTTCCCATTGTTCTGTTGTTAGGCTGCTTGGGGGGGGGAAGGGAGGGGGTGATATCACTCAAACTTGCAGTACAACAGTAAATAGTGATTAAATCAGCGCACAAGTCACATGACCAGAGGCAGCTGGGAATTGGACAATATGTCTAGCCCCATGTCAGATTTCAAAACTGAATATAAAAAAATGTGTTTGCTCTTTTTAGAAATGGATTTCAAAACAGAATTCTGCTGAAGCAGCACTATTAAATGATGCATTTTGAAAATGTTTGTATTCCCATGACAGTATCCCTTTAATAACTGAAAACCCATAAAAATAAAGACCTATTGCAAACTGACTCAGATATCGATGTCTGCATCATACTAAAAGTTTATTTAAGGGTGAACAACCCCTTTTCAGGGTGTGATTGGGTAGCAGTTCCTAATTGGTTATAATGGGGTTTGAGGGTCCAGGTACGGGTCGCTGGTTTCGGGCCCTGGTCCTGATTTCAGAAATTGGACCCATGCAGGACTCTACTCTGTAGTACAGTATATGGTAATTCAAAATATCCAGTGCTCCACCAGTAATTATCAACATATATAAAGATATATGAATTAAAACGCTTCGTCTCCATCTCACTAAAGGAGAATTAAGTTTGTTTCTGATCAGTTGACTATTATTATTATTAACATTATTAACATGTATTTATATAGCGCCGCCATATTCCGTAGCGCTGTGTGGACATACACTCCTTTGCGCTTTGTCTTCCTACTATGGATTCAGTTGAACAGAACCTAAAATTCTTTATGCCTTAAGGCATTATTCAAAGTTTTACAGAGCACATGTTCAGTCTGCTCCAGTAGAGCTTACAATCTAATTTCCCTATCGCTAACACTTTCACAGCAGGGTCTATTAACCTTCTTGCATTTCTGGTAAATCACTTTATTATTAATTAATTATGGTGTAACAGAAACAACAGGAGGAAGATGTGGGACATCTCGGAAACCACAGCCTCCCAGTCCCGTTTATTTGGCCTTGTCCCTATAAAGCTTCTAGAAAAGAACGGAACAAATTCGGAATGTTGGCAAGCGGAGACAGCCGAGCCTGCTGCTCTAATTCCCTTACTCCTGGCAAAATCAATTTGTTTTGCTTTATAGAATGTTTCCAAGATGCAGTTACTTAATAAGAGGCTCTTGCTGGCAGTGGAAGTGTCTGAGCTCAGTAGCGAGGGTATTATCAGAAACAATATCTGGTGCTGCAGATTCAGTTATAAGGTCAGAGCATTGGGCTACACTAGCTAAGAAACTCTTCCCACTAGTAGCAACTGGGGCCCTGGGACAGGCTTATTTGGGCTCATTTGGGCCATAGGAACCTTCATGGCAGAAATTTTAGGATTTGCAGGGCATGTTCTTTTCCCCGTTCCCCTTGTGCATGTGAATTATAATACAATGTTATATTTATTCAACTTCAAATGTTTTTTTAAATGTTTATAATTCAAGTTTGGGACAAAATAGTGTATTTGAAATGTATTTTTCATGAGTGTAGGGTGGAGAGAAACCAGGGGGGCCCAGACTGCGGGGTCTGCTTCCTCTATAGCGGTAAAAAACCTCCGCCATTCTCTGGCCGCTTTCCTACCTGCAAGCCCGGCCGGAGTAGGGTTGCCACCTTTTCTGGAAAAAAATACCGGCCTTCCTATTTATTTATCTTTTTTCCCTATTAATAATTTTGGGATCAACCAACATTTTTACCTGCCAGGCCGGTGAAATTCTGGCCAGGAGGCAACCCTAGCCGGGAGGGGGGATGCAGTAAATCCCAGGCTCTCCAATAGACATGCACTAATATATATATGTGTGTTGCACTGTGGACTCTCCCTAATTAAAATGACTCAGGGTTGTACTGGCCCCAACCCTCATGGGCCCCCTCCCTAGAAGACTCCGTTCTAAAACTAAAAAAACTTTTTTCGGCACTCCGCACGCTGAACAGCACTGTGCATGCGTACAAAGCTGTTTGCACTTATTTGCTGAGTGGCGCTTTCAAACGAGCGTGCCGGGCAGTGTGCACCAGTAGGGGGGGCAAGACAGGGGCCCTGGACAGTAGTCCCGTTGGCCCCCGGCCCCCCAGTCCGACCCTGAACTGACCCCACTCCAGCCATTATTGGCACTGCTGCAGAGTTATACACTTGCCCAGTGGTGTAACTACTCGCTGGTGGGCCCTGGTGCAGGATTGGCACCCGGGCCCCCCTATCGGGCTCTCCCCCTATGAATTGCACATTGGAGTTCTCCTAGCTTCTCCAGCGGGCCCTGAGAGGGAGCGGTCCCTGGTGCAATTGCACCCCCTGCTCCCCTGGTAGTTACACCAATGCACTTGCCCTTCTACCACCTGGCCGGTATTTTTGATGGTTGATCCCAATGTTATTAATAGGAAAAAAAGGCAAATAAATAGGAAGGTCGGCATTTTTTCAAGAAAAGGTGGCAACCCTGTCCACAAGTGCCACCCCTCTGTGCCAGTTCCAGCACTGACTGTCTATCATACACTAAATTCACTTCCAGTGGATCCATCTCTGGTGCATTCACCGTCTCACCTCCTCTCCTCATTAATTCCCCATCTTCATAACCCCCCTTACACCTCTCACATACACACTAACTACTGGTTTAACAACTTTCACTAAATACTCACCATCATGACCTTCACAACCACACTGGTTACCCCCATCGTATGTCTTACTTCTAGATTGTAAGCTCTTGCGAGCAGAACCTTAACAACTCTTAACAACATGCAGCTATAACAATGTGCTCCTACTCTGCTCAAATGCTAAAACTGGGATTGGCAAACTCTTACATCTTGTTCTTGTATCCCCATTAAAGCACTGCGTGAGACTGTATGGTGCTTATTCAGGTACAGGACCTGTTATCCACAATGCTCAGGACTTGGGGATTTCTGAATAAACGATCTTTCCATAATTTGGATCTTCTGAAGTCTACTAGAGAATCATGTAAACATGAAATAAACCAAATAAATTGGTTTTTGCTTCCAATAAGGATTAATTATATCTTAGGTGGGATCAAGTACAAGCTACTGTTTTATTATTACACAGAAAAAGGAAATACATTTTTAAACATTTGGATTATTTGGATAAAGGGGAGTCCATGAGAGATGGCTTTCCTGTAATTTGGAGCTTTCTTTTTGGATAACCAATCCCATAATTGTACTATTTTATTATCACAGAGAAAAAGAAAATAATAAGTAAATAAAGAATAATAAATAATTTCTATAAGGTTGAGCTTTTGGGACAATGGATCCCATATAGTGATGGGCGAGTCAAACCCATTTCGGTTCGCTAAAAAATTAGCGAATTTCCAGCGAAATTCACAAATTGACGATAAATTCGTGAAACGAGTCGCATCACGTTTTGGTTTTTTTTTTTCACGAATTTATGCGCCGGCGCCTGGCGAATAAATTCGCCCATCACTAATCCCATACACATATACTGTATATTTCTTTACTAAAGATTGTTCTTATTGTTTAACGACTCTCCCATATATCTTGGCAGAACAACACCGGGATACGCTGGGATAAAGGGAGAACTTTTTTCAAGCGGCATCAGAACCTGATCATTCAGTCGATGGGGACAGACAGTTTTATCATTCCGTGCACTGCTGGAAAGCCTGGGA
This sequence comes from Xenopus borealis, assembly GCA_024363595.1. Classification (NCBI taxonomy): domain Eukaryota; kingdom Metazoa; phylum Chordata; class Amphibia; order Anura; family Pipidae; genus Xenopus; species Xenopus borealis. Next base: position 10,796,620 of record CM044443.1, on the reverse strand, counting down.
GCTTTCTACCTTTCTTTTTCTCCCCGTACGAATGATAAAATCTTATCACCACTTTTGCAGAAACTGCTGGAGAGAATCCTGAGACACTGTTTATTTTGATTGGCTCCTCTTAAAATGATAAAATATTCCGGATACTGCTGTACTCAAACACACACACATATTTGGATACCTTCCCACCTGTAGTCAGTTATAAATAATGTATAACTCGTCCTCTTTGCTTTCCGGCAGATCAGGAATGTACATTGATGTTCCCAGGCTGTTGTAGCTTTATCTTGTATAACAATAGTCTCGCGAGCTGTATAACCGCAGGGGGCCACAATGCCTTTGTGCTGTTTGCTCCGATTCTAGAAGAGTTGCACGAATGACGGATACGATTAGTGATGGGCCAATTTATTTGCATGGCGCAAATTCACGGCGAATTCCCACGATTAGCTACCGGCGAATAAATTTGTGAAACGCCTGCAAAATTTTGCCTGGAAAAATTCATCTCATTTTGGACACGGGCCTCTAGTTTTGGATCCACTTTTTTGACGCCAGCGCCCATTTTTTCGATGCCAAAACAAGACGCCCACATCTAAAACGAGACGCCGGCGGCGTTTCACGAATTTTTCACCTTTTCGTGCATTTCCTGAGACATTTGGGAAAAATCCAGCAAAACGCCGCAGATTTCCCTATCACTAGATATCAATTTTGCGAATTTCACTGGAAATCTGCAAAAAATTTGCGAAACGAGTCACGTCATTTTCAATGCACGTTGCATTTTTTGATGCCTCTTTTTTTTTGACGCCAGTGAATTTTCGTCAGGCGAATTTTCACTGGAGTTTATTGGCCATCACTACTCAGAATTTCAAACTAATTTAAAGGTGAACAACCCCATTAAGTGAACTTTTTATATGTTATAGAATGCCCAATACTACGTAACTTTTCAATTGGACTTTATTATGTATTTTGAATAGTTTTTTTTTTTTTTAATTTGGCTATTTCTTATAACTCTATCCAGCTTTCAAACAGAGGTCACCGACCCCATCTAAAAACAAATGCTCTGTAAGACTACAAATGTGTTGTTATTGCTACTTTTTATTACTCATCTTTCTATTCAGGCCTCTCCTATTCATATTCCTGTCTCTTATTCAGATCAATGCATGGTTGCTAGGGGAATTTAGACCCTAGTAACCAGATGTCTGAAACTGGAGAGCTGCTGCATAAAAAGCTAAATAACTAAAAAACTACAAATAATAAAAAATGAAAACCAAATGCAAATTGTCTCAGAATATCACTCTCTGCATCAGTGATCCCCAACCAGTAGCTCGTGAGTAACATGTTGCTCTCCGACCCCTTGGATGTTGCTCCCAGTGGCCTCAAAGCAGGAGATTATTTTTGATTCCAGGCTTGGAGGCAAGTTTTGGTTGTATAAAAATCAGGTGCACTGCCAAACAAAGTCTCATAGTGTAGCTTGACAATCCCCATAGTGGCTACAAATGGCCAATCATACACTAAGGGGCAGATTTATCAGTAGTCGAATTTCAAATTGAAAGGATTTCGAAGGATTTTAGCGCAATACGATTGGTGGAACTATCGAATAGGAAAAATCTGATCGATCAATAAATCGTCCGAGCGATTTTTTTTTCGATCGATCGAATTTTTTTTTATTCGATCAAAAATAAGGAACCCAAATTCAGTAACTTTGATCTGGCGAACTAGGTGGTCGAATAGAAATGGGGAAGTACTTAGACAGTCGAATGGTCGAATATTCGAATGAAATTTACAAAATTTACTGGCCGAAGTGGTCTTCAAAAACATTCGAAAATTCGAATTTTTTTTGAAAATTCGAATTTTTTTGAAAATTCGAATTTTTTTGAGAATTCTAATTTTTTTGAAAATTCGATCGAACTTCGAATCCTTCATGTGAATTCAGTAAATCTGCCCCTTAGTTGGCACCCCAAGAACATTTTTCATGATAGTGCTGCTCCCCAACTCCTTTTATTTCTGAATGTTTCTTAAGAGTTCTAAAGGTCGGAGAATCCCTGCTCTACATCATACTAAAAGTCAATTTAAAGGTGAACAACCCCTTTAATATTATAATGAGTCTGTTAACCACCGCTACTTCTATTCCAGAGAACTACAACATGGGAATTAGTGAAGTGATTTGGCAGTGACCTTGTGTATTTGTTCTTTGGTATTCTGGGCCTCGGTCCCTGTGAGCTAAGTTACCAGCTAAGCAGGACTAAGGCATTTCTGACCTTTGGCTGGGCTCTGCCTTTCGCAGAAAACATACAGGCAACAGTAAATTTTATTGCTGTGAAAAGCTTTAATCAAAAAAAAAAAGCGAGGCATCCTTTAAATACAGTGCTCCATTGTTGCCTCACTCCGTGTCTCAAATTAAAAATCTGCCTGGGTTTGTCTTGCTGTGCTGGGTATGAAAAATGCCGAATTGACTGGGGATTAACCAACCATTTGTTTTTCCCTTCTTTTGTGCCCTGCCTTTAAATTGGCAACACATGAGCCAGAAGCTGCAAAGAGCAGAGTGAGAGGAGCTAAAGTAACAGTGAGTTATTATGGCTGCTGGGATACGCTGCAAGGCAATAACAATACAACAGAAGAGCATCTAATACATTTAACACAGGCTTACTTATCAAGCGCCGTTTCTGGAATCATCAGAATTCAGCTCCTCGTTCCTTTATATCAGCCTGAGCAGCGCCAATAAGTCATTGTGACTGGGGGAAAATGTTCAGATCCGCCCCTGGCTTGTAGCATGTGCAATGTCCCATGAAGGAAAATTCTGGCGGAATACCTTTATAAGAGTTGGAAGGAAGACAAAGAAGGAAGGGATAGTGTATAGTATACTGGTATTATTATTATATAGTTGGGGTGCACTGAATTGATAATGTTGTATTTGGGTCTAATGTCAGAACTGGTGCACAAAAATGTTCTTGGATAAGTAAACCTTAAAAATAAATAACTGTGTAATTGATGAGGGTGAACTTTTGTAATATACATTCATTATTTTTTTTTTCATTCCAAGATATTATGTACTGTTAATATGAATTAATTTTGTTACAACAGCGCCACCTGCTGGTCAGTTTCCCACCAGTCTGACCAGCAAGTAGTCAAGGAAGTTGTCAGGAGAAAGAAAGAGGCTGCTCTGATGTTCTTCTGCTTAGGAAAGATGTGAGAAAGGTTTCTATTTTTATTCCTAAGCAGAAGAATTTAGGAATAAAAAGCCTCTTTCTTTCTCCTGACAACTTCCTTGACTACTTGGTGGTCAGACTGGACAGAAAATGACCAGCAGGTGTCGCTGTTGGAACAAAATTCATTCATGTTAACAGTACATGTATCCCTTAATATCTTGGAATAAAATAAATAAATAATGACTGTACTTTGTAAAAATGCTTAGAACAGCAACGTCATCAATTTTACATTTTTTAAGGTTTACTTATCCTTAAAGTTCTTTGGGTTGGCTAAATCCTGAAGTAGGTTCCAGCACAATATATACTGAGATTATTTGCATAGGAATAGTTCAATCCTTCAGGGTAAAGACAACTGTCCTGCTGAAGGCAATGATACAGTAAGAACTACTTTGAATCTTCCATTGCAGTTGAATTTCAGGAAATAGTGTCACAATTCTATAGAATAAAAAAAAAACATGTTGCTACAATGCAAGCCAGGTTTCTGAATATTAGAATAATTGGCAGTGTATGGCGCCATAGGTAAGAACCACTCTTGGAGTCTTCTGACCACCAGGATCAAGTTATATTATATTTTGCTACATTAAAGTCTGTAGAAATGCCCTTTGGCTATGTATGACCCATGCTGGGAAAAGCTGGTGCTTTACATAGTAAGCTGGGCTGAGTTTAATCTTATACTTTTTTATCCTGCCTAAATGCTAGTTGATTTAGAGGATGGCAAAAAAAATCCATTTGAAGCCTCTCACATTTGCCTCAGGGCAAAAGAGAGAAATAATCCTTCCTGACTCCAAAATCGTACTAGTCCCTGGATCAACTTGTACAATGAGCTATCTTCCATAACCCTGTATTCCCGCACTTTGATTTCTAACAGAGGCCGATGGCAAGCATTATAGTATGAGCCTTCCCTGGATAACCTTCAAAGGGTGTAAGTGATTATGGCTGGTTCCTAATGCTGGCTACAGAAATAAGAACCATTTAGGTGCCACCGCCAGGCCCTACCTAATGAGTACAATCATAGAACGCCAGAAGTCCTTTCTTGCAAATACTGCTGCCCCGCCTAGCTGGTTAAAACTTCATAGCTACTAGAGATCAAGAATAGTGTCAGACCAGGGTACCAGAAAAACTCCTAGTTTGTCCATCTGAAATTGGGACCTTCTGCTCACCCAACATTGTACTACTCCATGCCTATAACATGGCCATTCCCCAGAGCATGCAATGAGAATACAGAAGGTGAGTAAAAAGAGTTGGAACATAGTTTGGGCAGTGTCAGGGCCTAGTTGGTTCTAGTTGGTTGGAATCAGGGCCAAGGCGGGAGCTTTAGCAGCAAAGTCTAAGAAGGGTTAAGAAAGTTTTTAGTTGTTTTCCAGGCAAAAGATCAGAGCAGGCAGCAAGCAGTGACGTCAAGGCAGTCGGTCAGGATCAACACCTAACACACAATACAATCAACACCTAACTTCATGACATCTGATAAAGAGATGAGTGGAGCAACGTTCCAGAAGATGTCTTCTCAAGGGAAGATTTACAAGTCAAGGAAAAAACACAGCAAATCCAGTTGATTTGACTTCTTTCTATATATATATGTATATGCCATGACCTTGATAACGTACCTATACTAGATAACCCTGGTCTTTGGCTTCCATTTATATTGAATTTTCGCACCACAAATGATGTCCCTATGTAGCCATGGGCACCATCTTGGATTCGAATCGCAACACTCCCCGAAGGAGAACTCCTGAAAGATAGTGGGTCTGTGGTTCAACACTTTCTGGTGGGTCCTTGGAGACCTGTTAACATGGGTGCTGTTAATACCCAAGGCTTAACCTTCTCTTTATATTTTGGGTTTAGGCAAACAATTGCCACCAGGGCGGAGCAGGATTCCTGTCAACAGCCAATGTACATATTTCAATCTTATAATAATAATAAGTGATTCATAACAATAACTCATGGAATGAAAGTGTGGAACTTTTATACTGCAAATATCATGGATTTGACCATAGTATAAAAATAAGAGTATTATATATATTTTTTTCTATTCAAAACATTAAGGGGCAGATTTACTAAGGGTGGAATTGTCGAGGGTTTTTAGCCCTTGAATTCAACTGGCGAATATTTGGCGAATAAATATTCGCCAAAATCTAATAAAATATTCGTCGGTTTTGAGCGCATTTTCAACTATTCGCCAGAATCGTACGATCGAACGATTCTATGAAAAGTCGCAGAAAAAACACTCAAATATTTGCCAAAATCATAGAATCAAAAGTTCAAAGCGTTCGATCGTCTGATTAAAATTCGGCAAAAGATTTCCCATAGGCTTCTATTAGGCAGTCAAATAAAAATTTAAAGGGCAAGTTCTTCGACTGGCGAATAGTGGAGCGCTCAAATATATATTTATTCCATCTATTCCATCTACTCGATGCTCCCGAATATTCTATATTCGATGGTCGAAAATACCTCATTTGCATATTCGAATAGTCGCACGATCGAATTTAGACTATTCGAATCCTTCACCGGAATTTAGTAAATCTGCCCCTAAGAACAGCATTAATGGAAAGGCAGTAAAAGAAGCCCAAGAGCAGCGGGCAACAAGATGAGGCATTTTCCTTCATTGAGATGCGCTCAGATCAGCTCCAGGTTCCCGTCAGGTGGCCTGGAATGTGCCCGGAATGTTAATGATGGGAAGTAAAAAGCCAGAAAGAAAGTGCAGCAGAATATAGTGGTGTAAAGAGGAATATCCCTGCCTTATCACATGCATTAGAGGGAAGGAGGTGTACAGGGCCCACAGGCTAAGGTCTTCAGACTGACATTGTTGCTGAATTGCAATTCTCAGCACCTCCTTCCTGAGCTAAAAAGATGTTGGGAATTGTGCTTGAACAAAGCTGAATAGTCTTGGCTTGGATATCCCTGATGTAACTAATAAAAGGGTCTGAGAGAGGGTCTGAATAGAAGGATGAGTAATAAAAAGTAACAAATAACAATACATTTGTAGCCTTACGGAGCATTTGTTTTGTTAGATGGGGTCAGTGACCCCCCCCCACCCCCCATCTGAAAAGAGTCAGAAAGAAGGAGGCGAATAACACAAAAACTATAAAATATAAAAAATGAAGACCAATTAAAACGTTGTTTAGAACTGGCCATTCTATAACATAATAACAGTTGCTTCAAAGGTAACCCACCCCTTTAATATTGTTCAATGACCCAACTACAATACTCCCTTCTCAGTTGCGGATTAATACTATGGGAGGCCCCCAGGCTACACTTTCTACAGGGGCCCACCGCCGACCCTCTGCCCACTGCTGCCGACCCTCTGCCCCACCACTGCCCCTTCTCTATGCTGCCCCCCCCCCATGCTGCATCTGCCTCGGCACATCATTGACATCACTGGTGCTTGCCAATTCCACCGAAGCTGATGCACCTATTCACACGCGGCGCTGCGCTTTCCCGAAATCGCTCAAAATTGCCTAAGGAGGCAACTTCGAGCGACTTCGGAAAAACCAGCGTCGCGTGTGCAGGCGATTATTCATTAAAGCCTGCTGGAAGGCAGCGGGAAGCTGTTCAGGGAGATTTGTTGCCCCAAAGAAAAGGCGATTAGTCGCCAGGCGACAAATCTCCCCAAATCTTCCCGTCTGGCCTTACCTTAAAGCTACACCTGTACTGACTGTGCAGAAGGGGGGTGGCGTGGCATCCTACTGGGCTCAGTTGAATTTTTTTTTTAACAAAATAAAAAAAACAAACTGAAAAAGCCCCATGGGCCCCTCAGCACTGTGTGCCCCTTGGCTATAGCCTATGCATTAATCCACCCCTGTGCCTTCGTTTCTGCTGCTTTAGCTTCCTCAGGTTCCACTCGATTCCCGCAGTCTTGTATTAACCCCATTGTTAGTTATCGACACAGTTTATATTAAAAGGGCCAAGCATGAATTTTTGCCTCCCTGCCACCCAAATAAAAACTTCTTTGTAATAAAATTATTGATCTACTGGCTACTTTATTAATTAGATTATGTTGTTGGCCAGCAAATAAGAGTCTGGACAGAGTTTAAAGGGCAAGGAAAGGCAAAGAAATAAAATCCCATTTTTACTTTCTTTAATGAAAAAGAAATCTCCAATATACTTTAATTTTAAAATGTGTACCGTTTTTATAAGAAACCTGACTGTATGCAGTGAAATTCTCCCTTCATTTAGTGCTTCTGGCAGGGAAACAATCACTTATGAACAGCAGGGGGAGCCCCTGCCTTACTTACCAGCCATGCAGAACTCAAGCAGATCACACTGAGCATGTGTATGTAGTCTAGTCTTGCAAAGATGTATAACAAAGTTACAAGATGACAGCCCCCTGTGGCTAACTTTGAAAGCATAAATCATTTGTTTGATTAGGCTTGTGGTGCAGTAAGTTCATGTTTATGTTTAGTATACAAAATACAGCATTTCTACCCTTATTCTATTTTACACTTTCCTTGCCCTTTAAAGTTATAAAATATAGGAAATTGCTCCGACCAAATCCAGATTTTTTTTCCCGCGACTTTTTCTATTTGACGTCCCTGTGACCTTTTTCGTAAACTCAGCGCAGATCAGGATATTAATTGGACATCTCCCATTGATTTCTACATGAACTCGCCAGGTCTGAGTTGGAGTACTTTTTTATTCAGATTTAACACCCTTGTTGTTTAACAAATATCGGAAAATTTAATTTTTGTTTTGATTCAAAATCATGTTTATCCCCTTTAAAAGTCCGATGAGAAAAAAATCTCAAAGACTTTAAAAAAAAAAAAATCCCCATAATGTGCACCCTCCAATTTTTGGGGCGAGTGAGAAGATTTCCAGTTGCAGTTTGGTTGCCATTTATTTCTTGATTTTTCCGACCTGGGTGGGGGCGAGTGTCAGCCCTTTAACCTAATTCATAGAAACTAGGTTTCCCACGTTTCCAACCCCTCATTGAGTGCGTTTATCATTATTTCTACAAATATTGCAGCACTCAGCATTTTCCAATGCAATATGTTCTTTTTTTCCCACTGAACAGAAAGTTATTTATTGTCTGACTTGCGGAGCTGTCTGCGGCTGAATGGATGACAGGCCTGGAACATTAGCATTGTGATGGTGATGGATCAATACCAGATTAGCCCGGATTAATGTTTAAATAAATCTGCATTCATCGGCAGGTGCTGGTATTAAGTTTTATTTTCATTAACAGCAAAATTTTTCAACGAGTTCCAGCCGTGCAGTTTATTAATAATCCAAACAGTCCGTATCCCTGAAATGAATCACCCTTCAGCTCTTTTGCAGCGTCAGCTTAACATGACTTTGTGCTCCAGAGAAGGGCCGCCATTAGAAATCACGGGGACCCATAAAAAGAAAATTTTTGGAGCCCCCTGGGCTCCGCCCACACTGACACCCAAGCCCCACCCCTGGTGGTCACGTCTCCCTTATAAGTAAAAAAAAAAACATTGGCACCAGGGCCCCCCATAAAAGTTTTTTTTTTAAAGCATTGGTGC
>CM044443.1:10750842-10771360 GCA_024363595.1 Xenopus borealis | reverse complement strand
TAAGTAAAAAGTTAGGGGATTTTGCCTGGGGGGGGGGCAAGTAGGCTGGGGGGGAGGGTTTTTTCTGATACAGGTTGAATTCTCCTTTAAGGAGATACTGAGTTGCCTATTATAAAGGAGACCCTATATAAATATATATATAATGTGGCTGCCATTAGGGAAAAGCTATGAGATCCACACTCTCTACATCAAATAACATGTAAATCTATCTCTATTCAGTCACCTTCTGGTTTCAATTCCGGTTCCTACTCCTGCAGATACTCATAGGAAACAGAACCAGCAAATTCTATTGGATTCCATCACTTCTGACTATGCGCAGTGTCCTGTCTACGCGGCTCTTGTTTTCCTTCGGTTTCTAATCGCGCCCAAGAATGAGGATACGGATTTTATCCTTCGGAGAAATTGGTCAGGGCATTCGCTTTTCTAACGTCCAACTGTTATTCATAATGAAAAGCACCATTAAACCACACTGGCTTCTGCTTACATTGGAAAAAAATAAAATTTTCTCTCATTTCCTCAGGAAATAATTGTGGGATCGGTCTATCATTTATTTTATTTGCCAAATATTTTCCCTTTTACTGCTTACATCAGTCTTATTTCATGTATTGCTGGTTCCTCTGTCTGACGCCGGTGCTGGAGTTCATAAACCATGAGCTTGCACTTCCCTTGCTATGGAACCAGGAAGCCCAGCCCATTGTTCTCCAAGTTAAAGGGGTGGTTCACCTATAAAGGAGAATTCAAGCCTATATTTAAAACACCCTACCCCCCATACCCACTAAGACCCCCTTCCTGCCTCCCTCCCTCAAGTGTTACCCTGCCTCTAACGTTTTACTTACCCCTCAGTGCAGATTTAGGCATCAGACTTCAGTTTTGGGTAATCTTTGGACTGAGACCGTGGCTTCGGCAGTTATTGTCAGTTTCGACGCATGCGCAGTTCTTCCAAAAGGAAAATTGCTGAGCCCCTGCGCCGCTCTCATTCCAAAGACTACTGAAGTGGCTGAAGATGCCGTCCGTGAACTCCGATGCCTGAATCTGCACTGAGGGGTAAATAAAACATTTGGGGCATTTGCCCGGGGTAACATTTAGGCTGGGGGGGGTCTTGATGGGGATGGGGGTAGGGTCTTTTTAAATTTAGGGTTGACTTCTCCTTTAAGTTAACTTTAAGGGGGGAATTTACAAAATTCGTTTGAAAGATTCGAAGCTCGATCGAATTCGATCGAATACCAAACGTACGATTTTTTTCGGAGGATCGAATATGCAAATTTGGCCTCTTCGATCATCGAATACCGAATTATCGAATAGATCGAATGATCAGATATTCAATAATTTGATCATTCGATGATCGAAGGATTTAAAATTTTAAAATCGTTCGAATGCCTACTTCGCCAGATGGAACCTACCAAATACCAATAGCAGCCTAGGGGAATCCCCCCATAGGCTTCTTTTGCAAAGACGAATACCATTCGTACGATCGTTCAAATCGTACAATTTTTGGGAGGCTCGAAGGCAAAAGTATTCGATCGTACGATTTCATCGAGGAATCGAATATCGAGCAAAAAGATAGCCTAAAACTATTCGATAAGCATTCGATGGTCGAATGCTTATCGAATTCCTAATGAATTCGAAGGATTTTGGGTGAATTTTAGTAAATCAGTGCATGGTTGCTAGGGTCATTTCGGAGCTGCAGAACAAAAAGCTGAATAACTGAAAACCACAAATTATAAAATAAAGAGTTACATCATTCCAAAAGTTAATTAAGAGGTCAACAACCCCTTTGTTATATTATTATATAATATAATAAATTATTATAATATAATAATAATTTGATATATCTATAATCATTTTATATATAATATATATTATAATAATATAATATTACTATATTATAATGAGCCTTTTCACCATTACTTCTGTAATTGCAAACTGGAGAGCTGCTGAATAAAAAGCCAATTAACTGTTGACTTTTGTGAATGCAGTGAAGTGTCAAGGTGCAAGGGGAAGGTACAAAGTGCAAGGTGCTTTGTTTAATTTTTCAAGAAATGTTGCACTTGCCCCATGATCAGTGGCATAACTTGATGTTACTGGGCCCCACAGCAAATTCAAGTTTGGGACCCAAAATATTGCTAAGTTTACCAATTAAACCCAGACACAATGTCGGTAATACTGTGGGTACAGGGGGGTGATTGCACCCAGGCAGTGTCGGACTGGCCCATCAGGAGACCAGGAAAAGTCCCGGTGGGCCCAGGTGTCAGTGGACCCTCATGCTGATAATTTGGCCAAGATCATGGCCAGTCCCTATTTCAAGAGGCTAAATAGATTATTGTAATGTAAAGAAAATACACTAGGAAAATAGAGGTTGAATGAGTAGAGGAAGAATAATAGTACTGAGAGTGGGTCCCTGGTCTAAGATTTTTTGGTGGTCCCCTAGTGTAAGGTTTTTGGGTGGGCCCCTGATGTCCCAGTCCGACCCTGTCCCCAGGCCCGCCAACGGTTTGCAGGAACTTGAATCCAGCCAAAAAAATCTTTTCCAGAGGGGGGTGGCCTGTACCTGAGCCCCCTAAGTATGTTAATGCCCAGATATAATTGAAGTTGCCCATTAATTAGGGTCTTACTGGGCCCAACACTCCTGGGTCCCCCCTGCAAACGCAAGGTCTATTACCTCTGTAGTGACACCCCTGCCCATGATGACAAATGAGCCCTATGCCTTTATTAATTGTCTAATTCAATGTAAACATCATTAATAGCACTTTTTTATCTTCAGACTTTACCATGGCGTGCTTGTTATTTCTCTGTACAGCTCTAATGAATGTAAAATAATGAATCGCGCAGAGACGAGGAGGATTAATCAAGGGAGCGAGGGCTGCGTTGCGCGTCCGATGACAAGTAAGATTAATTAAAGTCATTATAATCCTTTCCAGCGCCGCTAGCTTCTGTACGGATTTATTCGAATAAATTAGCAATATTTGACAATAACAACTCTAAAAGGCAGATAGATTGGGGGGGGAAAGGCGTGATCACGTGAGAATCCGGGTGTTCCTGGCGGGATTAGTCTGTTTTAGAAGGGGAAAAGTCTTAAATAATATTATTGCAGGTACAGGATCCCTTACTGGAAACCCATTATCCAGAAAGCTCTGAAATACAGGAAATCTGTCTCCCTAAGATTTCCTTTTTCTGTGTAATAATAAAACAGTAGCTTGTACTTGATCCCAACTAAGATATAATTAATCCTTATTGGAAGCAAAACCAGCCTATTGGGTTCATTTCAGGTTTACATGATTTTCTAGTACATTTAAAGGTATAACGTTCCAAATTACAGAAGGATCCATTATCCAGAAACCCCCAGGGCCCGAGCATTATGGATAATAGATCCCATAGCTGTAATAAAACATTAGCTTGTACTTGATCCCAACTAAGATATAATTAATCCTTATTGGAGGCAAAACCAGCCTATTGGGTTTATTTAATGTTTACAACCCCTTGGATGTTGCTCCCCATGGCCTCAAAGCTTATTTTTGAATTACTGGCTTGTAGGCAAGTTTTGGTTCCATAAAAACCCAAAATGATATACCTGTAGGTTGACAGTTCACATAGGGGATACCAAATGGACAATTACAGACCTTATTTGACACCCCAGGAATATTTTTCATACTTGCGTTGCTCCCCGACTGCTTTTACATCTGAATGTTGCTCACTGGTATAAAAAAAAAAAAAGTTGTGGACTCTTGACGTAGAGAGGGATATTCTGAGGAAATTTGCAATCGGTTTTCATTTTTTACTATTTTTGGTTTTTGAGTTATTTAGCTTTTTATTCAGCAGCTCTCCAGTTTGCACTTTCTGAAATGTGATTTCTATGGTCCTAGCAACCATGCACTGATTTGAATAAAAGACAGGAATATGAATAGGAGAAGCCAGCACAGAAAGATGAGTAATAAAAAGTAGCAATAACAATTAATGTGTAGTCTTACAGAGCTGGGAATTCAAAAACTATAAAAAAAAAAGAAAAAATGAAGTCTAATAAAGTTACTTATCATAAGCCATTCTATAACATATTAAAAGTTATCTTAAAGGAGAACTAAACACTTCATAAAAAAAAAAAACCCTACCACTTACCCCCCGGAGACCCCGTTCCCCCCCCATGTAGATCTTACCCTGGGCAAATGGAGTTCAAGGTGGTCATCTTCTTCTTCTTCGGTAATCTTCATGCCTTCTTCTGAGTCTTCAGCAATTTCCGTGAGTATCGGCGCATGCACAGTTGTCCGGATCCAGTAATTTGCTCCAACTGCGCATTCTCGCAGAAACGCTGTTAGACTACGATTACCGAAGAAGAAGAAGATGGCTGCCTTGGACTCCGCTGCCTGAAACTGCCACAAGGGGTGAGTAAAAAGTTAGGGGCATTTGCCCAGGTTCAGAGCTATGCTGGGGGGGAGCAGGGAGGGGGGTCTATGGTGGGTAGGGTTTTTTTATGAAGGGCTTAGTTCTCCTTTAAAGGTGAACCACCACTGTGATTGCCCACCTTCCAAAAATCACCATGCCTATAGTCTAAGTATAGTGGAGGTGGGTGGATGCTTTGAGGCTGTATTCAGGAGTTGATGCATCAAAAACATCATTTATATCAAGTTCACTCTCCCACTCCCCCATGCTGCAGTCACACTGAATTATGGGGGGGGGGGGGGAACGTTTCATTGTGGGCCAAAATTTCTCAATTTGATTCCAAAAATGCACTCACAAATGGGCCCAGTCCAAAGTTATAGGGATTCTGTCATGGGAAAACATGTTTTTTTCAAAACACATCAGTTAATAGTGCTGCTCCAGTAGACTTCTGCACTGAAATCCATTTCTCAAAAGAGCAAACAGATTTTTTTTTATAATCAATTTTGAAATCTGACATGGGGCTAGACATTGTGTCAATTTCCCAGCTGCCCCTGGTCATGTGACTTGTGCCAGCACTTTAGGAGGGAACTGCTTTCTGGCAGGCTGTTGTTTTTCCTTCTCAATGTAAGTGAATGGAACACAGTGGGACATGGGTTTTTACTATTGAGTGTTGTTCTTAGATCTACCAGGCAGCTGTTATCTTGTGTTAGGGAGCTGTTATCTGGTTACCTTCCCATCGTTCTGTTGTTAGGCTGCTGGGGGGGGAGGGAGGGGGGTGATATCACTGCAACTTGCAGTACAGCAGTAAAGAGTGACTGAAGTTTATCAGAGCACAAGTCACATCACTTGGGGCAGCTGGGAAATTGACAAAATGTCTAGCCCCATGTCAGATTTCAAAATGAAATAAAAAAAAAAATCTGTTTGCTCTTTTGAGAAATGGGTTTCAATGCAGAATTCTTCTGGAACAGCACTATTAACTGATAGCATCCCTTTAATCAATGTGGGGTCCGTGGAAGTTTGGTTTAACCTGTACAGCAACATATCATTCTTGCACTCTTGATGTAAAGCTATAGTTGGCCTTTAAATTCCTGACCTCTGCAAATATTTGTTGAGTTCCCCACAGTTCAGCAGTCTGAGAACTCCCCGCGCTTAGACAAACAGATAATCATCATTAAATGCCTGTGAAATAAATGGCTGCACCGCTCTATAGCAAGACACCAAACCACATTGCTGAAGCCAAACATACAAGGATTATGGATTGGTTAAGGGGAAACAAAAGTCTCAGTTTTTTTTTTCCTCATTATAGTTCATGGCTCATGGGGCCGGATTAAAGTTAAATAAAACGTATATATATATATATATATGAAAACAATTTCGGTATCTGGAGATGCCACAAGCTCGTGACCCGGCTCTGGACTTCAAAGCCCTTCCACTGGAAACCACAATGGAACCGTATCGCTCTTCAGCAGCAAAATAACATTGTGTGTGAATGTAACAATTGTTCTCTATTATTAAATATCTAATTTGGTGATAGAAAAACACAAATTCCCTTGGATTAACCGCGACGGCCATGAAGTGTTGGATTTGGTTAACCAGGAAAAAGGAGTCGACTCTTTTCTCTCACCTCATTCTACAGCCTGATCCAAACCCACATTTCCCTCTTTGCTTTGCACTTTCCCTGTGTAGAATATATATACACTGTATATAGGGAATAAAGTACCCCCTCTTGTAAATTATAAGGATATTATAAGTTACCGAGGAGTTTAATGACCATATAAAAATTTTTATACAGGTCATGGAACTCCGAGGTAACTTTTAATATCCTCATATTTTGCAACTGGGGGTACTTTATCCTATATAATAAAGTTCAAGTGTCTCTGTGTCCAGTCCCTGTGTCCGTGGAATTACGCTACTGCCCATGTGCCGCACGGACCGAATTTTGGCCACTAGAGGTCGCCAATCACTAGCTAATGCTATCAGTACCAGTACTTAGAATAGAAACAATGAACTAACATGGAAGGCTGGTGGTGTAGAGTATAAAGTAAATGTCTCTGACCAGTGGTTTTAGTGTTCAATTCCCATTGAGTGATAATTTATGCTAGCGAAGTAGATAGATGCGTAACTTCGCACCCTTACGCTGTGGCGTGTTTTACCACTGTGGGTGATAGTCGGAAACCGTAAATACATTACCGTTCCAGAGCGTAAATTCGCACGTTAGTGAATTTGCGTAGCGCACGCGAAAATTCGCCTAGAACAATTCTGTTTTTTATAAATGTTTGACTACATATGTTCTAGCGCCCATTAATTTAACGGGCTTAATGTCTAGTTTATTATAATACACAAGTTCCAGTGAGTCATGTGACATCAGAACTCGCCGTTTATAAAGATATAATTTACAAGATATTTACGGATTTTGTGTATTATATATATATATATATATATATATATATACATATATATATATATATATATATACATATATATATATATATATATATATATATATAGAAAAATGCCAAGGGATCAGCACTCACTTAATTAGGTGAATAAGTGTATTTATTGTACACACATATTAGAATTCGACGTTTCGGTTCCTCCTGGGAACCTTTCTCCCAGGAAAGGTTCCCAGAAGGAACCGAAACGTCGGATTCTAATATGTGTGTACAATAAATACACTTATTCACCTAATTAAGTGAGTGCTGATCCCTTGGCATTTTTCTACATTGATACATTTGGATTGTGCACCCTCTACTAAAGTATTGTTTGGAGTGCTGGCACTGTGGGACTTTATATATATATATACACCCCTGAAATCAACATAAGTACCTGGGTGCACATACTGAAAAACTGGATACAATGTAGAAATGTTGGCACTCACAGGATTTAAACAACAGGTGGCAAAATTTGTAAAAAATTCTACGTTTCGGTCCCACACAAGGACCTTAATCAAAGAAAAAGGTTTCCTTGATAAAGGTCCTTGTGTGGGACCGAAACGTTGGATTAATAAACCTCTTTTGATTTTTGACAAATGTTGCCACCTGTTGTTTAAATCCTGTGAGTGCCAACATTTCTACATTATATATGTATGCATACATTTGGAGGGCTTAGGCACACACTTAAAAAACTGAATACCTGGGTGCAATACAGGAATATGAAATCCACATATGAGAAAAATGCTGCTGCACATCAGGCTTTATCATACAAAAGTTAGTATTTATTGGATCAATATATATATATATACATTAGCCTCATCGAAAATTGTGTTTAAAGGGGAACGGTCGTCCTGATTGTGTGCGTATGAACATTGTGCATTAAGAAAATGACTTCCAGTTACTTTTATTGACTTCTTCTCTGTCCGACAATATCCCCAAGACATACAGTAAAATGAACCAATTTACGTTGCTCAGTAATAACTAAATCACTAATAATAATATGTTGTTCTGTTGCCATATATATATATATATATATATATGTGTGTGTGTATATGTATAGCTAGTGTACATCTTCACAATCACAAACTCGCGAGCATTTTCTCTTACCAGAGTCATTTGTCTGTGCTTTAATCAGTTCTCTCAAATAGATATTTCTGCTCCTGATTTTTTCAGCCGGCGTTTATTGCTTAATGTTCCTCTTGCAGGAAATGATGAGTCTGAATTCTGATGCTTTTGGCATTTTCCTAATTAGCTACCGAGCAAACGTCTGCCATATTGAGCGCAATCAGCGTAACAATTTAATGTCTGCAACGTGAATCCTAGAGGGGCCTAGAATATCTTTCATGCCAGGATGTTGCCTGTTACTCACATGAAGGCAAATGCGCCGGCCAATCCTCAACTTAAACTAATGCCAAGTTATCAAGGCAATCATTAAAGGTATCGGATCCGTTTTCCTTTATCCTTTATCTGGAAACCCATTATCCAGATAGCTTCGAATTACAGAATGGACACCTCCCTTAGAGATAATCCAAATTTTAAAAAATGATTTCCCTTTTCTCAGTAATAATAAAACAGTAGCTTGTACTTGATCCCAACTAAGATATAATTAATGCTAATTGGAAGCAAAACCAGCCTATTGGGTTAACTAATACCTATACCTGTACCTAGATAAGAGGAAGACTGAATACAGGTATGGGATCCATTATCTAGAAAGTTTCGAAATACAGAAAGGCATCTCCCATAGACTCCATTTTAAACTAATCGAATTTTTTCTCAGTAATAATAAAACAGCCAAGCTGGCCAGGCACCCTAGAAAACCTGGCCGGTCGTGGCATGCGCATGCTCACAAACTGTCGTCGGCATGCATGTGTGCAAATTGTCGCCAGCGCAAATGCACGCAAATTGATGGCGGTGCGAATGCTCAAACTACCACAAGTGCGAATGGACTGAGAGAGCGGGGACCGTGCTTGGGGGTAGGCAGCAGAGAAGGTGCATGCCTGGATGCCCCCCCAGCTTTGCACCCTAGGCACTTGCATTCACTTCTGCCTAGTGCAATGTCGCTAGAGTTCTTGCGCTCAGGCTAATTTGCATACGGCAGAAAATTTAAAGTGGAATGGTGCTATTTATGTTACATGGTGCATCTCATTGACACATGGTCAGAGCTGGTGAAGGCAGGTCTGGCAAAAGAGGTAACGTTCGGTAAAATCCGAATCTTAGTGAATTTGCGTTGTCACGTCCATTCGCCAGAGCGAAAATTCGCCAGGTATTAGAGTGTGAAGCAATGATAGCGTACATCTTCTTTGTTAGCCAAGGGGTGTCTGTGCTCATTAGTAATTTGGTGACGTAACGAAAACGTTGGTGAATTTTAGCCAACGTTAGTCACTTCGCCCTTTAGTGAATCTGCCCCTGTGTGTCTATATAGATGGAAGTCAGAGATATGCCCAGGCCTGGATTTGTGGAAAGGCCACCCAGGGCCTAGGGTGGCAAGGTTTTAGGGGGGCGGCATGGTGCCCAACCACACCCACATTTGGTTCAAAAACACTTGGGAGGTGCAGGAGATACAATTGTTTTTTACATGTCCCGTGCACCAATCCCCATTGCTCTGGTCCCGATAATGAAAATTTGCAACAAAAGTGGAGAGGACAGGGGGGAGAAACAACAGTGGGCCTAGGGGCGCCCGCTATATAAATCCGACCCTGGGCATGCCATAGCAATTTCTAACGTTATCTAGGTTTTATTTAGATGAGATGGTTTTCTGACAACCTAAACTTCTTGTGGCTTCATCTGTATTGTATTAAATTGTATAATGTTGTCATCTTTGTGCACCAAGAAGCAAGAATGTAAATCAGGACAAAATGGGAGTTTTTTTAAAGAGCTGTTCATATGGACCCTGCCCCATCTGATGGTACAAAATGTGACTGCAAAGGAGGTATAACATTTATGTTGCTCTGTAACATTGTGTTGTTTCTATTGCTGATAGTCAAGTTCTTCCTCTACTGTTGATGTCTGGGTCATGCACAACTCCATGTGGTTGCCATTAGGTTGAGTTTGAACAAATTTACTGGACCCTTCTATTGATGGGCGAATTTATTCGAAGGGGCAAATTCGTGGCGAATTCCCGCGATTTGCCGCTGGCGAATAAATTTGTGAAATGCCAGCGAAATTTCGCTGAAAAAATGAGTCCAAAACGCGCAACGTTTCGCGAATTTTTTAGCCAATTCGTGAATTTCATTGGAAATTCGCATATTTTTCCGCGAAGCGAAACTGGGTAGATTCGCCCATCTCTAGACCCTTCTTTTACTTTGAGTCCTATTATTACTGTTGGACATGGTGAGCAAAAGTAGGACTGCATAAAATAGCCACCTTCCAAGGGCCAGCTGTCTTTGACTTCATGAAGCCAATGTACTTTATGAAAACAAAAGTGTTTCCAAATGTCTCACATAGTAGAGAACACTAAAGAATAGTGCAATCGACAGTTACAGTAAACACTCACAAAGGAGATGGCAGTTACAGCAGAATGACTTCCATCCCTGGTACTTGAGCTTTAGAAAGTAATTATTTGCTATTGGTTTTCAAACTACCTTAGCAACCATGAGCTGATTTAAATATGAGACTGGAATATAATTCAGTCTGAATAGAAAAAAGTTACATTAAAAAGTTGTGTTGCCATACAGATATTTTTTTTTTATATGGGGCCAGTGATCCCCCATTTTAAAATAGGAGTCAATAACTAAAAAAAAACTATAAAAAAAAAATAATGAAAATTCATTGAAAAGTTGCTTAGAATTTTTAAGTCCCAATAAGTCGGAAAAACCAAGCGGGATTCGACTGGTATTCAAGAATGAAGACCAAGACCTCCAACAATGAAATTAAGGTCCCACTGCGACCTCCCTCCCCAACCCCAAAGAAATAACATGCACAAACATACTTGAGAAAAGAAGACCACAGCTTTATTAACTTTTACATTAATATACAAAACCTTGCCCATAATGCTGCCCTAAAGGACACAACATAACCCCCAACTTCCAGGAGCCTTGAGTGGTGAACTAGAAGTCTATGCTATTGGATGCCCATCACTAATAAACTAATAACAATGTGGCTCTACATCAGTGATCCCCAACCAGTAGCTCGTGAGCAACATGTTGCTCTCCAACCCCTTGGATGTTGCTCTCAGTGTCCTCAAGGCAGGTGCTTATTTTTGAATTCCAGGCTTGGAGACAAGTTTTAATTGCTTAAAAACTAAGTACAGTGCCAAGTAAAGCCTCCTGTAGGCTGCCAGTATACACAGGGGCTACCAAATAACCAATCACAGCACTTATTTGGCACCCCAAGGGATTTTTTCATGCATGTGTTGCTCCCAAACTCTTTTTATATTTGAATGTATGCTCTACATATACATATAATACCTGGCCAATGATCTACCAATTCAAGATTAGCTGATATACCTGGGTCACCATTGGTCTGGATATAGCTGACAATGTCTTGGTTGCTTTTGAGAACGGGATTATATTGTTCTGTACATTTAAATCTGAACAGGCAGTTTCTATATCTGGCCTTTGCATGGCTTTGGCCACGTTGCCTTGGCAGATGGGAAACATTCCAAAGCACGATTTTACATTCACCAAATAAAAATATTCCAAATCTGCCAATGCCGCATTGTTTTTCCCTATTCTTCGGGGCTTGCATCCAAAACGTTATTGAACACATCTGGTCCGTGGTTTGCTTACTTTAGCAGATAGAGCGCTCCAGGCAATCTAAACACTCGACAAGCGATATTTCTTTCATTTGGGTCTTGCAGTTCATCACAATCAGCTGTAACTTATGAAGTGAATGCAAAAATAACATTTGTGGACACGCAGAAGTGCCAAGCTGCTCCGAACCACACGTCAGAGACTCCTCACCGGGTTAACCTCGTGCGGTGATGTTGAAAAAAATGAAATATAATAATATTTGCTCTTGTTCAAGATCCCTCAGATATATGCTTGTAGAGCACAAAGTAACTACATATAACTGGGTGTAAAAGAAAGCTTCCTATTATTATTTATATAGTGCCAACACATTTACTCAGCTTGCTCATCATTCACATCATTCCTTTCCCCCAGTGCAGCTTACAGTCCAAAGCCCTGATCATGTAACAAACTATATGGAGTTTCATTATGGACCAATTAATATGTCTGTGTCACAATCGGCACCAAGAATCCAGAACCAATGATAGGCTCCCTGGTCTCGGCACTTGCTTCTGCCTATAACAACCTCCTTTCAACTCTGGAGGAGCCCTCGGCTAATTGGATGCTGCCAGGTCTTATAAAGAGAGATTGCAAAGTCTTTGGGCAGAAGGTCACAGTTCTAGTCAGCCAGGCAAAATACAAGCGAAGTCAGACAGGCAAGAGTCAAGGCAGGGGGTTCAATCACAATGGTCAAGACAGGCACGGGTCGGAATACGGATATCAGAATAGTCGGTTTACCAGGCAAGGGTCAGGAATACAGAAGTCAGAATAATAAATTGTCAAAACAGGAATGAGATAGGATAATGCAGGAAAAGCACCAGGAACACACAAAGATGAACGTATAATGTGCTGAACCTATAGCCTATAAAGGGCTTGGAGCCATTACGCGCTGATATCCTCACGCCAGCGTCAATGCGTCTTCAAGGAGCTGGAGTGCGTGCCGCTCACACCAAGAAACCGGCATTCAGGAAGAAGAAGAGTAGTGTGGCAGGCGTCCCCACCGGCCCACTAGACCACCAGGGTAAGAGACTCTTAGGGGCTGATTTACTGAATTCACATGAATAATTCAAAGATCGATCGAATTTAAAATAGATTTGAATTTTTGAATATGCAAATTAGGTCAAATTCGACCATCGAATATCTGAATTCGAATAATTCAAATATTCGAATTTAATTTTTCTCGAATATTCAAATTTAATTTTCTTCGAATATTCAAATTTTTATTCGACCACCTAGTTCGCCAGATCAAAGCTACCGAATTGGGTGTCATTATTTTTAATCAAATAAAAAGAAATTGATCGATCGAATTTTTCCTGTTCGATCGGTCGACCAATCGAATTGCGGTAAAATCCTTCGAATTCGATATTTGAATTGGGAGGATTTTACTTCACATACTATTCACATGGTCGAATTTCGAATTTTTTTCAATTCGAAATTCGACCATTGATAAATCTGTCCCTTACAGTCCGCATGTATTGGGACTGTAGGAGGAAAGGAAGCCCACACAAGCCCCAATGTACACAACTATATAATCACATTCACACTGGCAACCAATCCATTGCCAGCTGCCTCTTTCTTTCTCCTGACAACTTCCTTGACTACTTGGTGGTCAGACTGGTGAGAAACTGACCAGTAGGTGGCGTTGTAACAAAATTAATTCTTATTAACAGTGCATGTATCCTATCATGGAATTAAAAGAAAATAAATAATGAATGTAAATTGCAAAAGTTCTTAGAATAGCACTCTCATCAATTTTACATTAGCTTATTTTAAAGGTTTCCTTATCCTTGAAGTGTATTGGTACATTATATATTTTGAGAGTATAAGCAAACCTGCTGTCTTTAAAGGAGGGGAGAGCAATTTAATCATATATGTGGAGCCACATTTTTATACATTTATTAGTGATGGGCACTTAGTGTGGTCTTCTTTGCCCAAGTATATCTGTGCTTGTTATTTCTTTGAAGCAGAATGGGAAGTCATAATGGGACCATACTTAAAATGTTGGAGGCCTTGGTGGTCTTTCCTGAAAACCAGCAGAATGGAATGGAACTGGATCTTAGGCTCAATCAAGGATCAATAGCTGCAAGACAGTGTTGGTAATACCTAAGCCACCATAACCCAGCCACTATCAGCTAATATCTAAATACAAACCAAAGTAAGTCCAATAAGGTCATACAAAACTTAAGTGGGTAGAATGAGAAGTCACAGTGGCACCTTAATTAAATAGTTTGAGGCCTTGGTGGTCATTCCTTAAAACCAGTAGAATCCTGTTGGGTTTGTGTGACTTAATGGGAGGGAGACAAATTAGAATGGAACTTAGGACCAATAGCTGCAAGACAGCAGTCTATCAACTACTATCAACTAATATCCAAATACAAACCAAAGTAAGTCCAATAAGGTCATACAGAACTTAACTGGTCTACAAGTGGACATCCCTTGGAAAAAAACCTTAGACAAAAAGTTGCTTTGGGAAAATGTGGTCTCCAATTAGACACCTCAAAAAAAAAGTCTCTTCCGAAAAAGTGTCCTTTGGAAAAATGTGGTCTCCAAGCAGACCCCCTTCAAAAAAAGTGTCCTTTGCTTTTTGAAAAATGTGGTCTCCAAGTAGAACCCCCCCTCTCAAAAAAAAGCACCACCAAAAAGTCTCCTTTACTTTTGGATAAATGTAGTCTCCAAGTAGACCCTACCCGCCCTGAAAAAAAAAGTCACCACCAAAAAGTTTCAGTTAATTTTGAAAAAAGGTGGTCTCTAAGCAGACCCCCCCTCAAGAAAAAAAAAGTCTCCACCAAATAATCTCCTTTGCTTTTGGAAAAATGGTGTTTCCATGTAGATCCATCCTCAAACACAATACCTAATTTCTGCATCAAAACAGCTTTCTTGTTTTCCATGGTTTTCTTAATGAAGCCTTGTAGGTTTCAGTCTTTGCTGGAAGTGGACAGGATTACAGCTTCCTGTTACGTACAGGAGGGAGGTCACCTATTGTAAATAAACCCTGATCCCAGCTAAATTAATTGGTAATGTCTGGTACGGAGCCACAATGCAATGCACTATTCTGCTTCCTACATCAACTTAACATAAATATTGTGTGTCAACCTACAGTCAGTCTCATATAACATGTGGAGAGGTCTAAACCCTATGACTAACATTACGTTCAAGACTACATCAAATTTTGTACATTTCTCCATGTACTGGATGTTTAGCTAAAACCCTGTTTAACCCCAGAGAAGGAGCTATGTCAGACTCCTTTGTAACAAAGACCCATTTTTCATGGAAACAGTTGACAGGTCTTCACCTACTCTCTAAATACTTTGTGCCTACAAAAATGCCCAACTGATTCTGGTAACTCAAACAGTTTGTAACTGATATTTTTCAATTTTTTTTTCGACAAATTCTTCACTGAGTTTATTTTTCCACTAACATTTAATCTACGGAAAAGGGTTCTGCATATTTACATTAGCATTTTGAATCTGAAGATCAAACGTGCACTACCTTGCCCACAGCCGTGCAAACACTCCATCATTGAATTACGCACGACTGGTGTGCCAGGCCTTATTGGTTTCATTGGGTTTCAGATTTCAGGAAAGGAGTTGGAAACTATGTTTTTTTGGCACAAAGATTAAAATGAAAAGGGATTGGTTTCATGCAGCACCTTTAATGCGAACAATATCCAAAGGGCGGCCCTGTTTCATGACAACACACAGAAGCAATATAAGTAATGGAAGAAAATTTGTGAAAATTTATTGGTCTGTTTATTTATCCAACAGTCACAAGGTTTCCTTCATGTCTAAAGTACAAGTAAATGGAAAGTCTTAAAGTATATTCTGCTGGACAAATGAATGGAACTTTATGAATCCTACTTGGGTCATGAGACAATTCCTCAAGGTTCCAATCAATTGTTCCTTGAGAAATTTAACAATTTCAAACAATACTATACATTTGAAATGTTGTTGAAACAATACATGCAGGTAAACTCATGAAAGTAAAAAATAAAAATTGCCCTCTGTTGAGATTAGAAAGGTAAGCAGAAAGACAATTAGGGAAATAGGAAGAGGCAGAAAGATGGAATATGGGAAATTAATTGTGAGTTGTTAAAAAAGTGTAACTCAGGTGACGTCAACTGGAGGGTAAGTATAATTAGCAAAGGAAAGGAGGAAAATGCCAGAAGTGGAGAAGACAAGGAAGGGTGATACAGGGTCAAGACAAGGGATAGGTGGCTTGGGTGGATTTATACCTGACTGGTGAGGACTCACACAATAAAGGGTCTATAAGAAGTACAATGTCTATACTACACTCAGTCTGCAAAAAGAACCCTATACAGTTACTTACTGTATACTAGTACATTCAGTAGCCTGCTCTTTGTAGACTCTTCCAGGACAGGTTAAAATAATATAGGTTAGATGTAAGAAAAAAGTGAGGACATGAAGTTCTAATGCAAATGGGAGGGATGGGGGGGAAGTAACCAGCATGGGGTTGTGTGTAAAGTGAAGAAAAAAACAAGACTTGTGCACAGGAGGAAACACTCCCAGAGTTAAGGTATTGATGTTAAAAGAGAAATTAGGTAGAAAATTCAGGAGATTACCATTGACATAACTAAAATTTCAGGATTATACACCAGATCTGCAAATTTCTCCATTTCCCATGTACTTAACTTATCCATCTTTGTCTTTGGGTTGAACCCTCCACCATAAAATAAGCAGGAGGTAAGACCTGTTGCCATGGGGCTGATTTACTAAAGGTCGAATTTTGAAGTGGAAAATACTTCAAAATTCGACCATCGAAGTAATATTATTAAAAAAATGATTGCAGCGGTTGAAGAAAAATCGTTCGACCAAACAATTTTTCTTCGATAAAATAAAGCTTAGAAAATTGGTCTAGAAGGTCCCCATAGGCTAACATAGCACTTTGCCAGCTTTTATTTGGCAAAGTAAAAAATTTTTTAAAGAGACGGTACTTCGAATTTAAAGTCGAAGGATTTTACTATTCGACCATTAAAATCGAATGGTCGAAGTTTTTCAAAAATTTACTTCAAAAATCTAACTTTTTGCATTTGAATATTCCACTTTGACCTTTAGTAAACCACCCCCCCTAGGGTAAGTGTACTGCTAAGCACTTCTGACCAGAATTGTATGAGGAAGGAGGGTTTTTGTAGCCAGACCAAGTCGTATGTTAGGGTTACAAGAAACAAAGTAGCCGAATCACACCAAGATCAGGGCAGGCGGAAATATTCACAGAAAACCAGGAAAGAGTCTAGGTGGGAAGCAAATAAGCAATCAGAATCCATGCAAGGGTCACAAACTGGAGATTAGACAGACATGGTGCCCCCTGTAACACACTAGATGTGGAAACTGTAAACAGATCAATACAATGATTAGAGGACTAGACGGCTGCAGGGTTGACTGCATTGATGTATGTGCTTAAAATGTTTAACAAATTACCCAAAAAAAGTGTTGGTCCTTCAGAACTGCATATAAAGTTCAGTGGTGTTATTCTGCTGTTGTATATCCGAAAATGTTATTCTTTATCAGTATGAAATTGAAAGTGTGCTGGGGTGAGTTGAGAGCATATAAATATGGCAGTAAGGAATGCGGTATGCCAAACACTATATATAAATTACAATTCTGAAAGCAGATAAAAAAAACACCTTCTTTGTCATTCTAAGTTTATGCGTCTGTTTGATCATCTTTATCTATTCGAAGATATTGCAAAACAACTTCCCCACTTCATAGACGCCTGAAAGGTGACGGAAGAAAATAACCATTTGGTCCATCTAATCCAATAAATCAGTAAGTCAGTTTACTATGGAGATAGAGACAAATCCCTTTATGGAGATGGTCAGTTTTAAAAACCGGAGACGTTTCCATGGACAAAAAGATGATTAAAACCCAGGGGCTGTCCCTAGGAATTAGATATTCTTTGGCTACCATGGAAAAGCTGCAACTTTCTGCCTTATTCTGTAGCCAAACTATTTTGAAATATGTTTTTACTGGAGGGTTGAAGAATAATTTCAGGAGCGTGTGCAGGACTCTCCCCAAGGACTCCATCTTTTATTATTCCAGGTGTGGCACAGTCTCTGAGAAGCTGGATTTGGCTTCACCGGGTCCTCGTGGAGCAGCAATAGAAATTACAACCCCTTGTACATGCTGCGACTTCTGCCCGAACATTTATTTGACTGGACACGAGGAAGTTGAAAGAGCCATAAATGGAAAATGTCATGTATATTGATTGTGCCACATGCAATTTGCTTGACAGGCTCTGGCTAAAGTGTTTCCTAGTTTAAGGTTTTCTGGGTCAAACATTATGTCATAGAACATATGGTGGAAAGCACTTATTTTAAAAGATAATTTTGTTTTTCAGCTTATCATCCATTCCTCTGCCATCAGGTTTTGCTCCGTTGTACGTTGAGGCCAGAAATTACATAATGTATAAGCAGTTTTTTATTTGATGCTATAGAACTGGCTGAAATTATTAACCATCTTGTTTTAATGACAATTCTGAGTAAGATGCATGTTACGTGCAGAAAGCATGGCAGTTAATCAATGACTTGAGGGCTCGTTTACAAAATAAATAAACCCGGTTTCTGTGTGACCCCTTAGCATGCTCTTTTAGGTGGTCAGGGTTTATATGTCTAACTGATTTTAAGTGCTACATGCAATTGATCTAAGGCAATAGTGATTGATAATGAAAGCCTGAAGACCATCTAGGAAAGAATAGGGGAGAGTGGTCCTTTGCTGTCCTAGATACACCTAAAGCCAGTGTAAAGGGACGTTTGGGTGAGGTTTCAGGTTGACTATGTATTTTATAGATGTTCTTCAGACTATGCTGAATGACGGACACACTAATATTTTCCTATATCTGTACACATTTCATGAATGGCCAAAGGTTGGACCTTGAAGTGGAAGAGACAATAAGAGCAGACCAATGTATGTATTGTTCCACACCCCCTGCCAAGGCTGCAGAGGTCATACTGCATGATGTGAAGTAGGGTGTTCTGACCATTTATATAGCTATTGCAGCTGCCACCCCCAAAGAGAACAGAATGCAGAACAGACAGAAGAGAGAATTAGGGAGAGTGGTCCAAGATACACCTAAAGGTCCAACGTAAAGGTGACTGTTTTTGTTGTCCCAGATGTTCTTCAAACAATACACTAATATTTTCTCTCTAAACTTATCATGAATAGCCAAAGGCTGGACCTTCAAGTGGGCCTAAAATGTTCTGCAGTATGTGAAGTAAGGTCTTCGGCCCATTTTATAAATCTATTACAGGTGTCACCCTGGGACCATACCTGTATAAAGGAATCTAATTTACTGGACGTGTACATAGTTGGGAGTAAGTTTGTTTAAATAAATTTACTAATGGAGCAGGACTTTCTAAACAAAAGAAAATATTGAATAGGCTGATGACTTCTAGGGAATAAACAAGTTGGCAGCAGCTGATGAATAAAAAGTTTAGTTTTTGCTATTCTAAAGAATAACAATGATTTTTCAATCTGATCCTGCCCATGAACTGGTAGAAACAACATTGATATGTTCTTTTCCAAGGAGCCAACCAAGGCACTTGGGTGGTCTCCTCAGTGAATTGTATGAAAAATATAAAATTGCCCATAAACATTCTGAGGTTAATTCTTTGGAAAGGGTTTCCTACAATGATGTGGTAACACCAAAGCATTAGAAAAGGGCATTTCTGAGCGATTCATATTATTTCTCCTCCATGCTAAATGCTGATCATTTCAGACTGTCGAGGAATTGGTATAGTCCAACAGGAATGAGGTTGATTTAATTCCCTAAGATGCCTGAATGGAAGATTTGCTAGGTTAATGAAGTCAATAAATGATACACTAAATGGAAATGCGTGTGTGTGTGTGTGGGGGGGAGGGGTCCTTAATTGTAAAATATTGGGGGATACTGTGCACAACAGACTTTACAACTCAAGGCAGTGTCAGTCATCATTTCAAAAAAGTACTGTCATGCCTGAGCAGTGTTGATCTGGCATTTTAAAGGGTTAACATGCAAACATTTGGTTTTGGGTCTACAAAGAGTCCCTTAAAGTGATACCGACATTAAACTATTATTCAAAATATTAGCGTACATCAGAAGTTACCTATAGCTCGTGTTGATTGTTCCTCACTGATAGTTCTGCTTTTGTAAGTAATTGTTACTTGAAGTTACTAAACTGTTTTGCCAACTGGACTGTCCCTTCTCAACATGCCAGAGTTTCAAATGTTTACAGACTGCTGAAGCTCAAATATGGCAGCAGCCTCAGAGAGGAACATGTGGGATCAGATGGGTAATGTGAAAGCATCTGTATGGCAAAATTATAGATAGCATGCAAAGACAATATTATGATAGATGTAAAAAAAGGTTTAATTTCTGGTGTCAGCATTTAATTAGACACTTCAACAGTTCCTGACAAGTAATCTTGTATATTTAGACATTTCCGGAAGGATATTGATGAGTTGAATGCAGAGCAACTGAATTTGCACAAGAAATCAAACAAATAAATGAATGAATGAAAAAGAAAACATATCTTAGCTGGGTTGCCATTATTTCGCTGGCTGTGGAAACCCCCAGTGTGAAATTAGCCTTAGTGTTAATAGAAAGGAATGACTAGTGATGTCACAATGAACAGAACTAATTACAGAAAAGTCAGGAGAAACATCACAAGACTTTCCATTTCTGACTAAATTAATTTTCCGCCAAACTGTATCCACTTAACCAAAATGAACAGCAGGTGGTGCTGCTTCATTATATCGTCTGTTTAAAAACCTACTAGTAAAGAATGGACCAAATTTTTAAATTTGGACTTGGCAGGGAAGCCTTTAACACAGCAGTTAGAAAACAAAAAACAAAAGAGACGTCATAAAGTGGGGGTTATATAAATTTATTTTCATCAACATAACAAAATGATTAGTTAAAAAAATCCATTTTAATGGTCTCAACCCACAATTAAAAAAAGTAAAAAAAAAAAAGGCATCATCCCCCCCCCCACTG
>CM044443.1:10725502-10742792 GCA_024363595.1 Xenopus borealis | reverse complement strand
CCAACCTGCTGCTCCTCTACCAACCTGCTGCTCCTCTACCAACCTGCTGCTCCTCTACCACTGCTCCTCTACCAACCTGCAAGATTTTGCAAGGGCTGCACCCGCCTCTGGAATTCTCACCCAGTCTGTCTGACTTTCTCCAAAGCTTTCAAAGGATCTCTTAAAACACACTTATTTAGCGAAGCCTACCCTCACTCTATTTAGCTACAAAACATATACCACATACTACATCTCTCACCTTGCTTCTTCTCTGATCTTTCTCACTCCCACACCGTGCCTCTCATTCCCTTCCCCATTTAGATTGTAAGTTCTTTTGCAAAGTGCCTTCCTCACCTTTTGTACCAGTACTGGTCGTTATTTATAGAACTCTGTATGTTCTATGTATGTGATTTCTTTGTATAAACACATTTATTTGACAGCGCCGCGCAATTGGTTGAGAATCTAAAAATACATGTTAATAATAATAATAATAATAGTGGACGTCATTATGTCCTTAACAACTAGTAAACTGATGGGAGTAAACATCCCTCTAATCCTCAGTAATAGCTCTACTAAACACAAACCACCTACAGACGGGAGGCAACCGGATAAAAGCAGAGAGCTGGCAATGAATGACAGCAGAGAACTGTATCAAATAAACCTCATCTAATGGTGGAGTGAACAATTAATTATATAATCAATAATAAAGAGGTAAGGAAAGCAATAGTCTACAAAATGGAATTACTTTTACAATATATTGCCATTCTGCTTTGGCCACGTGAAACAACACCATAGTTTTAACAGCTTCGACAGCACTTTTGATCAGGTACATAAATGCGTTCTAAATGCTGTCTAATGAGGAAGGATTGGGAAATCTATTGTGAATTTAATACTTGTTCCCTGAAAGGCTCTTCCAAAGACAACACGATTCTTTCTATACACTGAAACCCTTAAAAACACGTGCGCACCAGATTTGTTTTGCTTTCGCTTGGGACTCCCTATGCAGGACGAGTAGTCGTTATGAGACGAGTCAATCCCATTCCTTTCCCTCCAGTTATCAGAGTCGCTGCCATTTCCCAGCTGTTCCCGACTGTTGGACCGTGAAAGAGACATGGGGGAGTTCTGAAATGAAGATACAAAAAAAAACAAAATGAAGCCTTGAGTTCTTAAAAAATGGTTTCTCCTTGGAGATTCATTTTGTATCAACACGGTGGAGATAACCAATACCCTAAGTCAGTTATTTGTTACATCTACGGATTTACAGGGTCAAATGTATTGAATTAACAAAGACATTAAATTGAAAAAACAAAAAATTGGGGGCCATGAAAATTATTCTGAAATGAGGATACAAACAACAAAATGAAACCTTGTGTTTTTAAAAAAATGTTTTCTCCTTGTAGATTATTTTTGTATCAACGCGGCGGAGATAACCAATACCCATGGTCATTTATTTATTAACTCTACAGGGCCAAATTTATTGAATTAAAGGGGTGGTTCACCTTCAGGTTAACTTTTAGTGTGTTATAGAATGACCAATTCTAAGCAACCTTTCAATTGGTCTTCATTATTTATTTTTTTATAGTTTATGAATTATTTGTCTTCTTCTCTTGACTATTTCTAGCTTTCAAAAGGGGGTCACTGACACCCTCAAAAAACAAATCCTCTCTAAAACTGCCCATTTATTGTTATTGCTGATTTTTATTATTCATCTTTATTTCCTGACCCTCTCCTATTAATATTCCATACTCTCATTCATGTCAATGCATGGTTGCTAGGGTAAATTGGACCCTAGCAACCAGATTGCTGACACTGCAAACTGGAGAGCTGCTAAATAAAAAGCTAAATAACTCAAAAACCACAAATAATAAAAAATGAAAAACCAGTTACAAATTGTTTCAGAATATCCCTCTCTACATCATACTAAAAGTCAATTCAAAGGTGAACAACCCCTTTATGAAGGCATTACAAAAAGGGGGGGGGGGGGCATGAAAATTATTCTGAGGTTACTTTCCTTCTAGTAATAAAGATGGACAGACCTGATTTTTTCTTGGAATATGTCAAGAAAGAGACACCCAGTAATACAAAAACAGCCATTTTCTAGGTTTATTAAAACCAGAGACCAAGTGCCCTTCTATTTGTTTGGTCACTCTAAGAAGAGAGTTGAAATTCTACAAATGTAGATGATTAGAAACAAAAACATTCTCCAAAAACCACCGTAGGCGCAGAACTTTCATAACTGCAGCCTTAATAACGGCATATCTCCTTAAAGCCTACTATATATACAACTACTATATATACAGGAAATCCTGGAGATCATCAAGATCATAGGCCTGATAGGGATACTTAAACAGGGCAGTCTCAACAGAAAAAGAAAAAAACTAATTTGGAATGTCAGTCAAACTGGCATATGGTTAATTTCACTCGGCTATACAGCCCAGCCAAAAACATATCAGGTTATAGAAATACTAATACTGAATCATAAAACCCAGCCATTTAAAAATATAAAAAATAGGACAGAAAATATTACAGGTTCCAGCAAACAAAGATTCTGCTGCCCTGCGTTTTTCTTTTGAAATCATATTATTAAAGCTCAAAAGCATCTCTCTAGAAAAATGGTTGCCCATGTGGATCCAATGGCTGGCTATATATATGGATCAAGTCTACTCAAGGTCTCCATAGACTTTTGCAAACGGACTACACTGAAAATATTTCTTATTTTGCACATCCTATTTATTCACCTAGTTTTTATTTTTACTCTGAACAATTCCTTTAAAGGCGTGGTTCACCTTCAAGTTAACTTTTAGTATATTGTAGAAGGGTCAATTCTAAGAAACTTTTCAATTGGTCTTCATTATTTATTTTTCATAGTTTTTTTAATGATTTGCAATTTTCTTATATTTCTTTGCAGCTTTCAAATGGGGGTCACTGACACCATCTAAAAACAAATGCTCTGTAAGGCTACAAATGTATTGTTATTGACACTTTTTATTACTTATCATTCTATTCAGTCCCTCTCCTATTCATTTTCCAGTCTCTTATTCAAATCAGTGCAGGGTTGCTAGGGTAATTTGTACCCTAGAAACCAAATTCCTGACACTGCAAAATAGAGAGCTGCTGAATAAAAAGCTAATTAACTATAAAACCACAAACAATAAAAAATGAAAACCAATTGCAAATTGTCTCAGAATATCCCTCTCTACATTATACTAAAAGTTAACTCAAAGGTGAACCACCCCTTTAAAGGGGGTGTTTCATCTTTAGTAGTTATAGAATGGCAAATTCTAAGCAATGTCTTAATTGGCCTTCTATTTCTCTTTTTTTGTAGTTTTTTTTTTATTATTCGTCTTCTTCTGCCAAAACTTTCAAATGTGGAGGTCACTGACCCCATCTGAACAAATGTTCTGTAAGGCAACAATTGTTATTGATACTTTTTATTATTCTTATTCCTATTCAAGCCATTTTCCAAATGTCACGAGCAAGTTAAAGGGTTTTTTTTTTTTACCTTTAAATTAACTTTAAGTATAATATAGAGAGTAATATTCTCTATACGATTTGCAATTGGTTTTAATTTTTTTTATTATTTGTGTTTTTTTTAGTTATTTAGCATTTTATTCAGCAGCTCTGACGTTTGCGATTTCGTTTCAGCCATCTGGGTCATTTAGTTCATGGCTACATTGATTTGAATAAGAGACTGGAATATGGATAGGAGAGACTTGAATAGAAAGAGAAGTAATAAAAAGCAGCAATAACAATAAATTTGTAGCCTTACAGAGCGTTTTTTTTTAGATGGGGTCAGTGACCCCATCTGAAAGCTGTAAAAAGTCAAAAGAAAGGGGCAAATAATTCAAAAACTACAAAAAAAAGGTCAAATGAAAAATTGAAGAGTTGGCCATTATATATCATAATACAATATAATTTAAAGGTGAACGAAACCTTAAAGATCTTCTGCTGTCAGATAAAGTCCTATTGGCAGGGAATGTGGCTTGGTTGATATATTACCAGTGCCAGACCATGCCAAGATTTTAGAGATATGGAAAGTTGTGACCAGCCAGGAAAAAGTCAACTGTAGCAAGAATATCACCCCCAGGGGGGAAAGATAATTCCTAACAGGAAAATAATTCTGAATCATTTTGATGAGATTCATACAAAGTCTTCATAAGGAATCCAGCCTTTAACATATATTTTGAAGAATGTTTCCATGGAAGATGAATGAGCAGGCTGGCGACTATTCTGTATTTGTGAAATAGGCTTCTGGTACCAAGCAGTAATAATTGAAACCGATTTAATCTTCCTCTTAATCTCGCAGCAATTGCAAACAATTTACATTATGGAATTCCCGCAATGTTCTATTTAGCGTCTAACTGTTCTCATATGAGCTCTTGCCAGAATGTTAAGAAATTAAAAAAAAAAAAAAAACAACAAATAAAGTCAGCTGAATGCGCAAGATACTTTTCATATTGAAAGGAAGGTTCTTGATCCTGATTAGATTAATGGCTACCAGCTACTGCACACAAAGGCAACAGAATACGGGGTGGAGGGCACAATTAAACAACAGGTGCAGAAGCAGACAACATCAATCCTTTTTGTACACTGTAGAGCAATGTAGTACTTAGAAATGACATGTCTGTGCCTGAAGTGATGCCTCCTGAAGTGGAGTGTTTGTATAGAGAGGGCCTGCAATAGAGTGGGCCTGCAATAGAGAGGGCCTATTATAGAGAGGGCCTGCAATAGAGAGGGCCTGCAATAGAGAGGGCCTGCAATAGAGAGGGCCTGCAATAGAGAGGGCCTATTATAGAGAGGGCCTATTATAGAGAGGACCTATTATAGAGAGGGCCTATTATAGAGAGGGCCTATTATAGAGAGGGCCTATTATACAGTGGGCCTATAATACAGTGGGTCTATACCAGTGATCCCCAACCAGTAGCTCGTGAGCAACATGTTGCTCTCCAACCCCTTGGATGTTGCTCTCATGGTCCTCAAAGCAGGTCCTTATTTTTTAATTCCAATCTTGAAAACAAGTTTTAATTGCATAAAAACTAAGTATAGTGCCAGGTAGAGCCTCTTGTAGGCTGCCAGTCCACACATGGGATACCAAATAGCCAATCACAGCCCCTATTTGGCACCCTAAAGACTTTTTCATGCTTGTGTTGCTCCCCAACTCTTTTTACATTTGAATGTGGCTCACGGGTAAAAAAGGTTGGGGACCCCTGGTCTATACAATGCAGGTGCAATGTGCATTCAAGTCTTTATAAAGAGTTCCTGAGCTGTTAACGCAGTCATAGCCATTCAAATACTAGATGATTTTGGGCATTTATACAAAAATGAATTGGTAGAAGAACATCAGACAGTGCCTACTAATATCAAGTCTGGAACCATTGCAATGTAAAATGCATTTATCAAGCAATATAACTATTTAATGAGCGGTGTCACTGAAGCTAGGGTTCAAATATGCATTAGCTGTGCAACCACCCCTCAATTTAAAATTTCGATACCTCGTATGTCGTAGCCATGGTTGGCTTGTACGATACATGGTTGGCCCGTCTCAGTTCCTTAATGGTTTCAGCTGGCATGGATTTGGAGAAGCCAAGCCCACTCCAAGTGTTTGTTGGTGTCCTCACTTCCGTCACCACAGGCTTTTTTAACATAGCTGAATTCAAGGAAATATTTAAGTGATCACCATAATCAAATTAACAACATAAAATTAAATAAACTAATGGGTAAAACATTGGAACAGTACATAAATGTATATAAGTGTATGTATGTACCGTATATATTGGGAGATATGTGGTTAAAAAGACCATGGTTTTGTGTATATTTCACCAGTATTAGACTGGTGACTAGAAAACTCCAAGGATGATGAAGAGTGGCTGTAATTGTGTTCTTGCTAAGGAAAAGCCGGATGATTGGGTCCCTGGAGCGAATAGAGGAGAACAGGGGGGGCCTTCCATTTCTTGCTCCATTGAATGTTTTCAGCTGCCCAGTTAAAGGTAGCTAGATAATAAGGCTGCAGTTAAAAATAGGTGTGGAACTACACCTCAATGTTTCCCTCTGCAGATCTCCATGAGCTGGAGGAGGGAGAGTGGACCATGGACACCTCCACGTGCAGGAAGCAGGTATATTGTGTGTGTAGCTGGAAAAGAGATTGGAGAGAGCTCCAAAGGACTGGGGAGAGGAGGAGAGAGCCCCCTTCCAACAGACTGTGTGAGTCTAACAGAGGATTCTGGGACTTGTGTACATGCATCGCAGTAAGTGCTGGAAATTTGTGTTAATGTGTATAGCAATGTCGATGCTGAACTGGGACAGCTGATCCTATGTGAAGAAGTGGATTCTGTTCCTAATATAAGTCAGCCAAGCTGTATTGAACATTTAAAAGGTGGT
This sequence comes from Xenopus borealis, assembly GCA_024363595.1. Classification (NCBI taxonomy): domain Eukaryota; kingdom Metazoa; phylum Chordata; class Amphibia; order Anura; family Pipidae; genus Xenopus; species Xenopus borealis. The sequence goes on along the minus strand of CM044443.1, from coordinate 10,736,435 downwards.
GTCAGACTCCATTTCCATATTAATGATAAAATTTATATAGATTTACCCTTTGTTGCCAAAAGCTTCTTCTGTTCATAGTCATAGGCCTACAAAAAAAAGTGAGATTGATTAGTCTTTGCTGAAGGAGCACACATTGATTGCATGATAATAGTTGGTTTTAGTCAAAAGGTGGAGCCTTCAGCAGGGTTCAAGGCACTGGATTGGGCAGCAGACCCTGAAGGACAGTTAAGATGGCTGTATATTGGGCAGTCTGGCTGATTTCAACCATATTGCCTGACCATCTAGGCTTGCAAGTTACATCAGGGGCAGTTTTGCTTTTGGAACGCAGATCTGAGATTTTTGAGAAATGATGCATCAGATGGAAAGAATAGTGAAGGTGTGGTTCTAGTCATCCAGGCTGATGGTCCAAACTAATGAAAAACTAGAAGGTACAGAAGCTATGCACATGTAAGCCACCTGTATGTTATCTGATCATTCATATGGACTGTGGAATGATTGGTCAGTATGGTCAGCCAATGCATGGCCTCCTTTAGGTTAAAACAGGCAGCCTATTGTTTTGGATACACCTGGAACTTTCGTTGGGTGAATTTTAAAACAATCGGATTGTACGTATAATTTTGTTATAAGACAAGGGGAAGGAGTTTTGTGACTTAATGTTGGCCCAAATGTTGGTTAGAATCACGTTTGGTATAAGAAATCGAATAACCACAATTTCGTTAAAGGATGAGTAAACCTTAAAAATAAGTGAATGTAAAATTGATTATAGTGCTATTCTAAGCACTTTTGCAATGTACATTCATTAATTTTTTTTTAATTGCAAGATATTAAAGGTTATGTGCACTGTTAACATGACTTAATTCTGTTACAACAGCACCACCTGCTGGTCATTTTCCAACCAGACTGACCACCAAGTAGTCAAGGAAGTTGTCAGGAGAAAGCAATTGGTCTGAAAATGACCAGCAGGTGGCGCTGTTGTAACACATTCATGTTAACAAAAGAATAGCACTCATAAATTTTATATTCACTTATTTTTAAGGTTTATTTATACTTTATGGCTCTGTTATAATGTATAGCGTTTCTGTTAATAACTAAATCCACTTAATGCGACAAATAATTCTCTAGAGGATCAATAACCTACTGTAGAATGATTCTAAACGAACGTTCATTAAAACAAGCTTAATGCTTTAACACTGAAACTGGCTCTGACCTGCCCAACAAATTAAAAATGGCTATAAAAGCAAGGTCTTTAGTTTGGCAGCAATTAATCAATAATGGCAACGGAAATGTAATCAAATATGTCAAGATATTCTATAAAGAACATATGGAGCGAGATCCATATGAAATAAGTTTCATGTAAGCAAATAAAGGGTAACTGGAACCTATATATGTTTTAATAGTACATTGAGGATACTTTGATCCTTTATTGCTAACAAGAAACCCACTTATTTCACATCTCTCTCTCCCCATATGTTTTTGATGGCTCCACCTACTTATATATCACTCTATTTAGAAAACATTTAATAAAACAAAATAGAAAAGAAACCTCATATTTTTTCTTAGCCATAAACACTCCACCCACCCTAGGCCAAATTTACCTTCACCGCCATATATCATAAAGCATTTGCAAACATTCATTGATTGAAGTTACTGGTGAAAAGCAATTTTAGATGGAACAAGAACCCAGTAGAGAAAGTATACCCATGGCCTATTTCCTTCAGTCTATTTGGTTCATGAGATTAAGTGACTGGTTTATGTTAACTATGGTCACACACATAAGGAAAGATCGAGTCTCAAAGTGGTTGTACATAAGAAGAGATCCTTGGCATTGACCAGCCATTTCCAGAAACCCTTGCTCTGACCAAAAGCTGCTGGGGGGAAAAGAAAATCATAGGGGGCAAGTAGTAACCCTAAAGAATCCATCATTTCCATACAGTTGTGTAAAATTATGTTATGAGGTTGGAGAAGCGGTAATATGCTTAACATTTCTTTTTAGTACCATATACTGCACAGTTTCACTTGTGATGTCACCAGTAACTGGAAGTGACACCACAACGTAATATATGACATAGGTAGGACAAGGATTTTTACCATAAACAAGGGGGTGGGAAGGTGTGTCCAATCCTGAAACTTAGCTGGGTAGCCAGATGGGTTGCCCTTGGACTACCCGCACAATTAGGCAATGACAAATGTATGCCCAAAACCCAACCACCTTGCAGATATTCCACGGATACCCAACCCGACTCAAGACTCATGGGAGAATTTTAATATGATTTCAGTCCTGAAGATTTACCTGCATATTGCCATAAGCTGACTGTGAAGTAAGCCGCGCCCTCTCGGAATTTTGTTGGGCAGCAGCTCTTTCTGCAGCGCGTTCACTTCCAGGGGCCTTTTTATCAGTCACAGGACCTTCTGTAGGACTCATTTCTGAATCTGAGAGCAGTCTTTCTGCAGTACTAGAAATAGAAAGAGAACTCTACTTCATCTATCCAAACACTTATGTCTGAAGCCAACAAATTGGGAATACGACTTACTGTAAGTGAGAGTTTTTTGTGCCATGTAACAGTTTGACAGTTTGCCTTGTTGGACATGGAGCTTTGGTGGAGTTAAGCATCTGTTTGAGATCCTTGGTGTTGGCAGAATGAGACGGACTTCTGGGCATGCCCACTTCCACAAAGGCATCATTGCAACCTGACAACACATTAAAACAATAAAAAAACAAGTCCATAAAAACAGAGGAACCATGAACAGGGAACTTCATTTTTATCTTATAAAGGGCGAAAAGGATGTAATTAGAAAAGAACAAAACATGCTCACTTATTCAGAGAGTTACTAGAGTTGAACACTCTATAAATGCCATAGTGTTATGTTTGGTAGCCGAGGATGAGGAGGGTATAACTGCTTTATTAAAGGAATTGTTCAGTATAAAAGTAAAAACTGGGTAAACAGACAGGCTGTGCAAAATAAAACATGTTTTCAATATAGTTAGTTAGGCAAAAATGTAATGTATAAAGGCTGGAGTGACTGTAAGTCTAACATAGCTTTTCAGCTCTCTTTTGTTTACACTGACTGGTTACCCTGGTTACCAGGCAGTAACCAATCAATGACTTGAGGGAGGGCCACATGGGTCATAACTGATGCTTTTGAATCTGAGCTGAATGCTGAGGATCAATTGCAAACTCACTGAACAGTTATGTCCGATGTGACCCCCCTTCAAGTCGCTGACTTACTCAGATTTAGAGAGCTGAAAAGCAGGATGTTGTGTTGTATTCTGTTATATGAGACATCCACTCACTCCAGCTTTTATATATTACATTTTTGGCTAACTAACTATATTAGACACATTTTTTATTTTGCACAGCCTATCTATTTACCCAGTTTTTATTTTTACCCTGAACTGTTCCTTTAAAAGATGTTCATGCAACCATTACACAACTGCCTTACTTCCTACTTTCACTTTCCAAGCTGTACAGAAAGTCCTGTGTATCTGCATAGCACAAGTAATGTGCACAGTGACACCCGCAGGCCATTTGTATAAACACCACATATCCCCCCTATAGTAGAAAAGCATTTGCACAAATATAACAACGCATCTTAAAGCAATAATATACATTATTCACATCACATAGTCCTGGGTCCATGCAGGTAGTTTGCTGATTCTCTCACTACGCCTTATAGGTTCATTTTCTTCAGGCCTATTGCAGTTGGCATTAGGGGTCGGAAAATATCTACATTTAGAGAGGCTTTAAAAGGATTTCAGCATTTGACTGAAAGCCAGACACAAATGATGGCTTTGAAGCATCCCTAAATAATTTACCGAGATGGAATAAGCAAACTGTCAGATACAATAGTTTTTGAAACAAACTGTTCTACAACAGTCACTGACAATCTTGAACTGTTAGAGCCAAGCAATGTTTCTTAAAAAAACAGAAGACCACTGCTGTACACCAAATACAGCAAAAGCCTTAAAGGACAAGGAAAGTGTAAAATAGAATAAGGGTAGAAATGGTGTATTTTGTATACTAAACATAAACATGAACTTACTGCACCACAAGCCTAATCAAACAAATGATTTATGCTTTCAAAGTTGGCCACAGGGGGCTGTCATCTTGTAACTTTGTTATACATCTTTGTCTGACACTGGCACTGCACATGCTCAGTATGGTCTGTGCTGCTTAGGGATCGTCATAAATGATCAAAAAACAAAGCTGCTTGAGTTCTGCATGGCTGGTAAGTAAGACAGGGGCTCCCCCTGCTGTTCATAAGTGATTGTTTCCCTGCCAGAAGCACTAAATGAAGGGAGAATTTCACTGCATACAGTCAGGTTTCTTATAAAAACAGTACACATTTTAAAATTAAAGTATATTGGAGATAGATTTCTTTTTCATTAAAGAAAGTAAAAATGGGATTTTATTTCTTTGCCTTTCCTTGCCCTTTAAAACAGAAGACAATTATAAGTTTTAAGAAGAGCCATAAAGCTTGATAGACTTCATCACTACAACATATCAGAATATGGTTTTTGAGAGAGAATAACTAGAAACAACCATAAAGTGAGCTTGGACTCAACAAGTCAAACACTTACCAATGTGCTATAATACAACAACAAAAACATAACCAAATGTTTTCGCTCTCATTTAAGGAACTATGGGCGTTCATACAATATGGCCAACCATACATGCAGAACCACCAGTTTAACACCACATAAACAGACATGTTAGGAGTAGTGATGGGCGAATCTCACCCGTTTCGCGTCGCCGAAAAACTCGCGAATTTCCAGTGAAATTCGCGAAAAAATTAGCAAAACGAGTTCTGTGACGCGCGTCGCGTAAAAAAACGACGCGCGACTCGTTTTTTTGCCGAATTTTTGCTGGCGTTTCGCGAATTTATTCGCCATCGGCGAATCGCGGGAGTTCGCCCCTGGCGAATAAATTCGCCCATCACTAGTTAGGAGTATTGTTACTAATGGATCCTGCTATAAGGATGTCAACCAACTAGTTAATAAAACATACATGGAGTACAAATATTTGCCAAGTTGTGCAACTTTTGAAATACCTTAACAGAAAATGAGAAAAATGAAGTAAAAGCAGCAGAAGAGAAGGGGGGAAAGTGTTTATATACAAAACTAAACACATCCAGGTCACCTTCTGAATCTGCTTTGGAATTCGCTTCTTCAGCCGAACTGTGGTTATTTGACTGCCTTGATGCCTCAGTAAGGTTTGTATTTAACACCTTGTCTCCTAAAGATGAAGAAGACAGTGTTCCATACTTCATATTTGATGGCTGCGAACAGGGAAAAAAAAAATAGAAATTAAATTTTTGGCAATATCTAATCCCATTCTTACTCAGCCGTTCAATGGTATATTAGTGAACCCAATAAACAGCTATTTTCCAAGGCAAAATGAGTTTCATTAGAAATGACCAAGATCTACTGAAAACCACTTGGAGGACTTCAGCATTGACAAAACCCTTTATCACAGTGAATCTTACCTTTACATGACCATTCAACGCTGATGTAACCTTCTTACATTCAGCGTGTATTCCATTCATGTGGACATCGACAGGCGTCAGCCCTGGAGGTGGAGATGGTGTGTTCTGACCATAGTTTGGTACCCCGGAGAGCAAGAAGTTGGTTAATGTTGCTTGAGCAGCAGATGGGATCATTAAGTGGGGTATTGCTGGAAAGCCTGTACAAAAACAAAAATGTGAAAGTGTCCTTCACCGGAGATGGAAAGCTAAAAACACAATTTTCCTTTGAAGCAATAAATCCCCGAACTGTGGCCTTTCTGCATGAAAACTAAATATTTTCGGATGTGACTACTCCAGGAACTTTGAGTATGAGACTTGAGATCAGACATTTCATACAATATTTCATATCCCCATAACAGACATTGATACCTGCTGTTTTATGTGCCCTGGAATCTTTCTTTCTCCAACACATTACAACAGTCTAAGTCATATTAACTTATAATTAAACAAGGATTTTCACGGCTAATAAAAACTTCTGTTCAATTTGTTTGAACATCGTATCAGGCAGTTTGGGAGCAATTTTCCATTCTCGAAATGAAATACTTGTAAAAAATAAAACGATACTTTGAATTAAAACGATAGGTGATAATTATGCTGCCAAAAGCCACACAAAACCCTAAAAGTACATAATTTCAGGAATCCGAAGGGAATGTTTGGGAAAATATTATTTTTTCATTTCAGCTTCTGTCCTTCTTGAAGCACTAACCAAAGATGGTTGAAAAGAAAAATATACTCTTCCCCCGGGCAATGTTATGTTCTGGTAATACATTACCAATTAGATCTTCAGTATTAACGTTTTGTGTTACAAATACCTTTATAATATAAGCTCAGCTCCACAAGTTGCACCATATATTTAACAGACATCACAAGGGGAATTTAGCACATGCATGTTCAGAAAGAGCATAAATGGGACATATTTAAAAGGAAAACAACATGTTTGCCCACTACTCTTCCAGAGGACAAAGCAGTACTGGACAAAAAGGCTAGAATTAAGACACTCAAGGCAGCCATACACAATAAGATCAAGGTTTCCAAACGAACGGATCTTAACCAGATATGCCCATTAAAGGCAGGGAGGTATCGGGTTAATCTGATTTTTCGTCCCTAGGGAAAATTATCGGATTACAACAAAGGAAATGGGTGCCGATGGGACAAAGACTGTATCAATTAGCTGTTGCTGTCCTCGATTGCCTATAGAAATCAAACCTGCCCAATGGATATCTGGCCAATATTTGGGCTGATATCGATCGGGGAGATCCGTCAGAATGCCCCATACAAGGGCAGATAAACTGCAGAATTGGTCTGAAGGACCACCATCGGCAGCTTTAATCTGCTATGCATGGCCACCCTTAGTCTAGAAACAAACACCTAGAGTAGGGGTCCCCAACCTTTTTTTACCCATAAACCATATTATAATGTAAAAAGAGTTGAGGAGCAACGTTGTTTGGCAGTACATCTGTTTTTTAAGAAACAAAAACTTGCCTCCAAATCAGGAATTCAAAAGTAAGCACCTGTTTGAGGCCAAAGGGAGCAACATCGTGGGGTTGGTGAGCAACTTGTTGCCCAAGAGCCACTGGTTGGGGAGCACTGCTCTAAAGGGAGATATTTTATTTCATGGTAGAAATGCCAAAGTACCTGATGCATTTGTTGCGTTGGCTAACGAAGTTGCCCATAAGGTTGGGCTAGGAGCAGCAGAGCTTGGACTATGCAGAGGGCTCACAGAGCTGTTCAGGGCATTCAGCAGAGAATTCTGTGCTGCAGTGGAATTAACTGAAAGGGTGTTGGGACCCAAGAGACCTGTATAAAGAAGAAAAGAAGATTGTGTAGTATTTTTTGCAAATTATGCTTTGGTTAAATTTAATATTCAGACTTATTAAGCGGCATATATTTCAACTCTTTAGCAAACAGGAGCAAATTCCAGAAAAAGCAAATATAAGATTTGCTTTCTTTATTCTTCATTCTGCAAACTGATCAAAGCTAATTGCTTACTAGCGGATATAAGTTACTGCAATAGGGCAGAATTTGCCGAAGGTTAGTAAATGAGCCATACACTGAACTCATGGAAACTTTAGACTGATATTCATCGCACGGAATTCACCTGATGGTGTGTTTAAAGTAAAATACCTAATGAAAAAAATCATATTACCTAATCCAGAGAGACCTAGGCCTGCTGCCAATATATCCAACCCATGGCAATTCATTGGAATCGGACAGGACATCGCGGACTGGTTTGTAACGGTTACTCCGCTGCTATCAAGTCCGAGAAGGCATTTTCTTGCTTCGTACATGTTTAAGGCATTTCGCTCCACGCTTTTTACTATAACAGACTGTAAAAGTAAATAAATAGATGTAATGACGCACATTTTGTTTAATCTGTACAATGATCCAAAAGTGTCTTTTTGATAAGAGCACAGTAAAGGTGACCATTCAAGGGATGATTTTCAAATGTAGCCAAAACAATGGTGAGCCAACTGGGTGGATTCCATTACTTGCCTCCTGGGCCAATGATCATATCATACAGTGATTCCGGTTTATATCAGACTAATCTCCAATCACATATCAGCTGGGGGGCAGGCAGGGTATCATTTTAATCAACCGTGCTCTAGATAACAGATATTGTCCCATGTATGTTTAGCTTTTGACATGAATCCTTATTGTATTCATGGTGAGGATAAAAGGTAGAATATGGGCAGCAGAAGGCCCATAAAGAGAACCTTTTTATTAAAATAAATTTAATTCCATGGCAACACAACAATAAACACATTCATTGAGTATTTCTGGTCATTGTTTTCTTGGGTCAGTAGGACTGGGATGATTATCTACTTCAGCTACAATAGAAGAAGTAACTATAGTGACACAACACTTGGGTTAAGCAGAAGACCTCATCATACAAATACACTGAATAGAATTATCATAAGGCAGAATGATGACAACAAATAAATACAATATAAAATTAAAGTTGTAATTTTCTAGCGCTGCGCACACTCACTTTACTTGGCTGCTTAGGTTTGGGTTTAATGCTGATGAAAACATCCAATTGTTCCATGAGCTGAGTGATGCACTGTGGCTCTACTTCAATCTCTTCCTTCATGTCAAACATCAGCACAAGAGGAAGGCAACCCTGTAAGAAAAAGTTGGTTAAAAAAAAAAAATGTAAAAAAAAAAAAGAAAAGAACATAAAAAAGACCAATGAAAACCTTAAGAGCATTAGGATATTTAAATAGTATGTTTTTTGTAATTATCTTTTTTTTTTTATAGATAACAAAACACAACTTAGAATGAATGGGGGTTATGTAATAAAAGGCACTAAGGGGCAGAACCCCTTAGTAACCAATCAGCAGGTAGCACTTACTGGTCACCTGTTTAAAAGAAAACATCTTATTGGTTGCTACGGGTTACTGCTCCTGGGCAAACTTAGTGCCTTTTATTACATTTGGGGGAATATGTTTTAACGTTCAATTCCTAAATTTAATTACATTATGAAAACAATTCATTATTTTGAAAATGGTGTTAACATTTTTTTTTTTACAAAAACTCCTAAAACTCTTTATCTGAAGTGAAATGTGAGGCCGCCTTGTTTGACAACAACTCCAGAACCCAATGTAGCTGATCTCTCTTTATTCTTCAGAAATGAACTCTAATAAAATTGTATCCATTTTCTGGATTATTCTTAGGATAACCAAAACAGAGCGTATAATGCTTCGAAACTAAATGAAATGTCAAGTAAATCCCTGAGCTTCAGCTCCTCTTAGGAACTTTCTTTAATGGCAAGACCTCACTCTAGCTTTGTGCATGACTCTAGAACAGCAGTGTCTCAACTGCAAAGTTGCATGGATAAACGAGGCTGGAATCTCTAGAAAAACCTGTCTGTATTATCCAGGCAGCAACATTAGACACTTACCATGAGATACTGCCTAGCAAGACAAACAGACTCAATGGTGCCTTGGAGGTAGACAGTAGATTTCTTTAGGGGGTTATTAGGATCTGGGAAGTGAATCTGAGCACCCGTTCTTTGCATGATGTGCTTAATGTTGCAACCATTGCGTCCCATCATGAAGAGGTGATGTTGAGCAGCAATATCCAGTTGAGTGCTGACTGGGATGGCAGTAGCCAGGCTGCCAGCAAGATGTTCAAGCAGCATTGCTGTGCCCTCCTACAAGAAAATATAAAATAACACTGAAGCGGTTTCTTTGGACAATAGAAAAGTTTCTCATTTATATTCCCATTGTCCATTAAATTGTGTGCAAGCGCTTGGTGGAAAAAAAGAAAGATTGCTTCTCAATTTGGTTGAGGCTTCAGAATGGACAACCAGTCTGTAGAACACTTTCAAATTCATCATTTCTTCGTATTTAATTCATAAAGTTATAACTTACACGTGAAATGTATTCATTGATGAAAGCGATTTCTACAGTTTGTTTTGCTAGGATGGTTAAAAATGCAGATTGAAGAACTAAACAGTCCACTACTTGAGACCTCCAGGCACTTGTGTAGAAGTTGAATTCCGAATAAAGACTAATTTGGGCTGTGGGATTTTGTTATAAGCACATGAGCGGTTTTCGGCCACGGAATGTATACAAGATAGAAACCCAAAGAGAATAAAGGAACATTGTTCCATTTCTCATAACCATAGCATACATCCCATCAGGAAATACCTGAACAGAGACATTTTTTTAACATTCCAGAAAAAAAAATTGTGATTTGAAAGTTATGACATATTATGACATTCATTTACTCCAGATTGCAACTAACTAGACATCATTATATCAATCATTTATAAAGTGCAGACGCATTCCGCAGCAATTTCCTGCTAATGGTATAAAATTTTTCCTGAACACGCATACTAATCAAAACCATGATAAGGTCCTGGTTAAAGTCCTACGACCTATTCACTAACAGAAACGCTTAAAATACAAGCATCCAGAACCTTCTCAGTTCCTTCTTTAGGAATGTTTGAAAGAGGAATATTAAGGGGGTTATTTATCAAAATCCGAATTTGTCCGATATTTTATTTAAAAAAAAACAAAAAACCTTATTTATTGTTAAAACAGCTCTATTTAAAATCGAGCAAAAACATTCCTGAATCGTATGATTGTTTCTGGATTTCCCAAAAGTCTAAATTTTTTTGGATTTTTGTCAAAAAAGCCCCATATAGTCTGATTTCCCGTTAATTCCAATTCAGACCACAGAAACTTCCAAGTAGGATAGGGACCTCTCCCATGACTTTTATGCAACCTCGGCAATTCTGAAATGGCAGATTTTTAGATTGAGACTTTTTGCATCTTCAGGGTATAACAAAAATTTTTTTTTTATCATTCAGATTGTAATAAATAACCCCCTTAATGTTTCTTTAAATATAGATGAACTATATGCATAGCATGACTTACACTACAAAAGACATTATTTAATTATA
>CM044443.1:10708373-10725183 GCA_024363595.1 Xenopus borealis | reverse complement strand
GAACGAGCTGCTTCCCAGCTGGAAATAGAATTCTGGCTGTGACTGGAACACAACCCAAGCCAATGGATGGGAAGAGGATTTAGATGGAATCTTTAATGTTCAGTTTTCCATTAATTGTTGCAAATAATTACCTTCACAGCACTGGTGTTATTCTGGGAACCTCTTACTATAACAGTCGCACCATACACACGTGAGCGTTGCTTGAAAGAAACCGTTATATTGTAGGTTTGGGATATTTGCTGAATGGTGGGAGAGTTGGGGTCTGGTATTGGTTGCAGAATCCCGGCTATGGGCAGCTCAAACATCAGTACCAAAGGCAGCAGCTCCTGCACAAATAGAATATAGAAAGGACATAAGGATACAAAATGCAATTTTTTTTATGAATATTTTTGCAAGAAATTGATTTTCTGGAATAAAAAAAGCAATACTGCTCCTTCTCACTATAAAGGCACGGTGGACCAATAACTGGTCAACAAACCTGGTATTAGGAATTTAGCCTGCCCAGTTTTAGTATAGACAATACGGTTTTAGCATGGGCTGTCCGCCTGCCAAGATTTCAGTAAGTGAATAAAAGAAATACAAAGATCTGTTTCTCTGTACTAGTAAACCTGATGAGCTTGCTTCAGAAACACTACTATAGTTTATATAAAACAGCTGCTATGTAGCTATTGTATTGGACAGGACTTATCCGTTGAGTGATATGTAACCTGTGCCTTTTCTAATTTTCTCCCAGCTTGAATGGCTGCCCCCATGGCTACACAGCAGCTTGTTTATATAAACTATAGTAGTACTTATCTGTTATCTACTGTGTATCCTGTGCTTGAATGGCTGCCCCCATGGCTACACAGCAGCTTGCTTATATAAACTATAGTAGTACTTATCTGTTATCTACTGTGTATCCTGTGCTTGAATGGCTGCCCCCATGGCTACACAGCAGCTTCTTTATATAAACTATAGTAGTGTTTCCTAAGCAAACACACATGTTTAACCAGTGCATGTTAACAGTAAATTATAGATTTTTAACCAAAAAAAGTGCTTTATTAAACACATCACATATTTCAATATGTACAATGCAATATGACACATCACAACAGGTTTGTGCATCAACGTTCTGGGTACATTAGTGTCTTAGTGATTAATACGCATATAATCATGTTTAAAATAAAGAGAAAAAAAAGATAAAATAAAATTGAATGTTATGCTCTCTAAAGTTGTGGAAGACATTCTACGTAGACCAATAGGGTTTTACTTGCTTATGTTGATTTGGTTGAAGACCCATTTTAGTGTTGGGCCAGGGGGAAGTGTTCTTGATTAGGTATTCTTGATTTTTATCCTAAAATGCTGCCATGGCGACCATATGACATCGTGTGCCTCTCTTTTGTTTTCTTTAATGGATGCCATCTCCTCCATTTTTTCGTTTATGGAAATTAGAGCGAATAAGTCTTCCAGAGAGTAGATAGTGTGTAGTTTCCATTTTCTAGATATAATCGTGACCGCTGCTGTAAATATTTGGAAGAGTAATTTCCTTTGCGATGAATTAATGGAGGGCGGTAGCGAATTAAGTGGAGCTACTTGAGGCTCAAATGGCAACGACCAGTTAGGTTCAGTTTGCAGAAATGTAAATATGGATTTCCAGAATATCGACACTTCATGGCATTCCCACCACATGTGATGCAGGGAACAGTATATTATATATTAATTACTTTTAAACAATTTAATTTTTTTGGTGTTACTGTTGCTTTAACCGATTCACATGGCAGTCAGCCAATTTGCTGACTGTCACATCACAGACCTTCCCCCTTGCTATCACAAACCTGCCCCCAATGTCATCAGCTCCTCCCCTGACATTACCTGCCGGCCCCTAAACAATGGAAAGGTGGCAGCCCTACATGCCTGAGCACTGAGCACGACTGGATTATAAAGTTTGATTCAAAAGGGGAAAATGCAAAGAACGTTAAAACCGAAACGCAAAGATCTGCAATTTGCAGTCACAATGTAATATACAGTTATTACATTGCAAGTGTTCATAGTTAAGGCCTGCTTAAAGTTGGTGCAGTTTTTGAGGCACAACAAGAATTACCTTTTCAATAAAAAGTTGTACGACATACAATCTTCCACTGATGAATGGTGTTACTAAATACTTTTGGGGGCCGCAAAAGCTATACAGGTATGGGGTCCGTTATCTGAAACCCATTACCTAGAAAGCTTTGAATTATGGGAAGGCCGTCTCCCATAGGCTCCATTTTAATCAAATAATTCAAATGTTTAAAAATGATTTCCTTTGTAATAATAAAACAGTAGCTTGTACTTGATCCCAACTGAGATATAATTAATCCTTATTGGAAGCAAAACACCTCTATTGGGTTTAATTGATATTTTAATGGTTTTCTAGCAGACTTATGGTATGGAGGTCCAAATTACGGAAAGACCCCTTTACCTGGAAAAACCCTGGTCATAGTAACATAGTAAGTTAGGCTGAAAAAAGACTCGCGTCCATCAAGTTCAACCTTTTTTTTTTTTATTTTTTTATTTTAACTGCCTATCTGCTAGTTGATCCAGAGGAAGGCAAAAAACCCCATCCTAAGCCTCTCCAATTTGACTCAGAGGGGGAAAAAATTCCTTCCGGACTCCAAAAAGGCAATGGGACTAGTCCCTGGATCAACTTGTATACTGAGCTATCTTCCATAACCTTGTATGCAAAGGAATCATTATTATCTCTGGGAATATTTTCCTTTAAGAACTTATAAAATTCACCCATAAATCTTTTAACATTTTATTCCAACAACAACCTCAATTACAACCGAACATCCACTGATTTTCTTGTACCCTGCCCTGATTTTTTTTTAGGATGCAGGCTGGGCGTCTTACCTCTATTTAATTCAGATCTTATGCAAACAGTCTCTTAAGTACAGCCTCTTCCCAAGCATGTATTTAAGCGTTCAACAAGCCATCAACAGCAAAAGATAAATAACAGTCGTGGACGCAGGGAGGTGGCTTAGAAGACCATCAAACGCCAATGAGCTATAAAACCACAGCTTCTCTAAGAGGCTGCTAAAATATGTCCGTAAAATATCCAAACCATTTGAAAGTTGCTAAATAATGGGTTTTCAGAATAACACAATGGTATGCAAGGCAGACAAAGAAATCAAAATTCCAACAAACGGCTACCATGGATGGAAAAAAAAAAAGAGAAGACCAGCTTTTAAATCAAACCATCAACGGGAATATTTGGGGAGAATATAATGAATATTTTTGAGGATTTCAAAGGTTATGTTTTTAAAAGGAAAGTGACTTGAGCCTTATGTTGCTAATCAGGATAGCTGTAGGGTCCGTATACAGTCAAAGGAAAAAGTTTGGGAACCCCTCTTAATTCTTTCGAATTTTATCATTGGCGGAGCTTTCAACGTAGCAACTTCCTTTTAATGTATAACATGCCTTATGGCAACAGTAGTATTTCTGAATTGACAAAGTTTATTGGATTAACAATATGCATATTAACAAAATTAGACGCATAAATGTGGGCACCCCAACAGAGATATTACAACAATACAAGCCTCATTTTGAAAATTTAACAGCCTCTAGATGCCTCCTATAGCTTTTGACTGGAGTGTCTGGATTCTAGATGGCGGTATTTTTGACCATTCGTCCATACAAAATCTCTTTAGCTCAGTTAAATTTGATGGCTGCAGAGCATGGACAGCCTGCTTCAAATCATCCCATAGATTTTCCATTATATTCAAGGCGGGGGACTTAATTGTTGGAATATTCAACCCCTGCGTAACATCAACTTTGTGACTGATGCTTGAACATTATCCTGAAGAATTTGTTGATATTTGATTGAATTCATCCAACCCTCGACTTAAACAAGGGCCCCAGTCCCTAAACTAGCCACAAAGCACCACAGCATGGAACCTCCACCAAATTTGACAGTAGGTAGCAGGTGCTTTTCTTGGAATGCGGTGTTCTTCTTCCACCATGCAAAGTGCTTTTTGTTATGACCAAATAACTCAATTGTTGTCTCACTCGTACAAAGCACTTTGTTCCCAAATCACTGTGGCTTTTCTAGACAAGCTTTTGCATACAACAAATGACTGTTTGTGGCGTGAGTGCAGAAAGGGCTTCTTTCTCATCACCCTGCAATACAGATGTTCTTTGTGCAAATTATGCTGAATTGTAGAACGATGTACAGATACACCATCTGCAGCAAGATGTTCTTTCAGGTCTTTGGAGGTGATCTTTGGGTTGTCTGTAACAATTCTCACAATCCTCTGCATATGTGGCTCCTGTATTTTTCTTGGCCTGCCAGACATGGGTTTTACAGCAACTGTGCCTGTGGCCTTCGATTTCCTGATTACATTCCTTACAGAGATATGTCTGAGATAGCTTTTTGTAGCCTTCCCCTAAACCATGATACTGAACAATCTTCGTATTTCAGATCTTTTGAGAGTTGCTTTGAGGATCCCATGCTGTCAAACAGAAGCACAACTTGCAATTGGCCACCTTAAATACCTTTTCTCATGATTGGGACACACCTGCCTTTGAAGTTCAAGGCTTAACAAGCTAATCTAACCAATTTGGTGTTGCCAGTAATCAGTATTGAGCAGTTACATGCATTAAAATTAGCAAAATTACAAGGGTACCCAAATTTTTGCACAGCCGGTTTTTTACATTTGATTTTATTTCATACAACTGAACACTGCTTCACTAAAATCTTTCTTCAGAAAACACCCCAGTACTCAGATGTTCCTGGGAAATTAAAGACATACCACTTATCATTCTTGTTGAAAGTGGAGTCAATTATTATGCAGGCTGAGAGGGGTTCCCAAACTTTTTCATACGACTGTGTACGTAGGAGATTAGATCTGTGTACATTTGCTTTCCCGTGAACAAGATTACAAAACCAACTTATTTGCATTAAAGTATTTGTGACACTTTTAGAGAACACTGACTGTAAATAGTGGACACAAAGTTTTCTCATCATCATTTATTTTTACAGTGCCAGAAAGCAACACAGCACTTTGCAATAATTAGAAACGGTTTGAACTTGAGCCCAGTGGAAATTTCACATCTTTGTTTTTTTTTTTTTTGGGATTAATCCCCCCCCCCTGTTGTTTATCTGGGACTTGGTTTTCAATGTGTTGCACAGATGAGTACAGGAATAACAATCTGAAAGAGCATGACCTACAACGTCAATAAACTTTAATATATGAAGGAATTTGTTTGTAAGCCAAGCGTCGGTTTTGTACCACTTCTAGTGATCCAACTGATCTACAGCTCCCAGTATATAGACGGAAGACAAAAAAAAAAAAGATACTGCTTTTGATATTAAAGGAGACATATAGGATACATGAAAAAAACCCTAATTTTGTAGGCAATTAGAAGTAAAATATGGTGTTTTTTTAACATGGTGCTAAAAATGTATATTATCTTTAAAAATAGCCCCTTTTATTAGCGCTCCCTATAGATGTTCTCTGGTCCCTGTCTGTGTTTCAAATGAGGAGTGGGCGTGTCCCAACGGTCCCTCCCAGAAGCCCAGGAGGTGGGGGACAGCCAATCACAGCCCTGTAATCACACAAGCAAAGAGAGGCTTCAGTTCCCTGTCAGGTACTGCTAGCTGCTGATTGGTTCCTGTCCTACAGTGCAGTGAGCAGTCATGTCGGCTCCCCTGCACAGCCTGGGAATTCAGGGAGCAAGAAGTGGAAGGGATTATTAGTGCTTTTGCAGAAATATTCTAAATTGAAGAATATTGTAATAAATTTACATTGTCAAGTTGATTAGAATGAAATGCGCTTTCATTGTACAAAGCATTACATTAGTGTTCACAACCCCTTTAATAAACAGGATTTACAATGGGATAATTCAAGCTGGAAAGTGGCTAGCAATAGGTACAAAAGCCATACAAGGTCAATAAATGTGTCTACCAAGCAATTCATCGGAAAGCATCTACGCTATGCACCAAGAAACCCAAACAGTGGAAATGTAAAATGGAAAGATGATGTGTTGGGACATTGGACCTTTTCTGGTGCCTTCAAAAAGGCAAGTAGACCCTCCTATATAAAATATTTTTGCATTCAGATCTATAATTTCAACATATTGGCTTTCCCAAATGTGTGCTACAGAAATAAATATATTGAATTACTTGCCCTTATTCGTACTCTTGCAGACTCCACACCAGCTGGTTGCCCTGCAATTGACACCTGCAAGAAATGGGAGTGTTGTAAATGGGCGTGAACATAAAGCAAAAATCCCTTACCTTTCGTTGACTAAGAACGATTTGCTTTTCTATCCCCTAAAGAAAAAGCCCAAGATCTGGGCATTTGACTGGAGTGCTAAAGATAGGAGACGTTTATATAACTCACTTTGTGTGGTAAAACGGTGACTAAATAGCAGTAGACTCTATGGCTGTGGTTGAATAAAGTCCCAGAAACCTCTGAAAGGCTAAAGGACTACAAATCAGTGATAAATGACATGGGTTGAGTAGCATACAAAGTTCCACTGGAGAAGGTCTACAGGTTGGTTACATAACATCTGTCTGGTTTAAAGTAAAACCAGACCTTAAGTAGCTTAATAGCAATTATATTCTCATAAACAATTAAATTTTTTAGCTCTCAGCATTGGAATTTAATGAACTACTGGTTCTTGAGAAATAATTAGCCAAGAAGTTGTTTGAAAGCAAAGTGGAAAATAAATAGAGAGAATGATTTATGGTTGCTGGGGTCAGTGACCCCAACAACCACAGTACATTTCAGAGCCATTTTTTGAAAAACCCAGAATAGGAAGGATAACCACAAAAACACTGTACAAAATAAATACTCAAGCATTGAATAAGACTGAACATTGTTTAGAATAGGTCCATATACCGTACACTAAGGGGCAGATTTACTAAATTCCTGTGAAGGATTCGAATGGATTAGAAATTTGAATTGTAAAATTACGATTTTTTTCGAATTTAAAATTTGGCCACATCGATCACTGAATTTGCAAAATTTGATCATATTGAATGATTCTCATAGATTAAATAAAAATCTATTCGATCATTCAATGATCAAAGTATTTGCCCCTTAAATTTTTATTCGTTGGCCCAATTTGCCAGATTAAACCTACCGAAATTGCTATATAGGACTATGGGAATCTCCCATAGGATTTTTTCTAATCGAATAAAAATCGTACGATCGTTCGATTTTTTCGAGAAATCGAAGGAAATTTTTACGATTTTTTCCTAAAATCGTTTGATTGTACGATTTTATCGTGAAATCCTTCAAATTCGATTTTGTCGGATTTTACTTCGAAAATCGTACTAGGGTCGAATTCGAGAATTTGACCCTTAGTAAATCTGCCCCTAAAATTTAAAGTGAAGATGAACCTCTACTGTAAGCACTGATCATATTCCCCTCTTCTCTATCATCCAGAAATTTACTGGAATGAAAAGAGCTTTAGGGTGCAATGTAGCCACTAAACAGTGTGTTGTTACAACCAAAAATAATTAGGTGAGCCTGTCCTCTAAAATGAGATGGTCATACCTGGTTGCTTTTCTCTGCTTGGTTATTCCTGTTGGAGTCTGGGAAATGGATGTGGCAGCCCGTCTCTTCCATCACCTTCTTGATGTTGTTGCCACCTTTCCCAATGACGTGCGAATGCTCCGTGTGTGACACATCCATCTTCAATGTCACCCGGTTACTCTACAAGAAATTGAAGAAATAAATGTGCACCAATAATAAACACACAGGTTTTACAAGGGAAAATGACTTTAATTTGAGATAATGACCTAGGTTTTACTTAATGATGTCATCAGTTAAAGGGCAAGGAAAGGCAAAGAAATAAAATCACATTTTTACTTTCTTTAATGAAAAAGAAATCTATCTCCATTATACTTAAAATTTTAAAATGTGTACCGTTTTTATAAGAAACCTGACTGTATGCAGTGAAATTCTCCCTTCATTTACTGCTGAAGATAGGAATGGTCAGACGGTTCCTAACTTCTGGCAGGGAAACAATCACTTATGAACAGCAGGGGGAGCCCCCGCCTTACTTAGAGCCATGCAGAACTCAAACAGCTTTGTTTTTTGATCATTTATGACGATCCCTAAGCAGCACAGACCATACTGAGCATGTGCAGTGCCAGTGTCAGACAAAGATGTATAACAAAGTTACAAGATGACAGCCCCCTGTGGCCAACTTTGAAAGCATAAATCATTTGTTTGATTAGGCTTGTGGTGCAGTAAGTTCATGTTTATGTTTAGTATACAAAATACACCATTTCTAGCCTTATTCTATTTTACACTTTCCTTGTCCTTTAATGCCTTGTGAGGTCACTACTGTCAATTAAACTGATTTTTTTTTAAACTGATTAATATTTGTTATAAGGATTTACAAATCCCCTTGGAACATCACAACCTGTATAATTTGACCTTTAAATCCTTGTGCTTTATAAAGTCAAGAAACAAGATTTCTAATAAGGGGTATATTATTCTAACAGATACATATTTTGCTGATGCTTAATTGACAGTTTAGTAGCATATCATGGCTTCTTTCCCAGAATTGCTTGCTGCTTTTCATATAACTTAGTTCTGGTCATTTTGGACTCCCCCTTATTTCTAAGCACAAACATCTAATTTACGTGATTTCCCTCATCCCACACTAACCTACAACTCACACACATTTCTTAATTAAAACCAGAGATTTTTTTTTGTGGTTAAAGGAATTCTCACACTATCAGAATGCACAATTACTGTTATACATCTGTCATCTCCAAAGATCACATTCATTGAAAGTGCCAAATATTTGGGATTCTTCTACCTGCCTGCAGGGGGTGACTGGGTCAGTCTCCATGAGCCTGTGTAGGGGGGGTGTCTCACCTTGTCTGAGAATGTACCTTCCCCAGCTAATCTGGTTTGTGCGGAGTAACTGGAACGAGTGTATGCTCACACCTTGAAAATCATTACAACGGTCAGCTGGAAATTACATCAACCTGAAAACTTTCTTTATGCCCTATGTGAAAAGACCTTTATCTAACTTGCTTGTAAACATCCAAATGCCCATGCTGTGGACAGGCTCCATTGCAGGAAGTAGAATTTTTTTGAAGACCCACTTGCTTATTTGGTCAACAGACAAGACAACCCATATGTGGCTTCCCTGTTAATCCTTTTATTGGTGGGGTAGAAAAGGTTTGAATAAATGTAATTTTAGAAAACATTTATGTTGTTAACATTTATTTTATGTTCAGAAAACATTTATGTTGTAACACTATGTTTGGTAAGGTAGACATGGGTCTTCCTATCCACTTGCCCAGTAAGTATCCCCCATAAAGAGTTATAGTGGATCATTTCAGGCATCTAAGCTATGCTGCCACCAATAAGTGGCATTTGACTAAATGTTGCACCTGGTGTTCCAATGAACTATTAGAAACCTTGGTTTAAATAAATACTACAGCCATGGTTGAAATTCCAGTGGGCTATTAAGGATTTACTCTGTCCGAAATGCGGATGACTCCTACCGCCTCTTTGACATTCTTGCTAGATTGCTTCCAGAGGACCTAAAACAAATGTAGTATTAGGGAAAACACTTATTGTCATTAAAAGTGGCCCGGGGCAATAAAGCATCAGTGCACTTGGCTAGAAAAAGGGCCTTCTTGAATTAGCTTGAACAAATCATGGAATGCTCAGAATATGAATAACCAAACAAATGCCATTCATTAGGGAAACACCTCAATATGAACTAGGGTTTTCTATGGAATAGGCTCTACTGATAAAAGAGTATTCTATAACAGGCTAGTGGGAGTTACTCCTCCTTGATGTGATTTAATTACAGTATGTGTGAAGTTTTATTATTAAAGGGCAAGGAAAGTGTAAAATAGAATAAGGCTAGAAATGCTGTATTTTGTATACTAAACATAAACATGAACTTACTGCACCACAAGCCTAATAGAACAAATGATTTATGCTTTCAAAGTTGGCCACAGGGGGCTGTCATCTTGTAACTTTGTTATACATCTTTGTCTGACACTGGCACTGCACATGCTCAGTATGGTCTGTGCTGCTTAGGGATCGTCATAAATGATCAAAAAACAAAGCTGCTTGAGTTCTGCATGGCTGGTAAGTAAGGCTCCCCCTGCTGTTCATAAGTGATTGTTTCCCTGCCAGAAGCACTAAATGAAGGGAGAATTTCACTGCATACAGTCAGGTTTCTTAAAAAAACGGTACACATTTTAAAATTAAAGTATATTGGAGATAGATTTCTTTTTCATTAAAGAAAGTAAAAATGGGATTTTATTTCTTTGCCTTTCCTTGCCCTTTAAGGCATGAGGCAGAGTCATGTTGCATCTCTATGCAACTTAGCTAAACTGTTCTGGTGCAACAGCGCTTTGCAAAAGGTCTGCCATATTGTTCCACCAACAGTCTTACACCATATGTGCAGCACCTTCCTACACTTTATGTTTTGGCACTGTAACATTAAATTGTCTATGAAGGATTTCATTCATCCAGGGTCATGCTATATCTAGTAGAAGTAAATCTATACCGATCATTGAAGGCGTTTCACTACTCATCCAAAGAGCTGCTCAGATGACTAGTGAAACGTCTTCAGTGATTTATCACCAAGTCCAGTTGCTCTAGATTTACTTCAACTAGATATAACATTAAAACTTTGCACTCAGTCACCGATTCTCTAGTGGACCCAACTACATGAAGAACCATGGCAAGTGAGGACCTCCTTATGAATCCTCTGAAACCTTGTGAATTTTTTTTTTAATCAGGAATAGCAAAAAGACATTCAAAATCCAACAGACCTTAGTGTCCAGCACTGACATGATCCTATCCTTCGCTTCTTTCACATTTTCTTTCTTGCCAGAGACTTTAATGTGCGGATCTGCAGAGAGGAAAACAAAGCAAAAGATGAATTTGGACTGGTTTTCGATAGTTGCATCAAGCTTTTTTTGAGTAGCACTATCACAATGCTTTACATCTACACTAGAATTAGCCTTAGTGTATTACTACAACATATATCCTATTTTTCAGATTTTAGAAACAAGCTTCCAAGGACAAAGGACATTATTCTAACTATGTATTGGCATTTCTCGCACTAACGAACAGCATATTTTGCTTACTCAGTTTCCCATGTTTGTGTTTTGTGTAGACTCTGTACATTTGTGATGCTAAATAAATACATATAACAAAGGGCATTAACTTGTTATGACAGTATCCCTTTAATATCCCCTGTAGGTGTTTGGCTATTACAGTATTTAGATCACTCAACATAAGAGACCAACAAGATTCATATGACCACACAAGAAGAGTTAGAGTAAACTCGTAATAATCTACATTATGTTCTAACAGCCATCCAAATTCATCTATTAATGTGCGTCAAAAAGTACTTCGTATAATGGTTTTTACATTTCTACCATTCACTATGGGAGAATTAAATCATTCACAAAGTTTGCCCAGGTCTAGTCACCTAAACAAACTGTTGAGATCTTTCATTTCAGATGACCAGTAGATGCTACTTGCTTGCTCGTGATGCATGGGGTCACAGGTGAAGTCAGAGCAGTCTCTTTGAAGACTCTCCCACCAGCCATGGGGTAAGTCAGTGTCGGACTGGCCCACCGGTGGGCCCTCATGCTGCTAAACATTTGGCCTATTTCATGGCCATTCCCTATTTATATGAGAACAAAGAGGCTAAATAGATGGAATAATTGATTATAGTATGTAAAGAAAACAATAGAGGTTGATTGAGAAGATGAAGAATATTAGTACTGAGAGTGGCCCCCCGGGCCAAAGGTTTTATGGTGGGCCCCGGTCTAAGGTTTTTGGGTGGGCCCCTGGTGTCCCAGTCCGACACTGGGGTAAGTTATTTAGAGCCTAGGTGAGGCGGGTAAAGGAAACTCCAACCAGAAGCAGTGGACCATTTTTGGGCCCGACTCAAGGGTTTGGATTTAGCCTGCTTATCACTACTGCCAACTAGATGTTAAAGGTGATTAAACTTGTAGTTTTGCATGATTAAGTAATTCCACCCAAAATATAAAAATTGTGGGTCTTCTGTCCTCCTGTCTCACGTGGCTTAGTGGTCTACTCCTCAAGATACAGTGCACACAGCCTCGTTTTTTTTTGCCACTTCTAAAGCAATTAAATTCTGAGTGACAGTACAAACACGCCTGCTTATGCAAAAACAGCAGGACAGACGGGAATGTAAACCACAAAAGATACTATTTAGAACGTTTTCTCACAAAAGAGAAAGAAAGAAAGCAAAGCGTAGGAAGAATGAGAAATGAAAAGTCAATGTGATTTCCAGTCATGCCTAGAAAAATAAATAGGGGCAATGAATGTAAATCACCCACAGGTGGTCTGCCCTGTTGTTTCAGCTGAAGATTAATATGTGCTGAGTATTATTGGGAAGTTTCCCGTTTGTAATTGGGGGAGCAGACCATACGAACATCTTGACAAGAATAAAGGATAATTAAAAAAATGTAATTAATCTTCAACTCGAAGAGCAAATATTATATGAATATACCCATGCAGTACATATTTTAGCCTAATTTTTAACCTGCATAGAGGGAATTGTCTGGTTATGATGCCTTTTATAAATAGCAATTTTAGAATTCTTGCTTAAATACAAATCCTTTCAACCACATACGTCTATATTTTCCCAGACGTTAATAGAGAGAATTAGCCCAACATTCAGAAGGTTTGTATTTATGCAAAATTGAATAATTTCTAGATTATACCACACCCTATATAAATAAAGTTTCACTGCCAGGAGCAATACTTCTTAAAAAATTGAAAATTGGTGGACCAAGAGGTTGACATTCTAGAGTTACTGATTTATTCAGTTCTATAGTATTTGGTCTCTTTTTGGGGAAAATCTCTTTATGATCTCAGGCAATGAGTTAATTTTCAACTCTAAATATAATGTTAGGAAGCTAGGACATGGCAGTTTAGTCAATATTTGAAACTCAGATCTTTTTGAGTCATCTATAGTATGACAATGGTGGGAAGAAGATTTGTATCTATTTACCAGATCCATAAAACAGAATGTTATTTTCTTTTTAATATTAATTTAGCAAACTTTTTTCGTCAAAATAGTTTTGTAACTGCCTTATTTTTCGATTGCCTGCTCTACTACCTGTTTTGATGGGCTCCCTCAGGGCGGTGCACCTAGGCCCTCCTGTAATAATGGTTAATTTCTCCTTTTGGATAAAATGATTTATTGTCTAATTTCGGGTGAATGTCTATTTGCTCTCGATGATACACCTTAAAACTTGAAGGTCATTTACAGTCGGATGTGGTGATATTCTTGAAACTATTGCTAAATAACCAGTGTTTTCCAACATATTTAACCTTGACGTGTGCTAAGGGGGAAGTATTACCAAAGGTTGGACCTCCGAGGGACTTGACAAATTTCACAACCATAGGTTGTGGTGTACTAAGACCAACAATGAAGACTCCGGGATGGACACCTATAAATAAACAATGATCAAACACTAACAGGGGCAGTATAATCTAGGTTGCTTATACAGCTACATCCTTTGAGAGCTGAAAACCATTATATTAATCAACCATTTTTTACATTCTGTAGGCCCATGACATAAAGAACTTTAATTGCTATGTACGGTTATACACTTTAGCTTGAATAAATAATTGTGTAGGCCCATTATGTCATTTGCCAAAAAACGATTAAACCTGAAACCATAAAAGACTAAAAAATGCTGCAATAATCAACTATACCAATGTGGGACACAGTAGTACTGATTTATATTCAGAGAAAAAAAAAAGAATTGGTTTTACATACCAACTCCAGATATACAGATCTGAACTATAAAATTCCTTTAAAAATTCTAATAGGCCTGGATGGAATCTTCTTAAGAATTCTGCTAATGAAAAACAGAAGCAGAACTTGCAAATGGCAAAGGCTGTAAGTACGAATTATTCATAACAAAGACTTTAAGGCAGATTTAAGAAACCCTCATAATGCAGCAAACCGGGGGAAGGAATCAAAAGCAGCAACTTTCAGGAACTTGAAATCAAGGACAATTTATTTTGTCATGAGTTCGATGTAAATTTATATGAACACTATCGCCAAGGAAAACTTACAGGGGAATGAATAAAGACAAAAGGCATGTTTGACTTAAGTAGGAAAAAGTTTCAAAAACCATGCACAGAAAATCATTTAGGAGAAATATACAGAGACTTACAGGCTTGAGTTTGTTATTTTTGTAAGGCAATTTATGAAGCCTACTCAGCAAGGCCCTAAATCATTATAGAAACCAATACACAGAACATGGACTTATTTCTGAGAACTGGAGATAAAAATCAGACTTACAAGAACAAATTTGTACATTTAAGTTGAGAGCAAGACCTAATTTGGAACAGTGGACAAGTAAAGGAAAATTCTTATAACTAATTTAAGGTTTATCCTTCGTTTATTTTTAGGTACGACCAATTGACCAGTGATTTTAGATAAAGCTAAGCAAGATGTACATATCCAACAATTTTGTCACAAAAATGCAGTGTTTATGAAAGTGTAAATAAAGTAGGGGTGCACTGAATGCATCTTTTTTGGATTTCAATAAATACCTCATCCTTCTCAAAAAATTTGGGCAAAACCTGACCACAAATCCAGATCGTAATTTGGGTTTTCAACTTTTTAAAATTGTTAAAGTCTCATCTTTGGAATGAGTTTAGCTGAATTCTTCAGGTATGGGGAATTCCTTCAAAAATTATTGCATATTAAACAAAATCCCAGTTTTGGTATATCCCTAATGTAAACATGACTGATAAGGATAAGGAGAATAAGGGTAGAAATGGTGTATTTTGTATACTAAACATAAACATGAACTTACTGCACCACAAGCCTAATCAAACAAATGATTTATGCTTTCAAAGTTGGCCACAGGGGGCTGTCATCTTGTAACTTTGTTATACATCTTTGCAAGACCAAGACTAGGCACATGCTCAGTGTGGTCTGGGCTGCTTAGGGATCATCATAAATGATCAAAACAGCACAAGTCAAATAATATCTGCCAGAAGCCGATACAGCAAGACTGATTAATAATCAGAATATACAGACTGCACTGGGTCCTGTGTTGTCATGTAATCTAATGTGGATTTTATAGTTTTTGTATTGTTTTATATAAACTTTCTCTAACTCTGCAGAACCAGTGGCTGCAGCAAATAGAATCCCACATTATCCGTTTAAATCTGGCTCCATGATCTTTGTCCCTGCAGCTGGAGTTGGAAACATTAAAGGGGGATGTAAAGGTAAAAATCTAATACAAATCTTTACACAGTCACCAACTGCTCTTCAGGGAAACAAACAAAGCTGCTGGAGTTCTGCATGACTGGGAAGGCGGGGGTTCCCCCTGCTGTTCATAAGTATGACTGTTTCCCTGCCCAGCAGTTAGGGACCGTCTGACAATTCCTATCCACAGTAGTAAATGAAGGGAGAATTTCACGGAATATAGTCCGGTAAACATTTTTTATTTAAAGTATATTGGAGATAGATTTCTTTATAAATGGGATTTTTTTTGCCTTTCCTTGTCCTTTAAACTGTCATTGTTCACTGAAGCGTTTTTCCCCCAAAAAATTTCCATTCCCCAGATGTGTGGTTCTTTAATTCATTAAAACCTATGACCAAATTCCACCCCAAAAATCATAAAAATACCCAAACTTATTTCACAAAGGGTGAAATTTCCTTCAAATGGCTGTCTATGGAAAAGTCAAGCTCAGAGGAAAACCGCATTTTTCTACAGGAAATTGCCACCAGCAAATTAAAATGCTAAAGATAATTGAAAAGGGGAACCAAATTTTTTTTTCACCGTAGTAAAAAGTTGAGTTTTTTTTCTTTCTATATTGTCTATTTTAAAGCATGAGGTTGTGGCTAGGGTGTGGGTACAGCACCCTTGCTTGCACTCCTTTCCTGAACTTCGAGACACTCTCCATTACCCTCTCAACTGGAATTTGGATGTTGGTATATTCACCAGATGATAATCTCTGATTATAATTTTCTTATGTGCTTCATTTAATAAGGAAGATTTCTTCATGAACAAATGCTAAATAAGAGGCAAATTCAATTTAGCTAATGTAATTTTCACTCCGCTTTATGCGTCTCATTCCAACCTTCCGCTTGTTAAAGGACATTTTTGGATAATTAACAAACGACAAAGGAATTTCGAAAAGGTCATCGGCAAACCAAGAAATATTCTGTTAAACTACCAAAATAACCTATGGAATTATAGAGATTGGCTTTTTCTGTGACAAAGCTGCCTTTGCTTAGATCTTTCCACCGACATGCAAGTACCAGCGCCATAGATTCTGATTCCGAGTTTCACTTTAATTGTTGCTGTGACGCGTGTTGACTCCTGACATGTAATGCAAAGGTGCAGGAACTATAATGAGAATAAACTAGGCCAATTTAATGAATAAACCTCCATAGTTTGGAAACAAAAATAAAAACTAGGATTTAGTTATCCTTTAATTTTCTGGTCCATACAGATGCAAGTTTTTTTTTAACCTTTCCTTTTAAACAGGAGTTGGCAGGCATACATCATAACCACTAAAAACTAGTCTCATAACAGTTTGATGGAATAACTAAACAGAACGAACATTTCAGCAACAGCCTCGTTGCAAACCGCGGAGGAACAGCTGAGCTCAAAGCTCCTTCTAAATGATGTTGTGACAGACTAACACCAGCACCAGCTCAGGACAGACAGATATGGCAGCACAATTGGCTGAGAAAAACTTTTTGTTCCTCGTCAGTTTACACAGAAGTGTCCCAGAAATTGAAATAGGAGGAGTGTTGCAAATGAACACAAGATGCACTT
>CM044443.1:10642139-10700631 GCA_024363595.1 Xenopus borealis | reverse complement strand
AATTGAACTCGTGGCTTCAGGACTTCAATTAGAGATGTTTTAGTGACTTTGGGTATTTTCACCGCTTCAGGACTTCAGTGTTGGCTCCTTTCGTGACTTTGGGTCTTTCCGCCTCTTCAGGACTTCGCAGAATGTTCGGCACTTCCGCATTCAGCCGCAGGACTTTGGGAGTGCTCGCTACTGCGCTTGTAAGGGGGCCCCGTTCAGCCCCGGGCCCGGGACACTTGTCCCCCCCCTGATGGCGGGCCTGAGTAATGATACAAGATAATGCTCCTAAGGTGACGTGGCTCTCCACAAACTCAAATTCTTATAAGCTACAGGTTCGTCATAAATTGTATGACTTATTCTACATTTGAAGATTCAGACAATATAAAGAGGGCAGTAGTAATTCTGCTTGCTGGTATGACTTTAGACCACCTCCATCAGAGGAAGATCTTCAGAATAATTCTGCTTCAGGATTCCATGCAGGGCTTCCCAGTAGAATATTTGATGAGCCCCTGAATTGTTTTTTCTAGGCATACAGTTGTGTGATGACTTCAACAGAAATATTCATGCAACCTCAAAGGAGAACAAAAACTTAACCAAATAAGTAGGGCAGAAATATTGCGTTTTATATTTAGGGTTTTTGTACTAGCCCAAGGCAACCACAACCCTTTAGCAGTAAAGATCCATGTCTCCAAAAAAGCCCCAGTAGAATGAAGAACTGGTTAATGAACTAGGACAGGGGTCCTCAACCTTTTTGTTCCGTGAGCCACATTCAAGTATAAAAAGAGTTGGAGAGCAACACAAGCATGAAAAAGGTCCCTAACAGTGTCAAATAAGGGTTGCGATTGGCCATTTGGTAGCCTATGTGGACTGGCAGCCTACATGAGGGTCTGTTTGGCTGTGTACATGGTTTTTATACAACCAAAACTTGCCTTCAAGCCAGGAATTTAAAAATAAGCACCTGCTTAGAGGCCACTGGGAGCAACATCCAAGAGGTTGGAGAGCAACATGTTACTCACGAGCTACTGGTTGGGGAACACTGAACTAGGACATGTACGGTACCTTGAAGTTTAGGTTCATTTACAAAATGCTCAGTCTCCTGAGCTGGTCATTGTTAAGCAATGGTTTGGAGCCCAAAAATGGGCCATCACGATCCACTTAAATGTGTTTCCCCCCATAATACTGCGTTCATGCCCCACATCATTGCAGCTGCAGAAAACCAATCCTGGGATGTAAAAACTTAAGACTGTGTGTGCCCCACTACCCCATTTAAAAAAAAAAAATGGAGTCCGCAGATTGTTGTAACAGGGCTCAATGAGTGATGACAACAATCCAGATGTGTTTTGGTGGGTATACACAAGAGGATTAACCCAAAGCTGAATATCTCCGGGAAAAACTCCTTATGACACACATTCATTACAGCAAGCAGAATATCATCCAGAGCAGATATATTATTTACGCTCTGCGCAGTCTTCAAAGCACTTCACAGTCAACGACGCTGGTCTTGATGTTCCATTCAGCTTCCTGATGCGCAAGGATCAGATTTACTTTCCTGCTGACATAACATGTTTAGCTTGGAATTGCCAGATGGAATCATATACATGCAGCCATTGTAATGTGTGATGCATCTGCTTTCCATTAGGCTCCAGAAGTTATGTGCGTGGGTGCGATTGTCTCATTCCAAACATTTATTTACTTATTTTCCTCCAGGATCTGTTGTTCTGAGCAGCTGTGATAAGGCTACATCATTGTGCCAAAATTCTAGTGTGCAGTCTCACTGTGGTAGAAATAAGTTTTCTATTTACATATATTTTTCAAAGAGAAGAAGCAATCCGGAAAGGCCATCAACCATTCTGGAACAAACTTAACCCAATACTGACCATTAGGCAGATGAGATGACCAGCATACAGTAAGCATGACTCATGGGAAGGAAGCATAACATACACACATCAGCAGGATTACTAAATGGTCTTCTTTGGGAACTCAAGCAAAGCTCTGCTACCAAGTTCAGACGCAATTCAGACGCATGTGAGTCCATTTATGATTCCAACCCATCAGTTAGGAAGTCCTGATATGGAGCTAAAATAAGAACAAATTACACCTCATTCTGTCCCCCCCCCTCTCCCCGTCTTTGTGGTCTCATAAATATCAGTAAATTTGGGAATGTCTAGTTTTAATTATGTTGGCCACACAAGTCCCAACAATATAGATACACACAGAACGTAAAGTTGTCAGAAAGTAAAGAACTCAAGCAAAGCTCTGCTACCAAGTTCAGTCGCAATTATTCACCATGTGAGTCCATTTAGGATTCCAACCCATCAGTTAGGAAGTCCTGATATGGAGCTAAAATAAGAACAAATTGCACCTCATTCTGTCCCGTCCCCCCTCTCCCCGTCTTTGTGGTCTCATAAATATCAGTAAATTTGGAAATGTCTAGTTTTAATTATGTTGGCCACACAAGTCCCAACAATATAGATACACACAGAAAGCAAAGTTGTCAGCACTATCTTCATATCTTTAAAAGTTCTTTATTGGAACAAAATTTTACTCTAGACAGATACAATCGGGTCACATGGAGACTTTTCTCCAGCTGATGGCCATACAGCTGGGTATTTTATAAAGAATTGATTTAAGGGTCAACACTTGCACCATATATTGTGTTTTTCCTTACATAAACATAGGAAAGTCAGGAAATCAACGGGAGTATCACAAGTTGAGTACAATAGATAAATCCCTCCCTCACAAAGCACAGTTTTTGAGTCCTTCTACTTTGACTTCTAGATCTGAAAGATAAACAAATATGCTTACTTTGTACAAGTACTAGAGTACTATAATTTGTTCAATGTTGAAAGCAATTTTCAAGAAAATTTCAAAAGTTACAAAGCATATAACCAACCTTAAATGAAATATACCCACTCCAGCATTGAGCCAACACGTTTTCCCCATTAAATTTCATCTGAGGTGGCGCTGAGGCGTCCTCCACACTAGCAGAGTCAAATTTTCCAAAAACGGTAATTCGGCTCTTCAATTTATCACAGGAGGCTTTTTAGTAACTGGCCGCTCACTGCCACCTGAGTGAAGGTTTTCACCTTGCCTCATGGAAGGAGCAGCCCTGGTTCTGCCCCAACCATAACCACCAATGCACTCCCTTCTGCAGTTGCATCTGAAAACTACGGGTGCAACTTCTGTGCTTTTCAGAGGCAAGCAAGCAAAGGATTCAGGTGACTAGGGTGTTACTGCTGGTGACGGGGGGAGACAGGGTTGACTCGTTGGTGCGACTTGTGAAAATTCTTGGTTTGTTGAAAAGTCTGGGAGCCAGGCTCCTAGCTGCTGGCTCTGGCATAAAGGTTGCAACATTCATGCAAATCAATTACTTTTTTCCTTACATTACTACATTTCCTTATTTATTACATTAAAGGGAAAGGAAAGTCTAATATAGAATAAGGCTAGAAATGCTGTATTTTGTATACTAAAACTTACTGCACCACAAGCCTAATCAAACAAATGATTTATGCTTTCAAAGTTGGCCACAGGGGGCTGTCATCTTGTAACTTTGTTAGACATCTTTGCAAGACTAGACTACATACACATGCTCAGTGTGATCTGGGCTTCTTAGGGATCATCATAAATGATTAAAAAACAAAGCTGCTTGAGTTCTGCATGGCTGGTAAGCAAGACAAGGGCTCCCCCTGCTGTTCATAAGTGTGATTGTTTCCCTGCCGGAAGTTAGGGACAGTCTGACAATTCCTATTCACAGCACTAAATGAAGGGAGAATTTCACTGCATACAGTCAGGTTTCTTATAAAAACGGTACACATTTTTTAATTAAAGTATATTGGAGATAGATTTATTTTTCATTAAAGAAAGTAAAAATGGGATTTAATTATTTTGCCTTTCCTTGCCCTTTAAATGCCTAATAGTTACACTGAAATAGCAATAGTATTAGATCTTCTGCAGGGTGGTCTCACCTTCCAGCCAATCAAGATTGTTTTCAAAAACCATAGCAAGTCCTTAAAAATTAAATACATAAAAAATATTATTAAGTCAATATTAAAAGGAACAGCAACAACAATGCTGGGGTTACTGCCCCTTCTGCTGCAGCAAAGATGTACCTTGCTGCAACTCCCTTTTGCTTTAGTCTCTAGTGTGGATTCTGAGAATCCGAATCTGATTAAAATAAAAATTCTGCAACAAGAAACTATAAAGCTTTAAAATGGGAATTTATGGGTAAAACCCCAAAAATCTAAATTTTCAACATCAACAAGACTTAAAGCTTTCCCAGTAGATCTCATAAAAATAACTGCTACCTTTAAATAATCTGCTCCGCAATGAGTACAGTCAAGTGATAGACTTGTGTAAACCACACATTCTTGTTTTGCACTGCTGAAACAACTGAATAAGCTTTCAAGAAGGAAGAATCGCAATTATTCATCTGAAATGGCTAATTCAAGCCGTCTGTGTATACGTTGGCAGCCGTTACTTTCCTCAATGCACGGTTTTACAGATGTCGCCAGTTTTCTGTACCTCTCGCCTATGCTGGGATACGGAGGGATTACTGGTGATATTCCGAACTGCACCATATTGAGCGTTATCTGGGGAGCCATGAATCCGACTACATCTGTAAAAATACAGCTACAGTTGTATCGTTTGGATGATGGGAACGGCAGAGATGAAACTGTCAGCTCTCACCATTGAAGGGGAAAGTTATGGGGAGCGAATGTTCACTCTCTTCGGATCTGTGATAATTTGTGGAAAAACAAAAGCAGAAAGAGAACAGAGAACCTGTAATATATAGGGACACAATCTCAGCAGTAGGTTCGGAGTAAAACGTGAACAGAATTAAATCATATTTTCTATATACTGCCTAAGAATATTTTCCATTATCTATTTGTGACAAATTAAATCTATTTATAAAAAGACCTGCCGGTTTGCACTGGGTGGCCAGCATGATTGAGAAGAGTGCCAATTAAAAAAAGTATAATCAGAGATTATATAAGTAGGTTTGGACTGGCCTGCCAGTATACCAAGAGAATCTGATGAGCCCCCAAATGTGACAAATCCCACTAGCAATCTGACCTCTAATATTGAGATATTTAACATAGATCATTTTATATGATTTTTATAACCATGCATAGTTGGGGGCCCTTGATGTCAGGTTCTCTAGCGGTTCCCAGCTTCTCTCTTTTCCCGATTATCTCTCAAAGTGCTCTATAGTAATGTAGCCAGCTGGAGAAAAGGTGGACAAAGTCAGGAACGGCACACGCTAAGAACTTCCTGAATAAGAAAATTCTCAAAGGTTGGCAGCGACTCCGTAACTCTGCCCCATGATATATATATATATATATATATATATATATATATATATATATATATATATATATATATATAAAACACTCTATTCAGTGGTGGATACTTCAAATGTGTCTGTTTCATGTATTCCCAAAAATCGGCTCACGGATCTTGGAAATGCTTGTGATTACAGCAACATAACCTGATTAAGTCCTGCATTATGAAATGAAAGAAGAAAATGAACAGGCTGCGTAAAGCCTCACTGTGAATGGAAAAACATTAATTTGGGTACCTCCCTTAGATTAGAAACAGATACATTTGTGTTGTAAAACCCTTGATTTTCAGTGGGGCATATTGCAACTCTGATCTAAGAATAGCCAGGAAGAAAATGTACTCAGTGTGCACCAGCCTTGAGTAATCTAGCTCTAAGCCATAACTCCCTATATACCCTAGAGCAGTGATACCCAACCAGTAAATCACAACAAACATGTTGCTCCCAGTGGCCTCAAACTAGGTACTTAGTTTTGAATTCCTGGCTTGGAGTTTTAATTGCATAAAGAACAGGTGTACAGCCAACCACAGCCTCTTGTAGGATGCCAGTTCACATGGGGGCTAGCAATACTCAATCACAGCCCATAATGGGTAGCCATTAACAACTTTTTTTTGTTTCCATGTGGCTCACGGGTAAAAACAGCTGGGGATCCCTGCTCTAGAGCAACTTAACAAGTAAGTAGTATTGGGGGAGCACCTCCCATCAAATGGGAAAGAATAGATGGTGTGCAAGGTGAAATAATCAGCCAATAGTGAAAGAAAAAGAATGGACCTATTACTTTGTGGGTGGAGGGGTTGGTTTGGAATGGTTGGGGAACGGAACCTTCTGCTGCTACCGCCGCTATTAATCTAAGAGTCATCTAGATAGCACTGCAGCAAGCTTAGAGTTGC
The DNA here is from genome assembly GCA_024363595.1 of Xenopus borealis. NCBI lineage: Eukaryota > Metazoa > Chordata > Amphibia > Anura > Pipidae > Xenopus > Xenopus borealis. Next base: position 10,694,415 of record CM044443.1, on the reverse strand, counting down.
AGTAATTTACTACCTCTTTCAGTGCCTGGGAGGGTTTACATTGTGGGTGAAGGGGTTGGTTTGGAATGGTTTGGAAACGGAACCCACTTCTGCTACCACCGCAATTAATTTAAGAGTCACATCTAGATAGCGCCTCTTATGGTTTAAACGCAGTAGTCTGCTAAGATATTAACAACTTTGGACATCATATACTGCAGTAACTTGTATAAGAGGTTTTGTATGGTGGATTAGCATTGCCTATAAACACAAGACTGATAACAATACACAATTACATGCCACTTTGTGGGATTATTCGGCATATACACTGCTGCAGAGATTTATTTTAAGACCACTATCTCGCCTCCCTGTACCTTTTTTAATGGTGTTAATCTGGACCTCTTTTTTCTTTAATGATATTTATTAAAAGTTATGTTTTAAACACATGCTGTTGGGTATTCATATGACTGTAGTTTTGGACTAAGAGGGATGGGAAGGTGCAAAGTAATAGGTCAATTTTTTTTCTTTCACTCTAGATCAATTTAGCACTGGGATCTAGTATAATCCCTGATCAGAACTTCAGACTAGGTTTGACAGCACACACCCACTCAAGAGATCAATGATAAAGATTTAAGCCCTTTAATGCCCTTTGGGGGAGAAATGTATCAAATTTGGTACAAGAATCACAAGACACTCCCAGACAGGACATTAGATGACTAGGGTTGCCGTAGGTTCCTGCTCACATGTAGGACTCTAATTCTAGTAAGGAGACCCCCATAATAAATTACTTCTGATTTGCAGTTCATGTTATTTGCAAGGTAAATATACTTGCTACAATGATTTATAATGTCCAGAGTGTCTTCTAAATGGGATCTGCAATATCACTGTTCAAGAAAGCAACCAGTAAAATTTCACCAGCAGACACATAAAACAGAGGACAAATGTTCATGGTTAACTGAAGATCCTGTAGACAATGAACAACACTTTAAGTGTACCCTTCAGAATATAATTGTTTCAAGGTTCCTGTTTCAAAGCTTACAAATAGCTACTTGGACAGCAAAACCAAATATAACAAGCACCTTTTACATAGAGAGGCGATTGGTCATACCATTGATTCCATCAGTAAAGACCTTCCAGACAAGGAGCCCCCTAATGCTCACAACCATGATATGGTCACTGGGGTCATCGCTGAAGAGAATAAAACAGCAACTCTTCAATACATTTACCAGAGTCCAGCAAATTCGTTTGGAACAAGGATCTGGGCAAAGCGAACTTTTAAAAATGAATGGTAAATTTGTCCAGACATTTCTACAGAGATGATGATGGTGACCTTTAATCCAAAACTGCTATCCTAGTTTAGCTCATAACACGGAGGCCATTATTTGAGAAGTCTTAATACTAAACTCTTATAAACATCCCTCCACGTATAGTAGATATCAATCTGCTGAGGATGAAGGGTTCTTCATTAAATTGGTCACTTGAGGGCAGATTTTATTAAACTGAGATCGATTGCACAGAGCAGAATTAAGGGTAGAACCTGGTGATATATCCTATCATTTATACAAATAATACAGATTTCCTAATTAAAGGGAAACTGTCATGGGAAAACATGATTTTTTAAAAACACATCAGTTAATAGTGCTGCTCCAGTAGACTTCTGCACTGAAATCCATTTCATAAAAGAGCAAACAGTTTTTGTTTTTATTCAGTTTTGAAATCTGACATGGGGTAGCCGTTTTCTCAATTTCCCAGCTGCCCCAGGTCATGTGACTTGTGCCAGCACTTTAGGAGGGAACCGCTTTCTGGCAGGCTGTTGTTTTTCCTTCTCAATGTAACTGAATAGTACTCAGTGGGACATGGGTTTTACTATTGAGTGCTGTTCTTAGGCTTAGACCAGACGGGGAGATCCGGGGGCGATCCGTCACCTGGCGACTTCTCACCGCGACGGATCGCCCCCGAATCTCCCCGAATAGCTGCGCACCGGCGAGGCTTAAAAATGCCTGCGCTTATTCACACGGAGCGGCGCGATTTTTAAAATCGCTCGAAATTGCCCCCGAATCTCCCCGTCTGGTCTAAGCCTTTGATCTACCAGGCAACTGTTATCTTGTGTTAGAGAGCTGTTATCTGGTTACCTTCCCATTGTTCTGTTGTTAGGCTGCTGGGTGGGGGAAAGGGAGGGGGTGATATCACTCCAACTTGCAGTACAGCAGTAAAGAGTGATTGAAGTTTATCAGAGCACAAGTCACATGACTTGGGGCAGCTGGGAAACTGACAATATGTCTAACCCCATGTCAGATTTCAAAATGAAATATAAAACAATCTGTTCACTGTTTTGAGAAATGGATTTCAGTGCAGAATTCTGCTGGAACAGCACCATTAAGTGATGCATTTTGAAAAAAAAAAATTTTTTCCCATGACAGGATCCCTTTAAAGGCTACGAGTTCTAACAATATAGCAGCAGGGGAAATACTGTGGCTGTGTATTAAAGTACACCAAGAAAGTTGGGGTCAGGACAGGAGCTTAGTATACACATGGTAGGCCCACAACGGCGAGTTATTTATTTATTTTTTTTTACATTCTAAAAAGGCATGAAATTCTTTGAAATAAATATTTATGAATGTTACAAAACCTTCTTCAGCACCTGCTTTAGCTCCCCCTTTAATACGGACTGATACGGGCTGCTAATTTATTAACCAAAAATAAACAGAAAATGACGCCCGGGAAGTCTGTGCACGATTAGCGAAAATTAATTTGGTGCTCAGGCTTGAAAAGAAGGCAGTGCAGACACCAGCAGGACTCTCAAGGAATTTTTGCCTCATCGTTAATCCTCTTGCATAGTATATTTATCCCACTTGTACTGTTGCCATGGCAATCACCATATTAAAAAGGTAAAAAAAAAAAAACCCCAGTAAAGTAAAATGCCAAAAATGTGACAGCCCTTGCTGTGTAATAACAAAGTCAGAAGGACAATTTATATGTTGGGAACCAAAGATGGAGTGGTTTTATGCGACTTAGCTGACAAAAGAACACAGGCCCAATAAACCTACAGCCCAGAATGCCTTTAGTCTTCACAATCAAGGTAGTATGCGACTGCTTAGAAGGTCACCATGGCGATGCCTATGCTTGGCTTCAGGAATGCAAATGATGGTCCGTGCAGATAAGGCTCTAGTCATGAAGTTTGGCCAGTGTTTTCACAGCTGCTAATTTCTGTTCTTTACCTTTAATTGGCACTTGTGGCTTTTTAAGAAGTGGCTTTTAATGAGATTAAACACAACGCACAAATGTATGGGACAAATCATTCAAATTTAATTTGCTTACTTATAAGCAGTTAAGATTGTACAGGCTTGAGAGCCTGCTCATTTAAATCAACAACTGCAAGTACTTTATACGTAAAGGGATCCGGTCATGGGAAAACATGTTTTTTTCCCCAAAACACATTAATAGTGCTGCTCCAGCAGAAAGCTGCACTGAAATCCATTTTTGAAAAGAGCAAACAGATTATTTTATATTTAATTTTGAAACCGCACATGGGGCTAGACATATTGTCAGTTTCCCAGGTGCCCCCAGTCATGTGACTTGTGCTCCGATAAACTTCAGTCACTCTTTACTGCTGTACTGCAAGTTGGAGTGATAACACCCCTCCCTCTTTTCCCCCACCCAGCAGCCTAACAACAGAACAATGGGAAGGTAACCAGATAACAGCTCCCTAACACAAGATAACAGCTGCCTGGTAGATCTAAGAACAGCACTCAATAGTAAAACCCATGTCCCATTGAGACACATTCAGTAACATTAAAGGGATACTATCATGGGAAAAAAAATTTTTTTTCAAAATAAATCAGTTAATATTGCTGTCCCAGAAGAAAACCCATGTCCCACTGCGTACTATTCAGTTACACTGAGAAGGAAAAACAACAACCTGCCAGAAAGCAGTTCCCTCCTGAAGTGCTGGCACAAGTCACATGACCAGGGGCAGCTGGAAAACTGACAAAATGTCTAACCCCATGTCCGATTTCAAAACTGAATATAAAAAAATCTGTTTGCTCTTTTGAGAAATGGATTTCAGTGCAGAAGTCTACTGGAGCAGCACTATTAACTGATGCATTTTGAAAAAAACATGTTTTCCCATGACAGTATCCATTTAAGTAGGAGAAATAACAGCCTGCTAGAAAGCAGTTCCATCCTAAAGTGCTGGCACAAGTCAAATGACTGGGGGCACATGGGAAACCGACAATGTGTCTAGCCCCATATCAAATTTCAAAATTAAATGTTTGCTCTTTTGAGAAATGGATTTCAGTACAGAATTCTGCTGGAGCAACACTAGTAATTAATGCATTTCGGGGGGAAAAAGCCATTTTTCCCATGACAGTATCCCTTTAAATGTTTGCAATTGAGGTGGGTTTTAGATGAAAGCATGTTTGCTCTAGTATGGTGACAGTCAGCCAAGTATTAAGAAAGACTGTTGCAAGCAGCATCCTTGAGAACCATCATTACCCCCCAAGATACTGTGACATTCAACACAGATAACATGTTCAATTTCATATGGTTCAGCCCAATTTGGATCCTAACATTTGGCCCCAGGGGAAGGATCGGACCTTAACACGGCCCAATGTAGAATTGCCAGTAGAGGATAGAATCAATAGTCTTATGCTTTCTATCCCACTAGATAGATATCTGGTGAATTTCCAGCCAGGTATCCGTCAGGCAGGTCCCCATACATCAGGGGTGTCCAAACTGTGGTCCCAGGGCCAAATGCGGCCCAGGATGGATATGAATGTGGCCCAGCTTGAAATATTCAGTTTACTAGAAAACTTCATGTTGCAAAGGATATAGGAGGAGGGGGACTCTGCCCATTGCTCAGTTAGTAATAATAATATAATAATAAGTCAGGTGTCCCATCATCCAGTCTATAGCTCCATCTGGTTATGAAACTGGTATAGTTTTTTGTGTATTTTCTTTACTTTTATAAATCAAAAGTGTTTGTGTATTTCATGTGTGGCCCCCAGACAATTTTTCTTTTTCCAATGTGGCCCTCGAAGCCAAAAGTTTGGACACCCCTGCCATACATGGACCAATAAACTGAAGATTCAAGGGGGCGATTCAGCAACTTATGTCGACCTGTGTACAGCCAGCTGAAAGTGGATTCGGAAATAATAATGGCTTGTGTGAGTAAAGCAGGTTATTCTGGACTGATAATAGCAAGGGATGCACCGGATACAGGATTTGGTTCAATATTAGGCCAGGATTTGAGCAAATGTTTGTGCCTGGCCAAACCGAAACTGAACCCTTAAAATCACATGACTTTTCAACACAAAACAAGGAAATAATACTGTGTGCTGCGCTTTTTCTGTCCCTGCCCCCGGATTTGCACATGCAAATCAGGACTAATCTTTCACAAAGGATTTGGGGGTTCAACTGAATCCAAAACCTTAAAGGGGTTAGTATAATGTAGAGAGTGATATTCTGAGACAATTTGCAATTGGTTTTCATTTTTTATTATCTGTGGTTTTATAGTTATTTAGCTTTTTATTCAGCAGCTCTCTAGTTTGCAGTGTCAGCAATTTGGTTTCTAGGGTACAAATTACCCTAGCAACCCTGCATTGATTTGAATAAGAGACTGGAATATGAATAGGAGAGGGGCTGAATAGAATAAGTAATAAAAAGTGACAATAACAATACATGTGTAGCCTTACAGAGCATTTGTTTTTAGATGGTGTCAGTGACCCCCATTTGAAAGCTGCAAAGAAACAGAAGAAAATTGCAATTCATTAAAAAACTATGAAAAATAAATAATGAAGACCAATGGAAAAGTTTCTTAGAATTGGCCTTTCTACAATATACTAAAAGTTAATTTGAAGGTGAACCACCCCTTTAATTCAGTGCAACCCTAACAATAGCAGACAAATTGACTCTACAAGACAGAAGCTTATTGGCACGGGCCTGTTGATCTCCTGCCGGAGGACAGATTGAACCAAATTGAAAATCTGGTTGGGTGAAGACCACAAATGAGAGCTGATATCGTCCTTTTATGATCTGATCATTATCCTGAGGGACAAACAATCCATTCAGCTAAATTGTGCCAAATGAGTGCGCAGTCAACACACAAAACATTACATTATTAGATCATTTTGGTTCGTAACAGAGAAGACTATGGAAGACATGGATAAAGGATCTTTCCATAATTTGGATTTTCATACCCCAAGTCTACAAACAGATTATTTAAACATTAATTAAAACACAACAGGCTTATTTTGCCACTAATAAGAATTATATCTAAATTGGGATAACTTAGAAGGGTTGTTAAACTCACAATTTAAACAAACTTGAATGTTTGCTTAGTTGCGAAAAAAATCAGAATGTAAAAAAAAAAAATAGATTGAATGCAAACGGGGAAAAAACTTAAATACCTTGAATTTTTCGAGTTTATAGGGTAAAAAAAACCTTGAATACTTCGAATATATCGAGTTTTCTAGCAAAAATCAGCCTAAATCACCCAAAAATCATGAAGGCAAAAAAACCATCTTCAAATGGTTAAAGGGACCTCTGCCATTGACTTTTACATGATTTCAACAGGTTTTTGCTGGAGTATTTTTGCATTAGGCGCATAATAAATCTGTAAAACTGAGTTTTTTCCCCTGAAAAATTTGAGTTTTTTAGTGAAACTATACTAGAAACTTGACGTTTACTAAACATAACATACTGTTTTATTATCATGGAGAAAAAGCAAATATTTCCTTAACATTTTGAATTATTTAAATAGAATGGAGTCTATGGGAGACCATCTTTTATATGAATCCCATACCTGTATATAATGTTACCATTACATTGTAAGGAACCACTTTTAGCACTTGTAAAGAATGGAAGTCAATTCTAGAACAAAATTCAATAATACATATATATATTTTTTTTCATTATGCCTCTTTCCATTTCATCCTTCTCCAATGAATTGTCCAGTTTGGCATTGAATCTCTCAAAACACATAAAATGAAAGACCAACTGCAAACTGACTTTGTATATAATCTTGTAATCTTTATATAATCAGACTAGATGTCCCAACAGTTCCTTCCTAGTATAGTTCTGTTCAGTTCAGTTCTGGTTCTAGAGCTTTATAGGTCAATCAGCTCGTAGTGAAAATTGTTACTGTTAAAGTAACGGAGATAGATTCTTTTATTGGATTTACTTAACCGAGACTTTCAGACGAAATGAACAAAGACCCTGACAAAGATACATCCCTGAGCAAGTGGAATTAGGAGTAAATGTGCCAGGAAGCCATGCGTCTGATGATTAATCCCAAGTGGAAGTAAAGGCTGGATATAAAATCAGTGAATAGATTAAAAGAAAAAGATGAATTGCATATAGGCTGGTCTGTTTTCCAGAGGAACTCCACACAGGATTAAGCATTCACATGAAATGCAAAACTACCAGCAAGCACTTGACTAAATACTCTTAAATGAATCTAATCTTCACACGAGTGCAGAGCTATCAGGCTCAATCAGCCATGAAGACCTCCTTGTGGAAATGTGCCGGCTAGTCCTGAAAAATAAACTGATAAATATCCTCTTCATGTCAAGTTTAATTAACGTTCCAAATGATTAGAGATTATAACAGATAATTGTAAATCGCACTCATTAAGAAAGCAGTTCTACCAGGACCTATCAGGTTCTACCACAATTTCATAAATTTTTAAATCTTAAGTATATCTGAAATTGCCACATAAAATGTGCTTAAAGGAAAAGTAAATGTTTTTCTTTTTCTTTCTGTAAATTTGCTCTAAACAGCCCCCCAGATTAATGTACCTTAGTCCCTGCTGCAAGTCTGCTCTGGTTTCTGTGTTATCAGCAGCTTGTTTACCCTTCTTCCTGGTGCAGAGTGAAGCCCAGCCCCTTATCTTACGGAGCAGTCCATTTGCTGCTGTTACACAATAGAGAGGAAGAGGGAGCCAGTGTGTGCATTAGTAAGCTAGTTTCCCCAAGCAAAAGGTGCTACACACACTGGTCTCTGCTATGTCATAGTATGCAAATGATCTCCAGGACTAGTCCAAGAGATAAGGTCAGCTCAGTAAGCTAAGGGGCGGGGCTTCACTCTGCACCAGGAAGAAGGGGAAACAAGCTGCTTATAACACAGAAACCAGAGCAGACTTGCAGCAGGGACTAAGGTACATTAATCTGGGGGGCTGTTTAGAGCAAATTTACAGATAGAAAAAAAAAAAGGTTTACTTGTTCTTTAAAACTCACATCATCAATAAATTATGAAAATAGAGCTCCATTATTCCTGAGATTTGTAAAGTTATAGTAAGGGTCAATGACCTTGGGGGGGGGTTAATATTTTAATTTGTGTTCCTCTAGATTTTGGAACGCAATATGGACATTACTATGAAGGAACTAGGGATGCACCAAATCCAGTATTCGGTTCGGGATTCGGCCAGGATTTGGCCTTTTTCAGCAGGATTCGGATTCGGTCGAATCCTTCTATCTGGCCGAACCAAATCCGAATGTGCATTAGGGCCAGGGAGGGAAATCACATGACTTTTTGGCACAAAACAAGAGAGTATAAAACGTTTTCCCCTTCCCACCCCTAATTTGCGTATGCAAATTTCTATTTGCATATGCAAATTAGGGTTCGGATTCATTCAGTATTCGGCCAAATCTTTCGGGAAGGATTTGGGGGTTAAAGCGAATCCAAAATAGTGGATTCGGTGCATCCCTAGAAGGAACAATACCCCCATGGCTACACAGCAGCTTGTTTATATAAACTATAGTAGTACCTATCTGTTATTTACTGTGTATCCTGTGCTTGAATGGCTGCCCCCATGGCTACACAGCAGCTTGTTTATATAAACTATAGTAGTCTTTCTGAAGCAAACACACAGTTTTTACAAGTGCAGAGCAACGGTACATTATATTTTAAGTACTTGGATACGTTTTCGGTTTTTATTGTTACTGTAGCTTTAATAAACTCTGCAGCACAAGGAGATAAAATGACAAAACACATTTGTTCACATACTGCAATTTGTGAAGTCTGCAGTCCTGTTGCCACTTTCATATGTCAAGGGAAAGGAAACGGACACGCCAATGCTGTACCTTCTGGGCGCTTTAAATTGAATAGCTGTGGAAATGTGGCAAGCGTTTCTAGAACGTCAACCAAAAAAATTGCTGGATCCCTTTTCAGAAGCAAAGCTGCCAGGTTAAAAACCACTGCATGGCCAATTTTTTGGGGGAAAATAAACACTGCTTAGAAAATTAAAATTGAAAACCAAGTTATTTTGTAGTGTAGGTGCCTAGAACCAGAACATTTAATCTGTTGCTAAAAGGAGATTGCAGTCATTATGCCCCATTGTGGTCTACCATGTTAATAAACCAGTCACCAGCATGGAAAGTGGAAGATTCTGAATCACTTGTGCTATAAAACAATGGATCACGGCTTGCCCAAATTAAGTAACCAATCAAAAGGTCTGAATAAAGAAAAAGGCCATCTAATTAGTGGTTGTGGGTTACAAGCCCCCGACTAATAATGGCAAAATAATTGTGTATATTTTCATTCCAACCTCAAATCCTGCTATTTCACATTATTTCCACCCATTAGCATTATCTTCCAGTTCGGCAGCTGCATGGGAAGCAAAGAAATCCCCCAAAACATTCGAGCTGCGGCTTGAACTTCTGCTAAACTCTAGGAAACGAAAGGAGACTATTACGCTAATATAAATCAAAGACTGGGCTTGAAACCTGTATTTAGCGGTTAAAATAGCACTGGGTGAAGTATGGCTGCTTTTTTAAAACCCATGTTTCAGATTTATCTTGTGCATCTTGACAAACTGCCATATCGGTGCTTATTCTAGAGATTCATTCTTCCCTTTTCCCCCAGATTTACGGTTACTGGATAGAAGTAGATGAGCTCTAGTGGGCCCAATTAGGGTTCATTTTTGGATAGAGAGAGAAAGCAATTGCTAGAGGTCTTTTTCAACTGAAAAATAAAGATAGAAAAAGGACGTAAAATTGTAAAAATCATTTTTAAACCGGAGTTTGGCTCTAATGTAAGTTCTCTCTTCTCAGATGGGACTCAATGCTTCTTCAATGATGGGGATCCATCTTTTCGAACTTCAGTCCTGCCTTGGACTTACTTGTAGCCCGATGACCAGGCAGATGAGTTAACAGGTAGTGTTTTAATATTACAGATTAAAGAGGTTGTCCACCTTTGAGTTAACGGTTAGATGATGTAGAGCAGGGGTCCCCAACCTTTTTTGCTCGTGAGCCGCATTCAAATGTAAAAAAGAGTTGGAGAGCAACACAAGCATGAAAAAGTCCATGTGGATGTCAGAGCTCTGATTGGCTATTTGGTAACCCCTATATGGACTGACAGCCTATAGGAGAGAACGTTTGGCAGGACATCTGTTTTTTATACAACTAAAACTTGCCTCTAAGCCATTAATTCAAAAATAAGCACCTGCTTTGAGGCCACTGGGAGCAAGATTCAAGGGGTTGGAGAGGAACATGTTGCTCGCGAGCTACTGGTTGGGGATCACTGATGTAGAGAGAGATATTCTGAGACAATTTGCAATTGGTTTTCATTTTTTATTATTTGTGGTTTTTGAGTTATTTAGCTTTTTATTGAGAAACTCTCCAGTTTGCAATTTCAGCCATCTGGTTCCTAGGGTCCAAAATACCTGAACAATGTACTCATCTGAATAAGAGACTGGAATGCGATTAGGAGAGGCCTGAAAAGAAAGTCAAGTAATAAAAAGTAGCAATAACAATACATTCGTGGCCTTGTAGTACTTTGTTTTTTAGATGGGGCCAGTGACCCCACATTTGAAAGCTGGAAAGAGTCAGAAGAAAATAGCAAATAACTATAAAAAAATTAAGACAAATTTAAAGTTGCTTGGTGTATTAGCCATTCTATAATATATTAAAAGTTAACTTAAAGGTGAACCACCCCTTTAAGAATGATTTGGTTGAATAAGACTATGGGAAATGGCTTTCCCATACTTTGGGGCTTTTAGAGAATGGAAAATCTGTACATTATGCAAAGAATAGTGATGAGCGAAATAGTTCACCAAGTTTCACCCATAGACTAATGGGTGAAAAAATGTTGTCACACAATTTTCTATGCATCTAAAAATTGCCGTCGCTGTCTGGCAAATTTTTGGTGAAGCGAAATGGGTCAGATTTGCCCATCGCTAACAGAGAAGCTTATAGTGGGCACCAACGGCCGTTTTCCTGGTGGACTCCCGGTCACCTAGTGTAGTAATGGAAGACAGGCTATTAAGAAGAATATGGCAAAAAGCCACCCTCATCTCTCTAAAAAAAAACAAAGACAAAATAAAAATGTATAAGGGAAAGCAATTAGGAATAATATTCAGTTTGATGTCGTAAGCAACAGATGTCATAGAATAATTCTCCCTAGACCTTAATGTCCCTAGTGGTCATTAGCAGATGGTGCAGGTTCACAATAAAGTCGTAAAGGCAATTCAATGGAAAACCATCCATATAACTGCAAACAAAACACAAGAAATGTTCTGTATAGAGGGCAAGTTACAATACTCAATATAAAAAACAGTCAATTTTAAATTAATTTGCTAAGCAGGAAGCCTCCAAACACCATAATAAACCCTAAAGGCTTCTTCTTATGCTCATCACCCCAGCAGAGGTCACTCCAGAATACAAAGAAGCAGAATGGAACTAGTGGAACAGTGGAACTATTACACAAGCTATATATATAATAATAAACTATCTAACATGGTGGTTAGCATTGTTGCAGAGTCGGTCCCTTAGGGTTGCCACCTATTTGCCCCATGGAATATGGTCAAGGGCGGGGCTGTTATGCAGGGGGGGTGGGGCTATGACACAGTGATCGCCGGCCACTGTGACAATTATAGAACATCATGCTAGTTTTCCAAATTTTTGACCCAGGCAGCCCTTCAAATAAAAACTGGACTATCTGGGTAAAAACCGGCCAGGTGGCAACCCTAGGGTCCCTATCTCCAAAAATTCTGTATGTTCTCCCCATGCTTGAGTGGGTTTCCTCCTGGAAATCTGGTTTCCTCCTACATGCCAAACACATACAGACAGGTTAATTGGCTTTAGATAAAACAGTTCATGGTGTCTGGGTGAGACATGAACCTTAGATTGTCAGCTCCACTAGGGCTGGGACTGATGGGAATTATGTGAAATCTCCATCAGCAAAAAAAAATAGTATAACAATGTAACAAAACAACACATGGAAAACTATAGAATCCCGTAACACTGTGCAAACTGGAAATTACAATCTGGGCAGCCAATGAAGACATATTTTCTAAAACAACTGCTGCCAATATTGGAATAATTAGAAGGCGGGCCCAACTTTTAGAGAGTCTCGGTACAAGAACAACTCTTCCCCTCTTAGAACAATGGTTCTTTTCCAAACCACAGCAGGATCTGATTTCTAATGAACCATCTATGGGTTTTGGACATACAGAGAACTTCTACATGTATAATATCCAGATGACGGGAATTATTAACAAATTCACGATCAGCTAAATCTTTACTTTATGGAGCTCACACGTTCAGGAAAAAAATAACCATGCCATTAGCAGCCGCGGGGTCAAATTCTGTACCTTTGTTTGGTTGTCAAAAGGGATTACTGCAGTTATCATCTTGATGCTTTGCAGTCACATTTACTGGAACATATAATAGCAAAGGATAAATAGTAAAATATTTAGGTTTTCATGAAGACTGTTGGTTTTGGCACACTTTGCTATACCTTAAAAGTCAAACACCTGTGGTTCTAGAATACATTTATGTGCAAAATAAACCGCAATTTTTTTCAGATCAGGGTTTTTAGGGGGTAAACTCAAAGTTGGAGGTTTATCAGAGTCCAAAGCTACTAAAAATGGCCGCTGTCGCTGAAGTTGTTTCTCGACATGGTAATTTGTTTTGGATAATCTGACAAGGTCTGGGTCTTCGTTTGATCATCCGAAAAAGTTAAGTTTTCACAGTGAAAGGTTGATCGCATTTTTGAAGCATCAACGGTACAATACGAATTGACGCTTTATTTTGTCACAACGTTTTGTCGCTCCAATTTTTTCAAGATAAATTAATGATAAAGGAAAATTGTGGAAGGGAGTTTGTTCAACTTAGTTTTCATAAAAAAATAGATGAATTCGAGGGTTAGTAAATGCCCCATAGTGTTGTGCTTAGCAAATCTAAATGCCATTCACAGGGAGATCCTCTCGTTTGAAAGGGGGTGATATCAGGCTGATCTGATTGCGGGCCCCAGGGCCCAACCATTGGATCACAATTCAAGCATTATGGGTATCAAAGAACAGATGCTGCCACAATCCAACGGGACTTTTTAACCTGCCCAATCGATATCTGGCCAACTTTCAACCCGATATTAATCGGGGAAGCCCGTCGGAGGGCATCACACACGGGCCAATAAGCTGCTGATGCAGTCTGTCGCCAGCTTTTATTTTAAGTATCAAATACCCAACATTGTTCTACTTTTTATTTCTTCTTTGAAATTGCTTTTTATCTGAAGTTTAACATTTACTAAACAACTGCTTACAATGATAGGGCATCACAAACAGTAATCAGGTTATACCCGACTAATAGGTTAATGAAACCTAATAATTTCCGATGATTACCAATGACTAAGTGCCATAAGGCAGACTATGCGTATTAAAAACAATACAACTCTAAGACAACTACATGTGGAACTGTGCACCAATTGAAGAGCAGTAATTGTTGGGGATAGACATGCATAAGCCCACTTCTACATCTATGGTATCTCAGATATACTTGTAGCACATTCAAAGTTCTGTGTGGCACCATAATGTTTTGAATATCATTATCAGAACAAAAGGTCCAGAATGTTTAGTTCTGCATGGTTTCCTTTTTTTGGAACCCGTACCCGCAACCTGCAATCCACATTATTACCTACTTGGACCCTCTACCCAACCTGACCTGCAAGTAACTTCTTTGCAACCCAACCTGCTGACCATCAAGAATCAGGAAGTGCTGCCATTGTAAACCAGAAGTGACATCATTGGAAGTAGGTGTGATTAGAGGAAAAGGAGCAAGAGTCAGGAAGTTCTGTCATTGTAAATGGGAAGTGACATCTTCATAAGTAGGCGTGATCAGAAACAAGGAGTAAAAATCGCTATTGAGAAGACCCGCGGTCAACGCGCAACAACCCGCATCTATATCTGCAACCGGAACTTCTAAACGCAAATGGCAGGTTACAGCAGGTTTTTGTGGGTAATCCCAAGATAATGAAAATACACTGATACAGTGTGTAACTTTATCAAGAAGAAGAATGGGTTGTGAGCAAAAAGGTTCTTATTCTAATACAGGTATGGGATCCATTATCTGGAAACCAGTTATCCAGAAAGCTCAGAATTGTGGATAAATTGTCTCCAACATTTTCTCCCAAAAATGTTTAAAAATTGTTTCCTTTTTCTCTAAGTAATTGTAAATTCAAGAAAAGCATTGGTTGACTTCAACCTCCCTTTGGTCTTTTAATGAATGAACTCCTCTTTCTAAAATGAATTTTTTCCATTGATTCCGTTTTTGTCTATAGGTAACCACACAATTTACATAAAATTAAAGGTATGGGAGGCAAAGCATTTATGGATTTGGCCCTAAACAAAAGTGTTATGAAATGTTTGGGTATACGTTTCTCCTGCCTAATAAATTTGACCTGAAAGAACATGGTATTCTTACTGGGCGCAGAAACCGATGTTTTTAAACTGTTTTGAACTACCCACATGGAACATTGTTAAAATATGTATCATTTAACTGGGTAAAACCACACACGGTGAAGATTGTTACAATAAACCGATTTAGACATTACCCCCATGTATTATGGTATTGTTTTATCCCTGCTGTGAGCTAGCGGCTGATTATTACTCACAAAGCCAATTCCATATTACAAAGAAAATTACTTTTGGGACCTCGAGAGCCCAGAGTAGCAGAAACAGTTCATCAAACTCCTGGCCAATAGGAGGAAGAAAGTTTCCAACAAGCCTCCTGCATGAGGTCTGCTAATCCGCTTGCCTAATACTGCTCCTCTGAGATGTATATAGGATGGAAAAAGAATGGTGAAGCATTTTTTTTTGTTTTAAAGGAAATGCTAGGTAGGTCTGGTTGGTGCCAACACTTGGGTTCACAGCTCATAATTCTGATGCAGAACTTGGGACGAAGCTTAGTACGTTACACAGAGCTTACTAGAATACTTAACGAAGAAAGCACTAATACAAAAGAATTGAGAGGGTAGGTGAAACGTCAAAGCAACAGACTTGGAAAATATCAAGATGGACATTTTTGATTCCCTACAAATTAAAATGCTTATGGCTCCTCCAACGCAATGGGGGAAAAAAAAAATCAACATTTGGTTCAGATTCTAGTGGCAATTAACGGTTTGAACACATGATGCTTTCACTGCCTAACCAACAAACACAACAATTCTTATGGAATGCATTTAATGCCTCTAATAAATATCAACATGCTTATATATGGACGTCTCCTTCATAAAAGTCGGGCTTGTCTATATATGTCAAACTTGTGAAGACATATAAAGATTTTAATACATACATATAATAGATTTTCTTAGGAACTAAGGTACCTGAATTAAAGACTACTAGGGGCACTGCACATATTTCAGTCAAAGGAAAACTGAAGGAAGAAACATGGCAGCATCAATTGTCATGTATAACCGACAGGGAATAACAGTTGTTTGCGCAAAGCAAGATGCATTTTTATTTCTGACCAGTAAGTGTTATAATCGCTGGCTTTTTGAAAAGGAAGTATGAAACAAGAGGTGGGTTGTGGGAGGTGGTGAAGAAGGTTGCATCTAACCAAAACGGGACAATGGTGAAATAGGCAAGAGCTGTTGAAGAGCTGGGGGTTCTGGGTTTGGTTCTAGCCAAGAAACTATCTGTAAGCAGTTAGTATGGTTTCCCTGTGGTGCATAGTTTGGCTCTGGGTACCCCTGCTTCCTTCTGCACCCCAAAACATACAGACTGGTAAATTAGCTTTGACTACAATTAACCCTAGCGCATTTGACTGTGATACAGACCTGCAGGGCCAATTTTCAAAATGCTCGCTTCCCTAGGCCTACCCAATGCTTGCACACCACTGCCCCCCCTCACACAGCCCCCCTCACACCCAACTCCACCCACGCTCGCAGCCTCCCCCTTGCCACTAGAACCTCTTCCTGCTGCTCCTTCCCTCTTACCAACCTGCTTTCCCTAACAGCACTGCTACTTTACGCATTAATACCTGCTTGCTACCCCACCCAACAGACGACTCCTGCTCGCACCCTCCCGAACCTCGCCCCTTGCCACTCAGACCTACCCCTGCTTCTCCCTTTACACCAGTGATCCCCAACCAGTAGCTCGCGAGCAACATGTTGCTCTCCAACCCCTTGGATGTTGCTCCCACTGGCCTCAAAGCAGGTGCTTATTTAATTAATGGCTTAGAGGCAAGTTTTAGTTGTATAAACAGATGTCCTGCCAAACATTCTCTCCTGTAGGCTGCCAGTCCATATAGGGGTTACCAAAAAGCCAATCAGAGCTCTTATTTGACATCCCCATGGACTTTTTCATGCTTGTGTTGCTCTCCAACTCTTTTTTACATTTAAATGTGGCTCACGAGCAAAAAAGGTTGGGGACCCCTGCTTTACACCAACCTGCTTTCCCCAATGGCACCGCTACTTTGCACACTCTTCCCCCATCGGCTCTGCTACTTTATGGACTCTTGATGCAGCCAACATGCCGCCCACAATTTTTGCCACTCAAAGCCTGGGCCTTTGTGAACTGCCCATAAATCTGAGCCTGAAGACAGACTAAGTTTCACAGGGACTGATCAGGATGATGCATCATCTCTGTTGAAGTACTGTGGAATACATAATAATAAGAATAATACAACATTTACAGAAGCTAAGGAAAATAATTAAATAGTATGAGTAACACTTTTTTAAAACAGGATATATATTTTCCTTTACCATTATCTAAATAAAACTCACAGCTATTATTTTTCCGGTTTGGCTCACATGAGCACCTACTACTAATTCAAAGGTTGTTAAAAAAAAAGGAAAAAGCATTTACAGAAAAGAAAAATTCTGACCGGAACAAACATTTAATAGAAGAACAAGCTGCCGAGGGGTGAGCGTGGGTGCACTGGAGTCTTGTGAGGAGCTTACACTGATGTAACGCTCATGGGATTCTATCCACAAGTTACGAGGTGTCAGTGCAAAGAGAATTTGAGCAAAACTGGCAGACACCAGAACTATCCCGAAAAGGTATTATGTAAACTGTTTTCCGCATTGTAAAAGTGTGAAGGCCCTCAGAGCCCTGCTGTAAAGTTGCAACTGGCTCCGAATTATTTTAAAAACAACAAAATTACTTAAACAACGGATTCAGAATTTTGTAGGAATAAAACACAGTTTGCCAAATTTGCTACGTTATTAAGCAGAAACATGCAGAAGAATTACATGTGCAAAAACGAATTGCTCCACTCAATGATGATTTCTTGCCTTTGCTGGTACAATGCAGTTTTCACCATTAGGCCATCGGAGAAATATTCTGTTACATGCACAGGCTGTTGATGTTACTATACAGCCAAGAATATAAGGCACATTCACCATTAATAGAGTATGCTGAATTCATTCTAAATGTAAGCAACAGATGTTTGGAAAGAACATATGTTGGAAGGATTTGAGAGACTTATTCAAAGGGCAATGATTATCACACGTTGATGGATGTTCATTAATGTAGTTCTTGATTTGGCAGAATTTTTCTTGAATTACAACAGACTTCATGAATATAAATTAAGCCTTAATAAATCATGTAAACTACAATATCTAAGGCCACACAGGTCATTGATTTGCCCCACTGGAGATAGCTAGTCAGTTAGAAGAACTGAAAAGTTTTTTGCAGTTCACTCAACAGTTCAGGATGAACTCTGCTATTTGCCCACCCCCATCTGCCACTTTACTATGCCCCACTTCCCCCTACATTCCTCCTGCTCTGCCCTACTCACTCAATGATGTCAGACATGGGCAGTTCAGGTGCGGATCTTCAAATACAGACAGCTTACCAGGACATGTTGGGAGCAGGTGACTTAGGGTCTACTGCAGGAGAAAGCATTAGAGCCATTCAAAGGTAAAATGCTGAACATGCCCATAATAAGATGCCCGTTTTGATTAATCCATAAATCAGTGTATATATCAATGGCCATGCACAGAAATATACGTAGGAAAGCCTGACCACTCATTTAAGAACACTTGTTTCTCATGTTACTTAAACGGTTGTGCTTGCGCTGAAAAAATATATGTAGAATAAAAAAATACTTTTACAAATAGTGTGCTCCAAGGAGATATCATGGAACTCGTGTTCAAAACAAAGATCTGGAGCACTCAAGGCAGTTACCTCAGCTGCCTACCCCTAGTTCTGTTCCTGAAAATAAGTGATAAGCCCCTAAAGTGGTTCCCAAACTTGGGGGAAGATGGATCGAGGCTTAGTGTGCCAAGCCTGAAGTCCACTTAGGGTGAGAATTGGGGGAAAAGTTAATTTTATCTCCTACATACACCTAAATGTTCAGGTAAAGATGAGATTTGGATGAATGTCCATTTGCTGTCTTAAATATTGTTCCTATATCTTTGATTCATAGATACAGGTGTATACCCCAAACCTTTGGTCTACACAATGCTTGTATAGAGAATCTGGCCAAAGGTTGGAACTTCAAGAGGAACATCAAGAAAAAAAAAGCTTAAAGAAAAGCACACAAGGCAACGACTGGTCGATAATGAAATGATGTTTATATAAAATAGTACTTTCAGACTATATGCCAGTGGTCCTCAAACTTGGCCCTCCAGCTGTTAAGGAACTACAAGTCCCACAATGCAATGATGGAGTCTTACAGTAACAGTCAGGCAAATGCATTGTGGGACTTGTAGTTCCTTAACAGCTGGAGGGCCAAGTTTGAGGACCACTGCTATATGCCATAAGGAACAAGGATCTCTTTACTTCCTTTGTTGAAGAGTATTTGAATGCAATTTGTATGCCTGAGGTATACACCGTTCTATTGTACTGGGAATAATGTTGGCACCTTATAATAATATAATAATACTAAAATAATAATAAAAGTTGACCAGCCACTGTTCGTAACAAAAACATTACTTCCTGAACCACTTTAACTGGTGTATATATATATATATATATATATATATATATATATATATATATATATATATATATATATATATATATATATATATATATATATATATATATATATATATATATATATTGTCATTTCCATAGCATATCCTATAAATTGAGTGAGTTTTTAAAGCTTAGATATGGGTCATGCAGTACATATCCAAGCTACTAGAACTTGCTGAGAAATGTACTTGCGATCTGATCAGTAACTACTCATGCTGTTCTTACGCTCACTCCATAAATGAGCACCAAGTCAAAAGGTATTCCATAAAACAAAAACCCCTTCCTTTCCAGAATGCTTGCTCTTTGACATACAAACAGGTAAATGATCACTTTGCGCTCATTGCTAATTTCAGAGCCGAAGATTTCCCTAATGAAAGTGAAGATTCAATTTGAGAGAAACACCACGAAGAAACCAATATTTGTACCTGTTGGGTGAGACCTGACCAGCCTACGACTCTTTGTCACAGAAAAGACAACAGCAGGGATGAAAGATGCAGAGGGGAGATGGAACAACTGTTTATCTATTGCTGAGGCTGGAAGTTCCCTTGGGAAAGTCTGGTGTAATTCTGATATATAAAGTACAATAAATCGCATGACTGCACTACAAGTATGGAATGATAAACTTGGCTTCATCTGTAAAAACAATAATAAAAATACCTTTCTTTGACTTTGCCCCAATCTTCAGCTTGGACGGCCAAGCGATCTGTGTGTTTGTCTCTTCCATAATCTGTAAAGAAGAACAAGCATTGTTAGTACTGGAATAGTTCCTTCATGAATAGAACTTAACACATTGACCACTATAGGTTGGCCTGACCTCTGCTCAACAGTCTATAAGCTTAATATGATACATGTTGTCCAAATCCTCGCTGACAGGGATTTGTGAAAAGAAAAAACCCAACATCTTTATTACATAGTTGATGAGAACGCAAAATATGAACATTTCTGTTAGGAATTATGGGGCCTCAACGTTGCATTATTTTAACTTTGGTTTGGGTCAGAGTAGTTCATTCCAGGTCAGTCTCATAAGTCCATTGGCTTCAGCCAAACCTCAGCTGGGTTTATTACATGCATCATTGCCAATGTCACAAAAGAAACTGCCAAGCTATATTTCTGAATATTGCTAAATAGTAAGCTATCCTGTATACAAATTTAACTTTAGATTTTAAAAAAATTTAAAAATTCTCATGTGTAATATACCTAGAAATTTTTTACCCTTCTCTCAGAGCAAGAAATTTGTCTGGCTGGGTCATGACAAACCACCACAGCCTACCCTCTCTATACATAATGTGGTAAACCAGAAGCCAAAAATTTTAAAGGAGGTGAGATATGGTTCCACTTTCTGCCATAGACTCCTTCAAGTCTCCTCCTGACCTCAAAAAAAAAAATGCACCACAACCTTTTGAACTCACAAACTCATTCAATCGGGCTTATGTAGAAGTACCAGAATCCTTCACTTTACAATGGAACAAGGCATGCGAGGGGTTGCAGAACAGTGAGCTTAAGGGGGGTAGGGATTTGGTCATTGCAAGCACAAACAGGCTATATTGGCTCCCTTTGGAATGAGGCATGCAAGTGTTAAAATATACTTTATACAGAAATTTAATTTTTTCAAGATTTCAAAAAGGTTTCCATTAGCTCTATCACTGCATATTCCTTTAGTGTCCCTTTAACTATAAAACATACTTAGAAGATCAAGATTTTACAGAAGGTGCTTCAATGTTACAGGGTTAGGCCGTGAGAGGGGAGCATAGATAACATCCATCAGCAAGTGCTAATCAGCCAAACTGAGGCCAAAATACATTTTTTTTGTTGGGAGTTAATGCTTTTATCAGTAATCATACAGTGATAAAAAAATATATTCTTTTACTTAGATTAAGTCAATATTCCATTTGTTTCACCTGTCAGAAAATTGCACAATAACTTCTTAAAACAGAAGAGGTCAAATTACTGTTGCTCAGCATCATCTAAAATAATCTCCAAGACTCATATAAGAATATATGAAAGCTGGGGGGGGGGTATTTGGCTTAATAAATCATAAGACATTTGAAAATGACCAATGCAGCTTCAACCTCAATTGGAAGTCCACAACTTTTTGCATAGCTAGTAGTATAAAATCCTTCAAGTATGCAAAGTCATTTAATGTTCATTCAGTGTCAGGTTAATGTTCTCTTACTTACTATAAGTGGAGTCACAAAATTTCATTCTTAAAGGATAAGTGAACCTTTAAAATAAATGAATGTAAAACTGATGAGAGTGTTATTCTAAGACAGGGGTGTCCAAACTTGGCCCTCCAGCTGTTAAGGAACTACAAGTCCCACAATGCATTTGCCTGACTGTGGCTGTCAGACTCCTTCATTGAGTCCCACAATGCATTTGCCTGACTGTGGCTGTCAGACTCCTTCATTGCATTGTGGGACTTGTAGTTCCTTAACATCTGGAGGGCCAAGTTTGGACACCCCTGTTCTAAGAACTTTTGTAATTTATACTAATTTTATATTTTCTTTTAATTCAAAGATATTAAGGGATATCTTTACTGTTAATACAAATTAGTTTTGTTCCAACAGCGCCACCTGCTGGTCAGATTCCCACCAGTCTGACCACCAAGTAGTCAAGGAAGTTGTCAGGTGAAAGAAAGAGGCTGTTCTGATGTTCTTCTGCTTAGGAATAAAATTAGAAACCCTTCTGACATCTTTCCTAAGCAGAAGAACATCAGAGCAGCCTCTTTCTTCTGACAACTTCCTTGACTACTTGGTGGTCAGACTGGTGGGAAACTGACCAGCAGGTGGCGCTGTTGGAACACGATTCATTCATTGTAATAGTACATCTATTCCTTAATATGTTAGAATTAAAATAAAATAAATAAGGAATGTAAATTGCTAAAGGTCTTAGAATAACTCCCGCATCAATTTTACATTCACTTATTTTAAAGGTTTAGTTTAAAGGAGCATATTTATCCTTGTTCAACACAAGCGCAATAAAGAGGATTTGCGGTAATCATACATTTTCCCAATTGTTTTAGTCACAAAAAGTAATGTTTGTTATTTCTTGAGTTACACAGGGCAAGTGGCGAAATTGAAGCTACTACGTGTCTGGTTCTTGCGAGTTTGATGACTACTGCACAGATAAAGAGGGAACTATTATGCAGAGGGATTATCTGTTCACAAGCAAATCTAATGATCTACCTCGCAAGGAACAAATATGGAGTAGCTTCAGCTTCCCTGTTTGCCCTGTTCAGTTCAAGAAATAAAAACCATAAAAGTTTGAGATTAAAACATTATGTAAAAACTACGGTTTGTAGACAGTGGGGCAAATTTATTAAAATTTGAGATTTGCAGGGAAAAAAATGTGATCTTACATGAGTTCACAGTCCCAGATTTCCCCATCAACCAACAAGAAGATTCTGTTGAGTGTTTTCCCTTTTACACGGCATGGAGATGCCAACTCAACCCTTAGCACCAGACACATTAAAACCATATCCTTATATTAATTACTTGTGTAATTAATCCCCTGTAAATATCCTTTACTTTTCCTGAATAGTACTTTGTATCAAGTCTATAATTGCAACACGGCCACCCTGTCCCATTCTAGCCAGTACAGTTGGTTCCTAGGATTTTGCAGGGTCACACACAGTGAATATCTGAACAGGGTCTTGGCACAACTTTGAAGATAAACATTGAAACAAACACTTGATTTTGCCCTGGTGCCCTCTCACTTTAATTCTGGATAATAATAGGTTAGCCCAGGGATTCCCAAGCTTTTTTACTCGTGAGCCACATTTAAATGTAAAAAGAGTTGGGGAGCAACACAAGTATGAAAAAGTCCCTTGGGGTGCCAAATAAGGACTGGCTATTTGGTAGCCCCTATGTGGATTGGCAGCCTACACGAGGCTCTGATTGACACTATACTTTGTTTTTATGCAACTAAAACTTGCTTCCTAGTTCCTGGAGAGCAACATGTTGCTCATTACCTACTGATTAGGGATCACTGGGTCAGCCTGATGATAAACCTTAAATATCTACAAAAATTCACTTAGGGTGACCCCTTAACCTTTATGGCTAAACCAACAAACAGGGGGTGATTTGACAAGCTTCATACAAACACATACACAAGGGCTGTACAATAAACACAAGGCAGTTATGGACAATTTATTTAAATGTCATTTAATAAAAAACATGTGTTCTTCATCCAGACTGGAATGTAGTGAAGAACAAAGCACCGCAGTGAGACACTTAAGGGAAACAAAAATTCTTACACCAAGTCGTCTCTAATTAAGAATACTTCTAAGATAAGTCATATAACCCTACACATTGACCACTACCGGGCTACTTATAAAAGCTGTGTAAGATATGGTTAGCACAGGGATCCCCAACCTTTCAAAGCCGTGAGCAACATTCTAAAGTAAAAGGAGTTGGGGAGCAACATAAGCATTAAAAATGTTCTTGGGGTTCCATATCAGGGCTGTGATTGGCCATTTAGTAGCCCCTATAAGGATTGTCAACCTACATCGAGGCTCTGTTTGGCAGAACACCTGGTTTTTATACAACCAAAACTTGTCTCCAAGCCTGGAATTCAATAATAAGCACCTGCTTTGAGGCCACTGGGAGCAACATCCAACGGGTTGGAGAGCAACATGTTACTCACGAGCTACTGGTTGGGGATCACTGGGTTAGCAAATAATCAAATCTGTGTAAAATAAACCATTACTGGTGCTTATAAAGAGTAACATGTTGCTCTCCAACCCCTTGGATGTTGCTCCCAGTGGCCTCAAAGCAGGTGCTTATTTTTGAATTCCAGGCTTTTTTGGTTGAATAAAATACAGGGGTACTGCTAAACCAAGCCTAGTGCCAGTCTGCATAGGGGCTTCCAAATACCCAATCATATTCCTTATTTGCATGTTTGTGCTCCTCCCCCAACACTCTTTATATATGAATGTGGCTCAGGTAAGAAAAAAAAAAAACAAAGCTGGGGGATACCTGCCTTAAAACCCTTAGAAGGGAGAGAACCGAGAGCAGAGGTTCCTTTAACCCCCCCAGTTTTTGCACAGAGCCACACCAACAAAAAACTCTGCCGGTGCCAAGGATGGGCGTTCTATAAATATTAGCATTTCTAATAAGGTGGCGACGGATCCAAAAAGAAACTTTTTTTTGTACTTTTTGGAAATGGAAAGTTTTTCCTCTCACTGTGTTTGCTTTTCAATATGTCCCAGTTCCCAGGCACATCACAGTTTTAATGAATGACCACCCGTATGTTGAGTCAAACAAAACTCCGGCATTGTTGTTTTGAAGAATGACCTTCTAATATACAGACCGCCGGTGGATCAAGCCGAGAATGGAATCTGTCTGTAAACATTGCCAGGGCGGGCTACTGCAGAGCCTCCAGATGTTGGAGAACTACAACTCCCAACATCCTACCCAAAGACGAGTCATGAGTAGATACTCCATCTCAAACAGTACCTCCAGATGTTCAACCAAAAGCAAGGGTTGGGGGGAGATCTTTTGGTGAAACAAATCCCTAACTTCTCCTCCAGATAATGAATTGTTTGTAGTACGCTTAGCAACAACTGGCGTTCCTGGAAGGGCGCTCACGTGATTGCTACATCTGCCAGAGTGCCAATGTGTTTCTCATTGAAGGCGTTCCTCTCATGCGAAGAAATCACGTGGGATCATAGACTTGCATGTTTATTTTCTAGAGTTAAGTACATCATTTCACAGCGGTTACCGTACCATTAAAAATACACAGACCTCTGACCATGTGCCCAGATGTTGTTTCAATTTAGCATTTAAGCATTCGGCATTAGCAATGATAAAGTCCATTTAAAGGCTAAATCATTGGTTCTCCGAAGAATGAAGCAATATAGTGATTGCACTGACTGGGTATAGTTCTTAAAGGGGGCGGTTCAACCTTCAGTTAACTGTAAAGGGAAACGGTCATGGGAAAAACATGCTTTTTTCAAAACACAGTTTACAGTGCTGCTCCAGTAGACTTCTGCACTGAAATCCATTGCTCAAAAGAGCAAACATTTTATTATATTCAATTTTGAACATGACATTTTGTCAATTTCTCAAGAACTTTTCAGTTGGTCTTCATTTTTTTTTTTTTTTAGTTTTTTTAAATGATTTGCCGTTTACTTCTGACTCTTTTCAACTTTCAAATGGGAGTCATTGACCCCCATCTAAAAAATGACAAATGCTCTTAAAGGCTACAAATGTATTGTTACTGCTACTTTTTATTATCTTTCTATTCAGGCCTCTCCTATTTATATTCCAGTCTCTTATTCAAATCAATGCATGGTTGCTAGGGTGATTTGCTGAAATTGCAAACTGGGGAGCTGCTAAATAAACAGCTAATTAATTAAAAAATCCCAAAAAATAAAAAATGAAAACCAATTGCAAATTGTCTCGGAATATCAATCCCTACATCATACTAAAAGTTAACTCATAGGTGAACAACCCCTTTAAATGGAAATTAAAGGGCCCACTAAAGCCTATAAGATTATTTTAAGTCCTTAGGGCACATGCTTTTCTGTGGCAGAAAAATGCTTTAAAATTGTTCGTAATACATATAATTTTTTCCAAGAGAACAACATCTGGGTGAGCCAGACAATATTCATAAGTAGGGCACTGTGCCCCTGGTATTAAACAAAATCAAAGGAAATGAGCACAAAGTGACAGCCAAATCTTCCATTCACGTGTCCCAAGCAATGATGCGTTGCTTATAATAGAATCTACCAGACTAAATACAGCCCCCTCCATGCCTCGCCTGGCACCGACCACGCCATCTGCAAGGTTGGTGACACCATCAAACAGATGTGACTGCCGGTAGTCCATTACTTTTCTCATTTTAATTGGACAGTGAACGAACTGCACTCTTTTTTCAGCCAATACCTCATGACTTGGAGAAGAACTTCAATCAAAACATATTTCCACGTTATGCGTCTGGTGTTTTTAATTCCCTAAAATAGAAATAATGATCCTTTGGTTTGTTTCTTTTCTAGAAAACACGAGACAAGTCAAAGCGTTCCCCAGAAATATTTGTCCCAGGTTTGTCATCGCTACTCATAGAACCCCATACTACTATGGTAGAGTGACCCTCTGCACATGGGGCTCAAATAAAAACAATTCAGGTTTATCCAAGCACATACCCTGCCAGGCCCATTACAACAAAATCCCATCCAGAACCAATAGCAAGCTCTGTTCTCTTGAATCGTACCTGCAGATCTCTTTGGACCGCTGACTTAAGCACTAATAATGTTCAGGTTGACCCTAAACCCATGGTGACCCTCTTGGTGATTACTGGTTGGGAGGGTTCAGTTTGGAGTTTGGCCAAACATTGCAGGTTAGGGTTGGAGGTGGTTCACACTGGGGATGTACACTCTTCCACTGCTCCTGAAGATTCGGTGTCTTGGAACCAGAGGCTTGCACAAAGGAAGAGGACACGGGTATAGGTTGGGTGCAGGTCCTACAGTGGGAACGTTTTGCAGGTCAAAGTTGGGTGCAAGTTAAGTTCTGGCGAGGGTTAAGTTTTTCCTGACCTGATTTAAGCAGCCACTGGCCTCCCAAGATGATGGCTTTGGTTTGTCCAATGTGATGTAAAGGTATTTGAGGATACATTGAGGAAAGTAAGCCCTTGGGTGGTACAATGGCTTACATTAGTGATCAGGGGTTCTGGTTTCAACAGCAAAAGGGCACCAACTCCCTCTACATGTCCTGCTTGGAGGTACCACTAACAAATCCCTTCCAGAATCTACGCAATTGGGAATGGCGGTTTCTACAGTGCTCTGTCATTGGACAATTAACCAAATTCCACTTCAGCAGCCTTGGACTTCAAAAACAAGCTAATCAGACACCATAATGCACATCATTGGTCACTTGAAACTCAGACACAATATCACAGTGGGGCTTACCATGCCCTCAATCATTCCTAAATGTTGGAATTAACTCCACCCCTATGGTTGTAACTGCTCAGACGAGTTTAATTGCTCCATAACAGGCAAGTCCCAGCTTTAGACCCCCACATACACGCTTTACAGGGATACATTCTTGGATTTGGCTAAATCCGAACCTCAACTGACATATTGTCACAAACCCTGGACCACAGAAAAAACAAAGTAGTAATTAAAGCCTGACAAGGAGTGGCACAATTCTGTTGTATGGGTTCTATAGGGATTTCAGTTAGGACCTGAAAACATAAATGTTAATGAACAGGAAAAGAAATCTAAAAAAAACCACAAGCTTTTCTGACACAGTCACTTCCCAAAAACAAATTCTAAAAGGTCTGACATTCCCTTCATATTTTTGAAGTGTTCTATACATTTTTTTCCCCGCAAATGATTAGCCGCTCTCCAAAACTGTAACTATGAATGAATCACTGCCCAGCCAGACATGATTGAATATTCACCTAAATCTAAATCAGATGTTATTTCCAGCAAATACAGGAAAAAGAAAATGTTTAACAGAGATGTGTAAATTGTCAACTGTAAATGACAAAACCTCAAATGACAGGGGGGCAATAACCTTTCAGATTATATCTTATTCTGCTGTATAGTACATTCTCTAGATAAGTTCTATTTCACTAATGTCATAACTTGGCCTCAAGGATCCCTTTCATAGCGGTAAGGCCCATCTTTTTCTGTAGGACTGGCTCTACATGTCAGTGGATGCTAGATTTAGACCTTCAACAAGTAAATTATTGTAAGTTGGCTAAAAAACTCTCCTTAATATAATTGCTATGCACATTGCTATTTTCACACTGTTACTATAGGCACCATCTCTCCCTACTATACCTGCTATCCCACAGTCACACTCCCTTCCCAGAGACTATTATCCACTGTTACTATAGGCACCATCTCTCCCTACTATACCTGCTATCCCACAGTTACACTCCCTTCCCAGAGACTATTATCCACTGTTACTATAGACACCATCTCTCCCTACTATACCTGCTATCCCACAGTCACACTCCCTTCCCAGAGACTATTATCCACTGTTACTATAGACACCATCTCTCCCTACTATACCTGCTATCCCACAGTCACACTTCCTTCCCAGAGACTATTATCCCCACTACTACGGCAGTCCATGGGATACTGGGAACTGTAGTTCAGATAGAAAGCATAGGCAAAATACACTGATGTCAAGGTCCAAAACTGTTGGAAAAAATTATTGAACTGTAAAAATTTGGCGAGTGTCTTATGTGGTCCATGATTTTTCCCTGCAAATGTGAGTCATGAAACAACATGAATATTCTCAGTAATGAATACGGCTTTTCAAAAAGAAGTCGAATTTGATTACAAACTCCTGGAGAATGGGTGGAAAGAGAACAGAGAGATTCCCATCTTTCCGTGGCACAGATCAAAATCATTTTTAAGTCTAGGCAGGAAACAGAGTGCGGGTCACTGTAAAAATCACATTGACGTGCCATGGCTCCTGCGGGCTTCAAATGCAGAAGCACAAAGATTTCCAACACAACTTTATTCTGTGATTCTCTTATACTGGAAAGTCCCTGGTTTGACAGTGCAAATATTAGATGTATATTTCATGTTGTGTGCCATAATTATGCCCATTTTACAGAGAGGATACATTTGATTCTGGGGTGTTTCGCCGAATTTTCTGTGAATCTCCTGAAAAATCGTTTTGACTGCGGGCATCCATTTTTGGACGCGGGCGTACATTCGAACTGGCGGGAATTCGCCACAAATTCGAGCCAGGCAAATAACTTCAGCCATAACTAATTTTCATCCATTAATACTGTAAGTGAATCAGTTGCCACTGTCTGTTGTGCAGATGTTGATGGGCAGCTATACGGATATTTCTTTATTCTCTGCATGGAAAATATTAAAAGATGGAGTATATATATTTCCTTTTGTCTCTAGACTTCTACACCTGCTCAGCTTAAAGGGCAAGGAAAGTGTAAAATAGAATAAGGGTAGAAATTGTGTATTTTGTATACTGAACATAAACATGAACTTACTGCACCACAAGCCTAATCAAACAAACGATTTATGCTTTCAAAGTTGGCCACAGGGGGCTGTCATCTTGTAACTTTGTTATACATCTTTGTCTGACACTGGCACTGCACATGCTCAGTGTGGTCTGTGCTGCTTAGGGATCGTCATAAATGATCAAAAAACAAAGCTGCTTGAGTTCTGCATGGCTGGTAAGTAAGGCAGGGGCTCCCCCTGCTGTTCATAAGTGATTGTTTCCCTGCCAGAAGCACTAAATGAAGGGAGAATTTCACTGCATACAGTCAGGTTTCTTATAAAAACAGTACACATTTTAAAATTAAAGTATATTGGAGATAGATTTCTTTTTCATTAAAGAAAGTAAAAATGGGATTTTATTTATTTGCCTTTCCTTGCCCTTTAAATTTCAATTGTCTCAACAGCCACCGTCTTTGAAAAGTTTCCTTACTGCCTCCCATAGGCCTCCAAATGCGTTACAATCCCATTAGAAGAAACCAGAAAAGTTTGTGGCCAGACAAATGGGGTTCTTAATAAGCTCCTATCGCTAAGATCTAAGTTTAGCTGACAAACAGGGAAACAAGGGAGCTGGGTAATTACAATATGAAAATAAATGAAAATAGGATGAAGCACTATCCATGACATAATTATCATTCTAAGCTCTCTGGGGATAAACACAGAGAATACTGAATATATTTTCTTAGTGGACAAAGTGGAATAGTTCACATGAGTATATAGATCTTTATAAATATCCTGGCCTCTCAGAGATGGATTGAAAGTTTTTGTATTTTTATTGAATAAGGTTAGAAGCCATTGCGGAGACTCTGTAATGTTAACTTAGTGTGGGAAGACTATCACCTAGAGGCCTTTAAGATGGGTGCAAGCATGCTTCCAGGAATGTGTATGTTCTTGCAAGTAGCCTGGGAATGTTGTGGTACCATGGTTCTCTGGCTGGAATAGGATGCCAGACACTTAAAGGGCACCAATCATACCTAAAATTATTTACTAAGTAAATACAATATGTGAAAGTTCAAGAAATCTGATTTTTAAAAGTTAGAATTGTTTGAATAATGTAAATGATCAGCTCACCATACCTTCTGCAAAATCTCCCCTATCTACACTGCAGTTCTAGCTGAGGCAGACATCTTGGATTTCACCGACTCCGCCTACCCATATCTTCACAGCCAACTGTAGCTCTGAAATCTCGCACATGCTCAGTTGTAATTCCTTGCTTCCCTAACAAACCTTCTAAGCTATTTTGAAATCTGCCAAACTTCTGTGTTAGTGCTGCCACCTTGTGGAATTAGCTGTGTGCACTTCTCTTGATACTTCTAGAGTTTACTAAAGCTAGGCATTCTGGGTAGAATACTCAGACAGTGCTACAATCTGAGCATGCTCGTGAACTCATTTGCATGTTGTAGTCAGTAACAAAGTATGGGATTTTTTAAAAACTGCTGTTTTTTTTTCTCAGGCGAATTCGCTGCTGGCGAATAAATTCACCCATCTAGTCTTGATTTGGCCTATATTGATCTTGACCCTGCATGAACTCTAACCCCAGCCCGTCTTGTACTGTACACTTGCTTTTCTTTCAGGCATCCTGAATAGCATTAGCATCAAGCTGGCATCAAAAGGTTTCCTAAGGAGGGGGAATTTAAAGCTACCTTGAACACTTTGTGCCTTCAGAAGATGCCAAGGTATGCATTCCTCTGCAAATGTTTCGGTTTTGGTACAAATTCTCACATGCTTTGACACCCTCTGACCTCATTCTGTAATTAAACACTAGACAAACTTCATGTGCCCTGATTTAGGCCCCCTTTTCTGCTTTGCATTCCTCCCCAACTGCATCTTCATCGCACTACTCCGCTCTGTAGCATCTTCCGAGTACATCTCTTTCCTTCATTAAGATGGCCATACATGGCCGAGTGTCTGACCAGAGATGGGCAGATCTTTGTCTGACCAGAGATGGGCAGATCTTTGTCCGACCAGAGATGGGCAGATCTTTGTCCGACCAGAGATGGGCAGATCTTTGTCCGACCAGAGATGGGCAGATCTTTGTCCGACCAGAGATGGGCAGATCTTTGTCCGACCAGAGATGGGTAGATCACACACATGGTGGAAACCAAAGTTCGGATCACAACAAGGAGAAAACACGTAGTTGTATCATAGACCGCACTAGCCAAACAATGGTGTCCTCAATCCGATGGGATTTTTAAGGATGGTCAATCAGTATCTGGTCAACCAGATATCGTTTGGGGAAGCCCCATACACTGGCATGAACAAATGATTACGGCCTCTGGGTCACCATGAAGGTGTGTGTGAAGGCTCAATAATAAAAGAGCATAACCAATCCTATCAATACCTGACTGGATGAAATTGGCAACCAATACCTGCTTGTGTATGGGCACCTTTGTTGTGCTCAGAATGATTATTTCTGTACTTTGAAGAAGAATAAAGACAGAACATTCTGCTTTATAAAAACAGAATCAAGTTCTTTAACAGCCACAGATACAAAGTAAAATGGAAAATAGAAAACCAGTAAGTGAAGATCTACAAATGATACATTACAGTCCAAGAGGATATCCATGAGCTTGTGATATGCTTCCAGTGCCTGTAAAAGGGAAAGGCTTCCTTTACTTCTGTTACAAAGATGAATAAACGGAACATGGAAAATCTGTCACATTCCAAAATCATCAATCTTTGCTCTGAAAATGATACTCAAATATTCCAAAACGATGTGATCTGCCTTTTGAACATAATATGGTTGA
Source organism: Xenopus borealis (assembly GCA_024363595.1). NCBI lineage: Eukaryota > Metazoa > Chordata > Amphibia > Anura > Pipidae > Xenopus > Xenopus borealis. The sequence goes on along the minus strand of CM044443.1, from coordinate 10,662,518 downwards.
GCCCAAAGCAAAAAAAAAAACCCCCACATTCAACTGGATTTGTTTTCATCAGCCACTTGCGCTAAAGTAAATGAAAAACATTTGAATGGCTGGATGGCTTTCCATAACCAATAGCCAATCCTCTCCCGGCACGGATCCCATTAAACGATTTTAAAAATGAACCACAGCCAAGGATCACAATCCTGGAAAGTTTTGCAATGGAATGGCTGGATAGTTCATGAACTGCTCTTGCTATACATTAAAGCTGATGAGCAAAAAAATGGGCAAAATATATTAATTGCCTTTGACAGCTCCACTGGACACCTGTAGAGAACATATTAAATTATACGGATTTTGTTAAAGTCCTCTGAGGGAGACCAAATGGGTTGAATTCATCATGCTTCTTATTGTATCAAAAGTCCTTACAATGTACTCAGAGGTTAAACCCGGAGGTCCAAGCATGCTAATTGTACATTTGCCCGGTAACTCAGATTTGTGCTACAATTAGTTGAATACTTCTATCTCTATGGGAAGGTATTGCCTCAACTTATCTTTAAAGGTGGCCATACACGGGCAGATAAAAGCTGCCGACAGACTGTGTCGGCAGTTTAACTGCCCGTGTGGGGGGCCCTCCGACGGGCTTTCCCGATCGATATCTGGCCGAAAGTCGGCCAGATGTCGATCGGGCAGGATTAAAAATCCCGTCGGATCGCGGCCGCATCTGTTCGTTGATGCGGTCCCGCGATCCGACCGCCCATACTGATCCGAACGTTGGGCCCTAGGGCCCACGATCGGATCAGCCCGATATCGCCCACCTCAAGGTGGGCATATCGGGGAGAGATCCGCTCGTTTGGCAACATCGCCAAACGAGCGGATCTCTTCGTGTATGGCCACCTTAAGTCTGCTTATGATCATGCTAATTAAGCTAAAATCACATTTAGGTTTCACCAATTTGGGTTAAATTAGCCAAGCCCTTGATTCTTTACTGTGGGCCCCCAGCTGTTGCTGGAATACAATTCTCACTATTTTTAACAAATCAATGTCTAAAGCATGATGGGAGATGTAGACCACCAACATCTGGAGACTTCTTTATACAGTACGGGACTTGTTATCCAGAAAACTTGAGAGATGGGGATATCCGGATAATCGATCTTTCCATAATTTGGATCTTCATTAAGTTAAGTTGAAAATCATTTCAACATTAAATAAACCCAATAGGTTGTTTTTGCTTACAATAAGGATGCATTATATCTTAGTTGAGGTCAACTACAAGGTTCTGCTTTATTACAGAGAAAAAGAAAATAATAATTAAAAAGTTGGATAAAATGGAATCTATGGGAGATGACTCTCCTGTAATTCGGAGTCTTCGGGTTTCTGGACAGTGGATCACATACATGTTCATTTGCTCTTTGAGTTTGCTCATTGGTAATAAACATAGACAATTACATAAGTTGCTTAATATAATATTTTTTATTTATCCTCTATGGTACTGGGTTTAAACTTGGCTTATCAGATCTCATAGCCCATAGTCACAGTTTTGGTCTCACCGTATCAGTTGTCATATTCTCAAAATCTCAGTTCTTCTGTGAAACAATGCTCCTGCTGGTTTTCCAAGGAAGTTTATATAATAAACCTTAAAAAAAAAACACCCTTATAAAAATAACTATATTTTTCACCAAGCAGAGCATTCCAGAAAATCTTAAACACAACTTAAATAATGTTGAATGATTGCTTTTCTATATTTAACATGTCATTGTTCTGGTTCTACTAATGTAAAGAGAAAGACATCAGAGTGATATATTTTATGGTTAATGGAAATAGGGATGTTTCCAGATTATGTTTATGCGTACAGAGTAAGGACTTCCTATATCATCTGCAAGAACTTGGAATTTCCATCCATCGTAACCATAAATCACATTCAGAGTTCTGATGCAAATACAAGCACATCTGTTAACTCCACACTCAACGCCTGAAGCATTTTAACTGGTCTCATGTCCTGATGTGGAACAAGAACAGTTGCTACAGGAAGAAGGTATGGACTGTGCATCTACAGGTGTCCCTAAGCCATCACTCCTGGCATCTAAGGAATTTACACTGGGATGACTGGGAATTTTAATTCACAAACAATCACTTGACTATCTCACTAGTTGAGATGCTTGAAGGACAGTAGGAAAAAGCCAGAATAAAGAAGGTTTCTTCTACACATGCATGGATTGTAATCCTATGGTGATTGTTTCAAACGCTGCACAAGTTTCTAGCAATATCGGGAAACCTTGCCTCAGGTCCACCAATCCACAGCAATGGACTTGCCACCTGCCTATGGGGTTAAATCACATGGACAACCACTGCTTGTTACTGTACAGTTCTCATTTCAACCATCCATGCTTTGCTCTTACCTGCTACCCATACATTAGAGTCTGGTGCACCAGTCCATCAACCTTATAAAGATAAAGTAGGTCTTATCTAGTAAAAACAAGTAGACCATTAATCTACAAACATTTATTATATAAAATAATTGATGCATTTGTCTTGGTCATCATATACCCAGACAAAACTTTCAAAACTTGCTCATAAAGCTTCCAATTCTTGATCCTTCCTAATGAGCTCAAGCATTGAGGCAACAAGTACATATGAAAGACTTAGTTCTACAAGCAAAACACCCATTTAACCAGTGACAGGTCAGAGATGGATCCTCCATATGAGGGGCCTTTGCAGCAGTGAACAAAAAGCTTTCCAGGTTGCAACATATTGGCACAAATGCATCTAAGTCAGGGGTGTCCAAACGTGGCCCTCCAGATGTTAATGAAGGAGTCTGACAGCCACAGTCAGGCAAATGCATTGTGGGACTTGTAGTTCCTTAACAGCTGGAGGGCCAAGTTTGGACACCCCTGATCTAAGTGTTACATCCAACACTGATTAACACTTTTCCAAATTCCCCCCACAGTGGGACAGTGGCCATTTGTACCTAGTGATGAAATTTTTTGTGAATCTGTGCTGTAATTTCACCATGCATTTTGGTTAGCCAGACAGCAATCAAGTTTTTTTTGTGCAAGACACACCCACTGACTCCAGTGCATTTGGTGTGAGAAAAACACCCATCGACTCCAATGTTTTTGGCACAAGAGAAAATACAAGAAAAATGCCTCTTGACGTCAATGAATTTGGCACAAGAAAAAACTTCCATTGACTTCAGTGAATTTGGTACAAGACAAAACTTCCATTGACTTCAATGAATTTGGCACAAGACAAAACATCCATTGACTTCAATGAATTTGGCACAAGAACCTCCCTCAAGCCGCCCATCAACTCCAATGCATTTGGTGAACTTTTGCTAATTTTTTTAGCGCTTTTGCTAAAAAGTGAATTGAAATGGGAAGTTTCACTCATCACAATTTGTAATTAATTTTAACTGCATTGTAAATGTATGGGACAGGTTATCCAGAATGATCAGGCCCTGGGATTTTCCATAATTTGGATCTCCATACAGTCTACTAAAACATTATTTAAACATTAAATAAACCAAACGGGCTGGTTTTGCATCCAATAAGAATTTATTATATCTTAGCTGGGATAATATACTAGCAGCCAGGCAGAAATGTTAACCCCCTGTGGGTCACTGTTGATTAAAAATTTGCTGGCCCAAGATTTAATCCAAGAATTCCTTGTATTGATGCTTTCCAATCTGATGAAAATCACAGCCAACTCATTTAAAAGAACTATTTGAGTTTAAAAAGCTTGGGGTTTCAGCCAGGGGGTGTCACTAATTGTTTTATACAATTTTCCATCAATTTAAATCCAAAAACATCTGCCAATGTGAATGGCGTTAATGAACTACAATTCCCACTATCCTTAGAGGTTACTTGAGCGAGAATCAGATTCCCACTATATTGAAGAGAACCAGGCTACTAGTGCTACAGCAGCAGCAGCAAGAGAAGCTCTGAAGATCAGGTACATTTTTGTTTTTCAGACTTTTTTTCAGCCTAAGTCCCTATTTTAGGTACAACTGGTTTGTCCAGGCCTTGCAGCTAGTTATGGCTTCAAGAACATCTAAGGCAGCAAATAGGTGTTCACCCCCATCCAAATGAACCTTTTAGCTGGGCTTGCAAGATTATCTAGTAGGCCAAAAATTACATTTTAATTTGCAGGGATGCAGCCTCCTCCACCATATCATAATATGTTACAAGGCAATAGATGATGTGAATGTAGGAGGCCAAAATGTCATTTCCCCTAAGTGACTTTAAGGCTGGCCCATCAGTCACTGATTCTGGTCCTGTTGGTAGGAGCAATGTTACAGTTTCGAACCCGATCATTAGACCCAACCAAGAAAAAAAGCCGTTGGCTCAGGTACGGGCAAATGGTTTCCGCTGCAGCCACCTTGTCTGCCATGTGTCTACAAAAGTATTAAATGTTCTAGTTTATGGGGTTACATGCACAGTTAATAATCACTCACAGCCATAATGAAACGCTTTGTGGAGGGAGACCTCAAACAATCCACAATAAATGTATTTATTTTCTCTTTCACTGGAACGAAGAACCTCCAGTAAGCTGCACGGTTACAGTATGCACATTGGATAGTTCAACCAGTCAGCACAATGAGACAGGATTGCTGGCCACAAGAACAAGATGTGGTCAAATACATGTAAACAATGTCAGCCAAGTACTATTATATGGAATTTATTCACATTTTTTTGAAATACACAGCCCTGTTCTGTTATATTCTGTTTGGAAATCTGCACCAATCATTACTACACATTTCAAAGAAAAAAATATCTTACTCAACCACAAATGACTCTCTCGGTATTGCATTGTCAAATGACTTATTTATCCATCTACCCTTTTGTTCCATCGTACCTATGTCTATACATCTCTATTTCTGCCTCTCTCCATCAATCACCTTACCCTTTTTGATCTGTCTATCCATGTGCCTCTGTATCTATTTACATTTTGCACTGGAAGGCACAGCACATATTTCCAAACATTTGAAAATTTCCAGCAAAGTTTTATAAAAGATGGCAACAAAAAGTTGAATGTTCTTCCGCAATCATATATGACTAACCTAATTTGGTTATTTAAGCCCCCATTCCAGTAGCTGTGGGGTGGGCTATATAGAGTGAAATCAGACACAGAAAACGGATTATTGGTCCTAACCTCAATTAAATTCTTCTTTTCACTTAGTTACCTTTAAGAAACGAGGCCAAATTGTCCAATAAAACAACTGTGATCTCCATTCCATTTATAAGATCGGAAAATTGACTGGTTACTATCTTGAGAATATTGAAATACTGATATGGGTTCCATTATCTGGAAACCCTTTATTGAGAAATTAAGAAAAGGCCATCTCCCATAGACTCCATTTTATCCAAATAATCCATAATTTTAAAAATACATTTCCTGTTCTCTGTAATAATAAAACAGTAGCTTGTACTTGATCCCAACTAAGATATAATTAATCCTTAGTGGAAGCAAAACCAGCCTATTGGGTTTAAGGTTTACATGATTTTCTAGTAGACTTAAGATATGAAGATCCAAATTACGTTATTCGTTATACGGAAAACCCCAAAACAAGTCCAATACCTGTATCTGAATTTTTCAATGGCTGTTGATGCCCTTTTTTAGAGATTAATTAAAATTAATATTTTAATTGTTCTTTTAATAATTATTCCATGGGTGTATTATAGATTTATTCTGTTAAGGTCTACCCTGCCAAAGCACAAGGAATGATCCCAGTAGGCAGAGCAGTTTTTGCCATGATTCCAGGTCAAAACTTTGCCTCAGGTGGCACTTAACCAAGCAAAAATCTTACACTGGTAAAACTAGGCAGCAATTGTCCATTTTGTTTAACAGAATTTTCAGCTCTATCAAGTATAGAGAGCAAAGTCGTATTCTCTACAATAGCAGCCCTGCCCCCATCCCATGCCCAGGTTTGGGCTAGGAGTAAATGCAGGGAGAAGTAGAGGTGCATCTGTCACTGCTGGTGGGCCCTACTGTAGAAGAGTTCACATACTTTCTTATTTACACAGTAAAGCTATGCGAAACATAACAGCATATTTTACATCCGACATTTGTGACAGCTGGCCACAGACATAAGATTCTATGGGGGGGCTCTATGGAGGAACCGCCCAACGTTGAAATAGTTTTCTATTGTAAACAAGCTGTTTGCCATGGGTCTTCAACATGTGTCCATGAAGCTGCTGAAGATCACTCACTATCAATATAACCGAGCAACCACTACCGGTATTATTGCTTGAAGTCAGTAGGGATATGCCATTTTTAAAAGCGAAGGATGCTCATTTTGGCCCAAATGGAAATCAGGCACCATATATTATGAACATTTGCCAACACAATAAGGGGCATATTTACAAATTCACACGAATAATTTGAAGTTCGATCGAATTCCGAGTATGATTTTATTGGATATTCGAATATGCAAATTTGTCCACTTTGATCATCGAATATGCAAAATTCGAGTGTATCGAATATTCAATCATTCGATCATCGAAGTACTTCAACTTTAAAATTTTATTCAACTGCCTACTTCGCCAGATTGAACCTACCGAATAGCAATAGAAGCCTATGGGAAATGGGAAATGGGAATCGGGAATCGGGAATCGGGAATCGGGAACCCCTCCCCCCCCCCATAGGCTTTTTTTCTATTACCTGCTCGGATAGCATTTGTAAGATCGAACGCCTCGATCATTCAAATCGTATGAATTTTTGATGGAAATTTTACATTTTTTTCGTGAAATCGAACGATAGTTGTTCGATTGTACGATTTTTTTGAGAAATCTAAAAATTGCCTAAAACTATTCGATTACCATTCGACAGTCGAATTTCTGCTGAATTTGAGGGCTAAAAGCCCCTAAGGGTCATTTCAAACAGAATAGACCTCCTTTAAAGCAGGCAAAGATGAGATTGCAGCATATCTAGAAGGTCTGGATTTAAAGACGTTATTAAATTTTATTAGTTATTTTCTTGACCACGGTTTCATCACATTATTATACTGGGACTATCAGAGAAGCCTGCTGAAAACTGCAATAAACCCTCATGTAAAACCCTCATCCAAAAGCAAGAAGGCATATAATTTATAACAAGAGGACTTCAAAGCTGAAGGCAACATTCACAATTTGTGCTCCTTAAAGAACCTGCAGGCAAAGAGAAGGAGCAGCTATAAGAGAAGTTACAGCACTTGACAGAGGCTTCCTTAAAGGAGTGCTTCACCTTTGTGTTAACTTTTAGTATCTTATAGAACTTTTGAATTGCTCTTCATTATTTATTTTTTTTTATCATTTTTTAATTATTTGCCTTCTTCTTTAAGAAATTATGGTCCATTTGTTGAAGATTATGGGAGGGAAAAACTGTTCTCAAAAACAAGCCAAAAGGGAAAAATGCAACCAGACGCACTCCTTTTAATTTCCTTTAGACTAGGGCAAGACCCTGTTTTGTAAGGAGCACGACATATAGTGCCTTGCAAAAGTAATAAGACCATTGACCAGTTCAGAGAATATCTAACCCTATATATCAGGGGGTGAAAGTGTTACTTGGCTATTGGTGGTTGGTCAATCTCAATGTCACACTAGGAGCAGTCTCTAACACTAGATGCTACTGGGCCCCAAAGCACTGGTAATGGTAAATTGACCTGTTCTACCAAGAAATTAGTTATGGCTTTACTGGGCCCCCTACACTACTGCCCCCCCCCCAAAGCAACCAAAGGGTCTGCTTCCTCTGTAGTTGTAGTTCCCCTGGCAAGCAGTCTCCTGTCCAGTTTACAATATTTGGAAAACCCACCAGTTTTAACCTGGACAGACCTTCCAAAAACCAGGCTACTCGGGGGTCCAAAAGGACAGTGGCAACCCTATGCAAAAGATGGTTGTACAAAAGAAATCAAGAGAGGGTTAACTACTTATACTAACAGAGGTTTTTTTTTTTCATGTACAAGGGCTTTGAAATATATCACAGAGAAAAAATGGAATGTAAAACGATAGGGTCTGAATACTTTCATGTAAAGCCGCCCATTAATACTTCCCGAACCATTAGACTGTTGTCAGGTAGGGCAGCAAGCAAATAGCTAGCCGTACAGGCATTTTTGAAAAACAAAAAACAAAATAATAAATCACAGTTACACACCAAGGAGCATTGCTTATACTACTAGCAGCGTGTGCTTCATCAAGTCCTGAATCTGACACAGGAAATAAGGTGAGCCAGAAAAAGGCTGCCTATGCTTAAGTGTAAAGCGATCAGTATAGAAACATACACAAGTGCATAGGAGATATCTGCATTTCTTCAAACAGACGCAAAATGCGTGCTCCAATAAAAGCATACCTTATGTTTTGTATCAGCTGCTATAGAAACGCTAACTATGAGACTTTGATGCGCCACAGGCATTATGAAGATATATATGGAAACCTGTAGGCAACTTGTCAGCCAAAAGGATTCTAGAGAATCCAATCAAGTTACAGAAAAAACGGCAAGGTAGGCCTCTTTAATTTTTGTTGGGCAGATGATGGCACAATCTCGGGGGATTCCTCCTGGCTACTGCTACCTGCTTGGTCGCCTAAAAACAGGTTTTTGGAGAAGATAAGTAGAGACTTGAGGGCTACCCATGACCCAAATTTGGCCATGCACATGGTACAATCCAACCATGCACGATACAACTGACTGGGGGTTATAAACACAGGATTTTCCCAAGTTTTTTGATTGAATATAAAAAATTCAATCAAATATAAAAATTCGATTGAACAATTTTATCGATCAAATTTTTCATATTCGATCGTTTGATAAATTCGAATTCGAGGGGTTTTAATTTGAAAAAAATTCAATGGTCGAATAATTTGAGGGTTAATTAACCCTTAGTAAATCTGCCCCTATGTGTCAAAAGATATAAATCTCTGTGAGCCATCAAATTATATTCAAGGAAAGGCTCTTCTATGACTCTTCTATATGTCTCTTCTATTTAGGATCTAAATATATATATATATATATATATATATATATATATATATATATATATATATATAACTAGAATCTTACAAATACACAAAATATAAGAAGTTTTTGTTATAAATATTCATCATTATAATGTAGTCTCAGGCTTTTGAACCGTCTACTTTTACATGTGGAAAAAGAAGGAGCAATCCAACTTTGGGGGATTGGCTTATGCACCACTGATTTTTAATAGCATCCTGATCCATTTTATAGAAGTCCTGCCAGCGCGTTACATCTAAAAGCAACATCAAGACTAATACTGGGGGAAAAGTATATTTTCCCCCTCTATTTGAGAAATTGTTTATAGATCTTTTTCAAATTCATTATTTATTCGGATTCTGCAACTGATTCAGTAGGGGATGTTCAAGAAGTTAAAAGAGTGGAAAATGCTATAATTTCTAAGATGGGAGCATTTTCTACATTTGGGCCACTGACACATGTAGTACAGCCGCCCCACGATTAATCTGCTCTGATTGCTCTCCCACCAGCAATAATGTAAATCACTGTAGGAAAAACAAAAACTGCTTTGGCTCTCCAAAGTCAATGTAGGTTCCATGCTGTTCTGGATCATATGATGGGGGAACGGTGTCAGAATTGGGTGTATGGGTCCTACAGTGGCTGCCTCCTCAGGCCCCCAACCTCGCAGGTCCCCAACCCAATTGCAACCCTTCTCACCCCAGAGTCCACCACCCAGAAAAACCTGCCCCTACTGCACATGCAAATTTACCTTTTCCTTGCCCCAGCAGGATAAGTGGTCCTGGCTCAGCTGGGCCCATGAGGTCCTGGGGCCAACAGTTTTTTTTTTCTGGTGCCAGATTGACCCAGTCCAACCTTGTTGAGGGGTGCACAAATTTACCCCAAATTGCTTTCTGTGCATAACCAAACTTATCTTATAGTCTGTAACAAAAAGGTGAAATGTAATAAATTGGGGCTGCATGTGTAGCTTTTTACTAGGGATGCACCGAATCCACTATTTTGGATTCGGCCGAACCCCCGAATCCTTCCCGAAAGATTTGGCGAATACCGAACCGAATCCGAACCCTAATTTGCATATGCAAATTATGGGTGGGAAGGGGAAAACATTTACTTCCTTGTTTTGTGCCAAAAAGTCCTGTGATTTAGCTCCCTGGCCCTAATTTGCATATGCAAATTAGGATTCGGATTCGGTTCGGCCAGGCAGAAGGATTCGGCCGAATCCGAATCCTGCTGATAAAGGCTGAATCCTGGCCAAATCCTGGATTCGGTGCATCCCTACTTTTTACTAGTTAACATACTATGTAATTACTGTCTCACTAGAAGCCCCGATGGACAACTTGTACCCCTCCAGATGTTCTCAAACTCCAGATATGGAATCCATTATCTATAAACCCATTATTCAGAAAACTCCAAATTACAGGAAGGCTGTGTCCCATAAACTCAATTAAATCCAAATTTATTATTATTAGCATGTATTTCTATAGTGCCAACATATTGCGTAGCGCTTTATAACCCTTTTTTTTTTATTATTTCCATTTTCCTATGTAATACTAAAACAGTACCTTGCGCTTAATCCGAACTAAAATATAATTAATCCTCATTGGATTTAAATTATTTTCAAGTAGACTAATCCAAATTATAGAAAGATCCCTGAAAACCCCCTGGTCCTGAGAATCAAAACTAAAAGTCGGCAATTGTAGCTAAACATTGAAAGGCCTCAAATAGGACATGGCAAGATATGGGACAATCACATCATCAATCATTTTAGCTCAGACGTAAAAGAAATTGAGGAGTTCAGGCAGAGTTAAACTCTTCTATATTCCCACAGGTGGGGGTGAAGTTGTCTTCTCAGATATATTTAAGTTTCTTAAGAATATGAATCCACGACAATCACCTGAAATGTTCGAAGCATATTTATTTTAGGTATAAATGTTCCTTTCACAATCCATCTCCCCACCATATATTCCAGACGTCAACCACTGCTTTCACATCCCACAAAAATAAGAAGTGCAGCAAGTCAGTGCCAGAGAATTCTCATAAAATTCTATTCAGAGAAGAATGGTTTCATTTGATTGATCCTGTTATTAATGCAAGAGGAACAAAGCTAATCCTTTATTAATAAAACGGACAACCTCATGTTTGGAGAACGTTCTTAACCAGCCCCCTGATGGCCATTACAAGTACTGCTTAGATTCCATTCAAAACAATATGAGAAACACATGTCCGTTCTTCGGCAAAACTCGCAAATAAAAGAGAACTCCAACAAAAATACAAGGAGAAAATGATGAGTCAGACTGCCCAGTTAGAGAAAATGAAATAAGATTTGAATGCCAGCAAGTCTATAAGGAGCAGGCTGGGCATTGTGACGTTCCTCCATGACCTGAGCCCTTGGCATTTAATATCTTAGTAGATAAATCTCTTTATTTTCAGCTGTAATATACACAAATGACTTTCAGAATTTATTAGGTTTTATAAAGCGCCAACATATTCTGTTTTACAGAAACTGTTCATCATTGACATGGCTCCCTGCCACAGTGGCCCTCCAATCTAAAGAGTCAAACAACCTGCCTATATTATATTGAACTATGGGAGTAAACAGACACAGAAAACATGCAAACTCCCTTGCTGAAACTGAACCCGAGGACCCTACAATGTGCCACTATGCTGTGCATTGCAGATACCCTAAGTCACTGTTCTTATAGAGCAGTGGTTCTCAACCTTCCTAATGCTGTGACCCCTTAACCTCATGTTGTGGTGACCCCCAAACCATAAAATATTAAAATATTTTCGTTGCCAGCCCAGAGCGGATTGTTAGGAAAGTACAGGAGACAGGGTGGCTACATAAAGGTTTGTTTTTTCGTGCGTAGTGTAGCAAAAACTTTTTGCCACACCCCAATAACCATGTTAATTTTACAAATTTTAAATGGCCAGGGAGAGCTGTATGGCAGTCCCTACTAAGGGGATATATAAAGTTGTAGTGCAACTGGCTTCCCTATACAGGTTACTGAATTATAACTCCCAGCACCAACACCCGGATAGATACAACCTTGCCCCAGGGCTAGTGGGGAGAGAGATGAACCTGCTCCTGGAACCACGTAAAGGACCCCTGTGAACGGGTCATTCGACCCCCAAAGGGGTCCCCAACCCCCAGGTTGAGAACCACTAGAACATGTAATTTCTTATATAACATGCTCATAGTTATTTAGTTAAGTTGGGTTGAAAAAGCACAAACGTTCATCGGGTTCAACCCCCCTAAATGAAACATAGCGTCAATACATACAAATACAAATACACACACACCCCAGCCCCTCCATACCATACCCATGGGATGAAATACCGGCTGATCGATCAGAAAACCCCAAAGTCGGCATGTGTATGGCCCCCTTTACAAAGTTTCCCTTTCATAGATAACTCTTGGTGGGTCTTCAGAAAGCAAATAATCAGAAGAAGTTATAGAGCAGGGAAAAAAATCCCATGAATGAAAAACGCATGCAATATACACCAGTTACCAACTCAAGCACAAATCCTAAAGATATATGGCTAAAGACTTACATAAATGGAATATTAAAGATGCCAATAGCCGTTCTTTAGACTTTAGAATTGGCAGCTTATATACCCATGTAGCGGGGCTTCCAACAGGGCTCCCAGATTGATATTTGCTCAAAAATCAGCCAGTTATTGACCTGGAGTTGACGGGCATATCGAGGAAAGATCCGTTCATTTGGCGACCTCCAAATGAGCAGATCTAAGTGTATCACCATCTTAAAGGGCAAGGAAAGTGTAAAATAGAATAAGGGTAGAAATGGTGTATTTTGTATACTAAACATAAACATGAACTTACTGCACCACAAGCCTAATCAAACAAATGATTTATGCTTTCAAAGTTGGCCACAGGGGGCTGTCATCTTGTAACTTTGTTATACATCTTTGTCTGACACTGGCACTGCACATGCTCAGTATGGTCTGTGCTGCTTAGGGATCGTCATAAATGATCAAAAAACAAAGCTGCTTGAGTTCTGCATGGCTGGTAAGTAAGGCAGGGGCTCCCCCTGCTGTTCATAAGTATGATTGTTTCCCTGTCAAAATTTAGGGACCGTCTAACAATTCCTATTTTTTTCCTAATTTCACTGCATACAGTCAGGTTTCTTATAAAAACGGTACACATTTTTTAATTAAAGTATAATGAAGATATATTTCTTTTTCATTAAAGAAAAGTAAAAATTGGATTTTATTTCTTTGCCTTTCCTTGCCCTTTAAGAGTGGATAGCGTAAATACTTTACTGTGGAAGTTCCACCTTGTGTTACAGGCAGAACATTAAGAAGAAGATATAATATTGGTAAAGGAATGGCAGGAAAGTCTACAAGCCAGCAACCACATCACCAAATAAAACATATCATAAAATATAGTATTTCCGAGCAGCCATCATTGCCAGTATATAAAGGTAGGTGTCTATAAGACAATACAAAAACTACTTCTAAGCCAATATTACTAATGTTTAATAAAGGCAGGTAGGGATCGGTGAGCAAATCCGACTGCTAGTAATGGGCATAAATTAGCCATCAAGCAACATCTTACCTTTTGAAAGAAATCTTCCCCGCTTTTTCCTTTTCCTTCAGCAGCGGCTGGAAATAAAAGCATACAAGTTTTTAGTAAAAAGAAAGGGTCACATGTAAATGCCAGTAAAATAATTCATGCATTAACATTTTTAGGAAGCAGCTACACATGAATAATTAACCACATTCAATGGGTGAAACCTCAGTAAATTCACTATTAAAGGGGTTGTTGACCTTTTAGTATGACGTAGAGCAGTGGTTCTCAACCTTCCTAATGCTGTGACCCTTTAATACAGTTCCTCATGTTGTGGTGACCCCCAACCATAAAATATTAAAATATTTTCATTGCCAGCCCAGAGCGGATTGTTAGGAAAGTACAGGAGACAGTGTGGCTACATAAAGGTACCTTGCCCCAGGGCTAGTGAGGAGAGAGATGAACCTGCTCCTGGAACCCCGTAAGGGACCCCTGTGAAAGGGTCATTCGACCCCCAAAGGGGTCGCCGACCCCCAGGTTGAGAACCACTGATGTAGAGAGTGATAACCCGAGACCATTTGCAATTAGTTTTCATGTTTTATTATTTGTGGTTTTTGAGTTATTTAGCAGCTATCTAGTTTGCAATTTCAGTCCAAATTATCCTAGAAACCATGCACTGATTTGAATAAGAGACTGGAATATGAAAACAAGGAGGCCTGTAATAATAACTAAATTATATTTACACAAATAGTATTCACAATATAACTGGCCAACAGCCTTATAAGCAATACTGTCTTCATCACTGATATATATTTGTAGCACATTTTTTAAATACAAGAAAAATCCACCACAAAAGTAATATCCAGTTGAATAAAATATATATATATAAAAAAAGGGTATCCTCACAAGATACTGGGAAAAAAATCTGTGTTGTACATATAAAAAATTCCTGTTGTTTGTAAAGGCATCTACCCGTTTAACACTTCCACATAAAACTCTTTTAGGAAGATTCCTTATTTTGACGCAGCTTCAGGTCTTCTGAAATGTTGTGTTTCCTTAATTCAAAATTGCAGATAAACACACACACAACACACACACACACATACAGTAGTTGCTTTTATTGGGCAAAAACCCACCTTGGACGCCAAGAAATCTCTCCTAAAAGATTAAGCAAACAAGTCTAAAGATCATAATGACCTGCAAAGTTGCCTGGAAAAAGTAAAAAAAAAACCTGTGCGAGTTCACAGTAAAATGCCATTCCAACGGCATGAAAAGTGGAGACAGATTAATTGCTAAATTTAGTGATAAAGAAATAACTGGAGTTGGCTCCGGATATCTTAATCGCCAGTCATGTCCGACATGAAGTCTAGGGTTTGTGAGTTGAGCAATCATTTTGGCTTCAACCATGACCGAGCAGAAGCTGCTATCATTGATAATAAATAATTTAATTTGAAATATAATAGGGATGCACCGATTCCAATATTTTAGGATTCTGCCACATTCCGAACCGAATCTGAACCCTAATTTGCACATGTAAATTAGGGGGAAAGAGAACCTAGCACGCACGGTTAAGACATTTTTGAATGTCTTTGTGTTTTGCAGAAAAAAAACTTCCGTAATATTTTTTGATTGGGATTCAGTTCAGCCAGGCACTTGGAGTCGGCCAAATCGAAAACCTGCAGAAAAAGGCAGAATAAATCCTTGATTTGGTACATCTCTAAAATATAATACAGTTTTATTAAACATTTAGATGATATTTGTTTTTAGAATTAGACGATGTATTCTGTGTCTGCAAAATAGCTCTTTCAAAGACATTCAAAGTCCTGTGCACCCACAAAAAGGCAATGTAGAGATTCTCCTATACCTGCCAGTGATTGACAGAACACAATGCAGGGAAATAGGCACAAGTTACCCCATTACACAAAAGATGCTGAACTTATTAGAGCTGGTGATCCTCACCCAGTGGCTCGTGAGTAACATGGTTCCTACCAACGTTGATCTCAGTAGCCTCAAAACAGGTGTTAATTTCTCAATTCCTGATTTGGAGGCAAGTTTTGGTGTAAAAAAAAAAAAAAAAAAAGGCTGGAGACCCCATATTGGAGCAACAGACACCCTTCTGTAGAAGCACTCCTCAACATGCAGTCTTGGCAGTGTCCAAGTCCAGTTCCAGACAAAGTCGTATGGAGCCTCTATATAGCAAGACCTTTTTTATAAGGAAGCACAATGGTCTTCGCAGTGCCAAAATGTGCTCCTTATAAGATACATCTTCGAATTGTCTCAAACCTTGAAATTAGAGCCACTTGGACTCACTGCCAACTCCAAAGGAGAAACAACTACTTTCAGAAGAAGACAACTGAATGCTCCTTGAAGATCTAGCTGGCAGATGATTAAGAGAGTACTCATACATCTCTACCTGCTGTTGACAAAGACTTCCAAGTGCTCCCCTTTTGTAGCCGCAACAAAGTTCACTCTCTTGAAGGCATCACAGACTTTCCTTTACTTTATTGTTCATTGTTGGTAGAGTGCCAAGTTGCCATTTAGTTTGAAACATCAATTCTTCTAATTAGATACTATTGGCTTAGAAAAGGAGCAATACCTCACTAATAGATACCAGACTAGAGGAAATACTTGTATAGAAAAAGAAATGAATGACTGAGTCGTTGCTGGCATACTTTGCTCTTGAAATAGTCTTGAAGTTTTTATAGTCACAAACATTAACACCATATTGGAGCTACCAGCAGTTTAGAGAATACCCCCCTCCCCAGTGTGTAACTGATTCAATTCTGATACCATGGCAACGGGGCCCCGCACTGTTTTGTTTAGACGGAGCCAATCACTGCTGAAAATGATTTATGATCACTCACAGGAAAATGTAAGAGTGTGCACATTAAACATGATTTCAAACATGTGTTGGATTTCTTTACTCTACAGAGCTTCACCGTGAAGGGGAAAATGAAGATAGAGTTTCTAAGGCTTCAAAGGCAAAGCATAATATTATAGGCATTACATTTTTTTGGGTGTCAGGGGACAGCGCCAACACTTAGGGGAAAAATCTCGAGATTAATTTTGTACAATTTAACAAAAATAATGGGCTCTTCATGAAAAAATTCCAGTTGAAATAGATTGTCACAATCAGGTTGGTGATTCCACAATTCACACTTGGGGTGACGGTGGAGGGACCGAACTTGGGAGTAGCTTCACAGAAGTTGGATTTATAGCACCCTGTCAATTTAACAGAAGATTCTCTTTAGGTCTACTGTTAACAAATAGCCTGAAAAGACACAGTACAATTGATAGCAAACAGAGACCCCTTCAGCTTTGTGGCCTTCTAAGGTCGGTTGTTTCATAAAGGGATCCTGTCATGGGGGAAAAAAATTTTTTCAAAATGCATCAGTTAATAGCGCTGTTCGAGAAAAATTCTGCATTGAAATCCATTTCTCAAAAGAGCAAACAGATGTTTTTATATTTCATTTTGAAATCTGACATGGGGCTAGACATATTGTCAATTTCCCAGCTGCCTCAAGTCATGTGACTTGTACTCTGATAAACTTCAATCACTCTTTACTGCTGTACTGCAAGTTAGAGTGATATCACCCCCTCCCTTTCCCCCACCCAGCAGCCTAACAAAAGAACAATGGGAAGGTAACCAGATGTCCCACTGCGTACTATTCAGTTACACTGAGAAGGAAAAACAACAGCCTGCCAGAAAGCAGTTCCCTCCTAAAGTGCTGGCACAAGTCACATGACCGGGGCAGCTGGGAAATTGAGAATATGTCTAGTCCCATGTCAGATTTCAAAAATGAATATAAAAAAATCTATTTGCTCTTTTGAGAAATGGATTTCAGTGCAAAAGTCTACTGGAGCAGCACTGTTAACGCATGTTTTTCCATGACAGTTTCCCTTTAAGTCAATGGTAGGAGTCACAGGTAACTTCAGGTTATGTTCATTTGATTTAAGAGGACCCTGTGTATACCTGAAAGGGTAGTACAGGTATGGGATCCATTATCCGGAAACCCATTATCCAGAAAGCTCAGAATTATTAAATGGCTTGCTCTATTTTATCCAAAATAATCAAAATTTTGGAAAATAATTTCCTTTTTCTCTGCAATAAAAAAAAAAAAACAGTAGCTTACGCTTGATCCCAACTAAGATATAATTAATCCTTATTGGACGCAAAACCAGTCTGTTAAGGTTTAAATGACTGTCTAGTAGATTTTAGGTATTAAGATGCAAATTATGGAAAGATCCATTATCCCAAAAAACCCAAGGTCCCAAGATATACCTATCCGGAAAACCCATAATTTAGAAAGATCTGAATTACAGAACGGTGGTCACCCATAGACCACCGTTCTAAATATTAATAAAAACATTTTTTAAAATGATTTCCTTTTTCTGTGTAATAAAACAGTAGCTTGTACTTGACCCAAATTAAGATATAATGAATCCTTAGTGGAGGCAAAAACAGCCTATTGGGTTTATTAAATGTTTATATGATTTTGTTTTTTTTTTTTAGTAGCCTTAAGGTCCAAATTATGGAAAGATCCATTATCCAGAAAAACCCAGGTCCCAAGAATTCTGGTTAACAGAAAAGGAATTTTTCCCATTTAAAGTCAAAATGATTCAAACAGAGTTTGTAGCTTTTGACGTTGTCCCTATTATCTTTGCATGTGGGGTATTTGGAATTGCCCCCACTGTCTTGGAAGAAAGGCTATTTCTAGGGTTTATTTTCTTTAAACTGGGGTGATTTTAGAAGTGAGTAAAGAAAAGCCTAGAATACCCCAGTAAATGCACTTTGGGTAGACATATTCAGCCTCTTCTCTCCTTTAGATTCACTCATTTCAATTTTGAACGAAATGTAATTTTCTTGCAATTTTCCTTTCAGTGGTCTGCCATATACAGTTTCAGCACAAGGTATTACAAATCATATTGAATTACAGACATGCCGTCCAATAATAACAGCCACTGGTTGAAACAGGTGTTAACCATTAATCCACCCACAGGACCAGAGTCGGGTTATCTATCGGAAGAGTTCTGGCCCAAATTGTATGCGTGGTATCAAATAGGACAAATAAATCTCTAATGCAGGAAGCTCACTGGTCCAGTTTTCCATGCAACTTTCAGTAAACTCTTAAATCCAATGTCGGGATTAAATGAACAACAGGAGTGTTTGTGAATGCGTTGGGCACAACGGATCGGTGCAAAGTGGAGAATCAAGTCGAAGTTCTAGCACTGGTGGAGACACTTCATGGAAGCCTTCAAGGACTGCCCCAAGGCCACCATTGCCGAGACACCTGAATAGTTTAGAAATGTTACGAAAACAAATAAAACATTCTTCTTAAAGGGGTGTTTCACCTTTAAGTTAGCTTTTAATATTTTATGGAAAGGCTAATACTAAGCAACTTTTCAGTTGGCCTTCATAATTTATTTGCTACGGCTTTTTTGTTTTAATTATTTTGCCTTCTTCCGACTCTTTCCAGCTTTCAAATCTAAAAAAAAACTCTAAAGCTACAAATGTATTGATATTGCTACTTTTTATTACTCTTTCTCCTCTTTTATTCATATTCCAGTCTCTGATTCATATCAATGCATGGTTGCTAGGGGAATTTGGACCCTGGCAACTAGACTGCTGGAACTACAAACTGGAGAGCAGCTGAAAAATCGAAACTCAAAAACTATAAATAATACAAAATGAAAACCAGTTGCAAATTGTCTCAGAATATCATTTCATGCTAAAACGCCTGAGCACAAGAAACAGATCTCTAGGTTATCTATAGGTGCCAGACAATTAAAAAAAAATTATATATATTGTATATAAATAAACACATTTATTCTTCACGAGACATGGAGTGCTGGCCCTTCTATTGATATGAATAAGTGACATATGGCTACAGCACCCTGCAGTTGGACTAAATCTGGTAAGAGTGCAGACACTGAGAGACATATATATATATATATATATATATATACATATATACATATATATACATATATATATATATACATATATACATATATACATATATATATATATATATATATATATATATATATATATACACACACACACACATATATATATATATATATATATATATATATACACACACATATATATATATATATATATATATACACACACATATATATATATATATATATATATATATATATATATATATATATATTCTAGTATAAAAGGTAGGGATGCACCGAATCCACTATTTTGGATTCGGCCGAAGCCCCGAATCCTTCCCGAAAGATTTGGCCGAATACCGAACCGAATCCGAACCCTAATTTGCATATGCAAATTATGGGTGGGAAGGGGAAAACATTTTTTACTTCCTTGTTTTGTGCCAAAAAGTCCCGTGATTTAGCTCCCTGGCCCTAATTTGCATATGCAAATTAGGATTCGGTTCGGCCAGGCAGAAGGATTCGGCCGAATCCTAACCCTGCTGATATAGGCCGAATCCTGGCCGAATCCCGAACCGAATCCTGGATTCGGTGCATCCCTAATAAAAGGGATTCACACCAGTGCAGTCCATCCTTGCAGGGGAATAGACTATGCCCAATATAAACAGGAATCTCTGTCCTTTGTGTGTCTAATGTCACTTTAGAAACATTAGCCAGAAGATCCCTGGCAAATACTTCACTTTACTGAAAAATCCCCTGGCCCACAATCTTTGGAGATTTTCTAGGGATATGGCATCTAGGGACTATTTGTGTCCAACTAAACCCATAGTCTATACACAGAGATCCCATAAATCTATGGCAGTATAGGTATCCCCTGTACTGAGCACAATTCAGCAGGAACAGCCCCTAAATTTGCTCATAGTCTGTACAGAGATCCCATAAATCTATGGCAGTATAGGTATCCCCTGTACTAAGCACAATTCAGCAGGAACAGCCCCTAAGTT
>CM044443.1:10623543-10635124 GCA_024363595.1 Xenopus borealis | reverse complement strand
ACATGTCTCATGCCATACATATAGCACTGCCTAGATATCAAAAATGAGAGTTTTTTTACATGTACATTTAATACATGTAGCTCTTTAGCAGAAAACCCTTTGCCATTATCCTTTATTCAACATCTGGAAAAAAAGGAGCCCTACCAATAAATAAACTACATGTTTCCTTTAACAAAAGCAACCCAGACTTAAAAGCCCATATAGTTTTAACATCCTATAACATACAAGTTCAAGAGTTTAAGATGCTTAAAATTACAGACTTATGAGTCATTACAACAAACATGAGGCTAAACAAGTCAGAATTGTGCCGCCTAAAACCTCTACAGCCCCTATGCAATTTCATGGTTACTTGAGCGCCTGGAAGTGCCAGAGTGTCACCCGGATAAAACAACATACCTAAAAATATTTGACTGGATAGAAATCAGCAAAATCAGCAGTTATTCCCACGTATTTGCTTTTTTTGGTGAAGCGAGCGTATTTTTTTTCCCCCGGAGCAGCTTCAAACATCTGGAAGTAGTCAGACCTTGTGTTCTGCAGCCATTCACCTTTCCTCGCAGATGTCCAGAAGAATCCAGTGTACTATTTTCCAAAGGATATTTCCTTCTCTGGCATCGAAACAGATCGTATCTAAAAATAGGGAATTCGCTCGGCGCTGTAACAATCACTTCCTGGACAGTGAAATAATATTTCAAATTCCGGTTAGCATTTTCACTTTTATTTAAGGGGGGGAGGGTCTTCCTTTGTTTCCATCCCAATTCTTTTTGATCATCCTTAGCTGTGATATCTCCCGGTAGCATTGTGTTGGAGGAATACTGCTTTCTAACACTGCTCTACGGTCCGTAATAGACTTTTTCATCTACAGCCAAGGACATCAAGTCTAGATCAGTAAACAGGTTCAATCCTTTGTAGCTGGATGCTCAATGGATTATCCAATAACAGGTTTCTCTGTTCATTTATGGCCCTTTTATAAGCTTTACTTTATTAATTTGGTGTTGAATGATGATGTAATTGCCTGGAACCCGATGACATCATCACATTCATTTTTAGAACAGTAAGCAAATATAATTCCAATAATTCCACTGACCTAGAATCCAGTAACTCCAATGATAAAAGTTCACGTCCCCCACTGGGGCCCAGCTCAAAGTCAAGATCCAATTTACAGTCTTGCATACATCTGAAACTATAGTTCAATCACTATTACGCCATGTTTTTATAGGCCAAGGAGACCCAACTCAATTGTCCATGTGCTTTTTATTATAAATGCTCTAATTTTCTCCCATGCTCTATTTAAATTGGCTCAACCATTACCACTGCTGCCTTGCAGCTCTGAGATCCCGAATCCCTCAAATGAGCCATCTACAGGGAGCTTACGAGTTCTACCATCGCCCACATGGAATTTATCCTACACTCAAAAAGTGTATAATCAGGATACTTGGAAACAGTTATCCTAATTGCTCAGGACCCTGAGGTTTTCTGGATAACCAATCTTCTGAAATGTGGATCTTCATACATTAAAGGGCAAATTTACTATTATTCCCTAATTCGAGGGCTAAAAATTTGGCCGAAATTCGATACGCATTCGACTATCTAATGCTTATCGAATAGTTTTAGGCAATTTTTTACTTGGATATTCGATTTCTCAATGAAATCGTACGATCGAATACTGATCGTTCGATTTCATGAAAAAAATCGTAAAATTTCCTTCGAGCTCTCGAAAAATTCGTACGATTCGAACGATCAAGGCGTTCGATCGTACGAATGGTATTCGAGCAGGTCTTTCAAAAGAAAGACTATGGGAGGGTTCCCATAGGCTTCTATTGCAATTCGGTTGGTGCAATCTGGCGAAGTAGGCAGTAGAATAAAATTTTAAACTTAAAGTCCTTCGATCATAAAATGGTTGAATTATCGAATATCCGATCATTCGATACACTCGAATTTTGCGTATTCGATGATCGAAGTGGCCAAATTTGCATATTCGAATATCCGGAAAAATCGTACGATCGGAATTCGATCGAACTTCGATCTATTCACGTGAATTTCGTAAATCTGCCCCTAAGTCTATTAGAAAATCATGTACACATTAAATAAACCCAATCGCTGTTTTGGTTTCCAATGAGGATTAAATATATCTTAGTTGGGATCAAGTTTTCAAGAGAAAAGAGGGAAATAAATAATAAATTGGAGTATATAAAATGGAGTATATGGGAGATTGGAGCTTTCTGGTTAACAAGTTTCCGGATAACAGATCCCACAGCTGTATGTGTAGTCAAGGTAAGGCCATGGTATGATCCAGTGGGGTAAGGACTGACGATGAGCAATCTTTTAAAGGGTTAGTTCACCTTCGAGTTAGTATGTTATGGAATGGCTAATTCTAAGCAACTTTTAATTTAACCTTCATTGTTTCATTTTGATGTTTTTTAATCATTTGCCGTCTTCTCACTCTTCCAGCTTTCAATAGAGGGACACTGACCCCATGTAAAAATCAAATGATCTGCAAGGCTACCCATTTATTATTAATGCCACTTATTACTTCTCTTTCAATTCAGTCCTTCTCCTATTCATACTCCAGGCTTTTATTCATAGCAATGTGTGGTTGCTCGGATAATTAGGACCTGTGGGATAGCAGGTATAGTAGGGAGAGATGGTGCCTATAGTAACAGTGGATAATAGTCTCTGGGAAGGGAGTGTGACTGTGGGATAGCAGGTATAGTAGGGAGAGATGGTGCCTATAGTAGCAGTGGATAATAGTCTCTGGGAAGGGAGTGTGACTGTGGGATAGCAGGTATAGTAGGGAGAGATGGTGTCTATAGTAACAGTGGGATAATAGTCTCTGGGAAGGGAGTGTGACTGTGGGATAGCAGGTATAGTAGGGAGAGAGGGTGCCTATAGTAACAGTGGATAATAGTCTCTGGGAAGGGAGTGTGACTGTGGGATAGCAGGTATAGTAGGGAGAGAGGGTGCCTATAGTAACAGTGGATAATAGTCTGTGGGAAGGGAGTGTGACTGTGGGATAGAAAAAAACATTGTTTTTAGCCAACAAGCAGCCACTTATAGATTGGGATATAACAATTCCATTATCATTAAAAAATAACCAACACATCACAGTTACTGGTCCTCCGTTGTGTAAATAAATTGGCATAAGAGATAGGACTAATGGCTACTTAAGGTCCTGCCTTATGTTCAATAAATTCACCATACTTGTAGATGAAGCACTGCAACGCTCAGCCAACTGCAGTAAAACTGCTCTAAAATTACTCTACATAGATGACTAGTTCAAGCAAATCCTTCTTCAATTTGGGTTCTACCATTAGGACTTTTTTTGTCCTCAGGTTTGTTGCCCGCAGGTTTCAGCCTGAATGGCCTTCACGGAAGGTTTCTAGGAGAGCAAAGTAGTCCTCCGTCCGATTCCCCAGAGGCTGGTTCCCCCCCATTGGCCCATTCATGTGAAACCCCTCTGTCCGCATGCGTCTACTTTACACACCAACATTCTACTCTCACTGTTCCTCAACTCAACAGAGTAGCACTTTTACATTTAGCAGTTCTCTGTAAAGCCCCGAACCCTCCTGATTCCACTGAAATATTATAGTCAAGCAAATGTATTCAGTCTTCATGGCTACAAAGCAAAAACACATCTGTTCATAGACTGCCCAGACTTTTATTCACTAAATTGGAAACAGAGGCTGAAACCCAACCATCATCCAACCAACTCAACGTCTGTCCGCAGCCGCTTGCAAGCGAAAAAAGTGTTATTTCTCGAGATTCTTTACGACGACCCAGCTTATTTCCCTTAAGAATCTATCACAGTGGGTATAGCTCTAAATTGTGCATGTAAGCGTTTTGTAAATTCTCTGCGCTTATATTAAAAGGAGTTTGAGTGAATTGAGATCTATTCTAATCCAAATCATTTTTAAACCCTAGATACAGATTACATTGGTTTATTCAATCAACCGTATTTGATGGAAATCCGTTATCCCGTGTTTAGATCATTTGA
Source organism: Xenopus borealis (assembly GCA_024363595.1). Taxonomy (NCBI): domain Eukaryota; kingdom Metazoa; phylum Chordata; class Amphibia; order Anura; family Pipidae; genus Xenopus; species Xenopus borealis. The sequence goes on along the minus strand of CM044443.1, from coordinate 10,631,133 downwards.
AATGAATCAGTTGAGTTCAGATACAGATCAGGCAAAAACAAGTCGGAAGCATCTAGTCACTTGTTTAATGGTTGAATAATGAATATTCCATTACTCCTAGCGGGTATAGGTTCCGGCCCAGACCAAATCAATCCTTGTTATGTCCAGACACAAAAGCACATTCCAATAAAACTTGCTCTAGTTAAAGGGGGGTTGACTTTTAGAATGTTCTAGAATGTTGCATTTCTAGAAACTTTATAATTGGTTTTCATTATTTGCTTTTTTTTTATTTTTTTTATAGTCGTTGCCTTACTCTTAAGCCTCTTTCCAGCTTATAAATGGGGGTCACTGACCCCAGCAGCCAAAAACTATTGCTCTGTGAGGCTACAATTTATTCTTCTTTGTTTTACAGGTATGGGACCTGTTATCCAGAAGGCTGGGGACCTGGAGTTTTCCGGATAACTGATCTCTCGGTAATTTGGATCTTCATACCTTAAGTCTACTAGAAAATCACATAAAAATTAAACTGAACAGGCTGGTTTTGCCTCCAATAATGATTAATTCTGTCTCAGTTGGGATCAAGTACAAGCTACTGTTTTATTACTACAGGGAAAAAGATTATTTGATTAAAATGGAGTTTATGGGAGATGACCTTCCTGTAATTTAAAAAAAAAAAAAAAAAAAGGCGAGCAAAAACATCCCGGGGGCCAAATAAGGGCTGTAATTGTCTATTTGGTAGCCCCTATGTGGACTGGCAGACTACAGGAGACTCTGTTTTTGAATTCTAGTCTTTTGAGGCAAGTTTTAGTAGCTTAAAAACCAAATTATACTACGAAATAGAGTCTTTGGTAGTAGATTTGGTTTTTAGGGCTGGGGCAGACAGGGAGATTCGGGAAGATTCTGTTGCCTGGTGATTAATCGCAGACGACAATCTCCCCGAACTGCCTTCTCCCTGTCCGCCGCTTGTTTAAATGAAAAAGCGCCAGCGCTGATACATACGCGGTGCGGCGATTTCCGGAATCGCCCGAAGTTTCCTCACGAAGTAACTTCGGGCGATTCCGGAAATCTCTGCGTATGTAAGGTTTTCATATTTACAATATAGACACAATGCCCCAACAGTGACTTGCACTATCCACAATACAAACCATTGAATCTTTATTACTTCTTAATTCCAGCCACTTTCAGAATGGTCAGTTCTAATCAATATTTCAAATGTTCTTCATCATTTCTTATAGTTCTTTTTTTTTAATCACGCCTCTTTCCGGCTAAAAAAACCAAATGCTCTATAAGGCTACAAATTTATTTTTATTGCTACTTTTTATTTTATTCCTGAACTTTCTGTACCCAAGCAACCAGATTGCTGAAATTGCAAAGTTGTTAAATAAAATACTAAATAACTCAAAAGCTACAAATAATGGAAAATGAAAACCAATAGCAAATTGTCTCAGAATATCTCACTCTACATCTTACTAAAAGCTAATGGAAAGATGAACAACCCCTTTAATTTTTAGGGTAACAAGATGATTAATGTATGTTCTTGATCATTGGGGCGGTAGAAGTATGGGGCAAATTCACTTAAGTGCGGAAATTCTCTTGCAACGCCTTCGCCGCAATTCGCGGATTGGGGCAGGGCTTGGGTGGGCGGAGCCCAGGTGGTCCCGACAATTTTGTTGTGCGGGGCCCCGTGATTTCTAATGGCGGCCCTGGGCGTGATGGTACGAAGTTGCACTAGTCTAGCGAATTTTTGGTCAGGGACACTTAGCAAATCGGCAAAGGTACGAAATTACATCACACTGGCGAATTAGCGCTAGCGTTGGACGCTTTGCACTTTAGTGAATTTGCCCCTATGTGTATAGATTTAATCTAGTATATGTATATATATATATATCCCAATTTATGATTGTATTGGCATGTCTCATTCTGTTCCCTCTAGGGATGCCAGGATTCGGCCTTTTTCATCAGGATGTGTCTGGCCGAACCAAATTCTAATTTGTATATATAAATTAGCGGTAGGAAGGGAAATCACATGACTTTTCATCACAAAACAAGCAAGTGAAAAAAAGTTCATGCTTTTTCCTCTCCTGACGCTAATTTGCATTTGTAAATTAGGATGAGCAATTGGTTCGATATTCGGCAGAATCTTTCACAAAAGAGTCTGGAATTCCACGTTTGGATTCGGGCATCCCTAATTCTCTATTTATTCCTTAGATATATTCCAAAAGCAAATTAAAGTTAAAAAAATGTGTTTATTAATCAAAAATTAAAATAGGCATACAGACAGAATGCCTATGACTAAGTACCAGGGGGGTTCGAAACGCGTAAGGCGGAATAACAATTGGTCTGTATTTTAATTTTTGATTAATAAACAAACTTTTTTAACTTTAATTTGATTTTTGGAATATATCTAAGGAATAAATAGTTTGTGCCTCTGGAACTGGGGGCTATTCCAATTAATCATGGCCCATTAGATTGGCCACAATTGATTGCAGTATGGTGGTGCTACTATCCCTAATTCTCTCACACATATCTTCTTGGTGCAAATAGACAAAAAAAAAGGTAAGTCAAGTGCTTTTTTGTAGATCATAGAAATAAAAGCCCCCTTTATGAACGTATATTTTAAGTCACTTGTGGCTTTTGTTGTTTAATTAAATTTAAAAGCACTTGAAAATGTCCTAAACTCTGTGTTCTAAGAAAAGATTTCCATGTTTATTCTTGGATTTCATGTGCGGCAATATAAATGTGTTTTTTTTTCATTATTCTTTGGCCTTGTTTAGCGCACGGTTTCTGTTCATTTTCTAAAAGGAATCATAAACAACATCCTGACAGCTCCTAATCTAGTCTGGCAATTAATTGGAGACCCAAACTCCATATCGGCCCGTAATAATGAACAAGAGGACAATGGCATCTCCTTTCCGGCCAATATCCATTGAGCTCAGACCTCTCCTGCGCCAAAACTTGGAACCGCTTGCCTCTCCCAGAACTGATTTGGAAAGAACGAGGATGAAAAATAAGCCTTGTTCAAATATTTTCTTAAACTTTTATATTCTTTACAGGGCACGGCGCAATTAATCAACTTTAATCACGCGGCGTCCTGCTGAAAATTCCTTGTTAAGTGAATGATTCCTGACAATGTATCCTCTTAAGACACTTGGAAAGCAACCTACAGCCAAACCCATGCATACTTTATTACTATTTCAACTAGAATATCCAAGTTTCCGCCATACAGTGGGAGTGATTTTTTTTAGGGGGAAGTATTGTGGCACATTTTACACTGAATCCAAAACCATTTCGCAATCTGACTTTATAACCGGATAAAATACTTTCCAAACATCTCAGACCTAATACATAGTAAACGAAAACCAGCTGTACAGATACATAAATGTCGGCTCCAGCCGTTGTTCCAGAATGTTCCATACATGAGTTCCAGCTCCTCTATAAAATGATTCTTGAGGCTTTGAAGAGCCATAGTCATGATTGTGGTGTTTTAGCAGTCAGATTCCTTACTGCTGGTAAATGGTTACATAGGAACATATCTAAATTATGCATGGTGTATACAATTTCCCCAGATATTGTCAATTAAGTATGAAGTCACAGAATTATTTATGCATATTCCTTATATGAATACTTTCATTTATATATGAGCTGGAGGTGGCCTTGACTTATGTATTATGCATTAATTTGCAACGCTGTTAAAGTGACCTGCTAAAAACTCAGCTTATCAGCCTCATGATAAAGGATCAGTAGGATAAACTGTGAGCAGCTTATAATACCAGACGCCTGAGTGTAGTCACAAATGTTTATTGCAGTGATCTCCAACCAGAGGCTTGTGAGATGTTGCTCCCCAAGCCCTCGGACGTTGCTCCCCAAGCCCTCGGACGTTGCTCCCCAAGCCCTCGGACGTTGCTCCCCAAGCCCTCGGACGTTGCTCCCCAAGCCCTCGGACGTTGCTCCCCAAGCCCTCGGACGTTGCTCCCCAAGCCCTCGGACGTTGCTCAAAGCAGTTGCTTATTTTTGAATTCCCAGCTTGAAGGCTAGTTTTGGTTGTATAAAAACCAAGTGAACTGCCAAACAGAGCCTCCTGTAGGCTGCCAGTTCACATAGGAGTTACAAAATAGTCAATCACAGTCCTTATCTGGCACCCCCAAGAACTTATTCCATGCCTGTGTTGCTCTCCAAGTCTATTTATAGTTGAATGTGACTCATGGGTAAAAAAATAGGTTGGGGACCCCTGGTCTATTGCATCAATGGATGTGCAATCAGGAGTCATGACATTTTCAGCACCAAAATTTCAGAAGAATACACATGCCTCAAACAGCGTATTCTAAGGCAAATATGATACGTCTTGTAGGTCTTCTAACTCCTTTACTATTTTTTAAGCAAAGCTTACCCAAGAGAACAACCTCACATCTATGGGGTTAAGCACTGAAGGGAAATGTTACTGCCTGGAAGGTATCACCATGGCTATGATGAAAGCAGAATGTAGCCAGAATCTATTCTTTGTCAAGCCACATTAGTCACCAAGTAGAAACGTAAACGTGTGTACAAATACAGTAAATTATTATTTACCTACTTTAGTGCAGATGAAGGAAATAGGCAATTACAACAATGGAACCAGTTTTCTTAAAAGCAAAAGAAAATTAATTTTGTCCTCAGCATTTCAGTGTGCCTCTAGTTTCAAAGATGTTAATGGACATATTCCATGATCCAGTGTCTTCTGGTTTCTAGATCTCAACTACACATCTCTATTTCTTTCTTTGTATTTTTGCCTTTTTTATTTCCTTTAAAGACATTTTTAATCTGATCTTTTGCTTTCATGAAGTGAAAACAATCTGGATACCAAGCTTATAAAGTTTATACAGGGCTTCCTTTAGGACTATAGAGACCAATGCACAACCTGTTGTATATTAAAAGTCACAGAGGAGATCCAATACCACATATAAAGGCAGAAGGCTCATGGCCGAATGCTGTTAAACCAGTCATGGAACACAAGGTGCCTTCATATTTCTTTATACTTTAAAACAGCTGGAACATTATTTCTGCTAACTCTTCTGTTTCAGTAAGTCAAGGGACCTAAGTGGCATCACTAAGCACCAGCTGTAACTGATGACATCACAAAGCAGCAAGTAATTATATCTAGCAACATTCTGTAGTTAATCGACTGCTGTTATGAAGATAATTGCCAGGGACAAGGACTTCAGAAACAGCAGGTGGCCCATTGATGTCCCCTGGAAACCTAAAGTTCCAGGGTCCACAAGGTGCAAGAAAGCCTTGAATGGGGCAACAGTAAATAAGCCCAATATTCAGTTGCAGAAAAGTTGATACTAACCAGCTGCAAAAGCAGCTTACATGTTTTATCTAATAAACATCAACACCATCATAGCAACTCAAAGAAATATTAATTTAAAGAATTGATGGAGCTCATGCAAGCAGTGGTATCTCCTGCAATTTAATGTCTCCACATCGAAAGCAAACATTTAACTGGTTTCTTGAGTTAGCAGACCGGGTGTGATGGATTATTACAGAACAGTCACTACACAGAAAACCCATTCATTATTTAAAAATGTATTTTGTGCATTCAAATACAAAATGAATTATTGGTGCCCTGGAAATTTTTCATCTTGGATAATGTCTCTACAGCTTTACACGTAGCAGATAATATAGTCTATGATGTTTGTACTCTATGTTACCATATGCCAAATCTACTATCTAAGTTGATAGGACAGGAGGTCCAGCATGTGGATGCATTGACTAAGCTCCAGCATTAAGCTTGAGGGGACAAGTTTACAAATGCACAGGGAAGCACCATTGAGTGATAACAATACAAGTTGGACAACACAAGATCACATATGACTACAAATGCGTTCCAGCATTATCATCCCATGCTGGAATCCATGCTAATAAAACGCTTACTTCACAAGACGACTTCTTCTTTCACCGGCTTAAGCTAAGCAACCTACTTTGCTAATTCTATCTTCTCAGCTAGCTCATTCCCAGCATTTAAATTTCTAGTATCCGACACTCGGGCCCATGAAATTTAACATACATCACAAACTAGAATCTCTCTTAGATTCCAGGAAAAGAAATAAGACTATGTGCATCGGCTCAATTGGTTTGGACACCAGTAAACTGTAAAGAAGGGAAGTCAGTGTTGATTGCATGGTCTGCCCCCCCCCCCATGACTGTAGGCAGGTAATTCTATCTTCATGTGCCTCAGGCAGTGAAAATTAGATTATACACTGTACAAGGGCTTCTTTTTCTTAGCGAAATACCGTAATGTCAAGATAATACAACCAAAGCAAAAGGTAACACTCAGTTAAAGAAAAAATAGCTATGCACCTCTTATAGTAGACTTGTATTTTGTGTTATTTTCACGACAAATCTCACAAAAGCAAGAAGAGCCAACTTTTTTTTGCAAACTTTTTGTGGTCCCCCAAAAAGTCACATCAACGGGTGGTACAGGAGAAATCTACTCAAGATTAGACCCACCGAGGTCAGTCTGCAGAGGCAGCTCTAAACCAATGTTTATTATTAGATAGACACTGACAAGCAAGAGCACAAATGTTGTGATGGCAGCCAATCAAGGTATCATGGCTTAGGAGTTAGAACAGTATTCCCCAACTAGTGGCTCACAGGTAACATGCTGCTCATCATCACCTTGAATGTTGCTGTGGCCTCAAAACAGGTGCTTTTCTTTTAATTCCAGGGTTGGAGGCACGTTTTAATTCCAGGGTTGGAGGCAAGTTTTAATTCCAGGGTTGGAGGCAAGTTTTAATTGCTTAAAAACTAGGTATACTGCCAAGTAGAGCCTCCTGTTGGCTCCCACCGAGGGTACTAAACCCAGCCCTAGTCAATTTTACATTTGAATGTTGTTCAAGGGTAAAAAAGGTCGGGGACCCTGAATGCTTGGATTCCAACACAAGTTAGTTTGGGATATGGGCATCTGGTCTACTAGATCATTCAGTGTGGCCCTTTCTGCTGGTTTTCTGCAATAACTAAGATATGGTTATTGTCTGAAGAATGAACACAGCAACTGGCCGCTGGAAATAGAAAGGAGGACTTCGAAAGTCATAACACAATTGCTTACATTGCAAGAAGACTCATAGTGATTGGCTTCACCCCAAAGGGATCACGGTGCAGTTCCTGTTCAAGTCAATCCAGCATTGGCCAACGTCCAGCAATGGTCACTGACATTTCCGCAATTCCCAGAGAGACAGACACATCACTCTTGGAGGTTTCAGTCTGCAGCAGTTCCAAGCAAGAGAGTTTTAACACTGCAGGGAAGACTCCTGTTTGGCCCCAGCCTTACTCCTGACCAGAACAAACTACATCAGATACAGCTGATATGAATCCAAAGACCAGCGGTTGAAAAACAGTACAGCAGAAAAACAGCAGATCTTGCATATCGAGCAATCAGTGTTGCAATTAAACAGGAACAGAGGTTCCCACCATAAATTATTCAACTAAAGCCAAGAGGTTGCGCAATGTCTCTGCATTGTAGTGCATGGATATTTTGTTGTATGTATGTATGTTTAACTTTATTTGTAAAGCGCCGTTAAGGAGCCGCAGCACTGTACAGTGCATAAAAGTACAATATATATATATATATATATA
>CM044443.1:10592919-10617656 GCA_024363595.1 Xenopus borealis | reverse complement strand
AAAAAAAAAAAAAAAAAAAAAAGAAATGAAGGCCATTTGAAAAGTTGGTTAGAATTAGCCATTCTATAAGATACTAAAGTGGTAAATCTACTAATGGTCAAATTTCGAAGTTCAAAATTCGACCATTGAATTTTAAATTTTTTTTTTCAAGTTTGAGGGGGGGGGTTTTCGGTCAAAAACGGACCATTTTTGATTGATAAAAATCATTCAATTCAAACGATTTTGCCCCAAACAAATTTGATTTTCAAAAATTTCCAAAAAACACTACTTAAAGGTTCTAGGAGGTCCCCCATAGGCTAAAACAGAAATCTGGCAGGTTTAAGGTGGCGAAGGGACGAATTAGAATTTTTTTAAGAGAAAGTACTTTGATTTTCAAATGGGAGAATTTTTCAATTAGAATCGAATTTTTTTCAGTTTGAATCGAATTTTGGCCTATTCCATAGTCGAAGTACCCAAAAAAAATTTTAATTCGAATTTCCACTTCGACCCTTAATGAATCGGCCCCTAAAAGTTAAACACGATAAAGGATTGCGGTTACGATATTCTTCTGCAACTCTAAATTTTGTATTTCAGACAAACACATTAACATAAGTCCCCAAAACGATCAACGCTATGTAACACAGACTTCAATCACATTTACACAATTAATTGCCCCCTTCAAATTCATACAGCAAAGGCCCTTTAACAGGAGTGTAACTACAGAGGAAGCAGACCCTGAGGCTGCAGGTGGGCCCCGGAGGACCTCAATCAGGGGTCCCTAACCTTTTTTACCTTGGGGAGCAACACAAGCATGAAAAAGTCCTTTAGGGTGCCAAATAGGGGTTGTGTTTGGCTATTTGATAGCCCATGTGTGGACTGGCAGCCTACAAGAGGCTCTACCTGGCACTATACTTAGTTTTTATGCAATTAAAACGTGTTTTCAAGATTGGAATTCAAAAATAAGCACCTGCTTTGAGGACCATGAGAGCAACATCCAAGCGGTTGGAGAGCAACATGTTGCTCATGAGCCACTGGTTGGGGATCACTGACCCAAATAATGAGCAATTTCAACATATATTAGTAATGAAAGGACAACAGCTGGTTATGTTAGGGGCCCCAAAATTAATTTCTAGTTATGCTCTTTAATCAAAAGACGGTCATACTTTACAGATTAAAAGCACAGGGGTATTTTGAGCTGAGCTACTGTATTGTGCTTATGCTAGGAGTTGATAGCATCTGTTATCACTGAGCATATGTGTTAGTCCTATTTAGAGAATCCGATAATGCATAAATTAAAAAAAAAAGGCTATTTTATTGCACCTAAGTTTCCTTTGTCACAGCCTAGGTTATGGGCAGGGGAAGACAATCCCATTTCCGTACCCCCCGATAAACGCCACCTGTGCAAAGTTTGCTAATAGGGCCGCACGGTCTCCGTATCTGGTCGGAAATGAACTCGACTGATATTCTGAAAATGCAAATATTTTATAAAGAGAGTGAACATATGGAGGAACAGATGCTTATTACACATGCTGGTACAATATATTAATTTAGAGGCCTATCTAGTGTCTCCGCATAGAAGGAATCACTGACAGTAGCAGTAAGGGTGCCAGTCGATAGCCAAGCACCCAACCACCCTGAGAGTGTTTTACAGCTGCCATATAACGGCTTCATCTCCATGTTAAATAAAGAAAAAAAAACTCACATTGGCAAAAATACTTCCTTTAGTGATAGTGACAAATGAAGCATTAAGCTACATACATGTGGATTTATTAGCTAATAAATAGACTGCGCACACACAGAAACAGAGACAATATGGTGGGAGAAGACAAAAGCTTCCGTTGCGACTAAAACATGTATTCGCCTTTTTAGAAAAAGCCAGTTTGGGGGAACAAACAAATTATGAAGTATATTTTCCACCCCATCTTTTGAAACGTGTGGTTAAACAAGGCAAATGTGCATATTTTATAAAGATGTTTCAGAGATGATGCCCTGCTTTGTGTGGCCTTAGTGGGAATTCCAAGTAAATTGTATCTTTTCTGTTTCATCGTCCCCATTCTGTGCCTAATAATTGCCTTGCACACAAATTTCCATGGTCCTAACAAACACACAAGGTCATAAGTTTGTAGGTCTTTGTAGGCTACAAGTTGGGTTCTCTATATTCTCCCAAGATCATATCAAAGGTCCTGCATAGCTTTATGGCACTTTATTGGGTTCAGTGGTGATTTGTAATGTCCCAGTTCTGCAGGGTACAGTGTACATCTCCTCACGATGGTATAAATGTACTACCTACTGTAAATTATAATGATACTAGAAGTCACCAGGAAGGTTTATGACTATATTGATATTATACATAGGGTACTATAAACTATTTTCCGCCAGTCTCCCGATGATAACCAATAAGATCACTAAGTACCCTATACATCCTCTTAAATGTTTCTCCCAGTGGCCTCAAAGCAGGTGCTTATTTCTGAATTCCAGACTTGGAGAGAAGTTTTGGTTGTATAAAACCAGTTGTACTGCCAAGGAGGACCTCCTGTAGGCTGCATGTCAACATACGGGTCTGCCAAATAGCCAATCACAGCCCTTATTGGGCATTCCCAAGGACTCTTCATGTTTTTCTTTTTTTAATATGGGCTTACAGGTAAAAAAAAAGGTTGGGGGGGCTCCTGATCTTGATTACTATAAGAATATAATGCTAGTGTTCTTGCAGGTCATAGCATAACCCAGGGGAGCCCAAAAGGTAGATCAGGATCTACTAGTAGACCTTTATCTGGTGATCAGTAGATCTCAAGATACAGTCAACAAACAGCTTGTTTAAATCACTCTCGTTTCATGTTTTTAATTCAGATATTTAATATGTTAAGGTTACATAACAAATAGTAGTATGTTAAATGTAGTAACCTAAAGTCTGTCATTGATAATATTTTCCATGGAACAGAAGGCTAACAATACTTTTATGGCTGTAGATGATAATGGGACAACATCACTAAAAGTAGACCTCATATTAGTAAAGTATGGGTACTCCTGGTATAACCCAATCAACAAGTTATTTGAACAGTCCCTGCTCCAAACAATTAACTGGCAAACATCCCCATAATGCCTAGCTAAATGTTAGGGTTTGAGACAATGATACCCAACTTGCAGTTATTCAGAAAAACAGCACATATCAGTTTAGTCTAGCAGCCAAAATTCAATGAAAGGTATTGTCAGCTGATGCAGACCGCTAAAGAGCTCTTAATTGCAAATCCCTGATATATATATATATATATGACAGTGATCCCCATCCAATGTCTCAGGAGCAACATGATGCTCACCAACCCCTTGGATGTTGTTTCAGTGGCCTCAAAGCAGGTGCTTATTTTTGAATTTCTGACTTGACTAGGTTTTGGTTGCATAAAAACCAGGTTTACGGGCAGATTCTTGTAGGCTGTCCATCCACAAAGGGCCACCAAACAGCCAACCATATCCCTTATTTTGAACCCATGCAGTTGCTGTTCCCCAATTCTTTTTACACTTGAATGTGGCTCACGTGTAAAAAAAAAAAAAAAAAAGATTGGGGATCCCCAATATAAGAGGTCAACACATTATTTTCTCTTGTATGAAAATATGATGTTTAAGACCAACAGGAGTCTCAATTTCTAACACAGGCTTTACCAATAATAAAGGATTACCTCAACTGGACAATAATACATTAGAAATCATCTTGGACCCTTTTATAGTCATTGCTGTGATATCAAATATTCTAATAAATCCGCCACACAAAAATCTATCCTTACAAGAGTTTAGTTTCATAAAGAGAACTAAGTAATGCTACTTACGTTGCATGACTCACTGAAACTTCTATATTATAATAATGTACCCACTGTTGTAATGTATGAAAATATCAGAAGACACCTGGGAGTTCCCCAGCCTGTATATAAAGTACTTTCCAGTGGTCTTGTGCTCTTATATCCAGGGGACTCTTTAATAACTTCTACTATCCCACTGTTACATTGTCCAGTAGAGTGTATGTTACTGCCTAGATTATTTACAGCAGGGTGTTTATTATAACGCGCACACTGATATTTATTATACACAGGCTGAAGACCGTAAATACTTATATGGCTGCAGGCAAACGTGAAACGAGTCAGTTTCATATCACAGCAAATTGTTACCAGCACATTGGAAGTGAGGCATAAAACACAGCTATTTCCTGCAAAATAAATTCTGTCGCTTTAACTACAGCGATACACCAAGAGCATATGTGCGGACTCGAGAAATGCATAAACACACACGTTAACTGTGGCACATCTGGTGGAATCTATAGATCTAAAGGCCTTTCAAACCTTCTGCATAGGACAACTGCTGTAGCCCCTATATTACCAATACAGTAGCAGAACTATTCATTGGGCAGGATATTTTGGCTGGAAGGAGCTGGAGCAGATTTCACTGGGGGTGCCCTGTTACAGAAACTTTGCCCCCTCTCACCAGTCAACTACCCAGAATTATGCTTTGAGGCTTTAAACAAAAGCAACAGCATTTATATATCATGGTTTTGATTAGGTTCCCAAACTGGGAGGCAGGCCTGCCTGAAGGTCCTCTAGGGCGAAATATGGGGAGAATGCTTATTTACTGTCCTAGATACTCTTCGAATTCCAACTTGAAGGTAATTCAGGATTAGATTTTGAGTAAACAAAATCAACGATCAACGATTCTTCACCTTATCATCACGGGAGCCATATAAAGTCAGGAAGATAGCTTTGTGACCTAAAACGAGTTTTATATATATATATACTTGAATTAATGTGGCCTACTGTTGAGCAAACTTCACGGAGAAGAATCCAGACCAACTAGTGGACTTCAGAGCCACTTGGCTCATAATAGGTTACATTCCTGGTAAACTGAAAACCACTGGTCTTTAACCAGGATAGGTAAAAAATTTTACTCATGTGAAGCCTTGAGGAGATATCAACTGTCTAGAAATATTTCAAAAATAATATGCGAATAAAATTCTTCCTTGATAACTTAATCCTATTTTGGAGGTTTGGAGCGTCCACGTTGAAGCAGGAGTTATGTTTTCATTCTTTTTCAGCAAGAGGGGTTTTTTTTTCAATTTGTATTTAATTTTAATTATTTTATTTATTATTACATTTCATGCTTATTAAATGTTCAACTTTTTAGTGCATTGCACTAAACTATTACGGGCCAGACATACGTCCTCACAATAACAAGGTATGTTATGTTCTGTATATCTGCAACTGCTACACATAGATGGGCCTGTTTACCAATATGAGAGGGGTATAGAGTGCAATCACACAGAGAAATATACTTCGCATGAGATCTGTGGATTCTGTTTGAATTACAAGAAGAAAAAATGTAGCAAGAACAACTTCACTTAGAAAGATGGGTCATTTTCATTTAAAGGGATACTGTCATGGGAAAACATGTTTTTTTTTTAAACACATCAGTTAATAGTCCTGCTCCAGTAGACTTCTGCACTGAAATCCATTTCTTAAAAGAGCAAACAGATTTTTTTATACTTAGTTTTGAAATCTGTCATGGGGCTAGACATTTTGTCAATTTCCCAGCTGCCCCGGTCATGTTACTTGTGCCAGCACTTTAGGAGGGAACTGCTTTCTGGCAGGCTGTTGTTTTTTCTTCTCAATGTAACTGAATAGTACGCAGTGGGACATGGGTTTTACTATTGAGTGCTGTTCTTAGATCTACAAGGCAGCTGTTATCTTGTGTTAGGGAGCGGTTATCTGGTTACCTTCCCATTGTTCTGTTGTTAGGCTGCTGGATGGGGGAAAGGGAGGGGGTGATATCACTCCAACTTGCAGTACAGCAGTAAAGAGTGATTGAAGTTTATCAGAGCACAAGTCACATGACTTGGGGCAGCTGGGAAATTGACAAAATGTCTAGCCCCATGTCAGATTTTAAAATGAAATATAAAAAAATCTGTTTGCTCTTTTGAGAAATGGATTTCAATGCAGAATTCTTCTAGAACAGCACTATTAACTGATGCATTTTGAAAAAAAAAAAAAATTTCTCATGACAGGATCCCTTTAAATGATAAAACTTAGCATTTCCCCAACCCGCTGATAATTCCAAGAGAGGGCATGAGTTTAGTTCATTTATAGAAAATCACATGTACCATTATCACCTAAATTCTAATCATTACCAGGGCAATTAACTAATCCCTTTCTTCTGCACATGCCCCGCATGCATCATGTTTATTTGGTCTTCACAAGACGTAAAAATCGGCTTTTCCCCCACCTGCTTCGTTTCCCCCTTCTACGGCCCATGTTAGAAAAGTGCACATTTCAGGAATTTTTGTGGTGCAAGGGAAAAGTTCTGTCTGACCAAGAAAGCAATTTACACAGTAAGTTTGAGACAGAGATATTTCCTTAATGAATAATAGAAGGCTGAACTCTAATCTCCCATCTTTGCTGGAATCAAAAGAAAATAAACAGGCTTTTAAGTTTCGATGCTGAACTAGTGCGGGGCCAGCTGAGACGCACACACTCCAAAGTGGCATACTTTCCACTGCAGGAACGGATTACAATATAACCAGCTGGAATGTGCAAACCAGCAATATTTAACCTGCGTGCTAGGAGCCAAACCATGATAGCATAGCAGTCTTCGCTCTACGCTGAAACTCAAGGAAGTGTAATCATATACAATCGTTGTGCAAGAATAAAAAAACAGGCGTTTAGTTTAGATACAGCCTTAGAAACCCAACGCGGATATTTATTTTCAGGGGCCTTGTTGACTTTGCACTTTGTAAGTTTAAAGACGAGGCGAGTGCAAGAGATAAATTAAGCTTTTGTTGGAGGAGTCCAAGTGCGAGTGATGGACATACAAGCACAAATTTTACTATTATTTCATCAGTTGTTGCTGGGGTTTGAGGATTACTCATGCAACACAGAGGAATGCCATCATGCTTATATAGTTACATACAGTAAAACATTTTCAAGGTGTTGAAGGCCTTCAACAGCAAACCATTAATCATGGAGAGCATAAATCTCAATCAGTCTAAAATGTGCCACTAGGGGGACTCGTAAATGACCCTTCATTCCAAAATGGCAGGTATGGTACAATACATATGAATACCAACTTGCTAAAATTAAAGTCCGTTCTTGTAATAAATCACTATGTATACAACTTCATGTCCACATTCATCTACTGGACAATTTGTCCCCAAAGAGACTATTGAAAACTTTTTGATGAAACATATATATAATCTATCCCCCTTTGCTTCTCCTTTGATGTGGGCACAAGATAGACCCAAAAACAGAGATCTTTCTATTAACAGATGCAGTATTGACAATGGAGATCCTTCATCAACAACCCAAGGCTCAAGATAGCATCATAAGCACCAAGCTACCCTTACAGTTCACCATGGCGAAGGTGCAGGCACATGGAGTTGCAGGTTGGCAAATTACACTATACACAGTTGAATGAATGTCACTGGCCAACATTTGAACAAAGGTCATTGGCTGAATTTCAGGAGATCAATCCAATCAAGAAAATTCTGCTTGTTGGCCTGCATTTCCATGAGCACTGCCCATTGTGTAAAATGTGGTGAGCATACAACATCACACAGGCGCTGCATAGCAAAGACACAGTCATTACGCTTACCAACCAGATTGTAAATGATAGGAGTACAAATCCACAGGGACCCTGAAGGGCCCCTAGACTTGCCTTGAATAACAGTATATAATACTAGGCACACAACTTGTAAATCCTTAGTATTTCAGGTCCAAAAGATTCCGTAAATAAGCTGAAGGGTATCATTGGGACATATCAGCTATAGAACTGCCTTGGTTGACAACATTGCTTCGAGCAAGATGGATATTAAGTTAAATGGCATGTTCAGCAACGGTTTGTTGATTTTAGATTTAACATTGTAAAATTATTAGAAGGAACAGCCAAGTGCCATGCCCTGAACTCGGTAATGTTTTAACAATGCGAGCTGAGTGAATTTTCAGAAGAAGAAAAAAAAAAAAGATTGCAAAGTAAACTAAAGTCGACCACAAAACACTCCATATAACTGGTATGTGGGATCCAAAAGCTTCTCATGGTCCAACAATATTTGCAAAAAAAAAATTGTACTTCAAAAGGCCAGAAGGCACTGTAGGGATTCAAGCACAATGCCTTTTCTGGACTGTAGGACACTCTTCTTTAGGCAGTTATGGAAGGGTACATTCCCCAATTTACATTCATTTTCTATGGGCAGGTTAGGACCCCTTTAATACCTTAGTGTTCCCCAATTTTTTTCCCCCTCAATAATGAGTACTAATCTGCTAACAGTGTCCTTCCAGACGACAAAAATACATTTGTTCTTTTGTTTAAGGCAACTTCCTATGAAGAAGAGATTCTGGGTGATATCAAATCACTTTCGTACACTTTATTAACTTTGAAACGTAATGGATTAGGGAAAAAGTGCAAAGTGTCACTGTCACACGCTCTACCCCAACAACCAAATGGCTCCATACTCTTGTCTTGACCTTCTGATCATAGATATGATCTGTCATAAAAAGACCTCTACAAAACATTTTGGCTTTATATTATAATGACACCATCAGATATAATAGCTCAAACAATTCAAGGAAAAAAACAAAGGCCAATAGGATTTGAGCAGATTCAGACTATTCCTGTCCCTTGAACAAATCACAAATTGAATCAAAGAGTTTGTGTTCCTCAAATGAGGAACAGCACAATAAAGACAGGAGGAGGTGTAGAGTAAAGAAACAAAAACACCATAAATAAGCTCCCCCTTTTCTAGTAAGGTGTTTTAGATGGTAAGGACAACACACAGTAGGAAAATAAGGTAAAGCTCAATTACATATCCAGCAAGCAGTACTACAGAACAAGAGCTGCCTATTTTTTCACTGTTGTCAAGATTTTGGAATGTTAATAGCCGTTGATGGTTACAATCTGCTATATCAGACGCAGGCAGCTTGTAGTACTAACCTATTACTCACCAGTGTATACAAAGAGTCAAAAATGTTTCACTCTGCTCCTCTGCGAGTTTATACATTTACTCAGGTCCTCAGAGACTTGGCTGTTAGAAATGAATGGGAGACCATCTATATTTCTGTACTCCTAACAAACTGCGGATTCACTTTCTATTTTACATTAAAAAGGGCATTGGATAAGAGGTTTACCCTACAATGAGGAACACATAAGAGACAAATAGTCATATCCATGAATATTCTGAAACTTGACTGGTTTTGCGTGTACAGCAGACCATGGAGTTGAACATTGTCCAACTGGTCAACCACACAGATGGCCCATCAACATAGATCCTTTCTTTCAGCCAACGGTCCAAATAGAAGTTATAGGGATCTGAAGACCCCACTCATGTCAAGCAGCTGGGGAGTAGCACATCTAATCCTTCTATACAAACACTAATAATTTAGGGTGCTCACTCATATTCAGATGCAAAAAGATTTGGTGAGGAATACAAGATTGGCTTTTGGTAGTTCCTATGTGAATCGGCAGGAGGCTCTGTTTAGGAATATATCTGGTTTTTACGTAACCAAAACTTGCCTCCAAGCCTGGAATTCGAAAATAAGCACCTGCTTTGAAGCCACTGGGAGCAATGGCCAAGGGGTTGGTGAGCAACATGTTGCTCTAGAGCAGGGATCTGCAACCTTGGCTCTCCAGCTGTTAAGGTACTACAAGTCCCACAATGCAATGAAGGAGTCTGTCATGATTCATAAAGGCAAATACATTGTAGTTCCTTAACAGCTGGAGAGCCAAGGTTGCAGATCCCTGCTCTAGAGGCACTGGTTGGAGACTACTGCTCTAGAGGATCATTGATATTATTATCATATAGGGACATAGTTATTGCATTAAAATAATAACCTAACACATCAGGGGCACATGTATAATATATGCAAGCTCAGCTTCTGCCCATGCTCAACTAATGCATCAATGTAATGTTTTATGGATGAGGACATGACCCTGGCATTCCAACTATAAAACACAAGAGGCACTCAAGGCCCAGATTTGGTTAGTAAACTTCCCCTTTCTTCTCAAGTGGCCTTATATGAATGGATGCGCAGGCATTAAGATTGAATCATACATCTACCCGAGCAAATCTGGGCCTTGAGGGCCTCCCATGTTTTACAGTTGGAATGCCAGGGTCATGTCCTGATCTACAAAACAAACCGTGAAGCATTTCCCTTCCCTATGAATTATTCTATCCTTGTAAGAAACCGTAAATAAAGCTCCTTGTTTATTCAGGAAATGAGAAATGCAATAGAGAATACTACGTTTTGTAAATATTATCAATCCTATAACATAAACACAAAGTATATTGCCTAAACCCTCTTATTCTGATTTAAGACTCTACTTTCGTGAAGAAGGGTGTTTGCACATGGCAGTATTTTGTCTGGATACAGGAGCTAGGTCTTCCTTATCTGCATTCACCTGCCATAGGTAGATTCAGGTCAGATTCAGACCTTATGAAGTTTATGGAGGCAAGGTATTCTATTTTATTAAACAGTACTGATAAGGGAGCGATAAGAATTCTGAAAGGGCTTTAAATTTCAAAACTAAGAAGAGTGACAGTAATGCTTTTAGGCCGAGACTCACATTTCTATAAATACCTGGAACATATCAGTATCACTTTAAAGAGACTCAATTGTAAATGTACAGTAATAGCCTAAAATTAAGAATACATTTTTGGCATTCATGAACAGATGAACCAAAGCGAATTCTACCCAATCAACACCCTACAACCCAACCCAAGTCTTTACCGTCACTAATAGCGACTATCCATAGAAAAGGCAACAGAGCTGTTCCCAGTATCCTTCCGATCTTAACTGGGTACATAATGTCTCAAAATTAGAAGAGGTGCCTTTAACCCTAAAAATGGTCTTTAAGTTCTCATTACTCAGCACTGCAATTACTCTAGCCACCATGCATTGATTTGAATAAGAGACTGGAATATTAATAGGAATAGAAAGAGGAGTAATAATAAGTAGCAATAACAATACATTTGTAGCCTTACAGAGCACTTGTTTATTTAGATGGGGTCAGTGACGCCCACTTGAAAGTGGGATGAGTCAAAAGAATTAGGCAAATAAGTCAAAAACTATAAAAGAAAAAGAAGGCTAATTGAAAAATTGCTTAGAATTGGCCATTCATACTAAATGTTAACTTAAAGGTGAATCACACCTTTAAAACAATGCTGTGAATTTAACCTGTTAATCATTGCAAACCCCACACAGCCTGGTACATTGCATTACTCTGCAGAGAACACAGGCGGAATGTCATTACCGAACTGGAATTAAAATAAAGCTGCAAGTTCCTAGTAGAGAGGGGGGTGACGTAGCTTCTTTTCAAAACGGAAAATGAACATACCCAACCCGCATATTTCATTCCAGCCAGAGATTTCAGCGCTGCACATTTCCAATGTCATCCTGAGCCAGTAACAGTAAATTCCTTAACATATTTAAGGCATATTTTATTTACTTTTTTTTTTATAAATACACCAAAAAAGTTAGAGAAATGGGGTATTTCTGGCCCTCATGCTGTCTGATACCACTAGTTCTAGGACGGCGTGGACCAGGATGAGGTGGGCACATGCTTAGCGTACAGTTCAAAAAGAAAGAAATTTAGGTCAGATATAGGCAGCCCCTGATGAGTCTTAAATCGTGTTCAACGAGGACCATATCAGGCCATCAAATCCATCCTCATCTGAAGGGTCCAGATGAGCTGGTTTGGCCCTCCACAAATCAGGAAAATATCCACTCATCTGGTAACCATTACTATTTCAGGACATCTTCAGACTAAGGGGTATGTTTACTAAGATTGGAGATAAAATATCTGGAGAGATTTCTGGAGATGTTGCCCATAGCAATTAGATTTAAACAGCCACCTATACATTAGCAAAGATCTGATTGGTTGCTATGGGCAACATCTCCAACAATTTCTCCAGATTTTCATCTCCAATCTTAGTAAACATGCCCCTAAAACTTCTTCTTGTGAAGAAATCGTCAAATCAGTTTGACAAAAACAGAAAATTCCAGAACTCTCTACACATTAAAAAAACATTAAAAACAAACAAAGCCTTGGCTTGGAAGTAATTTGTCACTAATCGCAAACATGTATATAAGGTGAGAAATATAGTATCTAGTAACACTGTATCCCAACCAAAATCTGGGCCTATTTAAACTTTACGCATTTCAGTAGATGATAGCAAATACAATAAAACTGGCGGAAGGGATTCTTTGCTAAACAATAAGGGTAACAACAGCATCTGAGCAAGATGGAAAGAGAACTAGCAGCAGGTTTCACTTGAAGGCCTTCTAAAGAAAGTCATCCACAGTGGAGTTTTGGCCTACAAAAGCCAAAGAACCACAGGTTGGAAAGAGGTAGGAAGATATATCTAGGTAGAATTGGTTAGAAACCAATATATGTATATGCATCTGAATATTTGTCCAAAATTATGGAAGATTTATTGGCTTCCACTGGCCAATATTCCGTCAGAGATTGACATCTCGCATCCAATACAGAGGAGAAACTGATGATTTAAAAGGACAAGGAAAGTGTAAAATTGCAAGACCAAGACTGTGCACATGCTCAGTGTGATCTGGCCTAAGCTTAGGGATCATCATAAATTATCAAAACAGCATAAGTCAAATAATATCTGCCAGAAGCCAGTGGCTGCAGCAAAATAATCCTCCAAATAGAATCCCAGTTTATCTGTTTAAATCTGACTCCATGATCTTTGTCCCTGCAGCTGGTTGGAAACAGTAAAGGGGATGTAAAGGCAAAAATAAAATCCAATAGAAATCTCTGCACAGTCTCCGACTGCTCTACAGGGAAACAAACAAAGCTGCTGGCGTTCTGAAAGGCTGGGAAGTAAGCGGGGGCTCCCCCTGCTGTTCATGAGTATGATTGTTTCCCTGCACAGCAGTTAGGGACCGTCTGACAATTCCTATCCACAGAAGTTAATTAAGGGAGAATTTCACTGCACACAGTCAGGTTTCTTGGAAAAAAAGTACACATATATTGGAGGTTTCTTTTTCATTAAAGAAAGTAAAAATGCCTTTACTTGCCCTTTAAGGAATCCAATAAATCTTATAAAAAGCACTGTGTCCCATTGCCAGGGCAATCAAGCCACATACATTTCTGATGTCTGCTCAAGAGCAGGAAAAAATGGCCACCAAGATGTCTCTTCTGAATTATGAGCACTGAGACCTCCACTATTATTTTTAATAAGAAACTAATATTTGCATGGGCAAAGAAACAAACTTCTTTTTATATTACACACAGGACTCTATAATACACAAATGAAAGAGAAAATGGAATCCGCGACACCACGTGTAGAATGCACTGAAATGCACCGCAAAAATATTGTAACTGAAAGATAAAAACAAACCATAGAAGAGAAACGGGTGTTCCCTACAGCTTAGCTGCACTATATGAGCATCTATTTATGTGTATATGTATGCTCCGGGGACCGGGGGTTTTCTGGATAACGGATCTTTCAGTAATTTGGATCCTCATACCTTAAGTCTACTAGAAAAACACGTAAACATAAAAAAAAAAGCAAACAGGCTGGTTTGCTTCGAGTAATGATTAATTATAGTTATGTTTGGATGAAGTACAAGTTACGGTTTTATTATTACAGAGAAAAAGGAAATCATTTTAAAAAAATTTGATTATGTAGATAAAATCAAGTCTACGGGAGATAGCCTTTCCATAATTTGGAACTGGGATTCCAGATAATGGATCCAATAACTGTATATATAGGAATTCCAAAGTTTAGTCTTTTATAATCCCTCATTCCACTGCAATATGTCCATTGTGGTTTTGGCTTAAGCCCCTTGCTGCCAAGCAAGTCTGGGAAGTACAGCAACTTTCCAGATCCCAAGAGAGATTATATAGCAATATAAATTCTGGCATCACGGTCCACATCCAACAGCCAATACCCAGGCTAATTCCAGAAACACATTCCATAAAGCGTTTTGTGATACAGCTTCATCTCCCACTCACCCTTTAAAGATAATCACTTCCAAACTGTGTTGTCCAAAGCACCCAATCACCATTTCTAGCTGTGGGAGACTAATAAAAAGGTGTATTTGTTCACAAAACCGCTCTCTTGGCAAATGAAAAACTTCTCCAGAGATGATAAAAGTAAATCCCAAGATAATCCTTTTTCACTTTCTGTTAATTTCTACATTTTGGGACGGAGCCACTTTGGACACAGGGTATTAAAAGATAAGAATTACATAACCGTCGCTGACAATGCAGTTACCCAACAAACATACTAAACGCATTGTGCTTACAAAGTCCAAAAACCTAAGAAGGTTTAGATTCCATGTAGCCTAGATGAAAGACTAAATAAACATGGAAGGCCTACTGATGGTGAACAAAATAATGTGAAGACCCTATGTTGCTTGTGTCACCATAGAACTTGGAAAATGAGAATTGCTTTTGCCGAAGGCTACTGTACACACACACACAAATCTATTCATGTGTTGTATCTGTAAACAGAAAAATAACATACTGGTCTGCATTCCAAGGACGACGGATCATCAATCCTCATTTAATAGGGGTGTTTGTGATTCAACGAATACTTTGTTTGGTATAGCTAAAGAAACAGTGTCCAGGGTTGGGACAACATCAAGACTGTATCTGCTAGATCTGTCCTAGAATGGACTTCAGGTTAACTGGATTATAATAAAATATATACATCTGTGGAGTTTCAGACTCAGATCCTTTTAATTAATTTTGGAAGGGGCCAATTTGCCTTAGTTCATCCATATATGGGTAAAAACCCAAAGAGGCAGATAGGATCAACAAAAAAATAGCAATTTTTTGCCCTTTAACAGTATTATCCAGTTGCTGAAGTCTTTCTAAAAATCATATATTATAAAGAGATTAATTTGTTAAGAATCACAGATCACAATCTTGCAGATATACAATAATGCCCCCCATAACTTGCATGAATGAGAATAGAAGCAAATGAGGATGGTGGACCTTACAAGAAAACAGTGGTGCATCAGGCAGGCAGCTAGAGTAACAGGAATATCTAGGGTACTCAATAAGTTTCAACCAAAAGCTCACTTACTTCAAACAGGGCATCCAGGAGTATTTAGGAGAGCAGATAAGCATTCTCCCTAAATCTCACCCAAACGGACCTTCAGACTGGGCTTCCAGGAGTATCTAGAACAGCAGATAGCTATTCTTCCCAAATCTCACTCAAACGGACCTTCAGACTGGGCTTCAAGGCGAATCTAGGAGTGCAGATATGTATTCTCCCAAAATCTCTCCCAAACAGACCTTCAAACTGGTATTCTGGGAGTATCTAGGAGAGCAAAGAGTTATTCTCCCAAAATATTGCCCAAACAGACCTTCAGACTGGGCTTCCAGGAGTATCTAGGAGAGAAAATAGGTACCGTCCCCAAATTTCACCCAAAGTGATCTTTAAACTGAGCTCTCAGGAGCATCTAGGAGAGCATATGAGGATTCTCTCCAGAATTCACCAAAATAATCTAGCCTGCTAAAAGTTCAGTGAGTGCCTCTGACAGTCACCAGATAAAAGTGCAGTTAAGAAAACCACAGTGAAAAACATCAACCCTTTCTGTAGACAAGTGAGAACCTACTACTGACAGTACTAGGAGGCTACTTATCAACAACATCTCTGCTGAACCAAAAACTTATGTGTAATAAAGACAGAGGTCAATTATGAACAGGTTATTATTTTAGGCTAAAATGGGGCCATGCACCATGTCTTCCTATCCTAATCTGGGTTTCCTAAGCATTTATTTCAGGGGATCTCAGATTTTGTTTGAGTTGGGAACCCCCTTCCTGCCATAAGGGTGAATTACATAAAATTTACGTGGACCCCATCACTATCATGTTTTCATCTAGAGTTAAAAGCCCTTTGCTTTGTTTAAGAGCAACCACCACTTGCAACCAATGATCTAGAAGGGCTGGAGAAGGCCTTTGTTCCGGGCTTCCAGATGTTTAAACTCAAGTTACCATAAGCTTCAGTCAAGACAGTCATGGTTACTAGAAGGCGGAGGATCTTTGGCTTACACTTCAGCCAAAACTGGTTGATTTTAGTGTGATCTTTCAATTAAAAAGACAAACATCAGAATAGCTATCGCTGCTCCATCTTAATATCAACAGAAGCATCAATAAAGTTAGATCTGTAAATGTCAAATAAGCTTCAACCTTAATTACCTTCTATCACCTAGATATAAAGTAATGGAAGTACACAAAGTGAAGAACAAAGATGGAGCTGAATTTTGCTTAGATCAGGACTCTACCAGTAAAACCATTCAAGCTAACAGATGTAATAAAAAGTACAAATTCTACTGGGATCTCAGAGATGTAATAAAAAGTACAAATTCTGGCCTATTAGTGAAAATCTGCAGGGAATTAGCCTGCCCTGTATAAAATGTTCAGGTGTTGCGCAAGAGTAACATTAGAAAGTTGACTGTGTGGGCAGTAATAGCAGTTATTAATTCTAATATGTTTTTATTATATATATAAATGAGTACAAATTGCATGCATCTGTAAAGATCAATAGGCGAACCATCAGTAACAGGCCTAGTGTTTGATTATCATGGAAACATTGCACCATTTGAGTCCAGTTGTAATAATACCATAGAACGAGTTTTCCAGTAAAAACTGACATACTTATTTGGCCAATAAATTAATTATTGCTTAAACAAAAAACGATTTTCCCAAAGGAAAGATCATCAAGAAAAACTCCAACAGGTAATCTACTTTCTCAAGAGAAAATTGGAAGCATGTGCCATAAGTATCACATATAACTAAAATTCTCAGGGCTTTGTCTCAAACACTTTTGCTGGGAAAACGCACAATTTACCAATAGCACCTTGTCACCTTGAAGCTATATTCAATATCGCCCGCTATAACTTGCATTAACAAGAAATTAAGAAAATTAGGGTAACAGTGGACCCTACAGGAAAACATTGGTGTATCAGTCATTTATCTATGAATACGTTTTAACCCAAAACTCAAAACAGACTTCCGTACAGGGTTTCCAGGAGTATCTAGGAGAGTACTTGGGTATTCTCCCCAAAGCTCTACCAAAGTGACCTTAAAACTGGGCTTCTGGAGTACCTACGAGAGCAGCAAGTTATGCACCCTAAAATGGTCCTTCAGACGGGGCTTTCAAGAGCATATAGGAAAGCAGGTAGGTATTCTCCATAAACCTAAATCTGACCTTCTGATATCTTCCAGGAGAGCAAATAACGATTCTCCCCAAATCTCACCCAAACTGACCTTCAGACTGGGCTTCTAGGAGTATCTAAGAAAGCAGAAAGGTATTCACCCAATATCTCACACAAACTGATCTTCAGATTGGGTTTCTAGGCATCTTTGGAGAGTAGATAAGTTATTCTCCCCAAATTTCCCACAAACTGAGCCAGCATCAGACCGGGGCACTAGTGGCCCACTGGAGCTACAAGTTCTGGCCTTGCAGCCTCCAGAGACCTCATCTCAAAGTCCACACTCCGGGAGTGTCCAGGAGAGCAAATAAGTATTCTACCCAAGTCTCGCCCAAAACAGTCTTATAGGCTCACGTCCCGGCCATCATTCCAAGCCTCAAAAAGGAGCTAAAGTCACAGCTTAGGGACCACTGCCTGTATTCACAGGGATAAACAAATCCCTGTAAGACCTTGCAACCATGCATTTGTTTTTACTGGTAGCTATTATAATAAAGCAGTCAAAGTTTCAGGACAGAAAAATGTCAAATCTATCTGTGGAGTTATAAGAGAGACTATAAGAACAGTGTATAAAATACCATTGGATCATTTTACTTGCAGGTGATACTGGAGGAGAAGAAAAATAAATATTTTTGAGTGATAGGTCATTGAATATTTCCAGAAATGGTTTTGATTTCAGTCTTATTTTTATCATGGTTATTATGCCCAATGTATTTTAGAAAAAAAATTAAATTTATTTATTTAGAGTTTAACATCTCCACAAAAGTCTAGACTCTCCCCAAGTCATGTCAATCTGTTTGAGGCCTGGAGGAGATTAAAATCAGATGCAAACCTGCTTGTTACAAGAGAGGAGCTTGATGATCCAAAGTCAATTACAGTCAAGTTCTCCATATTCAACCAAAACTTAACATTAAGTGAAAAAGACAAGTAACATTATACTGAATCAGGAATCAGTCGGTTAGGGAAAGCTTATGATAATATAGGATTTATTTCTCATTAAGCGCACAGGGGTCAATGGGAATGTTATAGACTGCAGCACTTCAGCTTCATATTGATTTGACTAAGGGAGAATTATTCTGTGCATTACAATTAACCATTTTCTCTTCTGTTCAAATAGACAGTGAACGAAGGTCTAAAGCAGTGATCCCCAACCAGTAGCTCGTGAGTAACATGTTGCTCTCCAACCTCTTGGATGTTGCTCCCAGTGGCCTCAAAGCAGGAGCTTATTTATGAAGTCCAGGCTTGGAGGCAAGTTTTGGGTGTATAAAAACCAGGTGTCCTGCCAAATAGCCTCAATGTAGGTTGACAATCCACATAGGGCCTAACAAATGGCCAATCACAGCACTTATTTGGCACCCCAAGAACATTTTTCATGCTAGTGTTGCTCCCCAACTCCTTTTACATCTGACTGTTGCTCATGGTTCAAAAGGTTGGGGATCCCTGGTCTAAAGAGTCAATAAAAATCCATACGCAATCCATTAGTCCATACTAAGGCGCAAGCAGGACGCATCATGGTGGTTATTCCCAGCCAACCCTTCAATGTTCAAGCCTAAACCCCAACAAAATACTTGCTCCTATACACAAGCTAACACACGGCTGCCAATTAAGTCACATTTAACAAAAACTAAGGCCGGGTAATACACAAGAATAATAATGCAAATGAAGGTCTAAAGCAGTGATCCCCAACCAGAAGCTTGTGAGTAAAATGTTGCTCTCCAACCCCTTAGATGTTGCGCCCAGTGGCCTCAAAGCAGGAGCTTATTTTTGAATTCCAGGCTTGGGGTTAACTTTTGGTTGTATAAAAACCAGGTTCACTGCCAAACAAAGCTTCAATGTAGGTTGACAATCCACATAGGGGCTACCAAATGGGCTCTCACAGGACTTATTTGGTACCCCAAGAACATGTTTTATGCTTGTGTTGCTCCCCAACTCCATTTTATGCTTATGTTGCTCACTGGTTGAAAAGGTTGGGGATCCCTGATGTAGGATGATGGAAACGAACAGACACTCGTCACCACTTAAAGGTGGAGATTCTTCACTGCAATCCAATTTCAGCATAGCTTTCTAACAATATACAAATAAATTCTGGAGCCATTTCCACTATCCCCAAGACATCTCCATTGAACAATGGCAGGGAACATGACTGATGGTCTATGCCCCAAATTTTTCACAAAAAGGTAGAGAACAGAGGGGGGAGGGGAAGGGTAGAGATTTTGTACAAATAAACTCTGATTATGTGATGAGAGAACAACATCAAAATACAATGGACCATAAGAAGACATTATTTCTTTTCTCCAAGGGAAAAAAAGGGAATATAAAAGGACATCACTGGGGCAACAAGGTGGCAGTTAAGCTGGCCATAGACGCAAAGATCCGCTCGTTTGGCGACATCTGCCCTATGGACGAACTATCGGATTACAGCAAGCGAAATGTACTTCCGACGATTCTTCGGAAGGAAAACCAAACTTCCCGGTCGATATCGTGTGCAGATATTGGTCAGGAAGATCCATTGGAAGCCCCCATACACGGGCAGATAATCGGTCAAATTGGTCTAAACGACCAATATCGGCAGCTTTATCTGCCCATGTATGGCCAGCTTAAGATTGCCCCATGCCTTGTAAAAAAAACATGCAAGCAAGACCTTGTGGACTGTACTTACTGTATCGATGTAGAGCAAGCACTCAAAGAGCAGCCTTCTAAACAGACATAAAATCCAATAGTAGTTTATTTAGGAACACTAGCCTCTACCTGCTGACGCACATAAAGAATGGGCACAGATATAATGCAAAACAGAGAATAGTCCCTTGGGTATGTTATGCTTTCAGCCTTGCATCAATTCAATTGAGAAAGAAGATCTGGGGCAGAAAATGTGTTGACCACAAATCTCATTCCATGAGTATCTAAAATTGCAAAAAAAGGGATTCTCCCAAAATTTCAGCTTAACTGGCCTTCAGACTGCCCCCCCCTCCCCAACAGTCTGTGAACCACTGATCTATAGTAATGAAGAAAAATATCTTCTAAAGGATCTCAAACTTGCCTCAGATATTGCTTAAAAAGTCCTTTTGAACTTCAGCAATGGCAGGTGGACTAGTCCCGTCATCAGCTTTGCACTATAAGTACAGTCATGGGATCCTTTATACGGAAACCTATTACCCAGAAAGCTCTGAATTACGGGCTCTCCTATAAGGAAGGCAGGGAAGAGAAATCGAGCGCCGCACGATGGATCACCTTTTCTGAAGAGGAGCACAAGTGGAGTTTCGGTAAGTTATTTCTTAATAAAGGCTGTGCTATTTTTAAAGTTTAATTTGTCTTGGCGTCTAAAGAATTTTTTTTTTTACGTTACTGGTCCTTTTTTTTTTTTACAATTTACTACATAGAAGCTAGGGATGCACAGAATCCCTGCCAGAAAGATTCGTCCGAATACCGAACCCTAATTTGCATATGCAACTTAGGATTCAGATTTGGTTCGGCCGGGCAGAAGGATTCGGCCGAATCCGAATCCTGCTGAAAAAGGCCGAATCCTGGCCGAATACCGAACTGAATCCTGGATTCGGTGCATCCCTAATAGAAACCCGATTCTGGGAGAGAATTCTACAACTACAAAACAAATATCAGATAGCACCCATTGAAATATAAAGCACCAAAAGACAATGAACAATTCCTGGACAATTTCAAGTGCATTAAAATACATTTACATTAAAATAACCAGACCTTTTTTTTCTTAAATGACAAAACCCTGATGGAGAACGGCGATAAGAGCAGCCCATCAGAAACAAATTCTAGAATTCAGAGCCTGTGCTGTAGGGTGCCGGACAAGTAAAAATACTACCCTGTTAAAGATTAACATGCCCCCAGCGGGGTCGGCTCATTACAGGCAAATTCCGATGCCTCTAATCACCAGGCTGAGCCAGGCAGATTTAGGGCACATTACAGAGATGATTTGGAGATTTGCACAAAATTTACGAGAGATCGACGATACGGTTGATAAGAAGGAATTAATTTTACAGTCCGTGAGCAGCGTCGGGAATAAAGTCAGATTATGATTTGTTTAGCTTTGATCTTTACAGGTATGGGATCCATTATATGGGAACCCGCTATCCAGAAACTCCAGATTACAGGAAGGCCATCTCCCACAGACTCAATTTTAATCAAAATAACTCAAATTTCTAAAAAAGATTTCCTTTTTCACTGTAATTAGTGAATTTTATCAAATTTTTTATTTTATCAAACTGTACCTTGTACTTAGTCCAAACTAAAATATAATTAATCCTTACTGGAAGCAACGTAATCCTATTGGGTTAAATTATTTTTGCGTAGATTTAGGATAGAATTACACAGACGACTTCTGGGCGTTTTCGGCGGATCCGATGCGTCGCTCCAAAACGCAGGCATCAAGTCAGATGCGACGGAAAATAAGATACAACTGTCGGATTTTGATTTTCCGTCGCATGTGACTTGTCGCCTGCGTTTTGGCGCAGTGCGTTGGATCAACCTAAAAAGCCTGTAAGTCATCCGTGTATTTCTACCCTGGAAGCCCAAATCAAGGAAAGATCATTATCAGGAAAACCCCAGGTCCCGACCATTCTGAATAACAGGTCCCATAACCCTCTATAGTTTTTATTCAACGCTAGTTTGGCTAGGCATGCTGGGAAATGTTAATTCAGCAGCATCTAATAGAGTATTTAGACACTCTAAAGCTGGGCATAAGAATGGATATTTCCTCAATATGGCCAAGCACACACTAAGGGGCAGATTTACTATTATAATTTTTTTTCAATTCGAAATTCGACCATGTGAATAGGTAGGGAATTAAAATCCTTTTAATTCGAAGGATTTTACCGCAATTCGATCGATTTGAACGATTTTAAACATTCGATTGAATTTTTATAATTTGATCAAAATTCACTAAAGGCACTTCGGTAGGTTGAAACTGGCGAACAAGGCAATCGAATAAAAAAATTTAAAGGGGAAGTAATAGTCGAATGTTCAAACAGATTTTTATTCGAAGCTATCAATTTTAAAAATTCACTGGTCGAAGTCAGCTAATTTGCATATTCGAAATTCAAATTCGAATCTTTTTGAAAATTCGATCGAATTTCGAATCATTCATGTGAATTTAGTAAATCTGCCCCTAAGTCGAATCTCTATGCCATGCCCCCAGGCCAATGATTGGATCGATCGTACTGTAGTACCAACTACGCCAATTGTCCAATGGTATTTTTGAATCTTTCAGAAAATTTCTGAACGCAAACCAATAAAGTTGCCAACCCTAAGTAACCACCTTAGCTCCACTTATAGTGGACATCCCAAAACTGCATCCTTGTTCGAAAGTTATAAAAACAACAGGAGGGCTATGGGGCTTAGCCGGCACTAAAATAGTCAGTATCCATAAGAGTTACCGTCAAGGGCTGCTGGGAGTTGGGGTGATCCAGTACAGGATGGCAGCAGATAGGACATTCCTGCTGAAACCTGAGGGTGCGGAGTTACCAGGAGCTAAGAATCCGGCAGCAGGAATCACGGGGCGGCTAATACAACAGCTTGAACACTGTACCAATAGCCCAGCTCAAACACAGCTGTACAGACCTAACAAACTATAAAAATAGGCATTTCTAAGATTCTTTTCATTAAAACAAGCAATGGGGATAAACGCCAGGGAACGCATTGCTGGGCACTAAACGAGGGGTTTTAATTAGAAACAAGGAAAATGGTCCTTGCAATAAGAAAAAAAAAGGGGGGGGGCATTTTAAAAAAAAAAAAACGGAAGGAATTTGGGCTGCAATAAGAAAACTGTTAATCCTGGGCTGTAAATAGAGGAGGGGGGAGAGTAGAGACTCCACACTGTGCATTAACATAACACTGAAACCACTGGCTGAAGGTCATTATATCGTTGGCAGTAGGTGTTTCACATCATTAGCATCTGCCATTAACCCAGTGAAAGTTCTTTAGGAGGAAAAACCTTTTGCTTCAAGCTACATTCAAGTCTGACAGGAGCCCTTCCCTTCTATAGTTCACCCAAACTGAGGAAATCGCTCAGGCCATAAAACAAGAATAACCAGGGTGCAGCTTTCCTTTCTGAGGTCAGAATATGGAGACCTAAAGATGGACATGCAAGGGCTCCCCACTCAACCAGTGCTGATCAAGAAGGCAGCTTATCATTAGGGATGCAACGAATCCAGGATTCGGTTCGGGATTCGGCCAGGATTCGGCCTTGATCAGCAGGATTCGGATTCGGTCGAATCCTTCTGCCTGGCCGAACCGAATCCGAATCCTAATCGGCATATGCAAATTAGGGCCAGGGAGCTAAATCACGTGACTTTTTGGCACAAAACAAGGAAGTAAAAAATGTTTTCCCCTTCCCACCCATAATTTGCATATGCAAATTAGGGTTCGGATTCGGTTCGGTATTCGGCCAAATCTTTCGGGAAGGATTCGGGGGTTCGGCTGAATCCAAAATAGTGGATTCTGTGCATCCCTACTTATCATGGGCAAAACTAGGGTTTTATCAACATATACCTGGTTGGGAGCTCTCAATAAGGCTGGCCTCAACACAAACTTCCATCAAGCATGGACAATATCATCATGGACATCATCAGCACAAGCTTTCGGGGTCAACCCCTTCCTCAGATGCTGCACCTGAGGAAGGGGGTTGCCCCGAAAAGCTTGTGCTTATTCTGCTGAAATAAATGCTTTTAAGGCGTTTTGCCGAAAAATTGGTGTGTTTCCTCCATAAGGGATTCTTCTCATCCACAATCTGCTCCTTTAGCCTTCGGGCAGAACTACATGGGCAATTCACGTCCATTTTCGGCGGATGCGACGCTGTGTGCAAAAACGCGTGCGACGAGTCTCATGTGACGGAAAACAAGGTAAATAATAGAAAAAGTTGGATGATGTTGCAGGGCTGATCCGACGCAACACGACTGTCGGATGAAGACGCAGCTTTTAGCATTTGCATCAGTGGCGTCGGATCAACCCTGCGACATCAGGCTTCCTATTACCTTACCTTGTTCCTGTCGCATCCGTTTTTCCTCACAACGTCGCATCTGCCAAAAACGGACATGAATCGTCCATGTAGTTCTGCCCTTAAGCTGAGCCAGAAACTATATCGGGGTTATATTTACAGGCCTGTGACCTGTCTAAAACTGCCAGAATCAGTAGCCGCCCTGAAGCGGAGCAAAGGGTATGGTAGCGCTTTAATAAACACCACGTATGTGGACTTCTCTAGTGAATACACAGGGACATGATCTGCCACGTCCTGCCTGTTCTACACATAGGGGACAATATAATACAATGTTAAGTTCCCTACTGCTCTAGTTACCAACAGAAAGCAATTATTAGGAAGCATTTCCTAGTCAGGCGCTAAACAATTATCTGGTTGCTATGGGTTACAAGACCAGTTAAAAACTTACATTACTTTGAGAAATGTGATTGCATTTGTATTTAATCGCACAAATTCAGCTATTTTTAAAAAGTACGTTGCCTGCACTCCCACCCAGGCTACAGCGTTTACTTACAAACACACACACACACACACACACACACACACACACACACACA
>CM044443.1:10567098-10578903 GCA_024363595.1 Xenopus borealis | reverse complement strand
ATTCATATTCCAGTCTCTTATTCAAATCAGTGCATGGTTGCTAGGGTAATTTAGACCCTAACAACAAGGTTGTGGAAATTGCAGAGTTGCTGAATAAAAATCTAAATAACACAAAAACCACTGATTAAAAAATCATTGCAAATTGTCGCAGAATATCATCATACTAACAGTAAACTCAAAGGTATATTTATGAAAAGTAACTCAAAGCAACTGAGATATTTTAATAATTAAAGCAAGTCCAGTTGCTTTGAGTTACTTTTCATAAATATACCATGACCTGGATGAATGAGAATCTTCATAGTCAGTTAACTCAAAGGTGAATAACTCCTTTATTGGTTACATGATTTTGTCCTAGACTTAAGGTTTGAAGATCCACCCCCAGGTCCGGAGCATTCTGGATAACAGATCCCATAACTGTAGAAGAGATGCAAAGGAAACCTTTCCTGCTCCATACTGGACCCAGACACAAGCCAAGCAATGGTTTCTTACCCATAGGGAAGTTCTGTACCACTTGACCACCATCCATGGACTCATCTTTGGGTTTATTTCATCTTAAAATATAATTTATTTAGTCCAAATTACACAGAAACCCCTGGTACCAAGCATTCCAGATAATAGATTCAATACCTCAAATTCCAAAATGACCTTGAGTGGGGTTGGATTTGATGCTCAGTCACTAAACAACATGTGTGGGATGTTCCTACAAGGGGTGGTAAGTATATTTTACACTCTAGTGTTCTGTGTGTGTGGCACATCATTTATCAGGCGTGTATATACGTCAGCAGAGATCAATGTTATGGGTTCAGTGAACATAATCTGTATCTGACAGCTGCCTGGATACTACAAGTCCTGTTGGTGCCGGTAAACCATTAGTTTGGCCATCCAAGCATCCCACAATCCATCACTGTCATTGGTTACCAAGGTTGTAAGACCCACAACTCTACTTTCAAGTGGGTCTTGTTTGTTTTCAATGAGAAAATATAATATTAATTGTGTGTGGGGGGGGGGGTTAAATGTAGCATTACCAGAATTCCATTATGTCAGTAGAATGTATTCCATTGTGGCTCATACAGGTATGGGATCCGTTATCTGGAAAGCAGTTACCAGAAAGCTCTGAATTATGGGTCTCCCATAGACTCGATTTTATCCAAATAATCCAAATCTTAATGTTTCCTTTTTCTCTGTAATAATAAAACAGTAGTTTATACTTGATCCCAGCTAAGATATAATTAATCCTTATTGGAGGCAAAACCAGCCCGTTGGCTTTATTTCATGTTTACATGATTTTCTAGTAGATTTAAGGTATGGAGAAATTACAGAAAGATCCCTTATCCTGAAAACCCCAGGTCCCAAGTATTCAGGATAACAGGTTCCATACCTGTATCTGTGTTGTTTTTTAATGACTGGATAGCTCCATGCTTTTAGGGATTGTTTTGGAGGAGAGGGCAGGTATATATTCATGAGAAGATGCACAGGGTGAGTCGGGTATTTATTTCAACTGTTGCTTTAGGGCAGTAGCACAAGGGGTCATTTTGAGATTTTTACCCTGCAGTGATTAGTAGATTTGTGGGAGCCATTCCTGCCCCACCCTGCAATAGAACCCTTGAGGCTGGTCATTCCGTTTTTGCTAATGACCACACCCCTACATCTCACTGGCTTCAAGCATAACCTTCCGTAACCTTCCAGTCCCCCCTAACAAGATGCCCATGTGTACAACTATTCCTGTTATCCTTAACAACCCCACCACCTCACCCTACTAAGAATAATCTTAATAAAAGGGAGGGTGGTTGGAAACCGTCATCTTAGACAACTTTGCTGGGACAACTGGAGGCCACCAGAGTTCCCCCAGCCTCTACTACACAGAATAAAGACTAACTGGCCCACTATATGGAAACTCTTGGCCAGCTGTGGAAGATCTGATCCTAAAAGACAACTGAAGGGCAGGACCGTGATGTGGCCACCAGACTGCTCAAGAGCTCACCAACCTCTACTTTCCAGAATAAAGAATAACTGTCCCACTCCATGGAAACAGTTTGTAGCTGTGGAAGATCTGATCCTACAGGACCGTGACGTGCCACCAGATGGCTCAAGATTTCCCCTAGCCTCTACTGTGCAGAATAAAGAATATCTAGCCAACTCTATGGAAACAGTTGGACAGCTGTTTAAGATCTGATCCTACAGGAGATCTGGAGGTCAGGACATTGATGTGTCCACCAGACTGCTCAAGAGCTCCCTCAGCCTCTACCATGCAGGATAAAAAAATAACCGTCCTACTCCATGGAAACAGTTGGACAGCTGTGGAAGAGCTGATCCAACAGGACAATTGAGGCCAGGACATTGATGTGGTCAACAGACTGCTCAAGAGCTCCCCCAGCATCTACTACTCAGAATAAAGAATAACCGTCCTACTCCATGGAAACTCTTGGACAGCTGTGGAAGATCTGGTCCTACAGAGCTGATTAGAAGGACTTTAACAAAGAACATATGGAAGCTGTAGATCAGACTGTGAGGGTACAGTGTGCTTGGGCTCTTCCCTCTTGGACTCGCAATAGGAAAATATTGAAAAGTGCTGTGCATTTATTTCATACCGATACAGGTGGAAAAAATGTTGTCCTCTCTGTTATCCATGTGTGAGTCTCTCTCTCTCTCTGAAAACCTGCCTTTCTCTAATGAGATCAGTCTGATTTGCATGTGGTCATGGAACAAAAGGCTCAGAGGAATTACACCAGGCACTGGCTCTTCTCAAAGTCCTCAGCTTCCTGAGACGGGAGTGTATTATCCCTACAGAACACTGGGCGGACAGGGCAGGCTGGGAAATGGACCAACACACCACACACATCCACTGAAAATAGACTCGTAAAACTCAGCTTTATAACATGTGCTAAATGACATGTGTTTTCCACTTGCGCTATGCTCTCCAGCTATGGGAAGCATTTCCTTGGAATTAAATCCAGTTTCAAGTTATACATACATTTTTTTTAATATAGTTTATTTTTTTTACATTGAAGGATACTTCATTTTGGAGATGTTGACATACGAGATATCCCTGGGTTAAAAAGATACAAGATGTAATTTATAATTACCCCAGGCAGTCTGTACCTAGTGCGGAGTTCTGCACCCATAGGCACAATGATACCTGGTTATTACCGCCTGCCATAAGGGCTTTGTCCAATACCCAGGGTTGGACTGGGCTGACGGAACACCTGCCAAACCACACGGGACCCTGCCAAACCACACGGGACCCTGCCAAACCATGAATACAAGGTACATGGGGAGCAGAAGGGGCTTGTGGCTGGAGCATGGGTTTGGTGGGGTGTGGGCCAGGGTCACCATTAGAAATCACGTGGCCCCGTACAACAAAATTTTTGGGGGCCCTGCCCACCCAGGTGCCCAAGCCCCGCCCACTCCACATCACAGTTAAAAGACCACACAGACATCAGTGCTAAAAAAGTAACCCCCCCCCCCACACACACAAGTTATAAAAAAATTTTGAAGTTAAAAAAAATCGGGGCCCCAAAAAATATATTTTTTAAAAACATTGGGGCCAGGGCCCCCCTTTTCAAAAAAATGGAGCCCCATAAAATATTTTTTTTTAAATTGGTGGCAGGGGCCTATAGAGTATTAAAAGAAAACATTGGTGGCCAGGGATAACAAAAAAAAAAACCACATTTGTGTCAGTAGAACAGGACCTCGCGTCTGTTTGACACTTCCGCATTCAGCATGGGAACATCGGAAGGAGCCGCACAGGCGTTCGGCGCTCGTAAGGGGGACCCGGCTTTTGGAAAAATGCAGCACTGCCGGGCCCTCCTTCAGCCCCAGGCCCAGGACACTTGTCCCCCCCCCGATAGCAGCCCTGGTGTGGGCCCCTGAGGAGGCAGTCCCCATGGACCCCAGACCTCCAAGTCTGACCCTGCCAATGCCACTCCCTAATTTGCACCTCTGAATAAATTTCACCGGCCCTTCATGAATACAGAGTTGCCACAGGCAGACAACACTGTTCAAGGGTATGTTCTTACACTATGCCTTTAAGTCCAAGCAAAAAGTGCCTCAATCCTTATTCAGGGCACCGCTCTCCCTTAGATAAGGCACCAATCAAATAATTTAAGGAGAGCAAAAAATGCTGTGATAAGATATTTATTTGTAGACTACTGTTCACACGACATGTTTCGGGCCATTCGTGCCTTTTCTCAAGTGTGAAGCGAAAGGGCACGAAAGGCCCAAAACACATTGTGTGAACAGTAGTCTACAAATAAATATCTTATCACAGCATTTTTTGCTTTGAGGTGCTCTCCTTAAACTATTTGATTGCAAACGACACTGTATTGATAAGGGAAATAAAGTAGAGGTGTTTGGCCCAGACTAAAACCCACGGGTTTCCATGCACTTCTGCCAAAATTTGTCCAGTAATTTAGCAGGTTGCAGACCTTAATATATATATATATATATATGCAGCACCATCACACACAATCTCTTTCCTTTTATAATTCCTTTTATAGACTTGCACCCAGCTGCTCCTACCCCTCCTGTGACATCAGAGCCGGGTCAGGTTTGGGCTGAAACTCAGGTGTTGACTCCCGGCAGTCCAAGGCAGGGTGCAACATGCAAAAAACTGGCTAATAAACATGCAATAAAGAATGAAAGTATTGTATATATAGTGAATAAAGTACCCCCTCTTGTAAAATATAAGGATATTATAAGTTACCAAGGAGTTCCATGACCATATAAAAACACGAGGCCGAGGTAACTTCTAATATCCTCATATTTTGCAACTGGGGGTACTTTATTTAATATAATACACAAGTTTCAGTGAGTCATGTGACAGAAATGACATCAGAACTCACCGTTTATAACTGATGACATCAGAACTCACCGTTTATAAGGATATAATTTACAAGATATTCACAGCTTTTGTGTATTATAATCAAATATTTGATCCCAACACCAGGCCACTGAACTCATAGCTATGTTTACATACAAACTGCAATTTCTGGATATTTTTTAACCCCCCCAAAAAATGTTTTCCTCTAGAATTTCAGCATGGTTTTGGTTGCCCACTAATAACATGTACAGGAGGGCAATCTGCCAAGATTTTAATTTGCCAGCAATCAGCATAAAGTGGCCCTTGCTTCCCCATATACTACTTGAACTGTCCAACAGAAGAGACCACCCAAATGCCTCCTAACTCTGAAATAAGCCAAGATTTAAACAAACACAGCCCTGAGCAGAAAGCAGATACCAAAAATGATGGTGCCCTTTGGCCAGGCCTCTAGTGATTCTTCCCACAGCCGCTGTCCCCACTTCCCCTCAGAACCGAGCCTTTAGCACAAACCCGCTCGCACGTACCAGAGAAATAGAAGTTTCAATTTTTTTTTAACTCATGTAAACAACGGCCTCTTCCAAGAATTTCCATGGCTTTGCTATGGAGTCGGGGGAATTTCTTAATTTATTTCCTCCAAAAGCAAAGTTTCAGATTGCCAGCAAAATGTAGCACAGCTGCCCAATTACTTCTGATAAGTTCCAGTCAAGAACAATTTTGGGCCATCACTGAGAGCCTTGCCTGAAACAACAATAATCCTTGACAAATTAGAGTGCAAAGAAAGTCTGCAGAGCGTTACACATCCAGAGAATGCTGTCCCACTGTACTGAATGTGCTCGCTGCGGGAAATAAGTGTTTCAGGCACTCAACCAACATGGAACTTCAGCCATGATAAACTAACCCACATGCCAATGAATAGCATGGCCATGCTAGTCTAACCAGCCACAATTGGTCTCAATATCCTTTCTATACTAAATTGTGTCCTTAACATGGGGCCACCGTCAGTCATCATGGGGCCCAATACTAATGGGCCCTCCCCAGAGAGCCCAACTTTTTAGCCCACTGGTTATCTGGAACCCCAATGAAAACAAAAAAGCTCCTTGCACACCAGGTCCTTCACCGGATCTGGCCTAGCCATTCCCCAATTATGCCAAACTACATGCATGATCCACCCATAGCCCACCCAGTCCCCAGCCGTTGTGACTCACAAATCATCCTTTATACCTCAGTAGGCCCACACTGACATGGGGTTTCTGATTGCAGTACCCCTCTGATGGTGGACCTGCCTTTACAAGTCTATAAATAAGACACTGGCATTCCACAGAGCTGCAGATCAGATGGGCAGGATGGTGGGGGACACATGGGCGATCTTAGCCCTATGCAGCCATCCTTCTGATGCTACCCCTTTTCACCACCAGGGGGTATCAAGAAGGGGCCCCATCGCTAATGCAGAGAGCACAGTTGCTTAGATTGCTCCACAACTCTTTTTAAAATTGAATGTGGTTCACGTGTAGAAAAGGTTGGGGACCCCTGGACTAATGTGTACACAAAGGAGTATAGAAGTCAGAGAGTCATCACTCCCATCCATTTTTTCTTAAGGTCTTGTAGGTCTTAATCAAGCGTAAATGGGCGTAATTGATCATGTTAATAAATATTTATTAGAAATTATCAGCAGGGGGATCAGACCAATTCAAAGCTGTCTTTCTTTTAGAATGTAGTCAAGCATTCCTTAACAAGCCCCATGTACCCCACAGTGCTGGATTTATACAAAGGGTGCCCCTAGGCCGCGACCATTCCTCGTCCCTCTTTCCCCTTCCTGCCTCCACCCTTTATATGCCATTAGGGTTAACCCTAGCTACATTGTCTATTTATTGGTCATAAAACTGGTTTCCCATTTGGCACCCAAAACCTCACATGTTCACAGAAGATCTACAGAAGTTCCACCTTGTTACATAAATTCCTTATTATGGATCAAAGTTTCATTTCCCTTTCTAGTCTACTTGTTTTTGTTTTCCTCTTAACTTGGAACACGGAGCTAAAATATCTAACAACAGAACCCTAATAAGCCAGGTCATGAGATCTGACAAACTGCAGGATTTTTAATCCATAAGAGCAACAACATTGAAACGCTAATGTTTATTTAATATCTTTCAGGCTCCTTGTTCGAATTTGTTTGTGATTTTTTTTTTTTTTTGGAAGGGGGGGGGGGCAGCAATTATTTTTCTCCTTGTTTATTTATGGCAGAAAATTCTTGTGTGAGATCTTCCATGTTGTGTGCCATTCCAATGGGATTAGCTCACTGTTCTGGTTCCAGAATGTACCTTTTCCTGCAGCTGCTTATTTATCCTAGTTCTGACTATAACACTGGCCGCTTACATAATCACTTTGTCTGAAATGTATTACACAAGCAAACATTTGGGCAATTCATAGTACTGGGTGTTGTGTAAAGGCTTATTTTATCTAAAGGCTTATTATAGCTCAGATACTGTTCTGTATAATAGACATATATATTTGTGTTTCACTATTAAGCATAAGCGATGTCCAACATAGCCCCAACATAAATCACTCATCTCTACAAAAACATTTCCATATTCCAATGCTTCTGCCCCCTCCCAGCTTTGGTTGATGGGGTCAGCTTGGAGGTCATTGTCATTGTTTTGGAGGAATGTTTATTTGCACTTATTTGCACTACAAAACACTTCCATCGTGGAGTTAATTTAGAGCAAAGTTTGAGGTAAGAAGTTCTAATGCCCTAGAGCAGTGATTTTCAACCTTGTACCTCCAGCTGTTAAGAAACTACAAGTCCCACAATGCATTTGCCTGACTGTGGCTGTCAGACTCCTTCATTGCATTGTGGGACTTGTAGTTCCTTAACAGCTGGAGGCACAAGGTTGAAAATCACTGCCCTAGAGAAGGGGTTCCTAACTTTTTTTTACCAATGAGCCTCAATCAAGTGTAAAAAAAAAGATGGATAGCAACATAAATATGCTGAAAGTTCCTGGGGGTTTCAAATAAGAGCTGTTATTGGCTATTTGGTAACCTCTATGTGGACTTGGAGCCTACATGAGGTCTGTTTGGCAGTACATGGTTTTTGTGCAACCAAAACTTGCATCCAAGCCCGGAATTCAAAAATAATCTCCTTTTAGGTCACTGGAAGCAAAATCCAAGGATATTTTAAGCAACATGTTGCTCACAAGCCACTGGTTGGGAATCACTGTCCTAGATCATCTTGGAACTATGGCTGATTCATTGAGCAAATGTTGAGCCTGAAAGTAAAGCCAACAACCACTGCCATAATTTACATTAATATTGTATGCCCCTTTTTTGTCTCCTCATCCCCTGCCTTTCCTTCAGTGTCCAACTTTTTCTACTTCTCAGCTTTATCCCCTACTCACGTTTGGTCTTACCCTTCCTCCTTCTACTTTTCTTAATTTCACTTTATTTTGCCATTTATCTTACTACTTTCACTCCCTCAACAGAAGAGTAGACATTGTGGCACATGTGTGAGACGATTATGTCCTTAAAATTATATTAAAAGTGAATAAAGAGCTGAGACATTTCCCTCTGGTGAACTGTGGTGAGCTCTCTTTTCAGTAGGGTTAGTGGGTTTAATATGATGGGGTAAATTTATCAAAGAGTGAAGTGAAGAGTGAAGTTCCACCACTAGAGGGAAATTCCACAGCTCTCCATTCATTTCTATGGGATTTTGAAAGGCTTATTTATCAAAGGGTGTAATTTCACTTCACCCATTGATAAATACGCCTTTCAAAATCCCATAGAAATGAATTGAGAGCTGCGGAATTTCCCTCTAGTGGCGGAACGTCACTCTTTCATGAATCTCCCCCGGTGAATTTAGTGAAGAGTACAGCACTCCATGGTTGGATAGGTGGTCTTGTTTGATTTTCCTGCATTGACTTTGGTTAAGGGAAGAGATTTATGGTGCACACAAGGAATGGTGGAAAACTGGCTTGAATAGAGGGCCCACTGCTACATCTCTTGGTACAGGAATGAGATCCGTTATACAGAAACCCGTTATGGAAATGCCATCCCCCCAAATTTAAAAAAAATATTTCCTTTTTCTGTGTAATAATAAAACAGTAGCTTGTACTTGATCCCAACTAAAGTTGGCCATAGACTATAGACCCATTTGGTGATGTTGCCAAACAAGTGGATCTTTCCCTGATGTGCCACTAACAGCAGTGCTATATCTGGGGTAATCAGAATGTTCAGCCCTATGTGGCCAAATAATCGGATTGCAACGAGGGCAATGGGCTCCGACGTGGAAAAATCAAACCCGTCGGAAGCCCCATACACAGGCAGATAAACTGTCAAATTGGTCTAAACGACCAATATCAGAAGTTTTATCTGCCTGTGTATGGCCACCTTAATCCTGTAATGGGAAACATTTATTTTTTTCAAAATGCATCAGTTAATAGTGCTGTTCCAGAAGAATTCTGCACTGAAATCCATTTCTCAAAAGAGCAAACAGATTTTTTTATATTTCATTTTGAAATCTGACATGGGGCTAGACATATTGTCAATTTCCCAGCTGTCCCAAATCATGTGACTTGTGCTCTGATAAACTTCAATCACTCTTTACTGCTGTAGTGCAAGAGTATTGAGTTATTAGAGGATCTAGTGGTCCTGTAACCTGGCTGCCATACATAGAATTAAAATAATAAATAGTTCTAGGCACCTGGGAATGGCAAATTCCACCATGATTCCAAAATTGTAGTAGGTCTTCATCTGGAGAATGCCACCACATTAAAGATCAAATTCATGGGAGACTGGGATTTTCATGAAGTTTGCTCACTTACATCAGTCCTTTCCCCAGTGAAGATTATAATCTAATTGCACTTGGGTTATTTTAATTAACTTTCTACATGTAGTATGTTTTTGGACTGTCCGAGGAGCACTCTCAAGAGCAACCAGAGAAAACCTACTCAACAATGTGAAGACAAAAAGGCCATATAATGCCCTGGGTGGGCTCAAACCCAAAGCCAGAGCTGTGAGGAAGTTGTACTAGCCACTAGACTAGGACTGTGCCAAAATAGGGCTCTACAAATAAACTGGCACAACTGCATACACCATTTTATTTGGATACAATATTTGCTCATTAGGTCAGTGTTGGAGCAAACTCCCAGTCACAAAGCTTCTTTTGGCTGCCCCATGCCACAACCCTCCTCCAGCCCCCCATCCCTGCTGCAACCCCCCTCCAGTTCCCCCATTGTGTGTACCGTTTCTTTCACTCAGCAGCAAATAGGGCCAGGTAGGGAGGTCAGAGCAGAGACCAGGACCAGGGAGGGAGGTCGGGAGAGCGGCAGTGCTTCAAGCAGGGAGCGGATCTGGGCTGGTGTAGCCGCAAGACCTCAAGTTTTTTCCTGGTGTCCTGCTGGCCCAGTCCAACTCTGTATTTGGTGACTTCACCAAACAAGCAACCACCTGTGTGTGGCCTTCAGTCCCTCCATCAGTAATCATGGGGCTCACACTTTTATGTTTGTAGAGCCTACATGTCACCTGGTTCCCTTGGGCAGGAGGACCTTCCAACAAGGAGAATGGGGTCACAATAGAATAAATTGGCCTGTGCACGCATGCTCCTGCCCCTAATCCACCAAACCATGGCCCATTATGCATAAATCCCAACCATAATCTGTACAAACTCCACCTACCCCCACAATCACTGCCCCTTTCCAATGCATGAGACTCCTTCATGGTTTTTGGGTCCCCCCTCTGCCACAAGGCCTGTGACTAGAGTACCCCCTGTACCCCTCAAATGGAGTTGGATTTGAATATTTTGTTTTCTGATTATAAAA
Organism: Xenopus borealis; assembly: GCA_024363595.1. NCBI lineage: Eukaryota > Metazoa > Chordata > Amphibia > Anura > Pipidae > Xenopus > Xenopus borealis. Next base: position 10,568,274 of record CM044443.1, on the reverse strand, counting down.
TACAGAACAGCTTGAAATATAATGGAATTAAGATACTACAGGTAGAAATTATGGAATTTCATTTCGAAGTATTGGGCAGTAATAAAATGATGATGTCATGAGCAGAGATTGGTGACATCTTTAAAAGGCTTGGGTTATAATGAAATGATCATGTCATCAATAGTAATGGGCGAATCTGACCCTGTTTGCTTCACCACTAATTCATGAAACAATTTTTTTTCACCCTTTGGGGTCTATGGTCATCAATAGTCATAAATAGAATCAGTGAAGTTATGGAAGACACGGGAAAATAGAATAAAAAAAATGAGGGGAGCACACGCCCCTGGATCTCCAGTTGGACATCGATGCCCTGAATCCCTCACTGTTTCCAACAAAAAAGCCCTGGTCTGTGATTATTCTAGAAATAAATAACCATCACATTATTTTATGGGTACAAGGAGGCTCTGGACTCCAAGTGCAGCTCCAATGTCAAGAGACGCCCAAAACAGGAAAGGTTTGTTCTTTTCAAAGACAGATATGTACCTGCTACACAGCACCGTGTCAGACTCACTGGGTGAAAATGTTCCAACTGAATCTCACCAAGTGCAGTTAAATATGATACAGCGCAACTGCCAGCAATCGCTACTGCCAGCACTCCTCATTATATATCAGAGTCTCTTCATAGGTAACTTTCTGCGTAATTCTCTCATCCACCTCCATATAAAAGTCGGACATTTTCAAAATTAGGGGAAACTTGGAAACACTTGAAAATTTTGGCTGAGGAAATGTAAACTTTCTTAATTGTATTTAGGCAGAAGTTTGGTGTCCATAAAAATAAAACTACATTTAAAAAGAAAAAGAAATCCCTCGTTTTGTCGTAAGTGATTAATATTGGCCATCTGGGTTTTATTAGAGGGCGGCATGTTTCTCTTATACCGCAGTATTCGCCCTACTGGTACATTTCTTACTACAAGGTCTTTAGATGGTTTCATCCACGATGGGTTACTCAAAAATTCTTTTAATATAAACAGGACATATACGGAAATATTTAAAGGAGGGAAGTATACAGTCTATAGAGTATGTATGATAAGGGATAATGTACTCCCTACTGTAACTGATAAGGATATTAGAAGTCATTGAGGGGTGTGGCCATATAAAGGCACAAGGCTGCAGGCTGAGTTATACAGGGGGGAACTC
>CM044443.1:10547807-10563457 GCA_024363595.1 Xenopus borealis | reverse complement strand
ACAAAATACAGCATTTCTACCCTTATTCTATTTTACACTTTCCTTGTCCTTTAAGAGTGCACACACAACCTCCTTTTTTTTGTAACTGTGACCATATAAAAGCACATGGTTTGTTCCAAACGTAACTTTTGATGACCATGAGAAAAAAAAATGAAAAACACAAAAGTCACCATTTTTATTTCATTTCAACCGTATTTAAATGTCACTAGAAAGTCCCACGTGGACATGTATTTAATCTCCAGTCTTTTATAGTTTCTTGTAACAAAGCCGGGACTGAGAAAAGCAGAACAGCTGAACTCAATGAAAGGGAGACTGTAAGTAACTAAATTCTAAATCCATATATAATGTAATATAATATAATAATATGATATCAAATGGCGTTTCAATGGTTCCTAGTAGAAAGGAGGCCAAGATCACTGTTTTCGGAGTCAAACCTACGGGACGCTGCGTCTGTGTCACTTACGTGTTATTGCAACAAATTCCCCTCCGCCAGTTGTATGTTAAATCAATAGAACAAGAGTTCACTGGTTAAAAATACACTGGAAACTTGGAAATTGTTCAATAAAGTACAATTGGTCTTGTATGTGACTCCAGAGGCTCAGTGTCCTGCCATGAAGATAAGCAGAGGCACAGGCCAAAAATGCCTCCATTCAGGGAGCTGCGAGATCCAAACTGGATTTGGAAAGAACACGGGGATAAAATATTAAAGGGGTGGGGGGGGGTGGAACAAATGAAGTGATTGAGAAATTGTTCGCTTTCAGTTTTATGGAGACAGAAGTTGCTTTCATATAAAACACCATTAGGAGATCAGTCAAAGTGTTGGTACACCTTGCGGGGAGTTGTGATATGTACAACTGACCCTGCTGCTTTCCTTTATATCAAGAAACAAAAATATGAGACTTTATTCTTTAATCTGGCCACACACCCAGCTGGGACATTGATCTGACCGGACAACCCGTGGGGCAACAACAAGTAGATCCGGGCAGAACCAGGTCAGTTACTGAGCCCATAGATGCGTTGGCTTGGGTCATCCTGGACACTCTTGATTTTAGCTTCATATTGTATGTGTTTTGCCTCTGCTTTGCTGAAATATTTTCCTAATAGTGCAGATCCTTACAGTTCAGCTCACTTCCATAGGTCAGAAAAGAATGAATATTTACTGAGGCTTAGACTCCCCAAAAAGAATCCAACTGCTTTGTATTCATATCATTTTATGTTCTACAATGGAACGTTTTTTTTTTTGTGGTAGCTTGGGTACCCCTGGAACTATAGTGACACCCCAATGTTTCTATATATCTGTAACCTTGTTATGAGCTAAGGGGGCCCAGTCTGAAGGTCAGTTAGGGGGAGATTTGGGGTGAGTGTTTATTTGTACCCTGGGTACCCCTGGAACTATAGTGACACCCCAATGTTTCTATATATCTGTAACCTTGTTATGAGCTAAGGGGGCCCAGTCTGAAGGTCAGTTAGGGGGAGATTTGGGGTGAGTGTTTATTTGTACCCTGGGTACCCCTGGAACTATAGTGACACCCCAATGTTTCTATATATCTGTAACCTTGTTATGAGCTAAGGGGGCCCAGTCTGAAGGTCAGTTAGGGGGAGATTTGGGGTGAGATTATTTGTACCCTGGGTACCCCTGGAACTATAGTGACACCCCAATGTTTCTATATATCTGTAACCTTGTTATGAGCTAAGGGGGCCCAGTCTGAAGGTAAATTACGGTGAGATTTGAGTTAAATATTAATATGCCCTCCTATAGATTTCTGGGGTAATACCAAAGTCATCAATAAATTAATGTTTTCATTATCTGCTATAAGGGGGGACTTGACTAAATGATAAACTATAAAAAGTTATAACCTGACATTCGGCAGAACAGAAAACAAACTGTCTGAACTCTATTTTAGAGTGATTGCACTCGCAGCCACATTTGTGACCCAACCTACGTTTAGGCTCAGGCCAGATGGGAAGATTCAGGGGGATTCGTCACCTGGCGACAAATCTCCCTGAACCGCTTCCCCCTGCCTTCAAAGCCATCGCCGCGTGTGAATAGGCGCAGGCGATTAATCATTAAAGGGGTTGTTCACCTTTGAGTTAACTTTTAGTATAATGTAGAGAGTGATATTCTGAGACAATTTGCAATTGGTTTTCATTTTTTATTGTTTGTGGTTTTATAGATATTTAGCTTTTTATTCAGCAGCTCTCCAGTTTGCAGTGTCAGCAATTTGGTTTCTAGGGTACAAATTACCCTAGCAACCCTGCATTGATCTGAATAAGAGACTGGAATATGAATAGGAGAGGGACTGAATAGAATGATAAGTAATAAAAAGTAGCAATAACAATATATTTGTAGCTTACAGAGCATTTGTTTTTAGATGGTGTCAGTGACCCCCATTTGAAAGCTGAAAAGAAACAGAAGAAAATTGCAAATCATTAAAAAACTGTGAAAAATAAATAATGAAGACCAATTGAAAAGTTTCTTAGAATTGACCCTTCTACAATATACTAAAAGTTAACTTGAAGGTGAACCACCCCTTTAAGATGCTGGAAGGCAGGGAGAAGTGGTTCAGGGAGATTTGTCACCCCAAAAAAGAGGCGATTAGTCGCCAGGCGACAAATCTCCTCGAATCTTCCCGTCTGGCCTTACCCTTAGAGCTTTATAATCATTTCAAAGTTGAAGCACATTCTTGGGGCCGCTGTAACTTACCTGAGCTTAGGGGCCGACAATATACTGTGTATATAAAATATGAATGATACTATTAATAATTAACTTAGATTCGGATTACATGGCAGCTCATATTGGAATTTAATAATAAGCTCTGTAGCATCAGTTTCTGTGATGGATGTGCCTCACTTTCTGCTTGATGATTTGAGACAACCCCTAAGCTTATTTTCTCAGCAGCAGCCTAGAGCTCACTGAGCATGTGCAGAGCCACCGACAGCCAAAAGATGGAATAACAAGATCCAAGATGGTGAGCTCCCGTGGCACAATTTTACATTACTGTGATAGAGCCGCTGAACCTCTGGGCTGGTTCACTTTATAAAATACGGCATTTCTAGCCATATCCTATGGGAAGTTTATGCTGCCCAGGAGTAAATAAGCCCCAGTGTTTTTTCCAAGCTGAGCTGCGGGTTGATGAAATAGCACCAGGTGACTAGTGATCGGCGAATCTGGGGAGTTTCGCTTCAGCGAAAAATTCACGAAATGCCGCCGGCGTCTTGTTTTGGATGCAGGCGTCCGTTTTTGGACACGGGCGCACATTGCAGGCGTCAAAAACGAGATGCCAGCAAATTTTCGCCGGGTGAATTTCTCCTGGAGTTTTGCAAATTTATTCACTGGCGGCGAATCGCAGGTATTCAACGCAAATTTGCCCATCACTGCAAATGACTGTAAAGAGGAACAGGAGAATTCACTCCTAACTGACTGGGCACTGAAAATCTAACAGAGACTTTTGGGGACATTCTACTGCTAATGCTGGACGTATTTTATTTTTTTCACACCATTCTGGGTGTTAAAGCAGGGCTGCTATTCTTATGTTGAAGCAAGTGTGCTGAACCTGTTTATTTTGTTTATAATAAAAACCAGACAAGCTCTACAGAACTGTTTAAATGGGATAGGGTCATGGGGAAAATTTTTTTATTTGAGAACGCATCAGTTAATAGTGCTGCTCCAGCAGAATTCTGCACTGAAATCCATTTCTCAAAAGAGCAAACAGATTTTTTTATATTCAGTTTTGAAATCTGACATGGGGCTAGACATATTGTCAGTTTCCCAGCTGCCCCCAGTTATGTGACTTGTGCTCTGATAATCTTCGGTCACTCTTTACTGCAAGTTGGAGTGATATCAGCCCCTCCCTCTCCCCCCAGCAGCCTAACAACAGAACATTGGGAAGGTAACAAGAGATAGCTGCTCCCTAACACAAGATAACAGCTGCCTGGTAGATCCTGTGCTTGAATGGCTGCCCCCATGGCTACACAGCAGCTTGTTTATATAAACTATAGTAGTACTTATCTGTTATCTACAAAAAGTGTGCAGCCTCATACTGAAAAAGCATTTATTGTGCAAACACAGAAAAAAATTTTTTCTGTGTTTGCACAATAAATGCTTTTTCAGTATGAGGCTGCACACTTTTTGTATATGATTTAAAGTTGTAGTGTGTGGATCTGGGTGCAGCATCTACTGTGTGAGACAGCGGGTTTGCCCAATAAATATTTAATTATATTTATTTTTTTCAAATTACTTATCTGTTATCTACTGTGTATCCTGTGCTTGAATGGCTGCCCCCATGGCTACACAGCAGCTTGTCTATATAAACTATAGTAGTACTTATCTGTTATCTACTGTGTATCCTGTGCTTGAATGGCTGCCCCCATGGCTACACAGCAGCTTGTTTATATAAACTATAGTAGTACTTATCTGTTATCTACTGTGTATCCTGTGCTTGAATGGCTGCCCCCATGGCTACACAGCAGCTTGTCTATACAAACTATAGTAGTACTTATCTGTTATCTACTGTGTATCCTGTGCTTGAATGGCTGCCCCCATGGCTACACAGCAGCTTGTTTATATAAACTATAGTAGTACTTATCTGTTATCTACTGTGTATCCTGTGCTCGAATGGCTGCCCCCATGGCTACACAGCAGCTTGTCTATGTAAACTATAGTAGTACTTATCTGTTATCTACTGTGTATCCTGTGCTTGAATGGCTGCCCCCATGGCTACACAGCAGCTTGTCTATGTAAACTATAGTAGTCTTTCTGAACCAAGAAAATCAGTTTTGCCAGCGCAGAGCCACAGTACATTATATTTGCATTACTCTGATTGTTTGGTGTTACTGTTCCTTTATAAACTTAAAAGCACTGACATCCTTAGCTGTTTTTTGTCAAATTATAACACAAAACACCATTGAAAACTATATGCACAATAATCCATGGCGTAAGGTTTTAATTACATCTCTGCTTTGTCTCAGCCATGTCTGCCAATGTCCAAACATTAAAGTGTATTTACTTGACATCCATTACAATATATATATATATATTTTTATAAAGTTTAGGAGAGATCATGAGCAACCATTTATATGTCAGGTCCCAGAACTCTCGTTTCTGCTTTGTTATTGGATTTTTTTTTTCCATTGTAAAACAAACCATAGGGTAATTTTAATAAATAAGTGACGAACATCAAATCACACCTCATAAACTCCTCTACTGGATATTGCCTGCCAGCTCATGGAAGAATAGGAATGAATAGGAGGCTGTAGGTGCAATATATTCGGATCATGCAAAGAATTCTCTTTGTATGGGTTTCAATAAAACTGCTTGCTTGGTTGCGTTTCTCCTGAACGGCTGGGGTCAATGTTGGACGGCCAACATTTAAAAAATTAAAACAAATTAAAAATAGCCCAATGGGAAAATATTTATAGAAAGCCAAGCAGATAATGTACAAGACAAGTTGATTAAACCTTCAAAAAATGTTGGGGTGGAAGATTTACTAATGAATGTAATTTTTTTTAAAAAAGTGATTGTGGAAAAAATAATCTGAAATAAACTTGATCGAGTTTTTCTCACAAACATAAATATTTCATATTTTGAAACCCGATGGCAAAAATAAATTCCAGGTGAGACTGGATCGAGATTTTTTTTATAAACAAAATGATTTAACTTTATAAACAATTGTGGGGAAAATTTTGATTTTTCTTTGCAATCTTTGCTTTGGACGCGCACGTCTGTTTGTGGACGCTGGTGCCCATTGCCGGCATCCAAAAAACCGATGCCAGCGTCCGTTTTTTGACATCGGTGTCCACAAACGAGACGTGGCGTCTTTCACAAAAAGTTTGGCGAAACACCACCGAATTGCCCATCACTAATTATTAATAACAAATAAGTTGGCATATTTCCAAAAAAAACCCAACTTGATTGAAAAAAATTAATTTGCATTAAGTCATGGTAAAAAAATAAAATGCAACCAAAATCCCATTCTTTGATTCATTTTTTAGAAATTCAACTGTTTGAAAAAAACTTGAGAAATATAATAGATTGAATTCAGAAAATATACCTTCCGCTGACTCCTACACCATCTTGCCGTGCCAAATCTTTTCATTCAATTTTTTTTCAAGTGAAAACTTCTGAAAAATCCAGCATCAAAAAAAACTTTGCTTGGATTTTCTTGAATTGTGAAAAAAAGTGGTCTCCAATTTTAATAAATTTCTTAGAAAGACCAGCACAAAGTACATATATGGTTAAGGCTGTTACAACCATTTTAGGGACAGATTTATCAAATTTTTCCCGAAGTAAAATCCGAAAAATGTGTATATCCTAATCGTAGAATTTTACCGCTATTCGATCTATCGAACAGCGATCATTTGATTTCACGGAAAAATCATACTAAACGTTCGATTTAACAAACGTACGAATTTAACATAGGCAAATATGGAAACTTGGTAGGTCTAATCTGGCAAAATAGGCAATTGGAAAAATTTTTAAGGGGCAAGTACTTTGGACATCGAATGGTCAAACGATTTTCTTAATCGAATCGTACGATTTATTGATTCTCTAGAATGATTCATTCAAATCATTCGATTAGATTAAACTTTGCAAATTCGATGGTCGAATTTTTTCAAAAATCAAATTTTTTGCATTCCAATCCTTCACCCGAGCTTAGTAAATCTGCCCCTTATACTTTCCCATTAGGAAAATACAAGTATGGGACCCATTTTCCAAAACCCTGTTATCAAAGAATCTCTAAATTACGGGAAGACTGTCTCCCATAGACTCCATTTTAATCAAATAATTCAAATTTTCAACATTCATTTCCTTTTCTCTTTAATTATAATACAGTAACTTGCACTTGATCCCAAATTAGATACAATTATTGGAGGCAAACCAGTCATCCTGGGTTAATATAATGTTTAAATGAACGTTTAGTAGACTTACAGTATGGTGGTCCAAAATGGGGAAAGATCCCATATCCAGAACACCCCAGGTCTTGAGCATTCTAAATAATAGGTCCCATACCTGAAAGAAAGACAGCCATTTCTTGATCTATGTGATCAAGTTCATTTCTATGGAGAAGGCAATGAAGATGACCTTAAAAAAAGACTTCTAACCACAGCCTTCTTCTAAGCTGGCTATACCACCCTGATGAGGTTGAACACCCCATATTTGGAAGCTTCATTGAAAGCAGTGGTTGAATGCACTGATCAATTACTGGAGGTAGGCTTGGCTAACCTTGGAGTCTGGAAGGTAGAGCCTCCTAGAGGAGGTAAACATGGCCTAATAAATCATAAGGATGCAAATGATTGGCTCTATGATATTACCCAATGGAATCTTATGCATTCAAATGCCTTTGGAGAGCCTCATCTTAAAAGAACAAGGAAAGTCTAAAATAGAATAAGGCTGGAAATGGTGTATTTTGTATACTAAACATAAACTGCACCACAAGCCTAATCAAACAAATGATTTATGCTTTCAAAGTTGGCCACAGGGGGCTGTCATCTTGTAACTTTGTTATACATCTTTGCAAGACCAAGACTGTGCACATGCTCAGTGTGATCTGGGCTGTTTAGGGATCGTCATAAATGATCAAAACAGCACAAGTCAAATAATATCTGCCAGAAGCTGATACACCAAGACTGATTAATAATCAGAATATACAGACTGCACTGGACATTGTGTTTAGATGTTTAAATCTGGCTCCATGATCTTTGTCCCTGCAGTTGGAGTTGGAAACATCAAAGGGGATGTAAAGGCAAAAATAAAATCCAATACAAATCTCTACACAGTCGCCGACTGCTCTACAGGGAAACAAACAAAGCTGCTGGAGTTCTGCATGACTGGGAAGTAAGGCGGGGGCTCCCCCTGCTGTTCATAAGTGATTGTTTCCCTGCACAGCATTTTGGGACCGTCTGATAATTCCTATTCACAGAAGTAAATGAAGGGTAAATGTCACTGCATACAGTCAGGTTTCTTATAACTCATCTTAAATGGACATAGGTTTCTGTTTCATTGAAGAAAGTAAAAATGGGATTTTATGTTTTGCCTTTACATGCCCTTTAAAAGCATTCTTTGCTTCAGTGCTTTTTCCGACATCTCAATGGATGCATAGGTCATTTTCTGGAAGTGGCACCAAAGATTTGACCCATACGTTTAATTGGGGCGTATAAACCTATGATGAAACCTTACCTTGAATAATGTCTGCGGGCATTGGTTATCAGTCAACGAGATGCCTGGGAAAAGCATTTATTATATATTTTAATTTGTACATGTCAACAAACATTCCCTCTAGTGTTTTTAAGTGCTGTATAAAAACCACAATAATACAAAGACACACGCTTCCCACCAATGAATCAAGGTCCCTGTTTGCCTGAGGTTAAAGGGTCTCCAAACAACATAATTTACTCATTGAGATTAGGCTATCATGAGACATACTAGCTACAAATCTGTTTAGGCTCAACAAAAAGTGCCCCCTTGGCAAACGTTGCTTCAACATATATATATATATATATATATATACAGAGAAGGAGACCAAAAGCAACAGACCATCCCTACAGATTTTGCCTTTAATAAAATCTCTCCACAGAAAGGGTTGTAAAATTCTGGAATTCTTTTCAAGAGGAGAATTTGTTGGCAGAAACTTTAAATACTTTAAAAAAATCATTTTTGGATAAAGCTGTACATTCTGAGATGCAGGAAGCAACTCACATTTGAGCTCAATGTAGCACTCGGGAGAAATTTTCTGTTTAAAAGTCAGGCATGATCGTTCCCTCTCAAGGCATACGGGTGAAAGGTTCAAGTACGTGTCCACACTTGGTCAAAAAAATAATTGTTGATGGTTGTACCTTGTAAATCTCAATGGAAACATTTCATAATGCTATATCATATTTGTACATATTGATTTACATCTAAAGACCTCAAAACACATTTTCCTGCTTCTTAATTCTGTTTCCCAGGGCTGATGTAGACGTTGCTTGTAGAGGAGCTCTGAGATTCCAGGGAGACACATATGAGCTTGAATGACTTATTTTCCATCCCTCAACTTTTCATTAGGGAATTCTAGATAGATCTGCCAAGAAAATTAAACTGGAATTGCAGGGAAATATATTTTCATAAATTCAAATTCTCAACTTCATACAAAAGTCCTCCTGAACAATAGGATGAACATGGAGTTTGTGTGAAGCATCACATGCACCTGGGAACTACCTAATCTGTTTCTTTCTTCCATTCCAATGTCCAATGTTTAATGAACCACAACTAAATAACCTTTCAGAACCTACCAGGACCTTCAGTAGAGATGAGCTCCACAAACTCATTAGGGAATTCTAGATAGATCTGCCAAGAAAATTAAATTGGAATTGCAGGGAAATATATTTTCATAAATACAAATTCTCAACTTCATACAAAAGTCCTCCTGAACAATAGGATGAACATGGAGTTTGTGTGAAGCATCACATGCACCTTGGAACTACCTAATCTGCATCTTTCTTCCATTCCAAGGTCCAATGTTTAATGAACCACAACTAAATAACCTTTCAGAACCTACCAGGACCTTCAGTACAGATGAGCTCCACAAACTCACATGTTAGTAGAAGAACAATGGGCCAAGTCCTGCAGGAGAAAGAGAAGACGCTCCTCCATGTGTCTAGTTGTTAGAACACTGGACCTACAGAGATGTATTGAATAACTAATGATTGATCATAGTACGATGGTTAGATGCCGGTCACACTATTTACTTTGTTGGTCAACTTCTGCCCAACGAATCAGAAGGAGCTTTATATATTGATGTCTATGAGGCATGTTGCCATTATTGACCAGTGATGGAGAAGGTTTGGTGGAGCTACAGCAGTAAACCAACTCATCTTAGTCGTATTATATTTCACATATAGTGATGGGCAAATTTATTTGCCAGGCGCGAATTCGCGGTAAATTCCTACAATTCGCCGCCAGCGATAAATAATTTGCTGGCATAAAAAAATGACGAGACGTGCGTCAAAAACGACATGATGCGAGTCAAAAACGTGATGCGACTCGTTTCGCGGGTTTTTCGCCAATTCGCAAATTTTGCTGGAAATTCGCAAATTTTTCTGCGAAGTGAAACAAGATAGATTTGCCCATCACTATTCACATATGTTGTGTTCATTTAATGTTAGGGGCCTCCATGAGGAATCAAGAATCAGAAGATAATAAGTGTTAAAAAGACTGGAAGAGTTAAACCATTAAGTGGTTTAAAATCCAAAATCTCATTGGTCCTGACTCTAGACAAGAGATTTCTCTCCGCGGCTGCAGAATTACAACCCCATATATCCCATTGCCAGCTTAATTAACATGGGGAGACGGGGAACTGCATTCCTGCTGAAGATGGAGAATTCCTGCTTATCATAAAATAGCCCTTTTTTCACACCGTTGCTTTCAGCCTCCTAGCTAGGATTTTGCTCTGCGTCTTGATATTCTGCCTTCATCCTATCCATAATGGGTGTGATAAATCTGTGATAACATTTTTACAAGCTGAATTGATCTGGGATCCAACTGAAACTCTACAGGACGACGTGCTTTGATTCTTTCCATTTCACATTTCTACTCTAAGCCCACTGTAATAAGTATCCTACCAAGACTTACCCTTAAATTAAACTCCACTAGATCTACCACCTGCCTGTGCTTGTATATAGGCAAATCGGTAAATAATAAAGGTTATTTACAAATGCACCTGCGAGTGTGGTCATGCCTCTGTATATAAGCCCTTGAAATTTCCCAGGGATGAAACCAAGATTTAATTTTACATTTTGCTGAACCTCAGAACTTTTCCCCCATGATCACAGTTTAATCCATCTTGGGATCTGGGCACTGCAGAGAGGAATATCAATCCTATATAATAAAGTTCAAGTGTCTCTGCGTCCAGTCCCTGTGTCCATGGAATTGCTCTACTGCGCATGTGCCGCACGGATTTACGCTGGGCGAATTTACCAGCATGTAATATCAGTTTTGGTCACTAGAGGTCGCCAATCACTAGCTAATGCTATCAGTACCAGTATACAGGAAAGCCTGGTGGTGTAGTCTATAAAGTAGATGCCTCTGACCAGTGGTTTTAGTGTTCAATTCCCATTGAGTGATAATTTACGCTAGCAAAGTAGATAGACGCGCAACTTCGCACCCTTACGCTGTGGTGTGTTTTACCATTGTGGGTGATAGTCTGAAAAACGTCAATACATTACCGTTCGCCAACCAGAGCGTAAATTCGCACATTACTGAATTTGCGTAGCGCAGGCGAAAATTCGCCTAGAACAATTCTGTTTTTTATAAATGTTTGACTACATATGTTCTAGCGCCCGTTAATTTAACGGCCTTAACGTCTAGTTTTAAAATAAATTAATAACTTTTCCAACTTGCTTTAGAATTTTGACTGTTCCCCATTTTACCTTTATCACCTTTTCTCATGGCATGGAAACAATAAAACATTATCCCTCTTGCTCTGCATCTTCCCCTGTAGGTCACTGCCTTATCCCCAGCTCAATGAGAAAAGTGTGAAGACAGAGGGTTGCAGGCTAAACATACTGAACATTCCATCTGATAAAGCCAGTAAATAACATTCCTACCCGATACATGCAATACAAATAATCCCCTGCTATTGGGATTTCATTGCTGGGCTTTAATCATCTTTCTTCAAGTCTTTGGCTCCAGTGATGGATCATGAGCTGCCCAGGTGCCAAACACTTTCTGGGCAGAGCCGCTGCAGTGATTTGGAGCAAATGAAATATTTCCCACTCTCATTGCATTTCTGGGATCTCCATTATCTCTTTGGCCAAAGTGCTTTAAGGTGGAACTGTATCAATTTGATCACCACTAACAATATGTATAACTATCTATCTGTCATCTGTCTATTTATGTATCTAGCTAAATGTCACCTTGTATCTATCTTTCATCTTTCTATTTCTTTATCTATCTATTTCTTTATCTATCTATTTCTTTATCTATCTATATCTCTCTCTCTCAATCAATCTATCTAGCTGTCTGTCTGTCTATCTATCTATCTCTCGCTCTCTCTATTAATCTATCTATATATATATCAATCTATCTCTCTCTCGCTATCTATCTACAGTATCTATCTATCTATCAATCTATCTATCTATCTATCTGTCTGTCTGTCTGTCTGTCTGTCTGTCTGTCTGTCTATCTATCTATGTCTGTCTGTCTATCTCTCTATCTATATATATATATCTATATATCAATCTATATCTCGCTCTATCTATCTGTCTGTCTGTCTGTCTATCTATCTGTCTGTCTATCTATCTCTCGCTCTATCTATCTATCTATCTGTCAACTATCTATCTATCTATCTATCTGTCTGTCTATCTCTCTATCTATAAATATATATATATCTATATATCAATCTATCTATCTCTCGCTCTATCTATCTGTATGTCTATCTATCTGTCTGTCTGTCTATCTATCTATCTCTCTATCTATCTCTCTATCAATCTATCTATCTGTCATCTATCATATAACTGTTCCCTATCTATCATCTAACTGTTATCTATCAACTGTCATCTATCAATCTAACTGTCATCTAGCTACTATTTGTATGTTTATCTATCTTCTGTCTATTTATCGTTTCTATCCCCACACATCTACCAGTTCATCGAATCTCAGGAAAGTCCCTAATTGAGCCCCAATTATACAAATGTCTGATTTTTCACCCCAGGCTTTCTGGGCCGTTTCCCTGCATTCCTCTGCTCACTAATGAATGTCAATGGCAAATGCTATAGAAATATCTTACCTTCTCCGCCAGCTCCCATGATGTCAGACATGACAAGGCAGAGCTCTCTGTACAAACAAGATCCTGCTGTGAACTGAAATCTTGGCCTTTCCAAAATATTCATATAGTCATTCCTGGCTCACTGGGCGCAGAATGGGAAATGTTTGTATAAGCCAGCAATAAACACGAAGTGGTGAGGGAGGCTAAACATGTAAATATACTTTCTGGCTTTCATCTCTGTCATTGGACAAGAAAGGATTAAATACATAAAGCAATGTTATACAGATATGGGATCTGTTATCCAGAAATGAGCAGATGTTTGCCTGACTTGGCCACCCATGTTCTGGGCCTAATAGGCTGAGCCAATCAATTGCTCCACAGGTCAAGGTTTGACTCATAATGCAGTAGGGATGCACCCAATCCAGGATCCTTCTGCCTGGTCGAACCGAATCCTAATTTGCATATGCAGATTAGGGCCAGGGAGGGAAATCACATGACTTTTTGCCACAAAACAAGGAAGTAAAAAATGTCTTCCCCTTCCCACTCATAATTTGCATATGTAAATTAGAGTTCAGATTCGGTTCGGGGAGATTGTCGCCTCGCAGAAGAGGCGATTAATCGCTATGCGACTAAATCTCCCCGAATCTGCCTGTGTGTCACAACCCGTAACCTGTTTTCTAGACTTCTGATCCTGCCTGGACTTGGACTCTGATATTATTCTGCCTGCCTTTGAACTCTAGCCTGGACCATGATTTTTCCTTAACCCTTGCCTGTACCTTGAACCTGGACTTTATTCCTAAAGCTTCCTCCTTGGTCCTGACAACGCCCGCTGGGAGCCGATAGGTCCCCTCTGACAGAGCCCAGGCTAATTCCAGACAGGTTGTTGCATCCCTGCCAATGGCTGGGAAAGGTGATAGATTTATATATTTAAATGAGGGGTTATAAATAGGGTTGCCACCTTTCCCTGTGGCTGAAGCCGGACAGGGGGGCGGGCCTGTGTGGTCAGTGGGCGGGCCCGTGATACCACGGGGCGGAGCTATGACTACGTAATTGGCCGATCGCGACGTCAATCATCCTTATTTGGAAAACCGGGCAGGAAGCATTGACCCGGGCAGCCCTTCAAAATACCGGGCTGTCCGGGTCAAAACCGGACAGGTGCCAACCCTAGTTATAAATAAAATTTGGTATCAGTTGTTATAGATTTGGCTGGTGTCTCAGTAATCACTAACTGCAGAGCCGTCATATAAAATGTCCCGGTGATCCTTAAACTTTCTGGCTGCACAAAATTCTGACCTTTCACCCTGCTGTAAAACAGTGTTTCTCCGTGTGCTTATTGGCTCTCACATCACTAGGTTCCTCATTACTCCCCGCTAAGCCAATTGGGATACTGGATGCAAAGTCTTCCATGTGTTTCAATGTTTCCTGCCTTATAGAGCCGAGAATTATTAGACCTACCACTAGTCAGTAGGGATTGACAGTTGGGCAGATACATGGCAGACAGACAAACAGACAGATAGATTGAAGAATAGATGAAACATAGACAGATATTGCAAGTGATGAGGGGTACCTGCCCCAAATTTTTCAATAATTGTTTTTGGCTAAAATTTGTGAAATGACTTGAAGTCAGTTGGATTTTTTTTTCCAGCAAATTCTTTTTCGCACCAGAAAAAATATTTTCCTGGCCAAAAATGTCGCCCACCTCTAGAGATTTCTGTATCAATGGCTCCATCTAGTGGCTCGTGTCCACACTGAAAAAAAAAAAACAACTTCTGTTGGTTTTCAGACTTGTATTTGTGGACTTTTTCCGTTCCTTCTCCACCTTTCAGGTCCAACATTCAGGGGCAAATTTACTATTATTCCCCAAAATAAATTCGACCAAATTCGCAATTCGCACGCTGCAGTTAGAAACACTTTTATTGAAAAATGTTTTGTTTTTTTTTATCTTGAAACCCAGACGGCGCTGAAATGCTGCGTATACGGAGCTTCAGTCAGAGGTGAGAAATTCCAAAGAACTTCCTGAAAGGGATGGAATGTTTGGAATAATAAAGAGAATCTAATGGTTCTGTGTCCATATGAATTCCTTGGAATTTGTTCCCATTTTTTACTTTCCCGACTCTCAATGTCCCTGCTCGACTCATTTATTGACTGTCCCTCAAGTCTTCTTGAACACAATAATGTTTTCAAACGTATTTGCACATAGACAAAACAGATGTGCACTAGTGATGGGCGAATCTATCCCGTTTCGCTTCGCCAAAAAATCTGTGAATTTCCATCAAAATTCGCGAATTGGCGAAAAATTCTCGATACGGCGCGCATATAATTTTTGGCGCACATCTCGTTTTTTTTTTTCAACACCAGCGAATTTTTGCTGGTGTTTCGCAAATGTATTCGCCGGCAGCGAATTGCGGGAATTCGCCGCCAATTTGCGCCTGGAGAATAAATTCGGCCATCACTAATGAGCACTAAAGTGTTTATTAAACACAATTTCTAGAGGAGTGCGTAGAAAATGAAATGTAAAGAACGTAATACTTGCCAGTCTGCAGGACCCTGCTAAACTTCATAAAAACCAAAGTAATTCTAATTTCTCATTCAAACCAGAGATGGTGACAGTTAGCGATGAGCAAATATTTTCACCGGCCATGGATTTGCGGCCAAATTTACGAATTGCGCCATCTGCAAATTATTTTCCGTGAAACTGGTAAAAAAATTTGCCATGGCAAAAAATTCACAGAGACAAAATATCACCATAAAAAAACGGCCAGAGGAAAATAAAAAAGCCCAATTGCATTGGACAAAACAGTTGCCATAAGAAAAAACAGCCATTGACTTTGATTCATTTGGGGGGAATAAAAGTCACTAGAAGAAAAATGCCCAAGGACTTGAATGCATTGAATTGCCCCGGGGGGGGGG
>CM044443.1:10495745-10505839 GCA_024363595.1 Xenopus borealis | reverse complement strand
CTGAAGGACTCTGGAACAATAAACTGTGCTCGGCCTCTTCTAATTTCCAAAAACCTAGAATTTACAGTACAACGGATTATACGAAATTTAACTTTTTTTTTTTCTTCACAAATTTACATTGCATATTTCTGAGTCCATTCTCTTGCTAGTCTGTTGTATCTGGAGAAGAGAAATACAGAATTAAACAGGGAAATGTACATGGAAAGTTTAAGCTGCAAAGCTAAAGATGAATGAATATGGCTAGAACAGTGTTGGACTGGGTTGGTGACCCTCAGTTCTGGGCCGGTGGAGCCCACCGGGTTTTTTTTTCCTGGTGTCCTGCCGGCCCATTCCAATGCTGGACTAGAAATGTTACATTGAATAACTAATTACCCCTGGCAGCTCCCCATCTTCTGAACATGTAAGGTCATCCTGGGAGTCGGTGGCACTGCACATGCTCAGTGTGCTCTGAGCTGCCACTGAGAAATTAAAGGGGAACCATCGTGAAAATGAAAATTTTATATAAGCTTCAGCTTACTGAAGCGAGAAACTTTCTAAATACGATCAATTAAAAATTCTGCTTTGTTTCTGAAATAATCACATTTATGTTCACTATTCCTCTCTCAGCATCTGTTTCTCTTCAATCAGTAGTTGGGTGTCCGATGAATGATCCGATATATCTTACATGGAGACTTCCTTTCCTAGCAGATGTATTAGAGCTCACTTAAAGGAGAACCAAACCCATACATTAAAAAAAAAAAAAAAAAACTTTTACTCACCCCCGGACGGCAGATTCAGGTGTCTGAGTTCACGGCAGCCAACATGTGCAGTTGAGAATTTGCTCCAACTGCACTGCACTAAAACGCCATCAATACATGAAGATTGCCGAAGAAGATGGCTGCCGTGAACTTGGACGCCTGAATCTGCCGCAAGGGGTGAGTAAAAATACCGACGCAGACTGCACGCGTTTCTGTGCTGCCATGTAATGTGAATCTGAATTACTAATCAGCCTTGTATGGAGACTTTTATGTTGTATAAATACAATATAGTGCGAGTCCCTAAGCTCAGGTAGCCGACAGCAGCTCAGAGCATGTGCCAAGCTTACCTTTTACCACTGTAAAAAAAAAAAAAAATTCACACCAGCCCTTCACCAATTTGCTAGTGAGGAAAGCACTATAGCCAGTACTCTCTGGGTGAGGGGTGCCTAACACATTGGAACATCATCAAAATTTAATTTTCCTTTAAATGGAATGTATCCAATAAGATCTACATTGGAAGAGAAACTTGGATCTGGTCTTTAAAAAAAAATGTGTGTGTGTGTTTCAGCTTTGGCTGCAGTTTACACTGGGTCAGACACTTAAATGTTCCTCACCCACCCAGGGCAGTTCTGGCAGGGCGCCTTGTTGAGCTTGAATGCCGAAGCGGAGGTTGCAGCCAAGTTTCACTAAGCAGCAGATTTGTCACAAAGACTTGGCTGTAAGTGTATTTAAATTCCCAGTAACTCCTGCTGAGCAATATCCCCAACACACTCACTGCTGCCACCTCATGTTTCATAGTCATGTTCTTTGGCCTATTCTCAGTTGGCTGTGCTCCATAATTGCTCCCAACAAGTTATTTTTCTCCCCTCCTTGCCTTTTGAACTGCCCAATATTGTATTTTATTTTGAGTACTACAAATTAAATTCAGCTTTCAACCAAGGTAGTTACCCCACCTTGGCAAAAACAGCTTGAGCAGCATGGCCAAGGGCATAATAGCCATCTAAATTTTTCTGTAGGCTTATTTCATGTCCTGTGCCTCTCCGGACCTCTCTCCCTCCGGATCTCTCGATCTCTCTCTCTCTGGATCTCTCTCTCTCTCTCTCTGGATCTCTCTCTCTCTCTCTGGATCTCTCTCTCTCTGGATCTCTCTCTGGATCTCTCTCTCTCTGGATCTCTCTCTCTCTCTCTCTGGATCTCTCTCTCTCTCTCTCTGGATCTCTCTCTCTCTCTCTGGATCTCTCTCTCTCTCTCTCTGGATCTCTCTCTCTCTCTGGATCTCTCTCTCATCTATTTCTACTTTGACCCACTAAGTGCTGCTCTAATCTACACTTTAGCTAATCTTTTACATGCTGGTCTTACTATAGGACTCATACCTAGATCATGAACAATTTGGCAATACAAGGGCTAGGCCCAACTGTACGAAGCTGGAAAATCACAAGCATACTTACTTGTCCTTGTCTGACTTGTAGATTTGTGCAATGTCTGGTACTAAAGGATCATCTGGATTTGGATCACAAAGTAAGGAGCATATTGACAACAAAACTATGAAAAGAAATACAGAGCATGTTTAGTTCAATGGTACATTAGCAATGTATGCAATGTCCCTGGGCATCCTTCCCACACTGCAATAATACAGACATAAGCCCCGAAACAGAACCCTGCATAATTATTCATATTGCAATATACATCATTGCGCTCATATAAATGCAGAGGCACTTCTACTCCAATGGGAAAACTATGCGAATGTGTGTGTGCATGGAACATTCTCTCTCTGCATTTCTTGGCATTTATATAAGAGAAGGAGTAGCCATAGTGCTTGCCTTGACTCAGGAACTGATCTTAAAGGGGTTGTTCCCCATCCCACACTTTTTCAGTTCAGTTGGGTTTAATATAGAAATAAAGACTTTTTCCAATTACTTTTGATGTGTGCCTGCTTTTCTAATATTGAAGTCGCCAACCCTGTAAACTGTTCAAAATGGATACATTTAGTCAATACATTTCTTATCTTTGCCCCTGCTGAGAAATGGATCAACTGAATGTTGCAAAATTGTAACAGAATCTGCACCTGATTTCCGGAGCTGCCAGACTCAAACAACAGAGAAAGGAACATTAAACTTTAAACTTAGCTTTTGGAAAATCAGTAAAAAATAAAAATGGAATGCAACTGAAAAAAAGACTTTTTTTTCTGAGAACAATCTGTAAACAACTAAACTAAAAAGGTGATTGGAAGGTGAACAACCCCTTTTAATAATGGAAAGAAGTTTGAAGTTGTTCACATAAATATTTTGTCCTATAAATGGCAATAGTTTGATTTTCGTGTCCTTGCCTTTTCCCCTCATAGCGGACACTTCTAATGAGATAAAGCGTTACCTTTTGACACAGTCAGTGCTGGGGACCACTGCGACCTTAGTATGTCGAGACAAATACTTCCATTACTGTTTATGTTCGGGTGATAGATTTTTGTTGTGAATGCAACCTACACACAAACAAAGATAAACAATCTTGAGAAAGGACAAGTTATAGCCGTAAAATAAAAAAAATAAAAAATCTCGTTTATATGTGTTTAAATCCAAGGAGAGACACGCACACTCTACAATATAAAATTTAATTACAGAACCAGCAAGTGTATTTTTTTTAGTTGTAATATTGGTGTGTAGGTGCATCTCAGGTCATTTTGCCTGGTCATGTGCTTTCAGAAAGAGCCAGCACTTTAGGAGGGAACTGCTTTCTGGCAGGCTGTTGTTTCTCCTACTCAATGTAACTGAATGTGTCTCAGTGGGCAGATTTTATGATTTCTTAACCATTTTTCAGAGAATATGAATAACACAAAAACTTTTCACATTACTAGGGGCAGCCGGGAAATGGACAATATGTCTAGCCCCATGTCAGATTTCAAAATTAAATATAACAATAATCTTTTAATTCTGCTGGAGCCATTTTGCTAAAAATGTTTTTTTCCCCGTGGCCTTTAGGCTTTGCTATACAAATCTATAGTATTACTGGAACATCCATCTGGAAGGTTCTAAAACATCTAATTGAAGTCATTTCCTTTGTATTCTCCAAGCTTCCCTCTTGAACAAGGAACAGTAGGGATTCCAAATACAAAAGATATCAGAGAGGACTGGACAAGTAGAACAAGCAAGTCGTTTCAGGCCTATAACTGCGTATCTTTTTAAACTGCTGAAAAAAAAAAGTCGATCTTTTTATTCGACAAGTGCCATACGGAATGCTTGCCAATTTTTCTTCGATGTGGATTGGTTGTAATGAATAGATCTTAAAGGGATGGCCACATTCAGGCCCCTCTCCACTTGTTAAAGGAACAGTTCAGTGTAAAAATAAAAACCTGAATAAATGGATAAATAGGCTGTGCAAAATAAAAAAAAAATGTTTGTAATAGTTATTTAGGCAAAAATGTAATGTTATAAAGGCTGGAGTGACTGTTTAACATAATACAGAACACTACTTCCTGCTTTTCAGCTCTCTAAGGGCAGACACAATTGAGATGCTGGGAGATTAGTTGCCAGGCAACAAATCGCCTCTTCTTCGGACAACTAACCTCCCGAACTGCCTTCCTGCCTGCTGGAATCTAAACCGCCAGCGGGATGGTACTCGGAGGGCTTCGTTTTCCGAAGTCGCCCAAAGTTGCCTCACAAGGAAGAGGCAATTTGTCTGGGCGACTAAATCTCCCCGAATCTCCATGCGAGTCTCTGCCCTTACTCCGAGTAGTCAGCGACGTTAAGAGGGGGCACATGGGACATAACTTAAGTGAGTTTGCAATAGATCCTCAGCATTCAGAAAAATGTTATGATGCATGTGCCCCCGCCCCTCAAGTCACGGATTGGTTACTGCCTGGTAAGCAGTCTGTAGAAACCAAGAGAGCTGAAAAGCAGGAAGTAGTGTTCTGTTATGTTAGACATAGTCACTCCAGCCTTTATACATTACATTTTTGGCTAACTAATTATATTACAATTTTTTTTTTTTTTTTGCACAGCCTATTTATTTACCCGATGTTTATATTGAAGAATTATTTAAAAAAAAAAAAAAACGCTGGCCTACAATAGAATAGTTTGAGATATAAGCAGTTGTAGACTGCTGATAACAGGCGTTCAGCTCGGAAAATCTTTCTAGCGCTGCTGTGTCAGCAATCCCCTGGGCCCACCTGCATAGTCTGTTAACCCTAGGGCTGGTGACACAGCAGATGTAAAAAAACGTGACAAAGAAAAATTAATTTTCAATTCAGTCATTTGTAGGTGCAACAAAGAATATATACGTAAAGCACTGTGCGAACGTTTGGATGTTATAAAAATACAGTTGTGCTCACAGGTTTACATACCCAGGCATTTGGGTAGTTTGTGTGGTGATTGTGGTTTAAAAAGAGTAAACACAGTTGTTTGACAATAAATGGCTTTAGCCAACCACTAACCAGGAGTGAAAGAAAAGTTTTTGTGTTATCATTCATATTCTCTGAAAAAAGGTTAAGAAATCAGAAATTCTGCCAGGGTGTGGAAACTTATGAGCGCAACTGTACGTTGCAATAAGCCAATCAGATTGAGAATGTTGGATAATTACCTTTGGTGGTTTGAAAGGATAGTCTGTTGGAAAGTGAATTGTGAGGAAAAAGACACCCCCTTGATATGGGCTATCGGTCTAAGAAAAAAACAAAAAACAAAGTGTTATTTTCTACAACTGTCACTGTGCAGGCAGGGTGATCAAGCAGGAGGCTCAAGGTTTCAATAGACTGGGGCTTATTTACCAAAACCACTTAATAAACAACCGATTGGCTGGCATAGGTTACTACACTTGGCAAATCAGTCAGTCAATGAGCCCCACTCTTTTCCACAAATTCTTGCACTGCTTTCAAAAAGTGGTTTAAAGGGGACCCGTCACATGAAATATTCCAAATCCTCTTTTATCACATTAGTCAAGCAAAATAAACTTTAAAGGACATGTCAACCCTTTTCACAAAAATGTAATCAATGAACAGCGTCTCTGAAATCTTTAGATAACTGCCACTCTGGTTGTTAAAAGGTTAACAGTAAGGCTGCAGTATCCCCTAAATCAGCTACAAATCCTTCTACTACATTAAACCACTCTGCCCCCTCCCTCAGGAATTTCCTTTGGCTCTTGGCTCAGTGAGCATGCTCAGTGGCTCTCAGCTCAGATTACATAACACACCCTCCAGACTAACAGCCAATGAAGAGAGAGCATCGCTGGTTCCCACAGAAACTGTCTGATGCTATTTTTTTTCTCCTAACCACCTCTCCTGAGCTCAACATGATTAT
This sequence comes from Xenopus borealis, assembly GCA_024363595.1. Lineage (NCBI taxonomy): Eukaryota > Metazoa > Chordata > Amphibia > Anura > Pipidae > Xenopus > Xenopus borealis. Next base: position 10,499,820 of record CM044443.1, on the reverse strand, counting down.
TACAGTGCTCAAACCCAGCAGAACTTTTTTTTATCAAAGTATGTTGTGCCTGTGTAAACCTGCATTCTGCATTACATGGACTTTACAGCATACATGTCTTATTTCAGATGATAATGTATCAGAGGGAAAATGGCCGCCAGGTGTTTTAGGAAAATGTGATGGCGCTGGAAAACAGAGGGGGTATATGCAGTACAAATGATGCAGTTTGGGTGCGGAAGATATGCCCAACTTATATACAGGGTAGGAAAATGTAGGCTTTACATGTCCTTTAATTGCACAATATAAATTATTTGAATCTTGTTTCCATCGGTCTCAGAATTCATAATTATATATATTATATATATTATACAGGCAGGCAGGAGCCATTTTGTGGACACTGTTAAGACAAGCCTTGCTTCATCTCAGAATCTTGTTTGGGCACCAGAATGGCGAACCTGATGTCCATCCCCATGCACGGGTTACACAATTAAATGAGGAACAGAGAGGGGGGAATGTGCAGTGACATCTATGAAGTGTTGAATGGAAAGTGAAAGTAATTGACTGCCCCGCCAAAGACAGCGGACATTTTTAAGTTTTAAGCTTACTACAGCTATGAATACTTATATTTAAAAAAAAATATCTGGATTTCACGTTGAATTTGAAAAGGACTTTTATTATGCAGGTAGGGGATCTGTTATCCAGAAACCTTTTATCCAGAAAGATCTGAATTACAGAAACGTTGTCTCCCATAGATTCCATTTTATTCAAATAATCCACATTTTTAACAATGATTTCCTTTTTCTGTGTAATAATAAAACAGCAGCTTGTACTTGATCCCAACTAAGATATAATTAATCCTTATTGGAAGCAAAACCAGCCTATTGGGTTTATTTAATGTTTATATGAGTTTCTAGTAGACAAAGTATGAAGATCCAAATCCACAGAAATATTCATTATCTGGAAAGCCCCAGGTCCCAAGCATTTTAGATAACAGGTCCCATACCTACACAGCTTTTTATGTATGGGTGACAGGACCCCTTTAAAGCATATTGGCACAAGGCAGGATAAATAAATTAATTTCACTTTAATTCATACAATGGAAAACTGCCTATATATAGCAATATTTCTATTACAATCATATTGGGTGTGAGTATTGCCTGTTCGGCATTTGATAAACATACCCTTTGCTATAGTTTTACCGTGATCTTGGAGGGTCAGCAGTGTTTTAAAGGAGAATTCAACCCCTGTGTTAAAAAAAAAAAACCCTACCCCACCCCCAACCCTACATAGACCCTCCTTCCCCCACAGCCTACTTGCTATAGTGGGAAAAACTTTTTACTTACCCCTCCATGCAGAATCTGTCCAGCGGAGTTCATAGCATTCAGAGTTAAGGGCATTTGCCTGGGGGAGCAGGTAGGTCGGGGGGGGGGGGGGGGGGTCGGTCTATTTAGTGTTGGGGAGGGGGTAGGGGTTTTAGAAAACAGTGGTTGAATTCTCCCTTAAGCAAGCCAATAAATGAATGTCTGCAACAATGGCAAATCCAAAAGCCACTGCCTGCACCCCTTATATCATAGCTTGTCATCTGCATCAATAATAAAGCAATAAGTGAGAGCAGGTTAGCAGATACTTACTGGGCCCATTATGGTTGCTTGCCAGTGGAATACTGAAATGAGAAGACATGCCATAAGCAACAATTCCAAAACAATGGACTGTATGAAAACAAGATTTATTCTCTCCAACTTACAATCATCTCCTACTGGGCCAGCAGAGCACTGAGCTGGAGGGTCACGTTGCAAGTCATTCAGTTCCTGAAAAAGGTTAAAAGATCCGTTAGTGAAGTGAAATTTAGTGGTCGTACAACAATCAGACCCTACTTCTAAACTAGGGATGCACCGAATCCAGGATTTGGTTCGGGACTCGGCCTTTATCAGCAGGATTCGGATTCGGCCGAATCCTTCTGCCTGGCCGAACCAAATCCTAATTTGCATATGCAAATTAGGGCCAGGGAGCTAAATCACGTGACTTTTTGGCACAAAAAAAGGAAGTAAAAAATGTTTTCCCCTTCCCACCCATAATTTACATATGCAAATTAGGGTTCGGATTTGGTTCGGTATTCGGCCAAATCTTTCGGGAAGGATTCGGGGGTTCGGCCGAATCCAAAATAGTGGATTCGGTGCATCCCTATTCTAAACAGGGATGCACCAAATCTAGGATTCGGTTTGGGATTCGGCCTTTCAGCAGGATTCGGATTCAGCCAAAACCTTCTGCCTGGCCAAACCGACTCAAAATTTGCATATGCAAATTAGGTCACGTGACTTTTTGTCTGAAAACAAGGAAGCAAAAAATGGATTCAGATTTGGGGGTTCGACCGGTACCGAAATAGTGGATCTGGTGCATCCCTACTTCTAAAATGTTATACAAAAGGGGAATATTACTGAGGAGCACAGTGATTAAATGGCTCCTATCATACAAAAAGAAACCGGTCCATCGTTTAAAGGGCACCAATCACAGCCAAAATCAAGCTTTGAAAAAAAATCCCTTACTTTGTCAAATGAGTTCTTTCACTGAGGGAGACCATACTGTGACTATAACATGCAAATGAGTTCACAAGCATGCTCAGATTGTAGCACTGCCCGGAGTATTCTACCCAGAATGCCTAGCTTTCCCTTGCTGGTGATGTCATTATGCAAATGAAGGGCACACACTAACTTCCAGAAGGTGGCAGCACTACTGAATAGCAGCTAACAGAAGTCTGGCAGATTTGAAAATAGCTTAGAAGGTTTATTAGGCAAGCAAGACATTTCAACTGAGCATGTGCGAGATTTCAGAACTACAGTTGGCTGGAAAATATAGGTAGGAGGAGTCAGTGAAATCCAAGATGCCTGCCTCAGCTAGAACTGCAGTGGAGATAGGGGAGATTTTGCAGACAATATAGTGAGCTGATAATTCTCATTATACAAACAATGCTCTGTTTTAACAATCAGATTTCTTGAACTTTCACATAGTGCATTTACTTAGTAAATTATTTTAGTAATGATTGGTGCCCTTTAATGGTGAAGAATGTAAAATCCTTAAAGGGATACTGTCATGGGAAGACAGTTTTCTTTTTTTTTTCTTCCCCGAAATGTTTATAGAGCTGCTCCAGCAGACTTCTGCACTGAAATCCAATTCTCAAAAGACCAAACAGGTTTTTTTTCATATTCATTTTTTAAAATCTGACATGCTAGTCATATTGTCAATTTTCCCAGCTGCCCCTGATCATGTGACTTGTGCCTAATTTCTGGCAGGGGGGGGATTTTAGCACCGAACGGGTTGACTTCTTCTTTAGCGTAACTGAATCAATCTCAGTGGGACTTTTACTATTGAGTGCTGTTCTTAGTTCTACCAGGCAGCTGTTATCTTGTGTTAGGGAGCTGTTATCTGGTTACCTTCCCAAGTTAGAGGGCATTAAAGTTAAAGGTTAAAGTTAGGGGCATTTTCCCAGGGTAAGAGCTACACTGGGGGGGAGCTGGGGTCTAAGGGGGTAGGGGATTTTTTTAATGAAGGGGTTAGTTCTCCTTTAATAATAAAAAAATCTGTTACTGGGTGTAAGAAGCTAAGCTGCTGACTGTGTGTTTCCACCCCACACAGTGATTAGCTTTATGTGAGCAGATAATTTGCCTCTGTCGGAGAATTCTGCTGTATGCCAAGCACTTAAACTATAATTTGCTTAATGAATCAGTTTATAGAAACTGGGGACAGCCCTGCAACAGATGTATAATTACTTAAATATTCCCTATCAAACCGCCTTCAATGCCATGAATGACTCACATATATATATATGGAACACAATTGGGGTATATGAATAAACAGCCACTTACACACATATCAGAGGGCTGTTCTATGACTTGGAGATTTATATATATATATAACCGTAGGCCTTAATAAAAGGGGTTGTTCACATATAAACTTTAGGGATACTGTCATGGGAAAACATAATTTTTCCAAAACACATCAGATAATAGTGCTGTTCCAACAGAATTCTGCACTGAAATCCATTTCTCAAAAGAATAAACAGATTTTTTTAATATTCAGTTTTGAAATCTGACATGGGGCT
>CM044443.1:10423245-10444810 GCA_024363595.1 Xenopus borealis | reverse complement strand
GTGACTGTGGGATAGCAGGTATAGTAGGGAGAGATGGTGCCTATAGTAACAGTGGACAAATTAAGAAACAGGGCTAATGTCTGGTGTAGAGAAGAGAGATCACCACCCTCCCATGTGACTGTTACAGCTGTCAGACATGGAGCAGTTTGCTGACACTACACATTATCCATGTGGAATAGAAGATGGAAGAGCAGGCAGGTAGAAAGTTCATGTAACCATTAATAAGGACATGTTAATGTACCTCTGGGAGCTGCCAGAAAATAAAGATGTATGAGGTTACTGTTCCACAGTCCGTAAGCTACAGAAGATGTTTTATTAACCACCATCTAGCCGTGCTTCCTGCTGGGCTGGGAAGCAAAATGTGCTATATCACATATAGAAAAATCCCTATCATAATACAGCACTTTATAGGTCTCCCATAGATTACTAGATATATAAAAAAGAAGGCAACAGTCACCCTGCTAGAGTTCCAGGGGTACCCAGGGTACAAATAAGCTCCAAATACAACCCTGGGGGTAACCACATATCCACAGGTTGTTTCAAGGCTGGGGGCATAAGAGGGCTAGGGATAGACAGGTACAGGACATTTACAGGCAGCAGAATTACAAAACAAGAGACATTTCCATGTTGAACGTGAATCAAATGAGTGGAAGAAAACAAAGGCCAGACAAAGGGATATTTATCAGGAGGTGCGATTATTTCCTGAAAAGCCAAGGGAAGAGAAAACTGTTACACTAACACTGAATTACACAGCAAATAATTCACTCTACAATGTTTCATTCCTCATCCAGCAAGTGTATTTAGCTGTAATATTGGTGTGTAGGTGCATCTCAGGTCATTTTGCCTGGTCATGTGCTTTCAGAAAGAGCCAGCACTTTAGGATGGAACTGCTTTCTGGCAGGCTGTTGTTTACTCAATGTAACTGAATGTGTCTCAGTGGGACCTGGATTTTACTATTGAGTGTTTTTTTTTAGATCTACCAGGCAGCTGTTATCTTATGTTAAACTGGCCAGACGTGCAGATTTCCTGCAATATCGGACGAACGATCGGACGCCCCCCATCTCCCGACCTGCCACTAAACTTCAGATTAAATAAAGTAGTAAAAGAACAGATCAGCAACCGTGCAAAAGTTTATGTCCGACAAAGCCGGTGACAGTCTCCCGCTGAAAATAGTCAGATCTGCAATATATGCACCGACATCGGCAGTTGACAGAAATCATCTAACCTGTCCCATTTACTGAACGGCCGACAAATGTCGGGACACCCAAAACGCAGTCCGACAATAATACAATAGGATTCGTACTATCGGATCTTTGCGTCTATGGCCAGCTTTAGGGAGCTGTTATCTGGTTACCTTCTGTTGTTAGGCTGCTGGTTGGGTGGGGGTGGGGGGGGAGGGGGTGATATCACTCCAACTTGCGGTACAGCAGTAAAGAGTGACTGAAGTTTATCAGAGCACAAGTCACATGACTTAGGGCAGCTGGGAAACTGACAATATGTCTAGCCCCTTGTCAGATTTCAAAATTAAATATAAAAAAAAAATCTGTTTGCTCTTATGAGCAATGGATTCTGCTAGAGCATCACTATTAACAGATACATTAAAGGGATCCCGTCATGGGAAAACATGTTTTTTTCAAAACGCATGAGTTAATAGTGCTGCTCCAGCAGAATTCTGCACTGAAATCCATTTCTCAAGAGAAAACAGTTTTTTATATTCAGTTTTGAAATCTGACATGGGATTAGACATTTTGTCAGTTTCCCAGCTGCCCCTGGTCATGTGACTTGTGCCAGCACTTTAGGAGGGAACTGCTTTCTGGCAGGCTGTTGTTTTTCCTTCTCAATGTAACTGAATAGAACACAGTGGGACATGGGTTTTACTATTGAGTGTTGTTCTTAGATCTACCAGGCAGCTGTTATCTTGTGTTAGGGAGCTGTTATCTGGTTACATTCCCATTATTCTGTTGTTAGGCTGCTGGGGTGGGGGGAGGAGGGAGGGGTGATATCACTCCAACTTGCAGTACAGCAGTAAAGCGTGACTGAAGTTTATCAGAGCACAAGTCACATGACTTGGGGGCAGCTGGGAAATCGACAATATGTTTAGCCTCATGTCAGATTTGCTCTTTTGAGAAATGGATTTCAGTGCAGAATTCTTCTGGAGCAGCACTATTAACTGATTTAACATTTTGAAAAAAAAAAAAACATTTTTCCCATGACAGTATCCCTTTAAAAAACTTCCCCATGAAAGTATCCCTTTAACAATACTGTACAAGTTCCTAACAGCCTTCTAAATAGGTCCCCCCTCCTCCTTTCTGTCGGAGCGTCTTTTAAAACTGTGGGGGCTGCGCACTTACAGATTAAATCAGAAACTGAACAAATGATATTATCATCATTCCTATTGTCCACATAAATAATACAGCTTCCACTAATAAAGGAGGCAGAAAGAAGTAGAGGGAGCGGGGCAGGCAGGGAGTGTGTGCAAGTGTTACACAGGTGTGGTACCTGCAGGTTAGGGAGTGTCTAGATAAACACACACCCGGAGACATCAATGCATAGCCTTGTGCTTACTAATAACACATGGAGCCCCCCTTGTGCCTTTCTGAGCCCTTAAAGGGGCTGATCACCTTTAAATTAACTTTTAGTATGATGTAGAGAGAGATATTCTGAGACAATTTGCAATTGGTTTTATTTTTTATTATTTGTGGTTTTGGAGTTATTTAGCTTTTTATTCAGCCGCTCTCCAGTTTGCACTTTACAAAATCTGGTTGCTAGGGTCAAAATTTCCCCAGCAACCGTGCACTGATTTGAATAAGAGACTGGGATATGAATAGGAGAGGGACTGAATAAAAAGGCGAGTAATAAAAGTAACAGTGTATGTATTGCCTCACACAGCATTTGTTTTTTTTTTCTGATGGGGTCACTGACCCCTGCTCGAAAGCAGGAAAAGGTTCAGAAGGAAAAGGACACAAACTATTTTACGTGAAGGAAATTGAAAACGTGCTTAGAACGAGTGACCCGCAGGCAGTGTAGAATGAGAGAAAAAGGCAAAGTAACTGAATGCGGCCTAACGCTGTCACTCGTTATACCAGTAGCAAACTAAGCGCACCCCCCGGTGAACTGCGACTGGCGCGAAACAACAGCAGGAGACGCACATACCTCTTACCCCGGAGCTCATTGTGTCGCTTCTGCTTCTCACTTCAGTCAGCTCTGCTCAAGGGCACCGAGCACTGATCACGTGCTCACATGCGCGACGCTTGCTGTCACCAGAGAGGCGGGGCAATCAGTTGAATCTACGACGTTTACGTCACGTGCTTCACGCAAGATATGGCAGACATGATTGTTTTGGGCGCAGCTACTCAACTTATAATGTGTGGCCTCACAGTTGCTGCTCTTGGGCCTATTATTATTAATAATAATAATAATAATAAAATAGAGAGGACGATATCACTTGGGTTACTGACTATATTTCCCAGCAGGCCAGCATTCCGTTTTAGCTGTGCTTCCAGCCTTACAACAACAATGATTTCACATAGATGATTACACACATAGACTGACTGGAAACACTACTACTACGTTTTCTCTCTCACAGGATTTCCTTCTTGTTTTGAAAAAGACTGCTCTTTTCAAATATTGGCTTGGTAAAGCTATTCGGATCTGACCTTATTTGAGCAATCATGGCTGCTGCCACTTACGGTTGCCACCTTGCTGTTTTTGACTTCTTCTTATATACTCATATTTTTCAAGTGGGGTACTTTATTTATTATAATACACGTTTTTAGCTCCAGAAAGCTCCAAACTGGCCTGGTTAGATTTAATTATAGAGGGACAGCTGGCCCTTGAGGGGGGGGCACACAAAGTAGAGTCCTGCAGCAGGTCGGATACCTGCGGGTTACCCGCAAAATCCCGCGGTACCCTGCGGGTTGCTTGTAGAATTTCTGGGTGCGGGTATAGAAGTGGGCCGGTGGTTCTGCAGGTTGGCGGGTTGAGGGTCGGGTCGCGGATCCTCTCTATAGCGATTTTTACTCCTTTTTCTCAGCATTTCTACTTCTGATGATGTCACATCCGGTTTACATTGACAGCACTTCCTGTTTTACTCCTTTTTTTCTGATCACGGCTACTTCCAATGATGTCACTTCCGGTTTACAATGACAGCACTTCCTGATTCTTGATGGTCAGCGGGTCGCGGGTCGGGTCGCGAGTCCAAGTGGGTAAGAATGCGGGTCGCGGGTAGGGTTGCCACCTTTTGGGATTTTTTTTACCGGCGGGCTGGGGTGGGACCAAAAGGGGGCGGGGCGTGACGTCGAAAGGGGCAGGACGTGACATCGAAAGGGGCGGAGCCACGCAAGAGATCGGATGAAGGCGCTAGAAAGGTAAGTTTTTCAATGGATTTTAGGCAAGGCAAGGGCCATTTTTAAGGGTTATTACAAATTTACTGGCAGCTACATTGCTGGTAAATTTGTAATACCGGCCCCGGCCTTGGCTGGTGTTTTACCGGTTAAGCCAGTAAAATACCGGCCGGGTGGCAACCCTAGTCGCGGGTCCGGGTTGCAGATTGCGGGTTGCGGGTACCGGTCCCAAAAAATGGACCCGCGCAGGACTCTAACACAAAGGTTTGAACTAGTGAAGTTCGGGCCTGGCTGAAACCCGTGGGTCAGGCCGGTTCTGCAGCACCAGGCACCCTAGGCAACCTGAGGAACGTGTATGCGCGAAAAGGCTCGCTCGTCCAAAAAGGATGCAAGCTAAAAGATTCTGCACACTGAGGCCAGAGCAGCAAGCAAGGACCGGACTAGGAGGTAGGAGGCAGAGAAGGTGCGAGCATGGCACCCCCAGCTTTGCACCCTAGGAAGTTGCCTACTCTGCCTACCCCTAGTTGCGGCCCTGGGGTTCGGATTGACTCCTGCACCAAATCTTCTGGTCGCAGGCAACCTTGCACTGCTGGTTTCCAGGTCCTAAAAATATAGACTTGAGCCCTTCTCTGCCCTGTCCCTTTTGTGACGTCACTGCGGGAGGGGCACAGGTATGTTAAATAGGGGGCAACAGCAGGCCGAGCCGGGTGTAGATTGGGAGGGTGTGGGTTAGGGTTAGGTGGGGGTTTAGAATTTCTCGACCCACATATCACTAGTTCAAACTAAGGAAAAAGGCAGAAGAGGTATGTGCCTGACGCCAATCTACCAATCAGTGCTGCGGTTTTAATGCATCTGAATAGCTGCAAGTTGAAACACTTTCACATACCAAAACTATTACAGGAACTTCCAGTTCTGCAAAAATGCCTCTCACCTGTCCATCTTCCTAACTATAACCCTAATTACAGCCATGTCATCCTTTGACTGATTCCTCCAGGCTATACATTACGAAGGAGAGAGATATTAGCTCTCCTGCCTGTGATCATGATGTTCTTTCAAATCTCAGATCCTTGCAATCTTGTGACCCTGCATCTGGGTCTGATACAATATCAGAACAAGATAAGGACAGAAACATACCATTCCAAGGTTTTATTTAAATGGATTTATCTGAGTTGTGCTAGAGAAAATGACAAATATAATGACTGTGGGCTGAGTCATGAAAGTCCATACGGTAGAAATTACATTTTGACAAGTCTTACATGACCTTGGAAACCTGCTATGTAATACATTATTTTGGGAAACAATTTGTATTATGTTAAAAACAGGATGTGACAAAGTTCTTTATCTCCATGGTAACTGTTTGGCACAAAAGACAGCGTTTGTAGAAAAGAATATTTTTTTTGTGACAGAATAAATACAGTCACCAGGAAGCTGTGACACCAGCTATAGCAATAACTCACTAAAATGTTAATTTTTCACAATAAAAGGATTTTTAAGCAAATCCTGTGAGTGCTGAGTTATTGCCGTTGATGTGCTTGCTGAACTACCACCTGGCACCCAGGTAGTTCGTAGATTTTTTTTGTGTGCCCTCCATTACTATGATATATATAGTCAGCATGCATAGATATATTATACATTGCACTTTCTAGTAAATGAGCCCTTATACATTTAGCTATACTTTTCCTTCAACCAAAGCTAAACAGAAAGTTTATTTTTCTTGTGACAGCAGAATTTAACCTCCATGGGAAGTCTGTCTGGTCAGATACTGTGCCATTTTTAGTATGCTACTGGTAAAGCTTTGATAAGGAAACAAAGGGTTGTTTATCTTTACAAAACCAGGCTCTGCTGTAATTTAATAATAGTTGTGATTTCTCTGGTTTACAGAGTTTCAGAAACAAAATGAACAGAGGACGAAGAGAAACATTTTCTGTAAGGCAAAAGTTTGTTTCTTAGTATTGAGGGTCAGTACGGACAAGTCCAAAGTACGAGGCTTGGACTGGGCCAGTGGGAGTCTGGGAAAAAACCTGGTGGGCTCCTATGATCCAGACCTGCTCCATAGCTGGCCCACATTGGTGGGGCACCCTAGGCAACTCGGCCGGCAAGCTCCGCCCGCCCCACGCGCGTGTGTGTGTGCAACAGAGAGAGGTGAGCGACAGAGGGGAGGGGAGAGAGTTAGAGAGGAGCGGGAAGGAGTAAGGGAGGGACAGCAATGGAGGGGAGGGTGTCAGGAGGGAATGAAGGGGAAGAGTGAGAGGTGCAGACTAGGAGTAGGTAGAAGGCCCTGCTATTTTTGGGCCCTAGGCAGCTGCCTCTTCTGCCTACCCCTAGTTCTGGCCCTGCCTGGCTCAAACTATTGCCTTGGCCTACCCCTCTGGATGGAGGGTGTGCAGGCCCCTCACCCCCTAGTAGGGTTGCCACCTGGCTGTTTTTTTACCGGCCTGACCGGTGTTTTTGATGGCTGATCCCAATGTTATTAATAGGCAAAAAAAACTAAATATATAGGAAGGCCGGTATTGTTTTTAAAAAAAGGTGGCAACCCTACCCCCTAGTCTGCTGCTGTAAAGTAAGCTGCTCCCTTATTACCTCTGCTTTTGTCCTATACCCAAACAGGGTTTTGCACTATGTGACAAATAATATTGCATTTATAAATGGCCTGCACAGGCATAGCCATATCTCTGGTCCCAGTGGCGTAACTACTCCCTGGTGGGCCCCGGTACAGGATAGGCACCTGGGCCCCCCTGTCGGGCCCTTACCTCTATAAATCACATGCTGGAGTATTGATAACATGTGTGCTGTAAAATCTCCCCCTAGATAACCGCCTGCCATAACTATTTTCGTGGCTCAGATGGGCCCCAAGTGGGTGGGGGCCCTGGTGCAATTACACCCCTGGTAGTTTCGCCACTGTCTGGTCCAGCCATGGACCAGGAACCCAGTTCACGACCCTCCCAAAACCCACTTTCTCTCCCACAAACAAAAATCCCTTTGCAGATCACACTTAAGTGTCTTGGGGCTTCATTTGCCATGGAGCCCCTGACTAGGGTTGCCACCTTTTGCCGTGGCTAAACCCTGACAGGGGGCGGGGCTCATGACATCAGTGAGCGGGCCCGTGACGTCAGTGGGCGGGCCCGTGACATCATGGGGGGGCTGTGATGTCATGGGGCGGAGCTATGACGCAGCGATCGCCGATTGGTCGATCGGCAATTGGTCGATCGCTGCGTCAATCAAGCTAATCCCGCCCGGTTTTCCTTATTTGGAAAACCGGGCAGGAAGTATTGACCCGGGCAGCCCTTCAAAATACCGGGCTGTCCGGGTCAAAACCGGACAGGTGGCAACCCTACCGCTGACTAGGGTTGCCACCTTTTTCTGGAAAAAAAATACCAGCCTTCCTTTATATTTATCTGTTTTCCCTATTAATAACATAAGAATCAACCATAATTTTTACCGGCCAAGTGGCAACCCTAACCCTGACTGCAGTTATCCTGTACATAAGAATAATTCTAAATTCTAAATATTTATAAAGCTACCCCAAAGAGGTAGGACCTCTCAGGTACTTGTTTCTCGATAGCTTGTTTACTAGCTTAATGGCACTTTAACTGCTTCCACAATTTACTTCTATTTACCACTGCTGAGTCACAAGGACTAGACACAGAACTTAAGTTCACCAGATTTTGCTAAAGAAACCCTACATGTGAACATTAGGAAAACTGCAAACTCATTTTTAAGCTGCTTGTGTAATCTTTTTCTAAAGCTGGCCATAGACGCAACGACTTGGTCGTACGAATCGAGGATTCGTACGACTATCGTACGACTTTCGGATCGTGTGTGGAGTGTTCCGACATTTGTCGTGCCATGCCGATCGGTCGTTTGGTCGATCGGCCAGGTTAGAAAATTTTTGTCGGCTGGCGATAATATCTTTGCGTCTATTGCAGATCGTACGGTTTTCAGTGGGAGACCGTCACTAGGTTTTTAATCGTACAACTTTCGTAGGATCCTTGTCAGGGGCAGAACGTCAGCTGTCTGTTCTTTTTACTACTTATAGTTATCTGAAGGTTAGTGACAGGTCGGGAGCAGGTCGGGAGATGCAAAGATCCGATCGTGGAATCATCTTACGATCGGATCTTTGCGTCTATGGCCAGCTTAAAGAATTATGATTAGTTAGAAAAAGGTTTTCACTAGGAAGTTACCATATTCACTTATATTCACTACCAAGCAGCTGTTATCTTGTGTTAGAGAGCTGTTATCTGATTACCTTCCCATTGTTCTGTTGTTAGGCTGCTGGGTGGGGGAAAGGGAGGGGGTGATATCACTCCAACTTGCAGTACAGCAGTAAAGAGTGATTGAAGTTTATCAGAGCGCAAGTCACATGACCTGGGGCAGCTGGGAAATTGACAAAATGTCTAGCCCCATGTCAGATTTCAAAATGAAATATAAAAAAATCTATTTGCTCTTTTGAGAAATGGATTTCAATGCAGAATTTTTCTGGAACAGCACTATTAACTGATACATTTTGAATTTTTTTTTTCCCATGACAGTATCCCTTTAAAATGAACTTTAAGTATAAACTAAAGAATCTTATTCTTTGCAATTGGCTTTCGTTTTTTTTTTTATTATAGGCGGCTTTTGAATATTCAGCTTTTTATTCAACATCTCTCAATTTTGCAATTTCAGCTGTCTGGATTCCCAAATTATCTTAGCAACCATTAATTGATTTGAATAAGAGACTGGAATATGAATAGGAGAGGGCCTGAATAGAAAAATGAGTAACCAATTTGTAACCTTACAGGACATTTGTTTTTTTTTTAGATGGGAAAACAGCACCCAACCATTACTGGGGTCAGCAACCATAGCAACTAGGGTGCACTTTAGGACGGGCAGCTGGTAACTGGCAGAATGGGTGTAATTGCTGCTTTAAAATGTGCACGCCTGACGAAAACCTTGATCCCTCCAATCTTGATAACCTCCGGCTTATCTCTCTGCTACCTTTCATCTCTAAACTACTTGAGCGCCTAGTTTACAGACTACTAATGCTATTCCTCTCTGACAATAACCTGCTGGACACCATACAATCTGGTTTTAGGCAACAACACTCCACTGAAACTGCCCTAAAGCTGGCCATAGACGTAAAGATTTTTGAAAGATCCGATTGTTATCGTGAGACCACGATTGTCTGAAAACGATCTTTTAAATGCCTGATGTGTCAATCAACTAAAAAGACCATTTCAGGCGATATTGCAGCAAAACTGAAGGATCGCAGCCTGCTTGGCCCTGCAAACATAGGTAGATTGCATGGAGACCGATAAAGATTTTCTAACCTGGCCGATCAATCATCAGACCAATGTCGGACGAAAAATCATAAGATGAACGATCGTTGGTATCCCACTAACCGCACGATAATTTGACAGATTGGTCGGACTTCGCTAAGATCGCTCGTTCGGCAGGGAAAGATCGTTGCGTCTATGGGGAGCTTAACCTGATTTAAGGGGTTGTTCACCTTCAATGTCCAAATTTTATGAAACTACTAAAAATGTGCTCACTGTGTTAGACAATCCATTTTCCATCAAAAGAAGAAAATAGGTAACTGTAAAAGCTAGTTTATATACCATTTAAACCTGTCCTTCTCCTGTCTCTCTGATCAGTTTTCTGAAGGATGGGTGTCAGGCAGGCCCGGGCTGGCCATTTGTGGGTTAGGGCAAATGCCAGAGGGGCTGCTATAAGGTCCCATAGAAAGTCAGCGTTTAGTGGGCTGGTGGGGGCTGTTTGGGCCTCTATGTGGGCTGATGGGCCTCTTGTGTACCTGAAATGCCAGCTGGCGAATAAATTCGCGAATCACCAGCGAAATTTCGAATTTTCGAAAATTCACAAAAAAAAACGAGTCGCACGTCGTTTTTGACGCGACGCACCGAAAACGATGCGCCGCGCACCGAAAATGACGCGACGCCCGTCGGAAACTACGCGACGCGCCAAAGTTGACGCGACGCGTGACAAAAGCGTCCCGCGACTTGTTTCGCGAATTTTTCGCCAATTTGCGGATTTCTCTGGAAATTCGCTAATTTTTGGGCGAAGCGAATCTCGGGAGATTTGCCCATCACTAATAATGAACCCTGCTACCAGGCTTATACACCTCAGCAACCGTTCCTCCTGCCAATCTGCCAGTACCTGCACTGACTGCCACCACCTTTCAGAATAAAATTCAAACGAATGACCCTGCCATTTAAACCACTTCATAACTCTGCCCCACCCTACATCTCTGAACTTATCTCTAGATACTCACCCAACCACTGACCTGTTCCTCAACTCTTCTCTCATTATCTCCTCACATGCTCGCATTCAAGACTTTGCAAGGGCTGCAACACTGCTCTAAAATTCTCTCCCACAAGTTATGCAATTTTCTCCTAACTGTTATGCTTTCAAAAGATCCCTTAAAACGCATTTATTTAGAGAAGCTTACTCTCAGTCTATTTAGCTACCAAATAGTATATCAATTAGATATCATTATAGCACTGAGTTCATTTCAGCCACCCTGCAAGCAGTCAGTTTCGAGCAAGGAAAAGCTGCCGAGTGCAGTATAGGAGAGGCTTTGTTTACCCTCATCATTCAAGTGTTCTGGGCACAAGACATACCGTTGATAAATGTAACCAAATGAAACGCTCGGCAACTTGATCGGTAAAGTAAAACAGACCTTAAAAGGCAAGAAGTGAATGTGTGTATTATCTATAACCATTGAAACCATTACCAGCTTGGGAGTGTCTTCTGCTGCTGATGCAATTGTATCTTATGTCTCAATAATAATGAAAATTCTATTGACATCATGCATTACAGTTTAAAGGGGAAGTACAAATTTCTTTTGTTCAGTGCTTCTCAATTGAAAATGCCAGCAGCATTTCCTTTTTCTACTGGAATGTTTGCTGTACCCATCAATGACTGTCCTGCTTGTGAGGGTAAAAGCAGAGTGTCAGACTCTTCTACAACTCTACAATTGTTTTTGTTTAAAAATAATTATGAGCTATTTCTGGAACTGCAGTATACCAGAAGCATACCAGTCATACAGAGTTCCGCCCCATTGTCAGGAAATATTCTTACCTAGAAATTCTTCCTACTTGCTTCCTCTTTATGTGTTTGTTCTTCTATAGCAGGGTCCCCAACCTTTTTTGCTCGTGAGCCACATTTAAATTTAAAAAAGAGTTGGAGAGCAACACAAAAAGTCCATGTGGATGTCAAATAAGAGCTCTGATTTTTGGTAACCCCTATATGGACTGGCAGCCTACAGGAGAGAATGTTTGGTAGAACACTTGGTTTTTATGCAACTAAAACTTGCCTCTAAGCTAGTAATTCAAAAATAAGCTCCTGCTTTGAGGCCACTGGGAGCAACATCCAAGGGGTTGGAGAGCAACATGTTGCTCGCTAGCTACTGGTTGGGGACCACTGTTCTATAGCAACATGTTTGGGAGATGTCCTGTGATATAAAGGCCCATCCATAAACCATGGATATTGCACACTTTTTTGGGGGGGGCAATGTCCTATTGAAGCAGTAGGCCAGACGATATAAGGAGTGCTGTTGCCTCCCAATACTGATAAAATGATCTTGACCTCCTGTGAAATTTCTTATAGTCTTTTAAGTTGGCAGCTAAACCATGACTGTGATTGTATTAGTATAACTACTAAAGTTCTACTAAAGGTATGACACATAGTCAACGTTCCAGCCCATGGAGCCAATAGGGGGATTGTGCTACCCCATGCCCATTGAGACTGACAGATCTGGGTTGTTCAGCACATGTGGATGATGTACGGTATATTCAGGTTTCCTTTTTTTGGGGCCCCAATCCCATTGCTTCAGATCCATAGCTGAAGACATCATTGAAAAGGAACAAACTGCCACTATTTAATGTAGAGTACTACGTGCTGTAGGAGGTTTAATACAGGACAATGAACTAAACTGGAAGAATCAGTAACTCATAATAGTATTGTGCTCACCCTCATGAAACATTTGCCCTAGCTCTGTAACTCAGCAACCAAACATTTACTTTTCTAACTGCACTAATCTGGAAACAGCTAACTGCTGGTAGGTTGCTATGCAGATCTGGGCTGCAGAGCTGGGTTGGACCAAACGGAGTCCATGTTTATGCATAAGACATAAGGTTTATGCTCTGCCTTGTTTGTATATGTCTCCCTGTTTATGTCCCAAGGTGAGCAACAGGAATGTTCCATGAGAGGTGTTTAGAGATTAGAGGGAATGGGAGAGGTCGAACAGACTTACGCTTGATTGCTATATCTGGTGACTTCCCAAGGGCAAATAAAGCAGGTTTTGGTTCAAGTCGTTTGGACATTCTATTGAGGAAAGGTCTAACTAGACCAACAATCAGTATCACTATGTTTACCCAAATAATCAGGCATGTGTAGCAGAGGTTTGACTGTTGTTAGGAGCCTAGTGAACCAGATCCATCTCGAAAATGAGAATTTAATATAAGCTTCATCTCACTGAAATAAGACACTTCTAAATACAATCCATTATACCTTCTGTATCATTTATGAAATAATCAAGTTACTCTTCAGTATCTCACTCTCCACAACCTGTCATACTGCATGCTCTTTGATTGACAGGTAAATCTTTCATGGGGGGCTCCCTTTTTTAGCAGAATCACTCAAATAACCAACCCCAGCACACACAAAAGGTAACAAAATAACAGATTGGCAAACACCAAGGGGCAGATTTACTAAATTCACACGAATGATTCGAAATTCGATCGAATTTTCAAATATTTTTGAAGGCCACTTCGACCATCGAATTTTGAAAATTAGATCAAATTGAATAATTTGAATAAAATTCTATTCGAATATTTGAATATTTGTCAGTTGAATTACTTGCCCTTTAAATTTTTATTCGACTGTCTAGTTCGCCAGATGAAACCTACTGAATTGCTATGAAACCCTACAGGAAGCTCCCATAGGGGTTTTTTTTAAAACTTTTTTAGATTGAATAAAAAAATTTGATTGGTTAAAAAACGGTCGAATTTTGTTTTTATTCGATCGATCGAATGTCTAGAAACCTTCAAATTTGACCACAAGTCGATTAATTCACCCTCAAAATTGACCAATAGTAAATCTGCCCCCTAGTGAGCACCTATGTTAAAGGAGAACTAAACACTTTGCTATTAGAAATCGCTACCCCCTACCCTACATTGCCCCTTTCTCTGCTCCCCCCCCCCGGCCTAGGTGTTACCTCCCCTAATTCTTTACTTAACTCTCCTTGCAGAGTAAGAAATGCGGAGCTCATCTTAAACTTTGTGACTTTCGGGTGCATGTGCAGTAGCTCCGTAACGGCCGATTCCTCCAACTGCAAATGTGCCCGAAAGTCATGAACTTTCCGAAAAAAAGATCAATTGTGGAAGATTCTGCCGAATACCAAACAAAATCCGAATTAGCATATGCAAATTAGGGGTGGGAAAGGAAAAAGTGGAGAAAATTTGTTTACTTCCTTGTTTTGTGACAGTCACGTGAAATCCCGCCCTGCCCACAATTTGCATATGCAAACTGGGATTCGTTTTTGGCCAGACACAAGGATTCAGTGCATCCCTAGTTTTAAATGCTAGTAATAAGTGTCAAGTGACCCCATTCAAGTGAATAGTAAGCAATCTGGGCAACTGGCAACATTTCACACCCGCTATATGTAGTGGCTGCATGTGCCATAGTCCCTGTTCAGCTATTTTACCTAGAATCACATGCCTTTGCTTAATCTTGCTTCACTTCCCAAATCCCCAGCTGCTTGGCTGGGGGGGGGTTAATCTTCTCTCCACTACTCCTTTCCTCTTCTTTCTTTTTCCGGCTGCCAACTGAAGCCTTAACAAGGCAATCAATGGCATTGCACCGCTCACACCAGCACCCTTTGTTTGGTTTGAGCACCCTGAATGGGGTCACAGTCCCTTTGGCTGGACTTGTAGGCCATGACACTCCCAGGGGGAAGCTTCAGCAGAACACAGGGTAGACGGGACTAGCTTCGGTGAAGTGGAGTCCAAAGGACCCCAAACCCCCTCGGGGGAGCTGGGATGGTGGGCCCTCCCTAGCTTTGGCAAAGGGGAACCCACCCACACAAGCTGTTCACGGGCGGTGCCTAGGACACTTGGGCAATGGAGTCCATGCCTTCGGGTAGGACTCGGAGTTGATAATTCAATCCCACCTAGAAATATTCCTGCCATAAAGCAAGACAGGGCTGCTGTTGTATGCCAGAAAGGAAGAAACAGAAAGTCGTGAGCTCCAGAAATTAATTGTTTTAGGCAGACACAAACCATGACTATTTTTAACAGGCAAAAAGAAAAATATTTAATTCTGAGGAGCATTTGTAAACAAAAATAGCATTAAAAAAGCTGTAATGTCCCAGTCTAAACAATTCTTGGCCAAAACTTGTCAGGATGATTAAAATAGCCTCACTGGCTACACAGCAGCATAAGGCGGCCTCTCAGAATAATCAAAATCTCACATTCTTTCCCCATGGTGTAAAGAAACAACCTGTTCTTCAGGCTTCCTAAATACATGACAGCAAGTTGGTTGCCCCCATGAAAAGTTAAAAATATGCTAATAATAGACCCACGTGACATTGAGAAAAGAAAGGGTGCAGGCAAAAGCAAATATGTATTTGTAACGTTCAACATAATGTACTTATGTCTAAAAAAACTATGCAGTTGACAGAGCAGATGGGTCTTCCAAACTGAGACCATCATGGTGTTAACTCCCAGCAACCCTTGAGACCCTAAAGGTTCCACGATCATCAAATCATGTCTACAGTGAGTGATACTGAAAATGATGTATGCAATTTGTTAATATTGATAGTGTTTTTATCTTTTTGTAGCCACAAAATACATTTCATAATTACAAAAAAGAAACTTGTGAGCAAAACCCATTGTGTAGTCTCAAAATGGATAATGTCCTCACCAGATTTTGTCAAAATGAAAGTTGTTTAATGAGCACAAAATTAAGGTTGCAAACTAGGGATGCACCAAATCCACTTTTTGCCCGAGCCCCACGAATCCACTATTTTGCATTTGGCCGAATACTGAACCGAATCCGAACCCTAATATGAAATTAGGGGTGGGAAGGGGAAAACATTTTTACTTTCTTGTTTTGTGACAAAAATTCATGTGATTTCCATCTCTGCCCCTAATTTGCATATGCAAATTATGATTTGGATTTGGTTCGGCTGGTCAGAAGGATTCTTCCAAATCTGAATCCAGTTGAAAAAGGTTGAATCCCGAAGCGAATCCTGGATTTGGTGCATAAAATATTTACAATTATTTTGTTCTCGCCAATAATTAATTTTTGGAGTCACTGAAAGCATTGTGGGCTGACAAAATCCTGTATGCACTAGAGATCGTGTAACACACCTTACAAATGGAAGCAGGGAAACTTGCAAATTGATGTCTTACACATGTTTAATGGAATGCACCAAATGCTGCAAACAGCAGATTGTAAATATGCCCTATTGTATGAATATGAAATATATATACCTGTGTGTATATATGTATGTATATATATATATATATATATATATATATATATATATATAATTCTAAAAATATTCAGTTGTGAACACTAGCATACAAATTAACATTTTATTTTGTGTCTATAAAAGAATATTTGTGTTAACAGGATAAATTATTGTGCCTGTGTATATATTTGTAATTATAGAATTATTTGTGCTGACAAAATGTAATTTTTGGCCACGGAATTGCGTGCTGTCAAATTCCATTTCCTGACTACAAAATTAATTTTTTGTGCTCTTTTTTTCCTGACAACATGCCCTTTATGACCATATCATGAATCCTGTGTTTAAAAAGGTAAATTGTTTAGCAGTAATTCCAAGAACACATTTTGACTTTACAAAATGCATTTTGTGGTACACAATAAAACAGCACCCCATCGAAAAAAAAAATTACTTTGTTTTACAAAAATGTTGCAGTAAAATGCTCAAAATAAATTCATCCGCTGTCCCAAATCCATTTTTGATAATGCAGAGAAAGTTCAGTAAACCAGGGTAAAGGGCCCAGAATGTCAGTGACCCTAACTGTCTATGTACTTCCTGGATTTAGTTAACCCTTGGGTTTCTGACCATCAGTTGAGCCAAAAGCCTGCTATTTGCAGTCTAAAAATACAAAATACTCAAAAACCTCTAAAAAAAATAAAATAATAGAAAACTAATATAAATTGCAAAACTGCTTGAGAAACACCCAGTGTAAGCCTGCATCCATTAATTTTATGAGATTAGATCACCTTTAATGTACAATATACTCAAAGCTGAATGTGTGTTATCAAAAAAAGTCTCCTGGAATAAATATTTCTGCCTCTGCTTAAACAATATTTATAGGAATGGATACAAACTGTGTGCACCCAATCCATATGTGTATGCAATGTCCAAACAATCCAGCATTCCGGTACGTGAATGTATTACACTGTATTCATAAACACCCTTCTTCTGCTAGTTCTGCTGCTGAAACAAAACTATAGTTAAAGGGGAAGTGTCACTAAAAATACAGTCTATAACTGTGTATGAGAAGCAATAACTTTTCAGAGTGTTTATATGTGCAGAGCCTGTATTTGCATTTACAGCCTTAAAAGCAAAGTCTTTAAAGGCATCCTGTCATGGGAAAAAAATCAAAATAATCAGTTAATAGTGCTGTTCCAGAAGAATTCTGCACTGAAATCCATTTCTCAAAAGAGCAAACAGATGTTTTTTATATTTCATTTCGAAATCTGACATGGGGCTAGACATATTGTTAATTTCCCAGCTGCCCCAAGTCATGTAACGTGTGCTCTGATAAACTTCAATCACTCTTTACTGCTGTACTGCAAGTTGGAGTGATATCACCCCCCCCCCGAAGCCAAACAACAATGGGAAGCTAACCAGATAACAACTCCCTAACACAAGATAACAACTGCCTGGTCGATCTAAGAACAGCACTCAATAGTAAAAACAAAAGGAAAAACAACAGCCTAGCAGAAAGCAGTTCCCTCCTAAAGTGCTGGCACAAGTCACACGACTAGGGGCAGCTGGGAAATTGACAAAGCCCCATGTCAGATTTCAAAATTGAATATAAAAAAATCTGTTTGCTTGATTTCAGAGCAGAATTCTACTGGAGCAGCACTATTAACTGATAGTATGACAGTTGATTTAAGTATATTATTGAATGGCTAATTCTAAGCAAATTTTCAATTGATCTTCATTAAAAAAAAAAAGTTTCGGAATGATTTCTACTTTTAACTAATTTTTTTAACTCTTTTTTGACCTCATCTAAGCAGAGTGTCTTTGGTTGTCACTGCTATTTATTAAAAACTCACTTGCCCTTTAGGGAAGAGCAACGATGTGCTCTCTGTCGAGTTCTGCTTAAACACAGCGCAAGACTAATATGCCGAGGCCATACAGTGAATAACAGATGGGAGAGTGGAAAATTGGACAGGGCTCCGGAGCTCCTGGCAGTCTGTGTGGGTGTTAAATTCATGTGAATTTTTTTAGTAACACAGCTGGTAATGTTACATCACGGATACTAACGCTTTAGTCATTGTGTTACACAGAGCAGCAGAATCAAGAACAATTTAGAGCGATTAAACTGTTGGCTGCGCATATAATTCAAGGGGATGGAGGGGGGGCAATGCTGCTGTGCCAGGGCATTTAGATCTTCACAAAAAGACACTTCACAGAGGAACAGAGTAATAATGAAAATATTTGGCAAAGAGAGTATTTGTCCTGGACCCCTAGTCTAAAATAGGGTCTGTTGGTTAGAAAAAAACATTTGGAACTAATTACCAGTAAGTAGGGTTGCCACCATTTCTGAAAATAATACTGGCCTTCCTATGTATTTATCTTTTTTTCCTATAAACACTGGGATCAACCTTTAAAAATACCGGCCAGGTGGCAACCCTACCAGTAAGGTATTATCAGGCCCAGATTTGTGAAAAGGACACCAAGGCCCGGGCCTAGAGTGGCAGCGACAGGATTTTAGGGGGTGGCATGCTGCCCAACCACACCCACATTGGTTCTGAAACACTGGTGATGTTCAGGGGATACAATAGTTTTTTTTAATTTCCCATGCACCAATTAGGGTTGCCACCTAGCCAGAATTTTACTGGCCTGACCGGTAAAAATTATACTTGGAGAGATAGTGCTTAGAGTAACAGTGGAAAATAGTCTCTGGGAAGGGAGTGTGACTGTGGGATAGCAGGTATAGTAGGGAGAGATGGTGCCTATAGTAACAATGGGATAATAGTTTCTGGGAAGGGTTGTGGGACAACCGCAGTCATAATTCACCTGTCAGTTCTGGGTTTGGGTACTTCACTGGCTAAAAAATGCTGATGGTGAATATACCCTGTGTGCCATAAAAAAGAGACGGTATGTACTGTGACAGTAACAAAAGCTACTCATGCCCCTCCTTATATTTCTTTTCCATGATCCCTCATGTTTACCATAAAACAGATCCCCAGGAGGAGAGACAAAGTGCAAGGGACAGGGAGGACACAATCACACGGCTGTTTTGGTTGCCACTGTTTGTAACACCATTCAGATCCGCTATCAGTAACCACACGTCATTTCCTCTGTAGATAACAACACATAACTAACACACAGTTGTTCCTGTTTGTATGGACTGTGTGGTCATTTTCTTTGGACCCCCATCGTGCAAGTAATATCCATTTATAAACCAATTTAAGTGGTTCGAAAATTATTTGTAAAGATATTTTTAAGCGAAAGCTGTATTTATCTGTCCCTCTCGGCACTGCTGGTTCTGCTTCCTGAAACAATGTAGCAAGAGTCAGCTTTGCACAGGCTTTGGTATGTCTTTTAATCAGCTGGCTTTTTATTACATTGCTTTAGGGCAAGGAACAGAACAGATACTGCTTTCAATAGCAGTTCTCTTTATGAGATTCATAATGAAGGTATCTGGTTATATTGTTTTAGAATTACAACTTCTCTTTATTAAAGGGGTTGTTCAACTTTGACTTAAGTGGTATGATGTAGGTTGATGATGTATGATCAAACAGATTTTTTTTATATTCAATTTTTAAATCTGACATGGGACTAGATATTTTGTCAGTTTTCCAGCTGCCCTTGGTCATGTGACTTGTGCCAGCACTTTAGGAGGGAACTGCTTTCTGGCAGGCTGTTGTTTTTCCTTCTCAATATAACCCGAGGAGTCCCAGTGGGACATGGGATTTTACTATTGAGTGCTATTCTTAGATCTACCAGGCAGCTGTTATCTTGTGTTAGGGAGCTGTTATCTGGTTACCTTCTAGTTGTTCTGTTGTTAGGCTGCTGGGGGGGAAGGGAGGGGTGATATCACTCCATCTTACAGTACAGCAGTAAAGAGTGATTGAAGTTTATCAGAGCACAAGTCACATGACTTGGGGCTAGGGTTGCCACCTTTTCTAAAATTTTATACCGGCCAGTGGGGGATCAAAAGGGGGGCGGGGCGTGTCGCAAAAGGGGCGGGTGTGACATAAAAAGGGGCGGATTGTGACATCACTGGGGAGGAGCCACCGCGAGCGATCGGCTGAAGACGCGAGAAAGGTAAGTTTTAATTGCATTTAAGGCATTTAAATTGCATTTACGTTGCCAGTAAATTTGTAATACTGGCCCCGCTGGTAACCCTACTTGGGGCAGCTGGGAAACTGACAATATGTCTAGCCCCATGTCAGATTTTAAAATAAAATATATAAAAATCTGTTTGATGTTTTGAGAAACGGATTTCAGTGCAGTTTCATTCTGCTGGAGCAGCACTATTAACTGATGATTTTTGAAAAAAACTTTTTTTCCCATGACAGTATCCCTTTAACTACAGCCCAGCAACAGGAAACACACAGTTAAAAGAAAGCAAGTGCTGCAGCCCTCACTGGAATCCACGGCCGTGAACCCAAAGCTTATTTGCATGGCACACCGAGCCCCCTAGCCACGCCCATAAAGTCCCCGTGCGACGCCGCTGTGACGCTATTGGTGGGCGTGACCAATGGTGGTAGGAGAATGAGGCGGTGACGCAGCGGGTCAGAAGCCGTCAGCCCACGGCGGTGGCTGGATGTGTGGCGTTTAGTGCTAACTTGTCGTTTCTCTCCGTTCCACCGCGAGGGGGCGCGATGCGCAGCAGAGGGACCGCACAGAGGAGAGAGCGCAGCGGCGAAGATTCCACCTGAGAAGTCGGGGACCCCCCCTGAGCACAGCCTCTCCCCCAGAATGGCAGCACCCGTGCTCCCGGGCCTCATCCATCGCTCCAACCCCGGGCGGGAGTCACAGAGCGCAGAGAAGGGGGAGAGGCTCCTGAATGGCTGCGTGCCGCTCTCGCACCAGGTGGCCGGACATATGTACGGCAAGGATAAAGTCGGTGGGTATCGGTGTGACTGGGACTACAACTCCCAGCGTTCCCTGCTTGTGTTGCTGGCTTTGCTTACTATGGTGTCGGTGGATCGGTACCTCTGTGAATACAACTCCCAGCATTCTCTGTTGCTTGCTGCTCTCATTTTACTGTGTTACTGCTTCTACGCTTTGCTTGTGATTCAATTGTCTAATGCTCTCAGATTCTGGTGTGGTTAATGCACACATACATGGTTAGGACTACAACTCCCAACATTCTTTGCTCACATATTCTGGTGAGATTACAGGATACACACATAGCTAGGACTACAACTCCCAACATTCTTTGCTCACATATTCTGGTGAGATTACAGGATACACACATAGCTAGGACTACAACTCCCAGCATTCTTTGCTCACCTACTGCTCTCAGATTCTGGTGGGGTTAATGCACATATACATGGCTAGGTCTACAACTCCCTGCAGTCTCTGCTCACCTGCTGCTCTCAGATCATTATGCTGTCATTGAATGCTATACCTGCTGCTGGTGACTACAGCTTCCGACAGTGCAGTTCATTATTGTTATATTGGATAGTGTTAGTGGAGATGTCTGAGTGTGACCACAATTCCCAGCATGCTTGGCTGCTTTCAGATCATTATCAGAGACTTTTTTTTCTGTTTGTGGGGCTCCCGCAGATTCACTGTTTTTCTGAAAGGGACAGTGATTCCTACCCAGGCTCTCGAACTTACTGCCTCCAGCTGGTGTTGAGTGTCAACTTCTAATGTCTACCAGTGGGGGGTACTTTATTCACTATATAATTTACTGAAGGGGGTACTTTATTCACTATATAATTTACTGAAGGGGGTACTTTATTCACTATGTAATTTACTGAAGGGGGTACTTTAT
>CM044443.1:10394738-10421939 GCA_024363595.1 Xenopus borealis | reverse complement strand
ATTAAAGAAAGTAAAAATGGGATTTTATTTATTTGCCTTTCCTTGCCCTTTAATGACAATTCTTGGCAGAACAAAGGCAGCCTACACAATGGGATTTTGTCCTGCAGTACAATGTAGTCATAAATTCAGGTCACCCTCCTCCCCCTGGGCTACCTCTCCCCCCAGGCTATTGCCCCTAAGTCCTTACACCTTCACGCAGGTCCCCTCCAGCGATGTTCACAGGACCATCTTCTCTTCTAACGGATTCTTCCTGGAGCGGACGCTGATGGGCTGCGTATGTGATGTAGGAAACCAGTACTACTGCGCATGCACCGCGATTTCAATCGACAAACTCCGTAAGCGGAGATCTCTCTCCGATATGCCCACCTTGAGGTGCTGATCTGTTCAGTGAACAGATTCGGCCGTGATCCGATTGGATTTTTAATCCTGCCCGGTTGTCATCTGGCCGACTTTCGGCCACATATTGATGGGGGAAGCTGGTCAGAGGGCCCCACTCAAGGGCCGATAAACTGCAGCTTTTATCGGCCCGTGTATGGCCACCTTAAGAATTGATACAATAGTTGCTAAGGGCTAGTCCACATGGGAAGACTCAGGGAAATTTGTCTCCTGGCGACTAATCGGGCGCTTCTTTGGGGGCGGCTAATCTCCCGGTATTGCTTACCCGTGTCTCGCGCCCACTAAAACGAAAAGTCGCCTGCGCCTATTCACACGCGGCGTGCCGTCTCAGGGAATTTTCAGTGATTTAGGAAAACGCTGCGCCGGGTGTGTATACGCGCAGGCGACTTTTCGTTTTAGTGGGCGAGACACGGGTGAGCAATTCAGGGAGATTAGTCACCCCAAAGAAACGCCGATTAGTCGCCAGGAGACAAATCTCCCTGAATATTCCCCGTGTGGACTAGTCCTAAGGCTAAGGCCAGACGGGGAGATTCGGGGGAAATTTGTCGCCTGGCGACTTCTCGCTGCGACTTATCGCCCCCGGATAGCCAGGCACACACGTGCACCGGCGTTGCTTGAAAACGCCGGCGCGTGTTCACACGGAGCGGCGCAATTTAAAAAATAGCGCCGCTCGGTGTGAACACGCGCCGGCGTATTTTCAAGCGACGCCGGTGCGCTTGGGTGCCTGGCTATTCGGGGAGGTTCGGGGGCGACAAGTCGCGGTGAGAAGTCGCCAGGCGACAAATTTCCCCCGAATCTCCCCGTCTAGCCTAGCCCTAATACTCCAGAGATGCTGCTGAGAAATGGATCAACTAAATGTTGCAAAATTCAACTTTACACTTAGATTTTGGAAAAACGGTAACAAATCAATAAAGGTAAGTCATTGAGAAAAGTCTTTATTTGTGGTGAACAATCTTAAAACAACATCAGGAATCTCTTCCCTTTCATTGTATTGTCAGTTGCCTGGATCCATACCGCGCACTTCATGTCTTTTTAAAAGGTTATTGACTTTATTTGTTGTTGGGTCAGCTAAGCTTCTTATCTCTTTTGCGTTCTCCGCTAAATTCAACCAGCTGTAAACGTTAAAGGAACAGTAACACCAACGCCCTACACTGGTAAAACTGATCTGGTTGCTTCAGAAACTTTGGAAAAAAGGTCTATATGGCACAGGTTAAATAGTGGATAACATATAATACCATTATGTTCTACAGAGCTTATCTACTATCTGCTGTGTAACCGGAGCCTTTTCTCATTTGAATGGCTGCCCCCATGGCTACACAGCAGCTTATTTATATAAACTATAGTAGTACTTATCTGTTATCTACTGTGTATCCTGTGCTTGAATGTCTGCCCCATGGCTACACAGCAGCTTGTTTATATAAACTATAGTAGTACTTATCTGTTATCTACTGTGTATCCTGTGCTTGAATGGCTGCCCCCATGGCTACACAGCAACTTGTTTATATAAACTATAGTAGTACTTATGTTATCTACTGTGTATCCTGTGCTTGAATGGCTGCCCCTTTACTACACAGCAGCTTTTTAATCTAAACTATAGTAGTGTTTCTTAAGCAAACACACCCGCTGAACCAGTGCAGGACAACCCTGCATAAAAAATGTTATTTTTTTTGTTACTGTTTCTTTAAGAAAGGTAAAATGACCCAGCCCTGAATGTGTGCCATGAAGCAAGACACTACCTTGTCCAATTGCCTAAATTGTTTGCAAAACGGCACTTTTCAAATGCTTCGTCATGCAGAAGTAGCAGAAGTAGCAGTTATTATAGATGTGCTTGGTGTTTCCCCACACGCCCGCACACACTCACACGTTTAGACAGAGAATGTTTAGTTTAGCACTAATTCACACCTCCCCAGCTTTGCTACCCACAAGGGCTTGTTCACCTTCCAACACCTTTTTTTTTTTTTCCGTTCAGTTGGTTTCAGATAGTCCACCAGAAATAGACTTTTTCCAATTACTTCTATTAGTGAACGTTTTTTTTTTTTCTTCTAAGATTGAAGTGTAAAGTAAAATGTTTCGCCTTCTTTAGTCTTTCTGAAGGCGCTCATGGATGTGGGGGGGGGTCGGACTCCATGGGGCAAATTCACTAAAGCGCGAAGCGTCTAGCGCTAATTCGCCAGCGTGACGTCAATTCGTAACTTCACATATTTACTAATGCCGACTCTGGCGAATTTTCGCTAGCGAAGTAGATAGATTAGCGAAACTACGCACCCTTACGCCAGGCAAAGTTGCGCACTGATGGGTCGTAATTATGCAAATTCACTAAGAGGAACGTTACCACTTACGCTAGACGTTACTTCGCCAGGTCAGACCTGGCGAAGTTCAATACAATAGATAGGATTTTGTAAAAATCCCCAAAAAACGCTGGCGTGTTTTACCTTTCTAGGGTGATAGTCTGAAAAAGAGCAACATTTTTTGGGGGTTCCCCTCCTCCCCCCCCCTACATTTCCTAACATATGGCAACACAACTATACAGGGGGCACATGTAGGGCAATAGGACAACTTTATTTTATTTATTAAAGGTTTCCTGGGCTTGTGTAGTGGAATGTAGTGGCTGTAACATATACTTCTATTATACTTTGAAATTCGCGGCGTATGCAAATTAGGCTTCGCTGGCGTAAATGCGCTTTGCCTGGCAAAGTAAGACTAGTGCAACTACGCTACCGTTCGCCGACCTTAGCACTTTAGTGAATATGCGTAGCGCTGGTGACAATGTGCCTGACGAAGTGCGATGATCGTTGGCGAAGGAAACACTAGCAAATTTTCGCAGCTTAGTGAATTTCCCCCTATGGGTGGTGAATGTAATTTGCTGGCGAGATGGCACTCGTAACTCTTGGTTTTTCCAAAGTTGCCTCATGAGGAAATGTTTGGCCTCTTTGGAAAGCAGAAGCAATCAGACCGCCATCCCGTCTGCGATTTCAAGGGTAAGGCATTTAGGGGAGATTAGTCGCCCGAAGAAGAGGAGATTAGTCGATGGCCGACTAATCTTCCCCAGTGTTCCACTGCGCTATAACCTGACTGCACCTATGGCTACACAGCGGCTTGTTTATATAAACTACAGTAGTCTTTCTGAAGCAAACACACACAAGTGCAGCGCAACAATGCATCATGTTTTAATTGCTTGGATACGTTCTCAGTTTTTGGTGTTACTGTTCCTTTAATATATCATGCCTTGCTGAACAAACGCAGGGCAGAGAGCAGACCATAAATGTAGAATAAATTGTGCCACGGCTTTGGCTGTTTTTTTTTTTTTTTTTTTTTTTTTTTTTTTTTTTTTTTTGTGGGCACCATACATTCTCCCAGCCCCTCAACATTAAAATTGCTTATATAAGGACATACTTAAAGGACCAGTAACATAAAAAAAATGTAATTGTTTTAAAGTAATAAAAATATAAAGCAGTGTTGCCCTTCACTGGTAAAACTGGTGTTTGCTTCAGAAGCACTACTATTGTTTATATAAATAAGCTGTTGTGTAGCCATGGGGGCAACTAGTCAATGGAGAAAAGGCTCAAGTTACACAGCAGATAGCAGATAAGCTCTGTAGAATATAATATTATCTGTTATCCATTAAATATCCTGTGCCATGTAGCCTTTTTTTCTATTTCCGCCATTGCTACTTAGCAGCTTGTTTATATGAACTATAGTAGTGTTTCTGTAGCAAACAGATCAGTTTTAACAGCGCAGGACAACACTACATGATATTTTCTTTACTTTAAAACACTTTCATTTTTTGGTGTTACTGTTCCTTTAAGGCTATAAGCCAATATTGTGGTGTCCCTTCTGCGCTGCGGCATCCGATGTAGGTGGCAGGTTATGTGAAGCATTTTATATGCTATGAGGGAACTTTTAAAGGGGTTGTTCACCTTTGAGATAACTTTTAGTATGATGTAGAGAGTGACATTCTGAGATAATTTGCAATTTGTTTTCATTTTTTATTGGTTAAGGTTTTTGAGTTATTCAGCAGCTGTTCAATTTGCATTTTAAGCAGTCTTGTAACTAGGGCCCAAATTACCCTAGCAACCATGCATTGATTTGAATAAGACACTGGAATGTGAATAGGAGAGAGTCTGAATAAAAGGATAAGCAATAAAAAGTAGCAATAACAATACATTTGTAGCCTTACAGAGCATTTGTATTTTTTAGAAGGGGACGGCGACGCCCATTTCAAAGTTGCAAATAATCAGACGAAAAGACAAATAACTATAAAACTATAACAAATAAATAATAAAAACCAATTGAAAAGTTGCTTAGAATTGGCCATTCTATAACATAATAAAAGTTATCGTAAAGGTGAACCACCCCTTTAAGCCTACATTTGTTCTTAACCTAGCCCAAGCATTTACATTGCCGGCTCGGCTACAAATGCAGGGCTCTGGGGACAACTTGCCATTTGGGGCATTTCAATTTTATCATAGCAATAAATGGGTCGTTAACTGTATCGACTGGATTGTTAGGCATTTGCTAATCCCATTTCAGATTGCATGCTACTTCCATGGGGATTTTAAGACACAAAATCTATTAATTTGCTTTTATAACTAGTTTTTATAATGCACACTTAATGCATTTATATACAGATTTGGCGGTATCACAGACTCCATCCCACACAAATGCATTGATTGTATTATATTTATCAAAGGTCGAGTAGATTTTTACCCAGAAAATTCGAGTTTCAAGGGTATTTTTTCAGTAAAAACTCGAATTTTCAGGTAAAATGGCTAAAATCTGATAATACTCCGGCTAAAACATGTTGAGGTCGATGGCAGAGGTCCCTTCAACCATTTGAAGATGATTGTAGCCTTCATGATGTTTGGGGGTTTTTCGGTGGATTTCGTTCTAAAATTAACTTGAGTTTATTTTCCACCAAAAACTCAACTCAAATTTGGCTAGACATATTGTCTGTTTCCCAGCTGCTCCCAGTCATGACTTGTGCTGCGATATACTTCAGTCAGTCTTTACTGCTGTACTGCAAGTTGGAGTTATGTCACCCCCCCCTTTCTCCCCCAGCAGCCTAACAACAGGACAATGGGAAGGTAACCAGATAACAGCTCCCTAACACAAGATAACAGCTGCCTGGTAGATCTAAGAACAGCACTCAATAGTAAAACCCATGTCCCACTGAGACACATTCAGTTACATTGAGTAGGAGAAACAACAGCCTGCCAGAAAGCAGTTCCATCCTAAAGTGCTGTCTCTTTCTGAAAGCACATGACCAGGCAAAATGACCTGAGATGCACCTACACACCAATATTACAACTAAAAAATACACTTGTTGGTTCAGGAATGAAATTTTATATTGTAGAGTGAATTATTTGCAGTGTAAATAGTGTCATTTAGAAATAAAACTAATGCATGGCGTTTCTCCTTTTCTTCCCTGTAGGTATATTGCAGCATCCTGATGGGACTGTCCTGAAACAGCTACAGCCACCTCCACGCGGACCACGGGAATTAAACTTCTATTCCATGGTAACTGCCCCTTAAATGAAAGAACTAAAAATCAATATGTTTAAAGGGGTTGTTCACCTTTGAATTAGCTTTTACTATAATGTAGAGAGTGATATTTTGAGAAAATTTGCAATTGGTTTTTGTTTGTGGTTTTATAGTTATTTAGCTTTTTATTCAGCAGCTCTCTAGTTCAGTGATTTTCAACCTTGTGCCTCCAGCTGTTAATGAACTACAAGTCCCACAATGCAATGAAGGAGTCTGACAGCCACAGTCAGGCAAATGCATTGTGGTACTTGTAGTTTCTTAACAGCTGGAGGCACAAGGTTGAAAATCACTGCTCTAGTTTGCAGTGTTAGAAATTTGGTTTCTAGGATACAACTTACCCTAGCAACCCTGCACTGATTTGAATAAGAGACTGGAATATGAATAGGAGATGGACTGAATAGAATAAGTAATAAAAAGTAGCAATAACAATACATTTGTAGCCTTACAGAGCATTTGTTTTTAGATGGTGTCAGTGACCCCCATTTAAAAGCTGCAAAGAAACAGAAGAAAATTGCAAATCATTAAAAAACTATGAAAAATCAATAATGAAGACCAATTGAAAAGTTTCTTAGAATTGTCCCTTCTACAAAAATACTAAAAGTTTACTTGAAGGTGAACCACCCTTGTCATATTTTATATAGTGGACTTATTGCACGAGGCTAAAGTATCAGCTTGTCAATAGCAGCAATGATCCAGGTTCAGTATTCTGCCAAATCTTTCACAAAGGCTTCAGGATTCGGCCGAATCCTAAAATAATGGATTTGGTGCACCAGTTGTGAGGCCCAGCTCTTTATGTGCTCTTGCAGTTACATAGTCACCCCCCTTTACTGGTTTTTGGGGTTTTAACAGGCCCGGACTGGTTATTAGTGGATTCTGACAGAGGAGCTGCTGTCACATGACAAGACAGTCTCTATTTATTGGGCCTGTGAGGGTTTCTATTGGGTACTACTTGAAATACCAGGGCCTATTTCGGTTCCCAGTCCATGCCTGGGTTTCAGCATCAGACCAGTAGCACATTGAACAAATAGTGTTTATGATTATTCACAGAGACTTAGGACATTGTATAGTAGAACATTGGGCTCAATTACTTTGCTGTTCGCCGTTACCCAAAGGAACAAATCAGAACTTTCTTCATTCGTCTTGTAGTGGACAAACTCAAATGGATGGGTTACTGAACAAAGGCAAATTAGACTGTGTTTAATATCACTGTATTTTTTTTTATTCATCTCACATGTGATGACTTGACAGCAATTAATAATTAATAAAAACTATTTAGCAAGGCTTCCTGGAACCGCGTGAAAGGAATTAAAATGGTTTCCATCACTCAGCTTTGCAACAAGAAGAGCTTTGGCTAATGGGCTTTTAGGGGGAAAGCCTACGACTAAGTGCATCTGTGCTTAAAATGAGTAAGGCTGTTTTTACTGCCTAGCGTTTATATAATACTATATAGTATATAATCCGATCATAATTCAGGTTTATCCAGAGCAGTTAGGAGAAGACCTTCAGTGGGCCAATGCGGTGGTCATCCAACCTGCCAGATGTTTTCGTTATTTAGCTTTTTCTTCAGCAGCTCTTTGGTTTGCAGTATCCGCAATCTAGTTGCTGGGGTCCAAGTTACCCTAGCAACCATGCACTAAGTTGAATAAGAAACTGGAATATGAATAGGAGAGGCCTGAATAGAAAGATGAGTAATAAGTAGCAATAACAATACGTTTGGAGCCTTTGTTTTTTAGTTGGGGTCATAGACCGCCATTTGAAATCTGGAAAAGAGTCCGAAGAAGAATACAAATAGTTAAAAAAACTATTAAAAAAAACAAACAAACCAGACCCATTGAAAAGTTGCTTACAATGAGCCATTCTATAACATACTAAACTTTACCTAACGGTGATTCAAACCTTTAAAGGGGTGGATCGCATTTCAGTTAACTTTTAGAACAGCAGCTCCACGGGCCCAAGGCTTAGGTTAGTGACACATGCTAAAATTCGGGGGGGATTTAGTCTCAGGATATCGCCTCTTCTTCGGGCGACCCAAAAAGCCTTCCCCTCGGCTAGAATCTAAATTGTTTGCGGGATGACACTTGGAGCGCTTCTTTTTCCGAAGTCTGCAGAAATTGGAAACTTTGGGACGACTTTGGAAAGCGAAGCACCATCCCGCCATTTAGATTCTAGCCAACGGGAAGGCTTTTTGGGGAGAGTAGTCGCCTGAAGGGGCCGGGCGACTAAATCTCTCCGAATCTCAGCGGCTGTCTCTACCCTTAGTGTATCATTTCTAGCTAGTGCCATAGGGCTCCCTCTGGTTTCCCATTGTTTTGCCTTCAGGTTTTTCCATGGTGCCTGTTATTCCTTTGTTGTCGAGGTCACAAAGTGATCACATCTCAGAGTTTCTCTTTGAAAAAGGTGTTTTTCTGGAAACTGCCCTTGCTTGTCTTTCCACTCCGCAGAAGAGGTGCGACTATAAAGCACTTGCACATTTCTAAGGGGAAAATAGCTCCTTGATCCGTCACTTTAATATTCTACAGATGCAACCTCAGAATGAAATGTTGTCTGTTACTGTTTAAACTCAATGTCTCTATTTCTTTTTTTATTTTTATTTCATTGCAGGTTTTTTCTCCTGATTGCACTAATAGTCATCTCCTCGACCTCCAGATGCTTCTGCCAAAATACTTTGGCACCTGGTCCCCTCCAGGATCTGCAAATGGTAATTTTTATGACTTGCGCATTCTTTTACTTTATAAAGTATGGAATCTGTTATCCAGAAAGCTTGGGACCTGAGGTTTGCTGGAGAAGGGATCTTTCTTCAGTTTGGATCACCCTACATTAATTCTACTTAAAAATCATTTAAACATTAAAAAAAAAACAGTAGGATTGTTTTGCCTCCAATAAGGATTAATTATATCTTAGTTGGGCTCAAGTATAAGCTACTGTTTTATTATTACAAGAGATATTACAGGAATTTATTTTTAAAACTTTGTATTATTTGTATAAAACGGAGTTTATGGCCTTCCCATAATTTTTTTCAGAATAACTGATTTCTGGATAAAAAAAAGCAATGTGTTTTTAAAATTTTGAATTATTTACTTAAATTGGAGTCTATGGGATATGGCTGGCCCATTATTCAAGCTTTCTAGATAACAGGTTTCCAGATTACGGGTCCCATACCTTTGTAAATATAGTTTATTGTAAATATAGTTTTTTCCAACCAGGTTGTGTTGAGCCCCAAGTTTGTTTTTCACTCCTAGAAGTCTGTTCCTGTACCCCGTCCAAGGTACTCTGTATAGGGTTAATCAAAACGAAAATGATGGAAACAGACCAGGAAGAGTGCTTTTGCTTTGCTGCAGAGGTGCCATGCTCAAACATCAAGTGTTGAATAAAAGGATAAACTTGCTGCAAAGCACTGCGTTCTTCCTGGTTTGTTTCCACCATTTTAATTTTGATTAGTTCTAAACATTATCTCTGTTTGTTTAGGATAGCAGCTGCTATATTAGCTTACTGTGGCATCACTTCCTGCCTGAGTCCCTCCCTGCTTGCGTATAGCTAGGGTTTCCACCACCTGACCGGTAAAAATGTTGGTCTATTCCAATGATATTAATAGGGAAAAAAGACAAATATGTAGGAAGGCTGGTATTATTTTCGAGAAAAGGTGGCAACCCTACTCAGCTCAGCTCTGAGCTCAGATTACAGCAGGGAGGAGAGAGGAGCAAACTGAGCGTGCTCAAGCCCTAGCCCTGGAGGTTTAAGCTGAAAACAGGAAGTCTGATACAGAAGCCCATGTGTAACAATAGAAGGAAAGAAATTTGGTTATTTTGACAGAGGAGCAGCATTACTTTGAGGGTTTACTTGTGTATTTATATAGACCTTTCTGATAAAGCTTACTTCTCCTTTAATCAGTAAAAAAAAATTCTATATATGATTCTTCTTGAATTGGACTTGCCAAATTGGATAAGAATCGCCTGTGCCTATTCACACACGGTGCTGCGTTTTCCGAAATCGTTCGAAATTGCCCAACTTTGAGCGACTTTGGAAAATGCAGTGCCACGTGTGAATAGGCGCAGGAGATTCTTCATTGAAGCAGCTGGAAGGCAGGGGGAAGTGGCGCGAGTGATTAGTTGCCAGGTGACAAATCTCCATGAATCTTCTCGTCTGGACTAGCCCTTAATGTAATTGAATCGTCTCAGTGGGTCTTGGCTTTTACTATTGAGTGTTGTTCTTTGATCTACCAGGGAGCTGTTATAGTGTGTTTGGGAGCTGTTATCTGGTTACCTTCCTATTGTTTTTTGCAAGGCTGCGGGGGGGGGGGGGGGGGGGGGGGGGGGGGGAGGGAACGGATGATCTCAATCCAATTTGCAGTAAAAAGTGACTGAAATTTATCAGAGCACAAGTCGCATGACTGGGGGGCAGCTGGGAAACTGACAATATGACTAGCCCCATGTCAGA
The DNA here is from genome assembly GCA_024363595.1 of Xenopus borealis. Lineage (NCBI taxonomy): Eukaryota > Metazoa > Chordata > Amphibia > Anura > Pipidae > Xenopus > Xenopus borealis. Next base: position 10,411,568 of record CM044443.1, on the reverse strand, counting down.
TTTCAAAGTTGAATATAAAAAAAAAATCTGTTTGCTGTTTCGAAAAATGTATTTCAGTGCAGGATTGCAGAATTCTGGAGCAGCACTATTTCAGAAAAGGCTTCCATCCATCATTCAGTGCTCGATTTCTCCTCCCTGGCTATCTCCTATCGCCTTCATTAGCAAAATTGTTTTGTGCTCAAACTTTCATAACCTACCAAATTTTTAAACATGAAGAAGCTAATTGGGGGGTGTAGCCACAAAACGGGAGTGGTCAAAGCAAATCTTTTTGTCCCTTCAAATGGGATTTTTCGCCTTCCTGTGGAACAACTGGCAGGCAGGTTATTCATAGACTTAAAAGGTTGAATTGATGGACGTGTGTCGTTTTTTTTTTTACCTAACTTACTATGTGTATTGCAGAACACAGTAAGGCATTGTGGGTATTGGAGTTTTAGCTAGAGTTTTGCAAACTGATTATACTTGTTTTTACTTGTAAACAATTAACCCATGCTGCGCGTCAGTAGTGCATTGCAATTCGCCTGACGCTTGCGGGAATCAGCCAGCAGAACCGAAGCTCACAGTTCAGCGCATAAACAAAAAAAAAATAACAATGATAACCGGGTTCCTTTACGATTGAAAATGGCTGCAGAATTGCACTCTTTATAACGCCATAAATATGGCACCCACGCTATTCCCTTTTCAAAATGGTTCATCTGCAACGGCTTTATGTTGTTAGGGAAACCTGTTTAGTTGTTTTTGTGTAATCCAAGCATGCAGTTCTACAGTGTTGCATTTAATAATGTTCTAACATGCAGTCTGGTATTCTGCAGCTTAGATGAGTCTGTTTGCTATTGCATAATACAGGTATAGGCTCCATTATCTGGAAAACCGTAGTCTAGAAAGCTCAGAATCCAGGAATGCCATCTCCCATAGACTCAATTGTTATCCAAATAATCCAAATTTTCAAAAGCGATTCCCTTTTTCTGTATAAAACAGTAGCTTGTACTTGATCCCAACTAAGATATAATTAATCCTTATTGGGTACGTTCAGGGGCAGATTTATCAAGCGTCGAATTGAAAATTAAAATTTTTGAAATCGGAATTTCAAGTTTATTTTAGTGTAATTTTAATTGTGCAAATTTGATTTGAATATTGAAATGTATCCTGTACCGACCCTTTAAGAATTCAAACTTGACTATTTGCTGTCTGAAACCTGCCAAATTTTGTTTTTATTGGGGACCTCCTACAATCAATTTGGATTCATTTGGTGAACTTTTAAAAAAAAAAATCAGCTTTATCAGAATGGTCTATATAAATACACCAGTAAAACCTCAAAGGTCATCTCCCATAGACTCCAGGAAGCTGGAAAGGAGGAGAACAGGGAGGGTGGAAGATGGAGTGAGGGGATGCAGACAGGGAGGGAGGGGAGGCGGGACCGGATTCGAAAACTTTTCCGACCCAGGGTTGTGGGGGCCCACTAGTTGGCTCTTTGCCCAGGCCCCACCAAGGCCTTAATACGGCCCTGCCAATACTTGTTTTAGATTCTAATGCCAATCATTTGTACTGGAGACGCCTCCCTTAGTGACTCCTAGTGATGAGAACTGCACCTGCCATAGTTGGGCTTATTAATTCTCTAAGCCTATTGCTGTAAACAACCGTGCAGTTTGTCAATTTTCCACATTACCCTCAAAATATAGACTTTCCTAAGTCTCATCACCTGTCACCATCCCCTATCTAAAATATATCATGCTCCTTTAAACCCCATCCATGTGAGGGGTGAGGAGTTAGGGAGTTAGGGAGTGAGGAGTTATGGGCTGCTTAATGGAGAATTCAACTGACTATAATTTTAAAGATCTATTCATTTGATGAGGTCACCAAAGGACCTTCTTTTACAGATCTGCTCAACTTGAGGGCAACATCGGACTGACCTGATCGTTTGGCTCTTGGCCAACGACTGGGTCTTAATTAGGCCTATGCAGGAGCCATTGGAATGAGGACTATATTGATGCATGAATGTGGTCCTCATGTCAACAACCTGGGCAATCGTTTTTTGCAGAGATATCGGCCTGGCAGGGCTGTTGTCTGGCACCATACACAGCCCAATAAGCTGACGACTTAGTCCGGCCCATGTATGGCCACCTTTAAAAGTTAAAAATTAATTTTTAACTTATCGCCTACTTTAAAGGAAACTGTGCCCCCGAAAATCACAGATCTTTTATAAACTACACGGTGGACAACTTTGCTGTTTCTTTAAAGGAGAACTAAACCCTAAAAATGAATACCGCTAAAATGGCATGTTTTATATATTGAACTTGTTTAGGCACCAGCCTAAAGCCTCCGCTTGTCAATAGCAGCAGTGATCCAGGACTTCAAACTTGGTCACAGGGGGTCACCATCTTGGAAAGTGTCACATGCTCAGTGGGCTCTGAGAAGCTGTTGAGAAGCTAAGCTTAGGGGTCGTCACTAATTATCCATCAGCTGAAAAATTAGCTTCCCTGTCTGTAATATAAGCTGATGCTACAGGTTTGCTGATTATTAAATTGTGATGTTTCTAATGATGTGTATTAATGACTAATCAGCCTTATATTGTGACTATATTTCTATGACACTATCAGGTGTATATTGTGAGTGGGTCCCTAAGCTCAGTAAGTGACAGCAGCACAGAGCATGTGAATCAGTGAATCAGTAGAAAAGAAGATGGGGAGCTACTGGGGCATCTACTGGGGAGACATTTCCACCTACTTCTTTAGTTTCCTTGTCCTTTAAGGCCCATTAATCACCCTCCAATGCAGACTTTCTGGGTACTACAATGCTGTGGGGGCAGGGACAGTTGTGGGCAATGGGTAGTCTGAAAATTAACAGCCCCCCACATTGTGACATCATCTATATTTATTTATTTACTGGCAGATCTCTACTTAAAACTGGAAGATATAACACGGAAATTCACCAAGCCATGCATCATGGATATTAAAATAGGCCAAAAAAGCTACGACCCATTTGCTTCAGCTGAGAAAATCCAGCAGCAGGTCAGCAAGTACCCTCTGATGGAAGAGATCGGCTTCTTGGTACTTGGCATGAGGGTAAGTTCAGGAATTTGTGATGCCAACACTCGCTATGAAGCGTTTCCTGCTTTTTCTGTTTGTGGTTCACCTTTAAAGTTAATTTTTCTAATTAACTTTTCAGTTGGTCTTCATTTTTTATTTTATTTTTTAATTTGCCTTATTCGTCAAACTCTTTCCAGCTTTCCCCCCATTTAAAAACAAATGCTCGCTAAGGCAACAAATATATTGCTACATTTTATTACTCCTATTTCTAATCAGGCCTCTCCTATTCATATTCCATTCTCTTATTCTAATCAGTTTGTGGTTGCTAGGGGAATTTGGACCCTAGAAACCAGATTTCCGAAATTGCAAACTGGAGAGCTGCTGAATAAAAAGCTAAATAACTCAAAAACCACAAATAATAATGAAAATGAAAACCAATAGCAAACTTCTAGTATGATGTAGAGTGATATTCTGAGTCAAAGTTGACCGACCTCTTTAAAGGACCAGTAACTAAATTTTTTTTATAAAAATGTATTTTCTTGTTAACAAAATAAAAACACCAACACAGTTTAAAGTTCAGATTCACAAAGCTTTTATTAAGAAATGACCCTGTTGCCGTTTCAGAATAAGAGTGCATACAGATAATCATTAAGTCATTTCTTAATAAAAGCTTTGCGAATTTAAACTGTGTTGGTGTTTTTATTTGGTTAAAAAGGAACAAATTAAAAAAAAAATTAGTTACTGGTCCTTTAAGGTTGAGAAATATTTCCTTGGTTCTTTTTGTACTTTGCAGTAATTATCTACACTCCTGAAAATGTATCTTAAAGGGCAACAAAAGACTCTGTATTGAATCAGATCTTTTATATGAAATTTATGTTGGCACTTTAAAACTAAACTACAATAAATTTGCTCACTAGATTGAGGTGCACAGGGTTTTTTCCACATGTCCAATTATATTAGTTAAACTATCTTTGTGTTTTCCTTCTTTCTGCCTTGCGTTCCCTTGAAACTTATATAAGAATTGCCTGGAGCAGAGGAGATTTTCGCAGGCAGATTTTCTGGATGTTGTGTGTAAAATGCAAGTATGCATCGTAAGCAGTAATTGTATAGCATAATAATACAATGGTCAGTAACCGCCTTGGGGTGGTGGGGGGGGGGGGTTTATTTTATGGCTTATGGAATAGCGAAATGGTACAAAAGCCAAGCAATTTGTATGTATGATGGCTGTGTAGATGTACAGTGATTGCTTCAGGCTTGGAGAAAAAGGCAATTTGTGATGCACTGAGCTGCAATGTCAGTCCTTGCAATACAAGAAGAGAAACATTCAGCTTCTCTCTTGGGAACAGTACCCACTCTTCTTTTTGTAACGTTTGCTAGCTCCTTAGCTCATAACAAGGTTACAGATATATAGAAACATTGGGGTGTCACTATAGTTCCAGGGGTACCCAGGGTACAAATAAGCACTCACCCCAAATCTCCCCCTAACTGACCTTCAGACTGAGCCCCCTTAGCTCATAACAAGGTTACAGATATATAGAAACATTGGGGTGTCACTATAGTTCCAGGGGTACCCAGGGTACAAATAAACACTCACCCCAAATCTCCCCCTAACTGGCCTTCAGACTGGGCCCCCTTAGCTCATAACAAGGTTACAGATATATAGAAACATTGGGGTGTCACTATAGTTCCAGGGGTACCCAGGGTACAAACAAGCACTCGCCCCAAATGCTCGGTATGGTGTGTGAAATGAGGGCCTGTTTCTGCTAATTATACTTTCAGAATAGCTAAAAAGTTGTTTTCATACTATTTTCATTAGGGTTGATGGTATATTTGCATATTTTGATTACTAAACACCATGTCCATTGTAAACCATCCTGTATTTCTTATAATGTTCTGGCACATTTACTCCAAAACTCAATAAAGCCTAAATGCCTTATACTACATTATAGTCAAATTATCGAAGCATAAATGCCTCCGTGCTGGACCCAATACAGTCAACAATTGAATTTTTTTTCCGTAGCCATCTGTTAAGCGGTGCTTGCCCAGTGCCAAAGGGTCTTGAATTACAGCCTTGACTGGCGCTGAATTGGTTTAAACTCCTCTAATGGAGATTATCAGCCATTATCCATCACACAAAGCTTTTTACACCTACTGTTTCGAAATCCTGATTTGTCTATTGGAGTGGAGTCAGACACAATAAGCCTGCAGGGAACGAATTCTCTTTGCAGAAAATATCAAACTATTCTTTGGACGAGAGCGGTTTTGTTAAGGCACTTATTTTCTTTCCTAATTCCACAGTTACATGTTGAGAAGAAATAAAATGCGTCGGCCAAATGCTTTCTTGTGTGTATTATCCATAAACTTTCAGCAGGACTTAATATCCCTAAAAAGTTAAAACCGCTAGAGAACAACCTTTTTTTTTTTTGGTTTATTTAGAGGAGAAGGAGAAATATATATTTCTAGAAACACAGGGGCTCCTTTATCAATACAGGTTTGGTATCTGTAATCCTCTGGAACTGGGGTTTTCCAGGGAACGGATCTTTCCGTAATTTGGATCTTCACACCTTAAAGGGGTTGTTCACCTTTAAATTAACTTTTAGTATACTGTAGGGAGTGCTATGCCGAGACAATTTGCAATTTTTTATTATTTGGGGTTTTTGAGTTATTTAGCTTTTTATTTAACCGATCTCCAGTCGCTCTTCAGCCGTCTTGTTGCTAGGATCCAAATTACCCTAGTAACCATACATTGATTTGAATAAGAGACTGGAATGTGAATAGGATAGAAAAGATAAGTAATAAAATGTAGAAACAGCAATAAATGTGTAGCCTTACAGAGCATTTCTTTTCTTTTTTTAGTGACCCCCATTTGAAAGTTGGAAAGGGTTAGAAGGAAAATAATAAAAAAAAAATTGAAAATTTGCTTAGAACTGGCCATTCTATAACATATTAAAAGTTAACTTTAAAGGGGAACCACCCTTTTAAGTCTACTAAATCATGTAAACATGATGGGCTGGTTTTGCTTCCAATAAGGATTAATTATATCTTAGTTGGGATCGAGTACAAGCTACTGTTTTATTATTATACACAAAAAAAAAAAGATACATTAGGAATATTAGGATAAAATGGAGTCTATGGGAAATGGCCTTTACATCATTCTAAACTTTCTGGATAATGGATTCCGTATCTGTAGTGGGCAAATTTGCCTATGGGCAGTAACCCAAAGCAATACGAGTTTGCCCATTTTCAGCCAGTTGCAGGTAAAACAATAAATGCAACAATTTGATTGCCGTGGGCTACCACCTATGGGCAAATTCGCCCAGTGTTGATAAATGACTGCCACTGTATTTTTATATATAGAGATCCCTTTCCATCAGCAGACAGATTGAGGGACCCTATAACATGCAGTCATATGAAAAAGATTGGGAACCCCTGTCGGCCTGCCCAATAATTTACTCCACTTTTAACACAAAAGATATGGTACTGGTTGTTTTTTGAACAAAGATTTTTAGTTAAGCAGTATTCAGCTGTATGCAATTAAATTAAATGGGGAAAAACTGGCTGTGCAAAAATTTGGGTACCCTTGTAATTTAGCTCATTTGAATGCATGTAACTGCTCACTACTGATTACTGGCATCACCAAATTAGTTGGATTAGCTTGTTAAGCCTTGGACTTCATAGACAGGTGTGTCCAATCATGAGTAAAGGTATTTAAGCAGGCCAATTACAAGTTGTGCTTCTGTTTGACTCTCATCTGAAGAGTGACAGCATGGGATCCTCGAAGCACCTCTCAAAAGATCTGAAAACTGTTCAATATCATGGAGCTATTTCAGAGGTTTAAACTGCCAGTTTCAACTGTAAGGAATGCAATCGGGAAATGGAAGGCCACAGGCACAGTTGCTGTAAAACCCAGGTCTGGCAGGCCAAGAAAAATACAGGAGCAGCATATGCAGAGGATTGTGAGAATTGTTACAGACAACCCAAAGATCACCTCCAAAGACCTGCAAGAACATCTTGCTGCAGATGGTGTATCTGTACATTGTTCTACAATTCAGTGCAATTTGCACAAAGAACATCTGTATGGCAGGGTGATGAGTAAGAAGCCCTTTCTGCACACACACCCCAAACAGATTCGCTTGTTGGATGCAAAAGCTCATTTAGACAAACCATAGTCATTTTAGAACAAAGTGCGTTGGACTGATCAGACAAAAATTTAGTTATTTGGTCATAACAAAAAATGATTTGCATGGCGGAATAAGAACACTGCATTCCAAGAAACATACCTGCTACCTACTATCAAATTTGGTGGAGGTTCCATCATGCTGTGGGACTGTGTGGCTCGTTCAGGGACTGGGGCCCTTGTTAAAGTCGACAGTCTGATGAATTCAACCCAATATCAACAAATTCTTCAGGATAATGTTCAAGCATCAGTCACAAAGTTTGAAGTTACACAGGTGTCAGATGTTCAGACAAGACAATGACCCTAAACACGCTTGGAAATCTACAAAGGCATTTATGCAGAGGGAGAAGTACAATATTCTGGAATGACCGTCACAGTCCCCCGACTTGAATATCATGAAAAATCTATGGGATGATTTGAAGCAGGCTCTCCATGCTTGGCAACCATGGAATTTAACTGAACTGGAGAGATTTTATATGGACAAATGGAGAATACAGATACTCCTCAAAGGCTATAGGAGGCGTCTAGAGGCTGTTACATTTGCAAAAGGAGGCTCAACTAAGTATTGATGTAATATCCCTGTTGGGGTGCCCACATTTATGCACCTGTCTAATTTTGTTATGATGCATATTTTCTGTTAATCCGATAATGTCACTACTGAAATACTACTGTTTCCATAAAACACGCTTTATATTAAAAGGAAGTTGCTGCTTTGACAGCTCAGCCAATGATGAACCCAACTCCAAAGAATTAAGAGGGGTTCCCAAACTTTTTAAAATGACTTTATTAAACCTCTTGTACCAGCGTAAAGCCTCAGCATCTCTGTAGTAGTAATGATTCAGGCCTTCAAAGTTGCCACAGGCTTTTCCCATCTTGGATCTTGTTAGGAGTGTCCGTGGCACAACACATGCTCAGTGTGCTTTGAGCAGCTGTTGAGAAGCTAAGCTTGGGGGCTTTGCAAATCATAAAGTAGAAAATAAGCTGATGCTACAGGGCTGATGATTATATTCTGAAGCCAATTGTTCTGGTTTTTGAGCTGTTATGGTCCAATAATCGGAATTATGAACTAATGAGGCTGGTATTGTGACGATTATATGAAATATATAGTCAGTATATTGTGCATCAGTCCCTAAGCTCAGGTGAGGTGCAGCGGCCCAGGGCATATAAAGTAGTGAGGTTCGGGGAGCCTGACACTCGCGGAGTTGGACAGGTTTTGGCCAACTTTCTCACACCATTGTTGGGTTGTGGCCTTGTTGTGCTGTCCTTTTATAGACTGGCGCCTGCATGGCCCTGCCCCTTCCATGATGTCATGGGGGGGGGGGCAGGTCTATAACTTCAGAAGCATGCCGGGTTAGGATCAGGTGTGGGTGAAGGAGCAGTGGGTTAGGCTCAGTTCCTGGTTGAATTTTTCTCAACCGGGATATCACTGTGTAGTGAATCAGCAGAAAAGAAGGCGGGGAGCTACCAGGGCATCTTTAGCAGTAGATTTGTGTCTCCAAAGGGCTGGCAGGTTCTCCTTTAAAGAGATACTGTCATGGGAAAAATCCGTTAATAGTGCTGCTTCAGCACTGAAATCCATTTCTCAAGAGTAAACAGATTTTTTTTTATATTTTAATTTTGAAATCTGACGGGGCTAGACATTTTTGTCTTTCGCATCTGCCCCCAGTCATGCGACTTGTGCTCTGATAAACTTCATTCAATCTCTTCTTCTGTACTGCAAGTTGGAGTGGCGTCGGCCATCCCTTTAAATTTCCTCTGTTTACTGCATATCACCGGCCAGAGCTCTACCCCTCCTGTTTTGCCCTTTGCATTTTTATGGAAATGGTGAGTCACAATCATTGTCTTTGTAGCATGTTACAAAGAGCTCTAATAGTAAGTACAGACACTCCTAGGAAGGTGCCATAAGGCTTATCTGTGAATACAGTGTCCTCTACACATGCAGAAGCCCAGCCAGTAACAAACAAGTCTTTGTGTGTAATGCCAAAGGTTAGATAATCTATCTAAAAATGTTGTGATTCATGAGCTAACACAACCATTGTTCCTGTTCAAAAGCAGCAACGCCAATAACATTTTCTTTCCAGCAGTCCCATATTTCAATATTTGTAGTTCAGAGGTGAACCTGGGAGTGTACGGAGTCATATTTTATAGATTGTTGGCTTGGAATGCCACATTTCAAATTGATCCCACAATCTCCAGTTTAACTTTTTGTGCTCCCATTTACTTCTAAGAAGACCCTTCCCATTTGTATTTTAGGTGGCGTCGTCAACAATGAGTCCCAGGTATAAATGGTGTGTCCCCCCCCCCCCCCCCCCCCCCCCCTCCCCCCAAATTCCAGCAAGTCTGTAGGCTCTCCTCTGCCCAATGGAAATTTTAGGTGGCATTTGATTACTTTGTGCTTGTAGACTATGAACCAAACTTGTTTAATCTCAGACAACAGGAATTCTTAACCAATGTAGGGTTTCCATCAACATTTTAGGGGTTATAAAACGTGTAGTATGTGCACTTGCACATGTGGCCATAGACGCACAGATAATATCGTACGAAACGAATTTTCGTACGATATTCGGTGCGTTTATGGTGGGAAATGAGCCGACTGACATCTTCAGAGGATTAAGATATCGGTCGGCTGGTTGATCGGACTGGACGGAAAATTTCGGATGCCTTTGAAAGCTCCCTGAACATCGGCCATTGTTAGTGCTGAATCGTCAGATACAAGTAGAATTCTATTGTTTCTACCTGTATATTTGATGATTCAGCTCTACACGTGTGTGTTGAAACGAACGATCTTTCTTGGAAAGATCTTTTCCGAGAAAGATCGTAATTGTTACGTCTATGGCCAGCTTTAGGCTGTAGGTGCAACTTGGGTTTTGTTTTTGACTTTGACCAGATCACTATCTGCATGGTGTTTGGATTTTCTTCCGTTATTTACACGTGGTACATCTGAAGTCCTGTATAATATGTTAATTGACATATAACTGGTGATAATACTTTTAGAATGTTTCATTTGTAAGGGTCTACCAACCTAAACAAACTGGTCAGAGGACACACACGTGTTGTGCAATTCCTTGTCATCTTGTCTTCTTGAGTGGGACTCCGTAGTAGGAATGGGGCAACATGCTCTTTATTTATGTGGAATCGGATTAGACAGATTAGAGGATTTCTGTTGGCCAACGAGAATATCATGTATTGCCTGGGTGAGTGTCACTACAATTTGTCGGACATACCTTTCCGCATGTAATCTCAGCAGATGATTAATCTTTAGCTCCAGTGTAGATCCAGGAACTTCATCAGGATCCTACTGAAATGTGGTAGAGCCCTGGAACTAACCCTTAACTTAAACAGGTCTTGTTTCCATTGAATGTTGTACATATGTACATGCCGTGCTTCCACCTAATCACATGCTAATGCCATTTCAATTTCAAACTGATGCCATTTTTTACCCATATTGACTAAACCTGGCCATATACATGCCACTAACCATTCAGATTAAATACAGTAGTCAAAAAACAGATCAAGCGGGGTTTTTTTTTTTTTTTTCTGGCCATAAATTTACAGACCGCATGAAAATGATGTCCGACAAATTGTAGTGACACTCACCCAGGCAATACATACAGAGATATTCTCGTTGGCCAACAGAAATCCTCTAATCTGTCTGACTAAATAACTGAAAAATGTTGGGAAATGAAGATTCATTCAATGTTATCTTTGTGTCTATGGCCAGTTGAAAGGAGAACCAAACCCTTTTTGTTAAAATCCAGCCCCCCCCCACCCTACATAGACCTCCCTCCCTGCACCACCACCCCCTGCCTAGGTGTTACCCTGGGAAAATACCCCTAACTCTTAACTTACCCTTAAAGCAGCCGCTCTCTTCCTGAAGATTACCAAATAAAAGATGATGGCGCCCATGAACTCTGATTCCCTAAATATGCAATAAGGGGAAAGTAAAAAGTTAGGGACATTTAACCAGGGTAACACCTGGGGTGGGGAGCAGGGGGGTTCTATGTAGGGTTGGTGGGTAGGGGATTTTAATAAAATGTCTTTGGTTCTCCTTTACAATTGTCATTGACAATCAAAACTGTTATATTATTGATTTACCAATATGAATTCTAACATTTTAGCACTGTGTGATTGCACTACTACATGTACACTTCAATGATCTATTGGGGAAGGACATCACTACTTTAATCTCCATTCCAACTAGATTTGTCAGTGAGCGAAGTCGTGGTTGAGTCATGGTTGAGTGAGGTCCTTGTTCAAAGTTGGTGCCAAACAAATGGTTGTCATGCACCTTTCTCTGAGGAATATTCCTGAAGGCCCATGTTGATTCAATTTTGTGTTAGCAAAGGTTATCTTGAACTATGCTGGACCAGATAAATGGCTTAAGGAAGGTGTGGGTGCTAGTCGGTTATGTCTGAGCCTACGCCTAGGTAGCCTTTCCCTGAAAGCAAACATTGTCTCAGAATGATTAAGAGACTAAAATAAACTATATATATATTTAACCATGTAATCCTTCATATACACCAGAATAATTGTCAGTCTCTGTAGTTGTATGCACTAGAAAGGGGTAGATCTTTGATTATTCCTTGCCTGAACTTGAGGTGAATATGATATTGGCATAGACCTAAGCTTCGATAAACATTCAATAAACGAAGTTCTGCCTTGGTCTTTTGGTGCAGCTTATGCCTTGTGAATTCCATAAGGACATGGGTGTGAGAAAATTAGCATTTGTCTTGAAACAAAACTATAATCACAGTACCTTACTAAACTTTAATGGTAATCTTTGACTTCTTTGAGAAGCCAATCACAATGAGCAGGTTACAGGTTTACAACGAACCTCTTGATCTTAACCTGAATACAAATGAAATGACATTGCTTCAACAAACAAAACAACTGTTGCACACTCTGGGTTTAACCAATGCTTGCTTCAAGATCAGGTGGTATCAGAGGGTCCAATAAAAACACCACAGCTATGTCTCAAGACAAATATATTCGTGCAATTGGGCCCAAGTCTTGGGCAGCACAATTTTTCTTGTAGAGCTCATAGGAATCTAGTTTTTCTTTTACAGTAGATGATTGAACAGAGTGTTGTTTTTAATGCTTATTGGTGGGCACAGAAGGGTCTTTTCTTGACCCTTCCGTCAGATGATTACTTTAGCATCAGATGCCGTGGAAAAGTCGATGGTCTTCTGTTGGTTTCTATATTGGACAACTGCCATTGTTAAATGTATGGTACACCTCCATGGTTGTCACCTGATGGCAATACCAGTTGTATTGTCATATCTGTTGTCCACAATAGGAGCCAACTGTTAACCATTACACAATGCCAACGACAAACCTACTGGTGACCATTCAACATGGACGATGACAAACCAACTGGTGACCATTCAACATGGACGATGACAAACCAACTGGTGACCATTCAACATGGACGATGACAAACCAACTGGTGACCATTCAACATGGACAATGACAAACCAACTGGTGACCATTCAACATGGACGATGACAAACCAACTGGTGACCATTCAACATGGACGATGACAAACCAACTGGTGACCATTCAACATGGACGATGACAAACCAACTGGTGACCATTCAACATGGACGATGACAAACCAACTGGTGACCATTCAACATGGACGATGACAAACCAACTGGTGACCATTCAACAATGACGATGACAAACCAACTGGAGGCGATTTCATGAAGCTTAATCTCCTCATGTGACATGAACCTGCAGCCTTGGGATTTGTTTTTTCATTAAGGATAAGACAACTTAGAGTTTGCCAATGTAAAGAGAACATTGGCACAGCCTGTGGATTGTATAAACAAACACCTTTTATCAATGGGCTGCCCACTTAATGCAAGGTGAGCGTTTCAGCAGATGAGAATTCAAAAGCAACACAAGAGCAGATCCGGTTTGTTGCTCAAGCAGGATGTTAATATTTACTTAATAAATGTTCAGTACACTTAATAAGGCTTTACCTTATTAAAGGAGCTTTTGTACAGTCCTAACCTGGCATGGTTTCTAAGGTTGGCAGCAACCAGATAGCAGCATTTTGTATTTCCAGGTTGGAGAAATTCTGTGTATAAAGTGAAATATTTCCAAGTACCTGTAAATTTTATAGTAACTGGTGCACCTGCTTTGAGACAGTACAGACACGCAGCCAGCAATTTATGCTACTGCTCCCTCCCAGGCAACTGTTCCCAGCATCCGAATATAATAATATTTCATGGCCTTATGTTGTAAATGCTTTATTCGCCTTGTTAGGATGTAAATTGCCCTTCTGTGAATTTGTTTTAAAGTTCCCCTCCTAGCAAGACATTTATGTATTTATGCAAGCGGCTGGAACACTAGCAAATAGTAATATGCTTTGGGAAATTTATGTAGGGAGGCTATTAGAATCCTGCTGCTATTGATGGGCCCCATTCGAAGTAGGGAGTACTAGAGGCGCCCTGTCTGCCTGTTAACAAAACCATATTCTTTATGGTAAAGTAAGATTTATCTGTTTAACAAGCGTGTATTATAGGAATTGAAATCAAACAGCCAGGTGTAAGAATTTAGAATTGTAACTGCATATTCCTCTTTTCCCTGTAGGTCTATAATGTCCTTTCTGACAGCTACGAAACGCAAAATCAACACTATGGGAGGAGCTTGACAAAGGAGACCGTGAAAGAAGGTGGGGTTTGTTACTGATTTCACAGTTGCCAGGAAACGTCTGCGAACTTGTTGGTGCATGTATTTTCCAACCGTTGATTTACATGGTTACTGATGGTAAAGCATTTTGGGGAAATTAGCCACCAGCCATAAAGCTGCACTACCACAAGTGACTAATCTCCCCATCAGCCCATTACCATAACGTTAGCCATACTTGGTTTGGATCATTGGCACATTGAGGTTGTCCTCATCTGATGAGTCTGTAGGTTCTGTGTGGGTAGCCAAATTGGACTGATAGCCAATGATCAGATCATATGGAGAGGCCTATAGACTCGTCATTAACGTATCGATCTGGTCCTCATCAGACCTCATCACCTCTCGGGATAGTTACTTCTACTTCGGTATAACCGTTTTGGTTACATCCTTCTCCTAACCCTGAATGTTCATATACAAAGATTCTGTTTTGAAGTTCAGATTTCTCTTGCAGAAAGGTTACGTAGAGACTATTCCAAGGTGGCTCTACTGCGGTTTTTATTCAACTTGTATTTACAACAAGGGGGTTATTTATCAGAAGTTGATTGTTAGTTTTTTATACCTTGAATGAACTTGTTTGAATTCACAACTAAAATGTTTTCTTATTTAATCAAAAAATCGAAAGGAAAAAAACTTGATTCTGCAAGTTCGAGTTGCAAGACCCAAAAAAAAAACACAATTTGCTTGAATTATTTGAGTTTTTGGGCACATCCCTCATCATGCAGGCTATTAACATTGTCAAAGGAAAACTGAACCCTAAAATTGAAAAAGTAACAACATTTCTATCCTATAGGCTTTAGTTTTCCTTTAAATGTTTGAAGGGACCATCCTTAATCAATAACCCTACATGTTGCAGAACAAAACTCGGACCAGCTGCTGTCATTGTCTTTCTGTAACATCTGTAGGCCTTCTCCTGCAGCTCATTGTTATTGTGCTTTTATTTTGCAGGGGTGTCGAAGTTTTTTCATAATGGGACTCGCCTGAGAAAAGATGCTGTGGTCGAATGTGTACGGAAAGTTCAGAGCATTTTGCAGTGGTTCGAACTTCAGGAAAAGTATCATTTTTATGCAAGCTCCTTGCTCTTTGTCTATGAAGGCTCCTCTACGCACACCACAAAGCAATTGATCGATGGCACTGTGGTCGAGAAAAGAGCTATCCCGAAAGGACAGTTTACTGATGGCGAGTGTAACAATAACATTCCCATGTTTAGCTCCGTAACAAATGGAGGGAACGAAGAATCTGTAGAAAAAAACATGGTCGAAATCTGTGCCCTTCAAAGAAAGCCATGTTCCAAGAGGCACCACAGCCAAGTGTCTCAGGAGGGTGAAAGTAGAGACCAAGCCAGCACGAAAAGTCTCAATGACCTTTCCCACGAACACCTGAATGGAAACCTTGTATCCAAACTGGAAAACGTACTTTGCCATATTCCGACCGATCCCAAGGAAGACCCTGAGGTGGATGTTCGGATGATCGATTTCGCTCACGTATTCCCAAGTAACGGCAAAGACAGGGGGTACATTTATGGGCTCAAAAGTTTAATTTCAGTGTTGCAAAGTATTTTGCGTGACTGAATACACATTTTTAGATTTTTTTTTTTTAGTAGGTGCCCAATGACCTAATAATCATGGACAATACGCCGTTCAGAATATTTGCACTTGTAATTGTGGTAAACTGGGTTTTTAATCGTAATTCGAAATATATATTCTAACAATCTTTGGTGGAAGGGTTTTACCTTTTATAATAATACTCAGGAAAAATGAACTGGTCTATATCCATCAAGAAAAGCAGTATGGCCTGGAGATTGGAACGGATAGTAGTGTAGATGGGCTGCTGATTGAAGCAAAGAGGAACGTCTGAAGTTGAAGGGACATTATGGAGAGCTCTGCCTTTCTGAAACCTTAGATAAATTGGTGTTTGGGACCACTCTTCAAACTAAAGACAAATCGGTGATCAGAAGTACCATGTTTAGTTAACCACTCGGAATTCGCTGTTTTTGTCTTTCCCCAGGGGAAACGAGCTGTGCCTTCATTCATTTTATTTATAAAGGAAAAGAAATCCACGAGTCTCATTTCACCGCACCAAATATATAGGTTTCCCACTCGGTAAGGGTTTGCTTACCTAGTTGCTGCTGGAGAATTCTGGGTGCGTCTTAAAGAAATTGTTGGAATACCCCAGGATATCACTCTTCTCTTTGCTGACAATAGTATTCTTGTAATGAAATTGACCATATTTGTACTGAGCCATTAGGAACCACTGTACTTTTTTTTTTGTTTGAGTTTCCTCCTACTGTTTACAAGACTTCTAATATTGCTGGAAAATAATTCAATAGTTTTACATTTGTCTGTACTTTATAGATAGCCACTTCAAGTTTTGGTCAGTTAGCTTAGTTCCCCCAGCTTGTCTTGGTGCCCGGACATCGGACCACTCTGATTTGCCACTCTCCTTTTACCTGTGCTATAAGCAATGCTAACACAAGAGAAGCATAAATAGTGACCGTAAAAGACTATGGCATGCAACAATTAATTTTTTTTCTGCTCCAAATACAACATCAGACCACTCAGACTGCACCCTCCCTTTGTTGTGCATGTACAGTGGAATTGCCAAAGGCAGAAACCAGGTGAGATTCGTTCCAGAATCCCTATGTTACTGTTTCCAAGTGATTCCCACTGGTAGTGTTAATAGGGATGTTTTCATTTGAGAAGGTTTCTTTCATGATATCTGAAGGGTCGTGTACCAGCCAGTAAGCCCGTCATAGAACTTTGGTGGAATAAATCGGGGATGATTAAAGGGAAACTGTCATGGGAAAACGTGTGTGTGTGTGTGTGTGTATATATATATATATATATATATATATTGTAAGAAGGATCCGCACTCCAGTTTCTCTGTTTCCAAAGGTGTTTATTCACTCACTAATGCATCCAACGTTTCAACCCTTATTGG
>CM044443.1:10333656-10383155 GCA_024363595.1 Xenopus borealis | reverse complement strand
AGTGTGACTGTGGGATAGCAGGTATAGTAGGGAGAGATGGTGTCTATAGAAACAGTGGGAAGAGGTGATTGTGGGATCACATGGAAATCTGTTGGGGGCACTAGGTGGTATAATCCAATGCAGCTGAATGACTACAGGTTGGATAGATCTATTTATATCTTTTTATATGTATTAAAACCAGTTCTCAGGGCTAAGTAGGGAATATATTTTAGCTGTGTGTGATGAGAAGATTAAAGCTGGTACACTGGAAGCTTAGCAGTCTGTACAAGTATTTACTGAGGCTCTGGTTACAGCAATTGTTTCTCATGCTAAATATGTATTAGGAAACATATTTTGTGGGCTTAGCTCAGACAAGCAATTTGTATTTATCCAGTTCTGTTCATCGACTGTTTGTGCGAAGTGAGAATTCTGTAACCACATTCGGATGGGGGGGACATGGGAATGTTACACCACTCCATTAAGGGTCACTAATAGTTTGTATTAAAGTGATGTGAGGTTTATCAATCATGTAGCAGGAACAACACACATATATACATTATATTTATGGGGGTGGGCTTGCCTTGGCGGTAAGATCAGCATCTAGGGTGCTCCTCTGAGCAGTTTCATTACAATCAGATTCTGTTATAAATGGTTCTCTCAGGTATTAGCAGTTTTAGAACGCACATAATCTAATGCTTATTGAATAGTTTTAGGCTATTTTTTCTTCGATATTTGATTTGTCGACAAAATTGTACGATCGAATACCGATCGATCGATTTCACAAAAAAAACGTGAAATTTCCTTCAATCATTTGAAAAATTCGTACGGAGGCGTTCGATTGTACGAATGGTATTCGAGCAGGTGATAGAAAAAAAAGCCTATGGGGATTCCCATAGGCTTCTATTGCAATTCGGTAAATTCAATCTGGCGAAGTAGGCAGTCAAATAAAATTTTAAAGTTGTACTTCAATCATCGAATATTCGATAATTCGATCTATTCGATCTATCCGATACAGTCGAATTTTGCGTATTCGATGATAGAAGTCACCAAATTTGCATATTCGAATGTCTGATAAAATCCTACGATCGGAATTCGATCTAATTTTATCGAACTTCGAACTATTCACGTGAATTTTGTAAATTGTTTTACAATTGGAGCACTTACTCTCTGCCTTCTTACTCATGACCTACTTATAGCCTATGAGTAAGTGTCCAAAAGATGACCTAACTCGTTTCATACCTATTGGGATCTTACTTATAGCCTATGAATAAAGATAGCCATAGAAGCGACGATCCGATCTGAATCCAGGATTCGTACGATTTTCGGATCGTGTGCGGAGTGTCGTGCAGTGCTGTTCAGTAGATGGGACAGGTTAGAAAATTTCTGTCGGCTGCCGATAATATCTCTGCGTGTATTGCCGATTGTATGAATTTCAGTGGGAGACCGTCACTAGGTTTTGTCGGACACAACTTTCGTACAATCACTATCGGGGGGCAGAACATCGGCTGATCTGTGCTTTTACTACTTTATTTGATCTGAAGGTTAGTGGCAGGTCGGGAGATGGGGACGTCCGATCATACGATGATTCGTACGATCGTATCTTTGCGTCTGTGGATAGCTTTAGTGTCCAAAGATGGCCTAACGCATTTCATGCCTATTGGGGAACTTGCTTGTCGCCTACTTACAGCTTATGAGTAAGTAAATCCAAAAACGAAATGGACATCTGAAAGAATCTGATGGTATCTCTTAAGACCCCCATACACAGGCCAATAAAAGCCGCCAACAGCTTATTGGCCCGTGTGTGGGGCCATCCGACGGGCGTCCTTGATCGATATCATCTCGTTCGGGCAGGTTAAAAAATCCAGTTGGATCAAGTCCACATCTGTGCGTGTATGTGGTCCCGCGATCCGACTGCCTGTTTCGCAGTGGCTTAACTACCAGGGTTGCAGGGGGTGCAATTGCACCAGGGCCCCCACCCCCTTGGGGCCCCTCGGAGCCACCATAAGCGTTATGGCAGATGGTTATCTAGGGGGAAATGTTACAGCACACATGCCATCAACACTCCAGCATGAGATTTATAGAGGTAAGGGCCCAGGTGCCCACCCTGTACCGGGGCCCACCAGGGAGTAGTTATTCCACTGCTGTTTCGGATACATTATCATCCGATCATTGGGCCTTAGGGCCCCGATCGGATCAGCCTGATATCTCCCACTTCAATGTGGGCTTATCGGGGAGAGATCTGCTTGTTCTGCAACATTGACAAACGAGTGGATCTCTGCATCTATGGCCACCTTAAGGCTGGGGACAGACAGGGAGATTCGGGGAGATTCTGTTGCCTGGCGTTTAATAGCAGGCGACAATCTCCCCGAACTTCCGTCTCCCTGTCCATCGCTAGTTTAAATGACAAAGCGCCAGCGCTGTGCACACGCGGCACGGCGATTTCCGGAATCGCCCGAAGTTACTTGCCTACTTACTCGCAACCTACTTATAGCCATGAGTAAGTGCCCAAAAGATAGCCTTACACATTTTGTGCCTATTGAGGCACTTAATCATAGGCTATAGGTAAACTATGAGTTAGTGCCCCAGTAGTCACAATTAGTCCATCTTTTGGCCACTAAGTCATAGGTTATAAATAGGCTATGAGTAAGTCCCCTAATTGGCACAAAACGCATTAGGCCATGTTTTTCTATGTCATACTAACATTTTTATTTACTCTTAATTTTTTTTTTTTTGGGAACCTCGCTCCAATTATTAAGTTTTCAGTATGCACACTCCAGGTTTTTTGCTCAGAAGCTTTCTTTATCGTGAGTCCATAACCCTGGGGGGCCGAGCAAGTGCAACCCAAAGCTGTTTATAATGTTGGAGGGAGACGGCCCCCAGATTCAGGAGAGAAAGTATAAAGAGCATATAAGCCACTGCTCCCACCATGCATACATATTCAATTACTTTCTCTAGAAATATTTTCTTTCATCCCACTTAAATGACGTTGGTTACATACCAGCGTCTCCCTGCAATGATAAAGGACATAATTACTTGTACAGAACTAGTCACGGAATGATGATGAGTTTTACACATGCTGCAGAGAATACCATTCAGAACTGACAGGCAACAGGTCAGATGAGGATATTTATAATTTCAGAATTCTTCAAAAACAGAACCATTTCTTTTTCGGGCTGTTGCTGTGTGTTACCACTAGGTGTCACTGTGTCCCCATAGAAGGCCATTAAGTCCGCCATCCCTTATATAACTGTATTTTCTGCTTTACCCTGGGCTGCAATGATACAAAGCCCTCCCCCTTAAAAATGATAAATACTCCTCTTCATAACATTTCACAATCTCTAATAAATTATCATAAAAAATATTTCCCGTTCAAACTAATCTGATTTAATTTGTTTCCTTGGATTTTTCTAATCAGTGTGAATTATAGTTGCTGGATATTGATGTCCATTTAAAGAGACGATACGTTATGCGGACGTTATGCTGTGACCGGGCTACGTCTATGGCAAAATTTATTGAGATCAGACTTTTTTTTTAGCTGGTCTGACAAACGTATTACAAGATCTGGCTATTGTCATCTAGAAAAATTCTCCTGTAGGTGCTGAATGTCAGTTCTTGTACGCTGTAATGCCTAGGGTGTTGTTTCTTGGTCCTGGTCATAGTACCAGTAGTTTACTGGTTGTACTGGCTGTTGCTGAACTACAATACCCAGAATCCTCAGCTGAGAGCTTAGGAACAGTAATGGTTTGTTTTAGGTAATGGTGGGTGTCATTCAATCAATGTCTTATTTTGGGTACCCAGAGTATGGCGAGTGTTCAGGACCCGGCAAAGTAACAGCTCCTTGTAGGATGAGGGTGAAACAGATATAACTCAAGGAGGGTCTAAACCACACAAAAAAGAATTGATGTAAATTTATTCCGGGTATTTCCCTGATCACTTTTGCAGTTTCTCTTTCAATCAGTTTCTTAGATATTTGCAGTTACAGACTTATCCTACCAAGCTTTTGGGTCAAGTAAGAGTCAGAAACCCAAAGGTTAACTGAGTGAAGGAAGTGCCTGGACAATATGGGTCGCTGACACTCTGACCTTAGAGCAGTGCTACAGGGCTGCAAGTATTTGCAGTCTAAAACTGATAATATCTCACAAACAATTGCAATTAGAAAATGAATGTTAAGTGGTTCAGCAGGTGGGGCACCTGCAGAATTCCTGAAAAGTGGTCAGGTTTTGGGAAGAAAGTTCAGATTCCCTTATCCATCCCACCAGCCCGTGGTTATTTGTCCCTTTACCCATCTTATTAAGCTCGGGGATGACATCACTTCCAGCTCACAGTGATGTTAAGCCTGGTTTTGCGGGCTCCCAGGTTAGAACCTAAATCAACTATTTGTGGGCCAGGTCGGGTAGCAGGTCTAGGTAGGGGAACATACTGGATACATATCGGGCTGCTGATCAGAGGGTTTGTTTCGGGCATGGGTCTGCCTGTGCAGGACCCTAGTTTAGATTCCCTTTAAGTTGGATGGGAGGTAACTTGAAGAGAAGACAAGAAAATCCAGTGGCACACAGGACTATAGTAAAACTTCAAGTGCTTAATGTGGCGGAGTGCAATGCAACATTTCGGGGCACAAACCCCTTTGTCAAGCATGTGCCCCGAAATGTTGCATTGCACTCCATCACATTAAACACTTGAAGTGTTACAATAGTCCTGTGCGCCTCTGGATTTTGTTGTTCGGACGATTGTTGGAGGCTGGCCGAGCTTCCACCAGGCAGCTCTCCATTATCATTGATTAGGATGTGTGAGGTTCCACTCCATTGCTAGTTTACCCTGAAGATAAGGCCTAGAGTGTAGGTAATCTGTTATAGTGGAGCTGCCAACCCAGCCAATCCAATGGTAGGAGGAAAAGAGACACCACAAAGCACCTTCTCAAGAAGAACAAGACCAATAGCAAAATGCTTTTCCAGTAAGGGTGGTCTGAAAGGTTCTAGGTTTTACCCAGAGCTTTGTTATCCTTGTGGATTCTGAAAAAGACTTTAAACTGCAGGAAGGAAACCCATGGTGGGAAGAGGACATGGAGAAGCATAGTGGGAAGAGGACAAGGAGAAGACTGGTGGGAAGAGGACAATCTGAAGCCTGATAGGAAGAAGAGAAGGAGAAGCCTACAGGCCCAGATTGTGGAAAGGGGCCTAGGGCGGCAGGATTTTAGGGGGCGGCATGCTGCCCAACCACACCCACATTGGTTCAGAAATGTAAATTTCCTGTGTGCCAATTCCCATTGCTCTGTCCCGATGATGAAAATTTGAGCAAACAAAAGGGAGGGGGCAGGGGCGACAAACAACATCAGGCCTAGGGTTATCTAAATCCGGCCCTGGAACCCTGTTGTGGAAGAAGACAAGGAGAAGCCTGTGGGGGGAAGAAGACAATGAGAAGCCTGATGGGAAGAGGACAAGGAGAAGGCTATGGTGGAAAGCGGACTACGAGAAGCCTGATGGGAAGAGGACAATCTGAAGACTGATAAGAAGAGGACAAGGAGAAGTCTGGTGGGAAGTGGACAATCTGAAGCCTGATTGGAAATGGATGGTAGGTACCCTGAAGATAGGGCCTTGAGTCTGGGTAATATGTTATAGTGGAGCTGCCAACCCAGTGGTAGGAGGAATTGAGACACCACAAGGCACCTTTTCAAGAAGAACAAGTCTGAACAGTTCTAGGTTTTACCTAGAGCTTTGTTATCCTTGTGGATTCTGAAAAAAACTTTAAACTGCAAGAAGGAAGCATGTGGTGGGAAGAGGACATGGAGAAGCCTAGTGGGGAGAGAACAATCTGAAGCCTGATAGGAAGAGTACAAGGAGAAGCCTGTGGTGGGAAGAGGACAATCTGAAGCCTGATAGGAAGAGGGCAACGAGAAGGCTGTGGTGGGAAGAGGAAAAGGAAAAGCTTGGTGGGAATAGGACAATCTAAAGCCTGATGGGAAGAGGACAATCTGAAGCCTGATATGAAAAGCACAAGCCTGTGGTGGAGCTGTTTTGTGGCACCATTTTTCATGGTTTTACACACTCTTGGAGTTTTCAAGAATTTAAAATAACAAAAACAGAAAAGTACAATTCATAAAAAAGAGAAATAGGTCCCTTATTGAATGATGCACCAGGAGGATGGAGTGAACTTACTCTTGGGGTACAGTATTAGTCAGCTAACCCTTATTGGGAGGGGGTTGCTGGTAATTGGAGGCTAGAAATCCACCTACTACAGTGGCTTAATATATGTTTGGGGTTGCTAAGTTAAAGGGATTGTTAACCTTTAAGTTATCTTTTAGTATGATGAAGAGAGTGCTATTTGGAGACAATTGGTTTTCATTTTTTATTATTTGTGGTTTTTGAGTTATTTAACTTTTTATTCAGCAGCTCTCCAGTTTGCAATTTCAGCCATCTGTTTGCTATGGTCCTAATTACTCGAGCAACATTGATTTGAACAAGAGACTGGAATATGAATAGGGGAGGCCTGAAGTCAGACGAAAGCAAATAATTACAAAACTATATAAAAAAAAATAATGAAGAGCAACAGAAAAATTTGCTTAGAATTGTTTGTTATATAACATGATAAAAGTTAAGAAAGGTCAAGTTAACCCTATTCATTTTCCAGCAAGGAATCACTGCCATGGAATATTGCCTGCTGGTTGCTTATGGTTCTAATTCAGTTTATTATAGTTCTGCAACAGCATTAGGAGTTCCCCTCCCCATATTAATGTTTTTTATTTCCCCATCTCCAAACACATTAACAATGTCCAGCCCAATCTTCTCCTTCTCGGTGTAGCATGAATTAGCTGCTCCTCACGAGCTACAGACGAAGATCTCTGGATAAACTCCTCTGCTCTCTTTCCCTTTCATTTGATCCTACTCCTGGAATATTTTTTATTGATCAACCTGATTTGGTTCCAGTCATTTGAACCTTTTGATAACGTCGCTTCCCTCAGTAAAATGCCATCCCTGTAGGCCCCCTTGTCCATCAATGACGGCAAACAAAGTGTCATTTACGGCACTGCTGGAAATCGAAGGGAAGAAAAGCCGGCGTGAGCAGTGCTGACATTTAAGAAGCCCTTGTTAGTTCTCTGATCAGTGGGATTAATAAGTAGTTACTTCCGAGACACTTGGCGATGAGCTTCACATACTAATGATGAGTCTGATGCTTGCTCTGATGTGCGCTCTATTGATTGCTTAACCCTAATGATACAACTGGCAGCAACAGTCCCATGTCTCAGCACTCCATAGTCACACTCTAAATCATCCTGTCTGCACTTGCACATCACTGACCTACATATATATATATATATATATATATATATATATATATATATATATAACTCATATTTCTCTACCAGACACAAACACATCTCTAGTAGTGAGTCTGCTTAGAGAAAATCATCATCTTTCATAGGAGCCTACCACTTCATGGCAAGATTTCTACATGTCATTCTGACATTTATACTCAACTGCTGCAGCTATGCTTTATATGAATCATAATATCCTCCAGTGACCCCCACCCTTTTACTACTGTCTACTGACTACAGAACTGTCTTAAGGGGGTCTCAAAAGGGGCAACAGCCCAGGGATGACGACATTGTGGTTGGAAGAATATAATCAAGCAGGTAAAATTGGGCTAAAAATCGACAGTAAGGCCAGATGGCAACAATAGCACAAGATAGTGACAAGCAAGATGGTGACAGTAGGCCAAAATATGACAGTAGGGCAAAGTAGTGAAACAGTAGGGAAAAAAGATGACAGTAAGGAAAAATGGTGACAGTATTGCCAAAAGATGACAGTAGAGCAAAGTGGACACAGTAGGACAAACATATGACAGTAGGGCAAGGTGTCGACAGTAGAGAAAAAAGATGACAGTAGGACAAGGTGGTGACAGTAGGCCAAGGTGGTCATAATAAGGCAAAAATATGACAGTGGGGCAAGGTGGTGACAGTAGGGCAAAAAGATGACAGTAGGGCAAGGTGGTGACAGTAGGCCAAGGTGGTCATAATAAGGCAAAAATATGACAGTGGGGCAAGGTGGTGACATTAGGGCAAGATAGTGACAGGAGGCCAAAAAGATGACAGTAGGCCAAAAAGGTGACAGTAGGGCAAAAAGATGACAGTAGGGCAAGGTGGTGACAGTAGAGTAAAAATATGACAGTAAGGTAAAATGGTGACTGTAGGGCAAAAAGATGACAGTAGGGCAAGGTGGTGACAGTAGGGGAAAAATATGACAGTAGGGCAAGGTGGTGACAGTAGAGTAAAAATATGACAGTAAGGCAAAATGGTGACAGTAGGGCAAAAAGATGACAGCAGGGCAAGGTGGTGACAGTAGGGGAAAAATATGACAGTAGGGAAAAATGGTGACAGTAGGGCAAAAAGATGACAGATGGGCAAGGTGGTGACAGTAGGGGAAAAATATGACAGTAGGGCAAGGTGGTGACAGTAAGCGAGATGGAAGCAGTACAACAGGATGTCAACTGTAAAGCAAGAAGGTAACAGTATGAAAAGGTGAAGATAGGGCAGAAAATCCACAGTGGGGCAATAAGCTGAAAGAAGGGCAAAATGGTACCAGTAGGAAAAACTGGCAAAAAGGGGACATAAGATGACCGTAGGCAAGATTTTAACAGTTAAAGCAGTTGCTGACAGCAGGGCCGGGCCAAGGTAGTTTGGCACCCTAGGCAAGGAGTACAATCAGCGCCCCCCACCACCGTTCTGTTAGACTATTTCCCACCTATTCACTTTTTCTTAAATAAAGAAACCTTATAACACATTAATGAATCAAACTGTATGTGTGCCAGCCAGCCCCTAATATGTACCTGTGTCAGCAGCACCCAAAATATTGCTTCCACTCTGTACCTGTGACAGGCAGTAGCCCCCAAAATATTGTCCCCAATCTGTATCTGTGCCAACAGAACTCAATATATTGCCCCAAATCTGTACCTGTGTCAACAGCATTGCCCCCTAAGTCTGTACCTGTGCCACCAGCCATTGCCCCTCAAATATGTATCTGTGTCACCAGCCATTGCCTCCCAAGTCTGTACCTCTGCCATGAACCATTGCCCGCTAAGTCTTTACTTGCGCCACCAGCTGGTCCCCTAAGTCAGTAACTGTGCCACCAGCATTGCCCCCTCAGTCTGTAACTGTGCCACCAGCATTGCCCCCTAAGTCTGTAACTGTGCCACCAGCATTGCCCCCTAAGTCTGTACCTGTGCCACAAGTCTGTACCAGCCATTGCCCCTCAAGTCTGTACTAGGGTTGCCACCTGACCGGTATTTTACCGGCCTGGCCGGTATTTTTGATGGTTGATCCCAATGTTATTAATAGGGAAAAAACTTAAATATATAGGAAGGCCGGTATTATTTTCTAGAAAAGGTGGCAACCCTAGTCTGTACCTGTGCCACCAGCCTGTGCCAGAGCAGCAGCAAAAATATTTCCCTAGATCTGTGGTGGACTGAAGTAGTTAAAACTTAAAGAAATTAAAATAAAAAAGAAACATTATTTCCCTTCAAAAGTGCGCCCCCCCCATGACTGCGCCCTAGGCGGCCGCCTACTCTGCTTACCCCTAGTTCCGGCCCTGGCTGACAGTAGGCCAAAATAGTAACCGGATCTCCACATTAGGGCAATAAAGTGACAGTAGTGCTAGATTGTGACAGTAGAGAAGGCAGTGACAGTAGAACAAGATATTTACAGTGAAGAACAATATTGACAGTGGGGAAAGATGCCAGATGGGAAAACAGTTGACTGTAGGCAAAATGGCAACAGAAGAGAAAGAAGGTGAAAGCAACATTATCCCCCTTAAATAATAAAAGACACATTTGCCCAGACGTACCTATAGCAACTAATAAGATCTTTGCTTTCAGACAGGTGACTAGTAAGTGGTTGTTAATGGTTATTACAACTGTACCAAACGTTACACTTGTATTATTACACCCCCCCCTTTATATCAGTGTCACCTAATCAGAACGTCCTAGAATGCCGTGCAAACAGTTGTGTTTCATTGTCTATATGGAGTGGACGTTAGATGGGAATATTCCTGGGATACCCCCCCCACCCTTATTTAGGAGTCAATAGCCCGTCCAGACTCTTTTGTCCTATGACAGATCACATATTCATTATCTGCTGCCGTGGAAAATACTGGTGTGTAGTCACTTGCAATATCATCAGTTAGATGATCCCAATCAGTTGTAGGGGCCGGTGGGTAATTAGCGAGTTGATATTCCAGGAAAACACACAGAACAATAAAAAGGTTGGAGCACTAGGGCCCCCCCTGCTGTCACGCTGATATTACATACAATAATTCTCACTATAGATGTGGATGTTGTTCTTGTTGATACTGTATCACAAATCCTGTATTCTGAGCCAGCTCTCTATGTGTTGCACTTGATTAATTGGTCAGTTTTTCCCCGGCTGATTGACAGCAGTTCTTCACTGGCACAGGAGATGCTGCTGTGTGTGTGGGGCCTGACAGGAGTCAATAGCAACAATAAATGACGGTGCCCCATCTCATCCGTTTATTTTTCATTCCAGGGCCTTAGTAACGTGCCTGAAAATGCTAGCTTAAAGCACAAGTAAACCTTAAAAATAAGTGGGTGTAAAATTGACGAGGGTGCTATTCTAAGCACTTTTGCAATGTACATTCATTATTTATTTATTTTTTCATTACAAGATATTAAGGGATACGTGTACTGTTAATATGAATGAATTGTGTTACAACAGCACCACCTGCTGGTCATTTCCCCACCAGTCTGACCACCAAGTAGTCAAGGAAGTTGTCAGGAGAAAGAAAGAGGCTGCTCTGATGTTCTTCTGCTTAGGAAAGATTTGAGAAAGGTTTCTAATTGTTTTCCTAAGCAGAAGAACATCAGAGCAGCCTCTTTCTTTCTCCTGACAACTTCGTTGACTACTTGGTGGTCAGACATATGGTGGAATGATCGGATTACGATGACACCAAGGGGCTCCGATGGGTCGGTCGGAAAAAAATCAAACCTTCTGCCCCTGTATGGCCAGCATCAGAGTTAGAGAGCTGAAAAAAAGTGTTCTGTTATGTTCCACCTCCACTCACACCAGCCTTTATACATTACATTTTTGGCTAACTAACTATATTGGAAACATTTTTTTTTTGCACAGCCTATCTATTTACCCAGTTTTTATTTTTACGCCGAACTGTTCCTTTAAAAAG
Source organism: Xenopus borealis (assembly GCA_024363595.1). NCBI lineage: Eukaryota > Metazoa > Chordata > Amphibia > Anura > Pipidae > Xenopus > Xenopus borealis. The sequence continues at coordinate 10,371,993 of CM044443.1, read as the reverse complement.
GTCTCTGAGCCCCTGAAACTTTTCTGCGATGTTTCTTCCTTTAAAAAGTGATTTTAATGAGCAAAGAAATAGACATTTTTATCTTACAGATTCAACATGTATCCTTCAGTTCATGTGTAAAGAGTTAAAGTCTTGTTCAGTATATTAAAAATATAAAGGAACAGAACTTGAGGTTTCTTTATTATTATTTTATTCCATGGTACCAGCAGTAATTCATCAATATGAAATTCTTCTTTTTTTTTGGGCGGGGGCAGGTGGTATCTATGGCAACTACAAGCCAGCTCCATTAGTATAAGAAGGTGAAGAATTCCGTCTCCGCCTCACCTTTCCAAGCAGAAATTCATGATACCAGCCAGATGAAATAAGTCCGCAGGGCCCCACAGCAGTGTTTTCCCCCCCCTTAGCCTTTTCCGTTGCTTCTAATCAGTAATGAGTCTCACAATAGCACAATGTGCCTTGCTGAACATGTATCACTTTACCCCAGGAAGGCTTTGTCAGTCTCAGACATATCTTCCATTTAATGAGAGGCCGGTGTTTCTGATAGGTGACAGGGTGAAGTAGTTCAAGAAAAGCAAATGTAGAGGAGCTTTGTCTGCAAGGCAAAAAGCCCAATTTATACTGTCACATTTGCTCCTGCCGAGTGCGTGTCAGCTCTTTTATTTTCTGCTCGCTAAAGTGAACGGCAAGCTGGAGGTGTGGAGGGTCTTCTGAGAATATGACTTCAGAGGAGGGTTAAAGGCTGAGAAACCTTTCTAAGTGAATAAATCACTTTTGTGTTCACGTGGAGGAACTCATTAGGTTCTCCTTGAGTATATCAGCTGCTCTACAAATAACCAAGGGCTATGGCAAGGCAAGAGGGAAGCAACTGAAGGGATTGGAACCGATCTACATCATAGAGCAGTGAACCCCAACCAGCAGCTCATGAGCGACATGTTGCTCTCCAGCCCATTGGATGAGAGTCCTGCAGCAGGTTGGATACCTGCAGAAAATGCGGGCACCATGCGAGATAGAGTCCTGCAGCGGGTCGGGTACCCGCGGGTTACCCGCAAAATCCCGCGGTACCCTGTGGGTTACTCGTAGAATTTCTGGGTGCGGGTATAGAAGCGGGCCGGTGGTCCTGCAGGTTGGCGGGTTGAGGGTCGGGTCGCGGATCCTCGCTATAGGGATTTTTACTCCTTTTTCTGAGCATTTCCACTACTGATGATGTCACATTCGGTTTACAATGACAGCACTTCCTGTTTTACTCCTTTTTTTTCTGATCCTGGCTACTTCCGATGATGTCACTTCCTGTTTATGATGACAGCACTTCCTGATTCTTGATGGTCAGCGGGTCGCGGGTCCGGGTTGCGGATCACGGGTTGCGGGTACGGTTCGGGTCGCGGGTCCAAGCGGGTAAGAATGCGGGTCGCGGGTCCGGGTTGCGGGTACGGGTCGGGTTCGGGTCCCAAAAAATGGACCCGCGCAGGACTCTAATGCGAGATGAGGGTAGGATTTTTGGATGTGGGTATAGATGCCAATCTGTGGGTCGTGGGTCTGTGGGTTAGGTCGTAGGTATCATCTATATTTCTTATCTTATGTTAAATTATCTATGTTTTACTCACCCACAGTGTCGGACTGGCCCACCAGAATAACAGGAAAACTCCCGGTGGGCCAAGGTGTCAGTGGGGCCTCATACTGCTAAACTTTTGACCTATTTCATGGCCATTCCCAATTTCTAAAAATAGATAGATGGAATAATTGATTATAGTGTGTAAAGAAAACAAACTAGGAGAATAGAGGTTGATTGAGAAGATGAAAAATATTTGTACTGAGAGTGGGCCCCTGGTCTAAGGTTTTATGGTGGGCCCCTGGTCTAAGGTTTTTGGGTGGGCCCCTGGTGTCCCAGTCCGACACTGTCCACCCACATTTGATGATGTCACTTCCAGTTTGCAGCAACAGCACTTCCTGTTTAATAGTGGTTGGTGGGTTGCAGATCGGGTTGCGGATAAGGCACTTGTGGACCAGGTCGGGTAGCAGATCCAAGAGGTTAAATATGCAGGTTGTGGTTCAGATCGCGGGCTGCGGGATCAGGTCGGGTCTCAAAAATTGGTTCCATGCAGGACTCTTCCTTGGATGGGACCTCAAAGCAGATGCTTATTTCTGAATTTCAGGCTTGGAGGGAAGATTTAGTCTTGAGTTTCAATATTGACTCTCCTGTAGGCTGCAAGTCCACATAGAGGCTACCAAACAACCAATGATGGCACTTATTTTGCACCATCCATGAACATTTTTTATGCTTGTGTTGCTCCCCAACTCTTTTTACATCTGAATGTTGCTCATTGGTCAAAGGTTTGTGGACCCCCATCTTAAAGGGGCCAAGCTAATCTATGAAAAGTTTGACACTCAAGAACTCATCTAGAAACCCAGTTATACTTCCCACTGATTGGTTGCTATGAGTTCTAGACCTGGTGACTTACCATGGTGGGCCCTTGTATTTATGCCTGGCTAGTCTTCTCATTGAACATTATCTGGGTTCAGCAGCCCTTTGAGTACACTTAGGCATACTGATCTTTCCTGTAATGACTACCTAATATATGATCTTCGAAGCAGATATGTTGACTTGCTTAGATCTGGTTGATGTCTCTCCCAAACAGAAAAACAATTCCATAAGTGTTATAGTGAAATAAAATAGTTTTTACAGATGAATAATTTGCACAATACCCAGAAGTGTAGAAGTGTCTAAACAACACTCATGTGGGGTAATGTAATAAAAGGCACTAAGTTTGCCCAGGGGCAGTAACCTTTAGCAACCAATCAGCAGGTAGAATTCACTAGTCACCTGTTAAAATGCAAGTATCTTATTGGTTGCCATTAGTTACTGCTCCTGGGCAAACTTAGTGCCTTATATTACATATAGGGGAAGGTCTTCAAAGTTGGAAAAGTCTGCTAGCAGAAATAGAAATTGTTTGTTTTCCATTTACTTTAATTTCTTCTCATATACTGGTGGTCATCCATGGGCCAATACACACGGCTGATTTGTTCACATCTGGTGCAAAGTTATCAATCAGGAATCTGGGGGTGAAGAACACATTGATCAAGGATGTAGTCCTATCCTGATGCCTCGTGGCCAGCTTAGACTATATTGTAATTGAATGAAAGCTTTGATTTAGACATTAATAAACCAATCAGATTCCAATAGAACAACAATGGCTCTCTCTATAAAGTTGCAGCTGGAGTTAATCTCATATGGAAGACTTTCTTCTTGTGAATAAAATGAACTTCCACAGTAGTCAACTGAATGATTTGGTTTTTACAAATACAAAGCGTTGCCTTCATTGCCCCGTCTGCATTTTATTCATCATCCCCCCCCCCCCGTGCTCTGTCTCTCCTTCCCTTTTGTCAATTTTGGATCAGCTGAAGTTTGACAAACGTCTCTCCTCTTGTTGCACGCTCTTCCGTATCTTTAAAAATGCCGTTTGCGTCTTTCTTATCTATTTGTAGACAGAAAAAAAACGAACAAAAAAAGGAGCAAAAAGAAAAATATGATTATTCAGAAATGAAATGTTGCAGAAATGTCACTTTCTCGCTAGTTTCTTCCTTTCTCTCTGTCGAAAGGAAAAGCCAATCTGTATGAGTGCCGGCAATAAAAAGAATGTTTGTAGGACAGGCGAAGAATTAACCCTTTTGGTAAAACTTTTTACTATTGACTACCTCCCAACATTTGAAAAAACAAAAAGAGGGACAAAAACTTGTGCTGTGTGAAGCATGGTGAAATGTGTTTGGCCACGCCCATTTTGTGGCCACACCCCCTAATTATCATGCCCGTTTTACAAAATTTGGCAGGTTATGAAAGTTTGAATACATTTCTGGGTGTTACAGTGTAATGTTTAATGTGTTATTACAGTTTGGCTAATGAAAGTGAATTGCCCTTTAAGCTAGAGTCCTGCAGCGGGTCGGGTACCCGCAAAATCTTGCGGAACCCCGCGGGTTGCATGTAGAAGTTCCGGGTATAGAAGCTGGTCGTTGGTTCTGCGGGTTTGCAGGTTGAGGGTCAGCTGCGGATCTTCTTCATAGCAATTTTTACTCATTTTTTCTGATCACAGCTACTGCCGATGATGTCACTTCCGGTTTACAATGACAGCACTTCCTGTTTTATTCTTTTTTTTCCGATCACGGCTATTTCCGATGATGTCACTTCTGGTTTACAATGACAGCACTTCCTGATTCTTGATGGTCAGCGGGTCGCAGGTCCAGGTTGCGGATAAGGTATTTTCGGTGGTCCGGGTCGTGGGTCCAAGTGGGTAAGAAAGGGGGTCGTGGTTTGCAGGTTGCGGGTATGGGTCGGGTACAGGTCCCAAAAAATGGACCCGCACAGGACTCTACTTTAAGCTGCTAGTCTCTGTTCTCCCAAGAGACCTGCTTATCTTAAATAGTTACAATTTTATCTTTGCTTATCTTAAATTGTTAAAAATGTATCCAAAGGCTTCTGCTGAGTGTTTTAGGCACAAAAACCTCTTATTTTAATCAAGTTTCAGAAACTTTGTATCTTTTTCTGCGGTCAGTGCAGGAGATCAAACATTTTTTTCAGTAAGAAAACCCCCGGACTATGGGCCGAGCTGTCAAAATCAGGACTGTCCCGCAGAAAACGGAACAATTGGGAGGTATGTTACTGACTACATGTTATTAAAGATGTGGCACGGCACAGGCTAGAGAGAAACCCAATCATTGAATCCATGATGTTGGCATGAGGTGCTGTCAATTCTATGGCATGTGTTAAATCCTGAAATACATTCTTTAAATGCATAAAAACACACTCTTATTTTATCTGGTAACTAGGGTTCAAATTACCCTAGCAACCATGCATTGATTGGAATAAGAGACTGGAATATGGGCCTGAATAGAAAGGTCACTAATAAAAAGTGACAGTGACAATAAATGTATAGCCTTACAGAGAATTTCGATTTTCGCTCAGTTTTATCGAGTTTTTCCACGGTCCCATTAATTCTAGTTATTTTATTAATAAATACAGTAATATCGAGCATGGGAATTTGACCGTGGTTTTTATGAATCAAATATGAGATAAATTCTGATTTTAGTAATTAACTCCTAAATGTGGAGCCTTACAGATCATTTGTTTTGTAGATTGGGTCAGTGACTCCTCATTTGAACGCTGGAAAGAGACAGAAGAAGGCAAATAATGGAAAAACATGTTTTTTTCATAATGCAGCAGTTAATAGTGCTGCTCCAGCAGAATTCTGCACTGAAATCCATTTCTCAAAAGAGCAAACAGATTTTTTTATATTTATTTTTGAAATCTGACATGGGGCTAGACATATCAGTTTCTCTGGCGTCCACAGTCATGTGACTTGTGCCAGCACTGTAGAATGGAACTGATTTCTGTCCACTGAATGTGGCTCAGTGGGACTTGGCTTGGTGAGTGCTGTTCTTAGATCTACCAGGCAGCTGTTATCTTGTGTTAGGGAGCTGTTATCTGGTTACCTTCCCATTGTTCTGTTGTTAGGCTGCTGAGTGGGAGGGAATAGGAGAACGGTGCTATCACTCCAACTTGCAGTACAGCAGGAAAGTGACTGAAGTTTATCAGAGCACAAGTCACATGACTGGGGGCAGCTGGGAAACTGACAATATGTCTAGCCCCATGTCAGATTTCATAATTAAATATACACAAATCTGTTTGCTCTTTTGAGAAATGGATTTCAGCGCAGAAACTGAAGAAGCAGCACTATTAACTGATGCCTTTTGGAAAAAAAATGTTTTCCCATGACAGTATCCCTTTAAAAAACCAAGGCATAAAGAAAGAATTTGGGCGAATTTGTCCCATTTAGCCAAAAAGGCGAAAAATTTGCAAAATGCATTGAAGTCAATGGCCGAAATGATTTCGTCAATTTTAGTGATGGGCGAATCTATCCTGTTTCTCCGAAAAATGTGCGAATCTCCAGCAAAATTCGTGAAACGTTTTTGTCTCTTTTTTTTTACACCAGCGAACTTTAGTCAGCCGAATTTATTTATCGGTGGCAAATCGCAAGAATTCGCCCCAAATTCGTGTCTGGGGAATAAATTCGCCCATCACTAGTCAATTTTAAAACCTGCGACATACATATACGCTCGACTATTCTGATGCTGGCCCAAACTTGTTTTTTCACCACAGTGAAACACAGAAATTCGCAGCAAATTCGCACATGTTGAATTTATTCTTCCATCACTAATCATCACCAGAGTCAGCAGGTATATAGATAAATCAGAACCAATGCTAGTCCTCCAATCAGCGCTTTCCTTTGCTGAGGATCCAATAATGCTGATTCCAACTCCAATAAACAAGGGGCTGAGGCAGAACATCGAGGGAAAAAGTTTTGTGCTGCACTTTTCGGGGGGAAGGAATAATAAAGGATCCTATTGTGAGCTGCTGTCGGGGGAAGTCAAGCAAGAAACACGGAGATGAATTCCCCCTCTGTGCATAATGCGGCAATCTAAAGTCTCAGACCTAATAAAGATGCAGGGGGTGTCATAATAGTAAAAGTAATAGGAGAGATAAACATAATGCGCTTACCATGACATGTGCCAGGCTCATCAGGGTTATTTAGTAATGAAATCAATTAGAAAAAGCCCAGACAGGTCGTTAGGGAGCATTTTGCTTTACTCGTTACAGACAGATGTGAGTATGGACGGCCTTTACATTAAGAACGAGGCATATTCACAGTAATGTACTTTTTATTGAAAACAGCTTCTAGTCAGTGTCGGACTGGGACACCAGGGGCCCACCCAAAAACCTTAGACCAGGGGCCCCCCATAAAACCTTAGACCAGGGGGCCACTCTCAGTACTAATGTCCTTCATCTCCTCAATCAACCTCTATTCTCCTAGTTTGTTTTCTTTACATACTATAATCAATTATTCCAACTATTTAGCCTCTTTGTTCTCATATAAATAGGGAATGGCCATGAAATAGGCCAAAAGTTTAGCAGCATGAGGGCCCACTGACACCTTAGCCCACCGGGAGTTTCCCTGGTATTCTGGGGGGCCAGTCCGACACTGCTTCTAGTAGAGGGGCAGCTTACAGACCGGGGCAATGGTTGCTGACCATATAGGATATTAGCTAAACAAAATGCCCATAGACTTGAAAGGCATAGAGCGTCAAAAAAAAAAAAAAAAAAAAAAAAAAAAAAAAAAGACGCGCCACTCTGCCCCTCTACCCCTCACCCCCCCAGCTCTGTCACAATAGGATTTTAATAGGAAATCTGTGGCGGGGGGTGAGGGAATTTAAAAATGTTTTTTACAAAAAAAATGCAGCACTAGTTAGGCACCCGAGGGCCACCCCCACAATTCTGCTGCCCTACGCACAGGCCCTCGGTGCCTTTATATAAATACAGCCCTGCTGGAGCATGTGCTAAAATAGCTACACGTATGCGTGAAAATAGATGCGATGTTCGCGATCTACTCACTCCAGGCACTCCTTACTTACTAGCCTCTCTATCTCTCACTCCTAGGGGCAGATTTCCTAACCATCGAAAATTCACCAGCGTCCGCTTCGCACCCCTCACAATATTTTGTCTGGGAAAACACTCATTTACTAAAATGCAATGTTTCATCCTGGCCAACTGACGCTGGCGAATTTTTGCTAGCATTACTCGAGGGATGTGAGCCAATCAAAGCGAAGATGCGCTAGCGAATTGGCGCCTGCCCCCTAGATTGAGCTCACATCCCACTACTAGCCACTTACTGGACCCACCTGGTCTGCCTACCAAGGCCATCACTCCTTCCTGCTTGATTTTCTTAGGACAAAGAGAAAGTGCGCAGCACCCAATTACCCAACTACAGTATTTACACATGAAAAGGAAAAGTTATTTTTCAGATCCGTACAATTGTATTTGTGGTACTTGTAGCCAATCACACTCCTTGCACTTCCATGGTTGTTGCTGAGCTCCAATGCTGTCCTGCCTCATGCACAAGTGCACCTATTAACACTGGGGGACCCTGGAGCCACCAAAACCATGGACATGGCAGTAGAGCAGGGATGGGCGAATTTGACCCGTTTCCCTTCGCCAAAAATTTCCAGCTGGTAAAAATTCACCAAAATGCATTAAAGTCTATGGACAATTTTTTTTTGATGCACGCCAATTTCTTTCTTCTCCCATTGGAGTCTATGAGCATTATTTCTCAGCGAAATAATTCGCTCAACCTACAGTAGAGTTCATTTGCTTTCCACTGCAGTCAGTGAGGTTTTTAGACACAATTTTCCATGTTTTTCTTCCCCACAATGCAGTTTCTTTCTCCCAGAAATCGCAATTGCATGCAATGTGTCATAATCACACCACCCCCACGGCCCACGCCCAGTAACAGAACTAGGTGGGGACGGGCCCTGGTGCGGGCTGTGAGGCCGAGCCCCCCCTCCAGTCCGTGATTGTGATTGACGCGCTGCAGCGGCGCAAGACTGCCAGGGGTGCCCTGCGGGGGTGCGGGCCCTGGCCCAGTTGCACCCCCTGCTCCCCCGGTAGTTAAGCCCCTGCCCACGCCCCAGTTGCGACCCTCCTCCTCACCCTTCCCATCCCCACCAGCGAGTACCTGAATACCTACTTATTTTATCTTGCAGCTATGATCGGTGAAGCGGGGGGTCAGCGAGCAGCTCAGGTGCACATGGGGAATGGCCCTAAGGTTGCCACCTGGCCGGTATTTTTGATGGCTGATCCAAATGTTATTAATAGGAAAACAATCTAAATATATAGGGAGGCCGGTATTTTTTTCAAGAAAAGGTGGCAACCCTAATTGGGCAATTGGGCCCACTTGATTTTTCCCAGTGTCCCGCTGGGCCAGTCAGACCCTGTGTACAAACCTAAACTTCCTTAAGCCCTAATGTGGACACACACACACAGATTTTATGGAGTTTATTTAAAAATATGACTCCAAGGTAGTGTCTAAAGTGAGATGGATCAAGTCTTCTCTACAAGGGGTTGTTGTACATAGCACTGAGCCCAACTATCAGTATAAACCCATGATGTTTGTGATGATCAGCTGGAAACAAGTTTCTACTCTTTGACATGAATCCATGCTCTATACCGAGTGCTAGCTATAAATAATAAATACAACATAAAACAAACATAACTAAAACAATTGGGAGCTAAATAGCTTGTAGCCAGGGCAGAGAATCGCTCGTTTATTCTTTTAACCTGGTACAACAGCGAAGAAAAGAGGATTCTTTGGACTCCATCCTAATGAGTTCTGTTGCTCCAAATTCCAGGTTCCCTGCCGCCATTGGCATCTATTTACTTTCATGCGGACGTATTGATGAATGTGTAAATGAGAGCAACGCAGCTAGTAGGGTACGTGGAATTAATGATGCGCAGGAAAGATGAAAAGGGAATGAAACAAACAAATAGCTGCCTGTGCAATGAATACTCCAGGCTGATAAACGGCCATTAATCCTCCATATCACCCGTTAACTCCTCAACCCCTACTTAAAGGGATACTGTCATGGGAAGAAAGCTTTTTTTTTTTTTTTTCAAAATACATCAGTTAATAGTGCTGCTCCAGCAGAATTCTGAAATGAAATCCGTTTCTCAAAAGAGCAAATAGATTTTTTTAATATTCATTTTGAAATCTGACATGGGGCTAGACATACTTCCAGTTTCCCAGCTGCCCCCAGTCATGTGACTTGTGATAAACTTCAGTCACTCTTTACTGCTGTACTGCAAGTTGAGTGATATCACCCCACCAGCAGCCTAACAACAGAACAATGGGAAGGTAACCAGATAACAACTTTCTAACACAAGATAACAGCTGCCTGGTAGATCCATGAACACTTCCCATAGTGAAAAAGAAAATAAAGAACAGCAGCAATTTTTTTAAAGGGAGAGTTAACCTTTAAATTAACTAGTAGTATAATGTACAGTAGACCAGTGCCTTGCAAATTCTATGGTACTGAGAGCCAGAATGTTTCTGGTCTCCAGGATGGAGGGCCAATCCTCCTTTTTAAACTACACCCACCTCACGCATTACCACAAGAACTTGTAAGACCATAACCATGTTAATGGTGGTAGCACACCAAAAAACCAAATGGTTGGAGCACCTAACAACAATTTACAAATGCTAACAAACCCCCAGAACAAACCCTACTAGGCTCATGTCTGACAGGTAATGTAGGACAGGCAGATTATGGCACACACAGGGAGCATAGGACAGACAAAGGATGGCACACAGGTAATGTAGGGCAGGCAAGGTATGGTACACACAGGGAGCATAAGGAAGACAGAGTATGGCACACACAGGTAGTGAAGGGCTGGCAGAGTATGGCACACACAGGGAGCATAGGGAAGACAGAGAATGGCACACACAGGGAGCATAGGGCAGACAGATTAATATGCTGTAGATTGAGGGTATGAACCTGTGTGATGTTAATGTGAATGCCTGAAATAAAGATGTGGACTCTAATAAAACTGCTGATTTGATACAAGTGCCTGTGAAATCTGTCTTTAACCTAAGAGAAGGTATGTGAAGAACTGGTAATCCCCCCTACAAGGTAGTGTAGGGCAGGCAGAGTATGGCACACACAGGGAATATAGGGCAGGCAGAGTATGGCACGCACAGGGAACATAGGGCAGGCAGAGTATGGCACGCACAGGGGACATAGGGCAGGCAGAGTATGGCACGCACAGGGAACATAGGGCAGGCAGAGTATGGCATGCACAGGGAACATAGGGCAGGAAGAGTATGGCACACACAGGGAGCATAGGGCAAGCAGAGTATGGCACAGACAGGGAGCATAGGGCTGGCAAAGTATGGTACACACAAGGAGCATAGGGCAAGTGAATATTTAAAGGGTTGTAAGTCTATTTTCAATAGTTCCTGGGTGTGATTTCTTGTGTTTTTTAGCTGTTCTTGACCCTGCATTTCCCTAACCTTGTCTAGTCTGCTGCCGTCCTGAGAGAGTGATATTCTGAGACAAGTTGCCATTGATTTTCATTTTTTATTATTTGTGTTGTTTGAGTTGTTTAGCTTTTTATTCAGCAGCTCTTCAGCAGATCCTTCTAGTTTCTTGTTATGTTATTATAATACAATAGGAGGCCTATGCCAGACCAATGAGAGAGACAAAGGTTGTGCAGAAATGATAAATCTGCAAATTGAGATACTAATACAGTATCCTAATATAAGTTTTGGGAAGTAAATATACATTTTTCTTTAATAGTTTGAGAGGCTAATCCATCGGGTAAATTAAAAAAGCATCAGGTCTAATTCTCTTTTAAAGAGTGTGGCTCCAAAATGTATATCTTTAGTGTTTTCTTTAGTTCAGCTCTTTTCCTGCAGTGTAAAGGTGTACAAAGTGCATATATCTTTTTTTTATCACAAAATCAAACACTGACAAAACAGTATGTGAAATCCCTGCTGAGAGGTCAATGAATTGCTTTTGACTTTGTCTTCTATTTATCGTCGGAGGTTCTTTTCCAAGGCTTTTATGAGGCCCAGTTGTCCGGCTGCATTTCATTTGATTTAACATTTTAGTTAGAAATATATTTGTATGCCCTGTGTGATCCAGGTTGGTTTCAGTGATCTTCCTGCCACCCTGTTACTCTTATTTTTTAGTGAGTAGTGATACCTTAGCTGCACAAGAGGGCTCATTTAATAGCACTGTGCTCAAACATTGCACCCGTGACCCATCAGTGCCCAGTTTTAATAGCACTTGCTCCTGGAGCTGCTAGAGTTTTAGGTAATGGGTCACAAAGCAGGACAAGGTTTTCATTTGAACTCTAATTATAGCACCAGTTGTGGATCCCACTTGAGCTGCTGCCTCAGGAGTCTGCACCCCCCCTTGGCACCCTGTCCCAGCTGCGAGTCCCTGCCCCGCCATGTGTACCTTATTCTTTTTGTGGTCAAGATTCAGGGACATAAGGGGAGTCCAGGGTTCTGTGTCTAGGGAGCGGGTTTTTTCCCAACCATAACTTGGAGTGCTTTAGGTCAATAAAGACAATAAGATTGTATGGCAAGACCAGGGTTGGACTGGGCCAGTGGGGCACTGGAGAAAACCCAGTGCACCGGCCTTGAGGGGGTACTGCTCGGCCAGATGCTGCCCCCACTCCTGATCTTGGCAAGGTCAAGCAAAATGTGTGCAGGCAGATTCATTTTTGCATCTGGGGTGGTGGGCTCATGACTGGTGGGGAGCTTGCAACAGGTTGTGACCCTCCAAGGGTGGGGGGACCTGAGGTGGCAGCCCCTGTGGGCCTTGGGTTACCACATCTTCTGGAAAAAAATACCGGCCTTCCTGTATATTTATGTTTTTCCCTATTAATAACATTGGGACCAACCATAATTTTTACTGGCCAGGCCAGTAAAATACCGGCTAGGTGGCAACCCTATGTGGGCCCCACACACCCCAGTCTGACACTGTGCAGGACCATAGCTAGCATAAGGGCTACGGTATATGAAACTATTTGGTGTCCTCTACAAGCAGTGGGGATCAACATGCAGAAAACTACTGCAAGTTTCTTCCCACCATTGACAAAGGGATGGACATACTGGACCAATTAGTCAATCCTACAATGATTAATTACATCTTTTATATGGTGACTATTATCTTCTGAAGGGTAACTTGCACTCATAATACTTCTGTGGATGTCCTTCTTATTTCTATTCTTGTTCTATGATAGAGACAGACTGGTAAAAATTCAAAGAATGATAAGGAATGGATGGCTAAAGACAATACAATGTGAAGGTGACAACCTGTTGAGCTCCCCCCCCCATGAACCAAAGTGCTGACCTTCTTGCTTGTGCAGGTTCATCCCTTGCATGAAAAACTCACCAGCCCGGGGATTTGTAGAGCACTCCATGTTTTATCTCCATCCATCTCCATCCTCTTGTGTAATTAAAGGGATTCAGCAAACTCACCAAAGTATTGTACAGTACATGTCTGCCTCCCAGGACAATACAAAGGGTAAGTAGGAAGGACATAAGCCATTGGCTAATGAGCTTTTTATGGAAGAGTCACACCTGCCTTGGCAGTTCGGCACAATGGGTTGTGCCCAACAACAGGTCCCCAGTGGTTTTAAATGTATTCTCCTTTATTATCAGAAAGGCATAGCAGGAATGGGTCAGTGCTAAGGTCCTATTGTAACCCTGGCTCGATGTCATTGACCCAGTTATCAGGAATGATCAGCAAATGATTAAAGTCATATTCATTAGAAAACAGAGGCATATAACTGTCTCAGATATTATTGCTGTGATATTTATTATGGCTGATAATGCAAAAAAAAAAAAGTAGGCATAAATACTCTAAAAATATGGCAAAGCGCAAAGCGTTTGACAAGGGATTCGATTTTTCATTGAGAGTGAGATGGAAATCAATAAGTGCATTATTAACTGATATCTGGTGATAAAGTCAGTGGAACTATTATTGTATTACAATGCTCTCTGTATGAAGAGGATATTAAAATATGATAAAAATAGGATATTATAAAAAATATGTTCTTCAGTAAAATATTATCTTTCTTATGGATGGTGTTTAGCAAGTGAGTGAATACAGGGTTATGGGAGATAGCTCATAGTACAAGTTGATCCAGGGACTGGTCCCATTGCCATTTTGGAGTCAGGAAGGATTTTATTCCCCCCTCTGAGGCAAATTGGAGAGGCTCTAGGTGGGCTTTTTTGCCTTCCTCTAGATCAGGGATCCCCAACCTTTTGAAGCCGTGAGCAACATTCAGAAAAAAAAGGAGTTGTGGAGCAACGCTAGCATGAAAAATGTTCTTGGGGTGCCAAATAAGTGCTGTGATTGGCCACTTGCTAGCCCCTATGTGGATTGGCAACCTCTATTGGGGCTCTGTTTAGCAGTACACCTGGCTCTTATACAACCAAAACCTTCCTCCAAGCCTGGAATTCAAAAATAAGCACCTGCTTTGAGGTCACTGGGAGCAACATCCAAGAGGTTGGAGAAAAACGTTGCTCACAAGCTACTGGTTGGGGATCACTGCTCTAGATCAACTAGCATAGGGATCCCCAACCTTTTGAACCCCATAGCAACATTTAGGAGTAAAAGGAATTGGGGAGCAACAGTGGCATGAAAAATGTTCTTGGGTGCCAAATATGTGCCATGATTGGCCATTTGATGGCCCCTATGTGGATTGTAAACCTATATTGAGGCTCTGTTTGGCATTATACAACCAAAACTTGCCTCCATGCCTTGAATTAAAAAATAAGCACCTGCTTTGAGGCCACTGGGAGCAACATCCAAGGGGTTGGAGAGCAACATGTTGCTCACGAGCTACTGGTTGGGGATCACTGAACTAGCAGTAAGCCAGGTAAAATAGTTCAAGGGTTGAACTTGATGGACATGCGTCTTTTTCAACCCAATTTACTGTTACTATGTTGTGACATAATTCTTCCCAGACCTCTCTCCTAAGTCTAGTTACCCACAGCAACCAATTAGATGTTTCAATGATCATTATATGGTTAGTTACTATGAGTTATTTGAACTGAAAACAAACCTAGATTACTATTACCATTAGAACTGTAAGAACCAAAAGCAAACTGTAGGCATGTAATTACAATAATTCTAAAATGATTTCTAATAAGTCACAACCATTATTACCAATATGGCTGCAACTACACCACAATATTTGACAGCAATGTGCTTCCTATCTTGTGGCAACAGCTTGAGGAAGGTTAGTTCGTTTTACTATTAAAAATATTTTTCAGGAACCAATAGATGTATTTTTTTAGTTGTAATATTGGTGTGTAGATCATTTTGTATGATCATGTGCTTTCAGAAAGAGCCAGCACTTCCCAATGGAACTGCTTTCAAATAAACAATTGTTTCTATTACTCAATGTAACTGAAGGAGTAGTGCCTTGGGTTAGTCAGACTTGGATTTTTACGATGGAGTGTTGTTCTCATATCGGCCACAAGGTGGGGCAGGGAGCATCTGGTTACCTTCCCATCATTCACTTGATGGGCTGTTTGAGGGGGGGTCGGGGGGGATATCAGTCCATCTTTCAGTGCAGCAGTAAAGAGCCAGGCCCCCGATTTGTGAAGAGGCCACAAAGGCCCAGGTCTAGGGTGGTAAAAAAATAGGGGTGGCATGCTGCCCGGCTGCTTTGCCGAGAAGCTCAGCTCCCCAGCGCTCCAGTTCAGGCTCGCATGCGCGCTTAAAGGGGAGGGAAGTATTTTGGGCGGGCACCAGGACCTCGAGTCCTTGGGGTGCCCACCCACAAAATCCGGCACTGTAAAGAGCAACTGCAGTTTATAAGAGCACAAGCCACTTGACTCAGAGCACCTGGGAAATTAACAGCCTTACGCCAGATTTCAATAAAAAATTCTGTTTGAAAAATGGATTCTGCTGGGGGAGCACTATTAACAAACATGTTTTGCCATGCCAGAATCCTTAAATTCTGCTTTTTTTTTTGCAGATAAGCAGCAAAACCAGCCAAAGATCCCATCACAATGCAAAACTTACATCCAACTGTGCATCCACAACTACTGGTTTAATTGCAAAGATACAGCCTAATAGTCCAGAACCATACATCTAAGCTATACATCTAAACTTGTTCTTTGTCTTTAAATGTCATTAGTGTAAGATACTGGAACATACAGTATATTTTGAGAGGGTAGGCCTTGGAGAGCACTCATTGATATTTTAATGGGTTTAAAAGAACATTTTAGCCCAACATATTGTTTAGGAACAATGAGACCTACATTGAGAAAAACTATGCGTCATGTAAAGCCTTGCTGAATTACATGTACATTTAAAGCCCACTCCATCTGTTGGAATCAATGCCTGTTAGAAGCCTACTTAATCTCTTTAGTAAACTACTTGCTTTGCCTTCAGCTGACAGCTTTACTGCTACAAGTAAGGGGAATCATTTGCAATGCAGCTTGCAGTTAAAGTGAATATTTTTGCACTTGGAGAGAGAATTTTCCTTTACCAACCCCTGTTACACCAGAGTGGAAATCATGTAAAGAAAGTTGTTGCTCGATTCCTGTTTTCTATATCAACAAGTTGGTTGACTTGGGGTGAACTTGTTGGGACTTTTCTCTCTCTCTTATACAAACTGTGTAACTATACAACCCTATGCTTAAAAGTACAACACTTTGGCATTGCACTATTTTAATTAGTGTACAGCAACTGTCATATATATATATATATATACATATGTATATATTGAGGAGCACTTGGGTGACATTCATTCCTATTGTTCAGACTCTAAACTGTCAACAAAAACATTCAGTGAATTTACACACAGGCATGGGCCAAAGTAACTCACTGCATCTTGAGCCTCAAGAGGGTCTTGCAACTTATTTTATACGGCACTCACAGATGACATTGTTCACAAGGATTTTTTTAAATAGATCAACTATGTATCTCAGTAGCAGAACTGTATCATTAAGATACTAATAGACCAAATAGGCATCCTGAGGTTACAACTACAACAGAAGATTTAAGTTTTAAAATCTCGTACAGATATGGGATCCGTTATCTGTAAAATCTAGAAAGCTCTGAATTATGGAAAGACAGTCTCCCTTAGGGGCAAATTCACTAAGCGGCGAAAATGTGCTAGCGATGCCATGCGAATTTTCGCCAGTCCGCCGCTAATTCACTAAAATGCGAATTTGCACTCAGGGAGGCGAAAAGTAGCAAAGTTGCACTACCGTTACTTCGTCAGGCAAAGCGCATTTACGCTAGCGATGCCTATTTTGCATACGGCGCAAAGTTAAACGTATAATAGAAGTATATGTTACAGCCACTACATTCCACTACACAAGCCCAGGAAACCTTTAATAAATAAAATAAAGTTGTCCTATTGCCCTACATGTGCCCCCTGTATAGTTGTGTTGCCATATGTTAGGGAATGTAGGGGGGAAGGAGGGTAACCCCCAAAAAATTACGCTATTTTTCAGACTATCACCCAGAAAAAAGTCAGCACCAGCGTTTTTTTGGGACTTAGAAAAAATGTCAAGTTTTTTTTTCAAACTCCTATATATTGTATTGAAACTTTGCAAGGTGTGACCTGAAGTAAAGTCTAGCCAAGAGGTAAAGTTCAGTAAAATGGGCATCTTAGTGAATTAGCGTAGTTACGTTCTTCAGTGCGCAACTTTGCCTGGCGTAAGGGTTGGTCGCGAAGTTGTGCAAGTCTATCTACTTCGCTAGCAAATTTTTGCCAGGGACACTGTTGGCGAAGTTGCGAAATGACGTCAAGCTGGTGAATTAGCACTAGCGCTTTAATGAATTCACACTCGTAAAAAAAATTTTTTTTCTTTTTTTTTTTACTTGTTCCTAGCTAAGATATAATTAATACCTATTGGTGGCTAAACAATACTGTTGGGTTTAATTCATGTTTAAATGCTTTTTTAGTTGACGGAAGGTATAATGATCTAAATTACAGAAAGACCTTCTATTCGAAAAACATTCTGGATAACAGATCCCATTCCTGTAATACGTTGTATAGGACCATATTTCAGCAATTGCTGAACTTGCAAACTGAAGAGCTGCTGAATAAAAAGCTAAATAAATAAAAAACCTACAAATAATAAAAAATGAAAACTAATCGCAAATTGTCTCAAAATATCATTGTCTACGCCATAATAAAAATTAATTCAAAGGTGAATAACCCCTTTAATGACCTAGACTCGCTAGCGTTGCCAGTGTCGGACTGGCCCACCAATATACCAGTAAAAGTTCCGGTGGGCCCAGGTGTCAGTGGGTCCTCATGCTGATAATTTGGCCAAATTCATGACCATTCCCTATTTCTAGAGGCTAAATAGATGTAATAATAGATTATAGTATGTAAAGAAAATACACTAGAAGAATAGAGGTTGAATGAGCAGAGGAAGAATAATAGTACTGAGAGTGGGCCCCTGGTTTTAAACTTTTTGGTGGGCCCCTAGTGTAAGGTTTTTGGGTGGTCCCCTGATGTCCCAGTCCGACACTGAGCGTTGCCCATATAGATAAAGCAAAACTGGGATTTTCTTTTTAATTCCTTGCAGTTTCTATTTTGCCTGCACAATCCTAGGACTGAAATTCCTGCAGGATCATAACATTCATCATAGACAAGTAGGACATTCAACCTTAGTCCTAGTAATTGCTAATGCCCTTACAGGCAATACTCTACTTTGCAAGAGATTAGCTATCACAGCCAATCTGTCTTTAGTTCTCTAAACGTTCTCTAAGATAACGTTGCCATTGTCTTACTAAAATGATTTAAAGCTAAAGAACTGCTGGATGGCCAAAGATATGCAAAAACTAGCAGATTCGGGCCTCAGCAAAGAAGTTTTGCATAGGACTCTTTAATAATGTCAGACTGTGAATTAATGGATAGACTACCCTAGGCTATAGCATAGGGGCCCATCTAACTATTTTTATTTTTGTTAATCCATTTTTATTGGTTTTCAAACATATATAATACATATGTGTATGCTGTGTGAGCCATGAGTATATTCAGGGCTGCCATCAGGGGGAACAGTACCAGTACCGGGCCCGGGTCTAAAGGGGGATTGACAGCACTGAAGTCATGAGACAAACTGCCTTTAAGGCCCGAAGGCTCTGAAGTAGTGAGGACCAAGGAGGGAACTCCAATCCGAGGAAAGTTCATAGTACAAGAAAGGGGCAAGAGTGAGAGTAAACAAAGTCCAAGCAAATAATCAGTCCAGGCAGCAAAGGTTCAGAAGTCCGAAGTTCAGGCAAGGTCATACACAGGAATCAATTGAAGAAGTAAGAACACACCCAGGAGCAAGGAAACTTGACCTATAATCGGGCACCAGTCCAGCGTCCAGAGCTTCCTTAAATAGGCCCCAATTGGCGCCAAACGGACTCCGGCGGGATGGCGTCAAGATGCGCCGACTTTGGCGCACGCCGACATTGACGCGCGCCGAGTTCGACGCCGACAGGGATTAACAGGCATCCTTACACTGCCCAAGAGCTGAAGTCCTAAAACGTCAAAGAGCCGAAGTCCAGAATCGCAAAAGCCGCAACAAAACCCAAAGCCATGAAAAGGCCCGAAGCTGAAGCCTAGAAAAGACCCAAAGCCAGGAAAGGAGCCTAAGCTAAGTTCCACTGGACAACAATGTGTTTTTTATTGTACTGAACCCCTGGCCACCAATGAATTATGTTAATATACTAAAAAGGCCCCTGACCACCAATGTTTCTTTTTAACTTGTAAGGGGAGGGGGGGCTTGGTGTTGTATTTGGTACCCAAGGATGAGAACGGTATAACAATGCTTTATTAGCAGGTTCATGCAGCCATTATACAACTGCAGTAACTTCTTCCTTTCACTTTCAAGCTGTACAGAAAGTCCTGTGTATGCACAGTGACACCTGCAGGCCATTTGTATAAACACCACACATGGCCACCAATGTTTTTTTTTAAAAACTTTTATGGGGTGGCCCTGGTACAAATTTGTGTTGTTTAACTTATAGGGTATCTGGGGTGGGGCTTGGGCACTTTGGTGAGTGGGGACCAGGGGGCCCAGAAAATATTGTTGTCTGGGGCCCTGTGTATATCGAGAATAATTTTACATCATATAGATCATTACCCTGTAATTGTATTTAGGGATGTACTCAATCCACTATTTTCCCGAAAGATTCGCCGAATACCGAACCAAATCCGAACCCTAATTTGCATATGCAAATTATGGGTTGGAAGAGGAAAACATTTTTTACTTCCTTGTTTTGTGCCAAGAAGTCACGTGATTTCCCACCCTGGCCCTAAT
Organism: Xenopus borealis; assembly: GCA_024363595.1. Lineage (NCBI taxonomy): Eukaryota > Metazoa > Chordata > Amphibia > Anura > Pipidae > Xenopus > Xenopus borealis. The sequence continues at coordinate 10,352,317 of CM044443.1, read as the reverse complement.
TTGCATATGCAAATTAGGATTCGGTTAGGCCAGGCAGAAGGATTCGTCCGAATCCGAATCCGGCTGAATAAGGCCGAATCCTGGCTAAATTCTGAACTGAATCCTGGATTTTGTGCATCCCTAATTGTATTCAAAAGGTATCCAAAAAATTTACATTAATAACAAAAGGCCTGTCTCTGCCAACAATGTGTAATGACAATATATATTAGATGGAAGTGTGTAACCCATACCTATAATCAATGCCAAGTTTTTTTTTGAACTGGGCATGTTTATCCAGGGTTACACTAGTAAGTTTTTCATTAAAGGGATTCTGTCATAATTTTTATGATGTATTTTTTTTCTAAAAGACACTGTTGATACTGCAAATAATTTACTCTACAATATAAAATGTCATTCCTGAACCAGCAAGTGTATATTTTTAGTTGTAATATTGGTGTGTAGGTGCATCTCAGGTCATTTTGCCTGGTCATGTGCTTTCAGAAAGAGCCAGCACTTTAGGATGGAACTGCTTTCTGGCAGGCTGTTGTTTCTCCTACTCAATGTAACTATATGGAACGCAGTGGGACCTGGATTTTACTATTGAGTGTTTTTCTTAGATCTAGCAGGCAGCTGTTATCTTGTATTAGGGAGCTGTTATCTGGTTACCTTCCCATTGTTCTGTTCTGCTGCTGGGATGGAGCGGGTGGTATCAGTCCAACTTGCAGTACAGCAGTAAAGAGTGACTGAAGTTTATCAGAGCACAAGTCACATGACTGGGGGCAGAAGGGAAACTGACAATATGTTTAGCCCCATGTCCGTTTTAATATACAAAAATCTCGAGAAATGGATTTCAGTGCAGAATTCTGCTGGAACAGCGCTATTAACTATTTTCCCCATGAAAGCATCCAATCTATTTTTGTTTTCATGTGGGGAAAGTTGATAGTCTTTTGCTTACAGGATTTAGCCAGGGTTTGTCATTATTTTATTGTAATTTTAGTTGCGCTTCTTGGTCTGGCTCTATTGGGACAGGTGCATGGTGTTAGTAATGCAGTTGTGTAATGGCTGTTATACCCTCCTCATCCTCGGCTACCAAAACATAACAAATGGCGACAAGGAGATGGAGGCCAGACAAGTCAAGGAACATTTGTGGCAAGTGCCCAAGCTCTTTGGTTTCATTTGATCGCACCCAGGCCCAGCAGGGCAGAAAAAAATAAATATAATAGAAAATACAATTACTAATTGAACTAGATGGGCCCCTTGTGTCTCCAGATGCACCCGTGACCCTGGTTAATTGATGTTTATTTCTAAACTTGCGGGAGTAGCCTAAAAGGGGGGCCTGTGGGAAATGTAACCTGTAAGGGGCCTTACATCTCATTAATCCATCACTGTGTCAGGTGCAAAACTGGGAGTAAAGTTGCTTGCGTCTAGTTTTGCTCCTTTATTTATATTGGTGCAGTGTTCAGATTTACCTCTTCTGCTTTGGTGCATTGTTACGTGCATAGACTTATGGCCTTGTTATCATTCTTAGTATTCAACTACAAACAAAGGCTAATAGAGGCCGATAACACTTGAGCTGTAGGGCTGAAAAGCTTTATGGGACTCATTTATATGTGTGAGAGAAATGATGGTTCACTGGTTGCAAGTCTACAAATCACTTAACTATGAAAAAGGTCTAAAAAAAAAGAGATTGCCTTAATAGTTTGTATCCAAGCAACTGAGAAAGGCATTCTAAGGGTAAACGATCTTCAGTTAATTAAAGATTTTGTGTGTGTTTAAGGCATTGGTTAAGTGGAAAGAAGCAGCAGCAACTGTGCAACTTTAACCAATGTGGCTTCAGAAATATTATTCAGAAATGATTCCTAGACCACAGCAATAGAAGGTTGTCATCGTTTCCTAAATGCTTCCTGGCAAAGTAAGCGTCCATTAACAGAGATCTCAGGGTTTCCTGTAGCAGTGCTTAACTTTTACTTTGAAGCAGATTATTTTCTGGATTCCAGTAGGAAGCTATTGAGAGCAACATATAGAAAGTGATTTCCACAAGGACTTTATTTTTTTTTTTATGTATTTCCAATTTTCATTGGTAGATGTTGAGCAAAGTCGCCCTGGGTCATGCTGAGGAAGTAATAGGAAGTCCGTTCTTCAAGGTATATTAATAATTTAGATGTCTTGCCTGGAAGCCATAGGTTGAAGAGTCATTGTACATCCATCTCTTCATGAGTTCACTGCTGGGCTGGTTGGGTTCATCTGAGGGAACATTTGTTTGGGTGAAACAAAAACCACATATGGTAAAAAAAACCAAGAGCAGTGTTGTCCAACTGTTTCCATGCAGTGGGCCAATTCGTTGGCAAATTACGTTTGCAGGCCAGATTATAACAATTTCATGAGGTCATACACAGTAATCAATGGAGCACATAGGTAGGCAGAAGTCCATGAGGCCCTGTACAAACTTGCTTCTGCTATAATTGAGCTGCCTGGATGTACCATTTAAAGGAAATCTGCCAAAGCAGTTTATTGCCAATAGATAAGTCACAATAGTGCAAGATATAAGACTATATTTATTCTGTAAAATGCTTTACCATACCTGAATAAACAGCTCTCTCTTTTTGTTTAAGATAGCAGCTGCCATATTAACTTGTTGTGACATCACTTCCTGCCTGAGTCTCTCCCTGCTCACTCATAGCTCTAAACTCAGATTACAGCAGGGATTGGAGGAGGGAGGTGGAGAGAGGAGCAAACTGAGCATGCTCAAGCCCTAGCCCTGGAGGTTTAAGATGAAGGCAGGAAGTCTGATACAGAAGCCCATGTGTACACAATAGAATTAAAGAAAAGCTGTGTTTCTTTTGACAGAGGACTCAGAGCAGCATTACTTTGAGGGTTTACTGGTGTATTTATTTAGACCTATCTGATGTGCTTACTACATTTTAGCCTTTCCTTCTCCTTTAAGGGATGGTAGCAGTGACCAGGCTACAAAGGCAATTACGTTAGATGTAAGAAGGAAAGGCTGGAGGCTACCGGAACCATTTTCAGATTAGCAGTGTGGGAGCAGCATCCTACCCTCTTTATCTTACTTGGAGGTTGGTCATTAATAGTTGGGGTGTTCCCAGCAGGGCTGAATCTACATCATGGGAGCCATGAGACATGCTGCCATCTGTTGCCTCAGTCCCCTCCCCTTTGTGCACATGTGCAAATTTTCATCATTGTGTCCGGAGCATTGGGGATTGGTGCATGGGGAATTCTAAAAACTCTTGTATTGCCTGTGCATCCTCAGTGCTCCTGAACCAATGCTGTGATAGGACAGCAGGCTGGGTCTTTTTGGCCTTTCCACAAATCCAGGCCTTGTTCCCAGTATAGGGATATTTGTCACAGCACTGGGTAGTGGGGGAGATTGTTGCTGGTGTTGGAGGGGATTGATGTTCCCCTGCTTAGGTATTGGTCTCAGGAGGTAGGGGGCTTGGAGTGAGGCTTACCTTTCCTTAACTTGCCAGCATGGTGGATAGCCCTGCAATTATTACAGTGGTGTTGGTTATTACAAGTTATTGTGTATATCAATATTCTAATAAAGCTGTGGCCTTATGAATTCATACTTGACTGCCAGTGTGTTAAAAGTGTAACGCTTGGGTAATTGGGAACCAGTTGGTTTGGTTACGGTAGTTTGGGGCGACCATCAGCCCTGACGCTGCCCTATTTAAACAAAAAAAGAAATAAGCATTATTTGAGAGAATGGTGGAACATTCTGAACATGTCCTTGCCTCCTGTAGATACCAGCATAAAGCCTGAGAAAAATATACAATGAACAGGGTTGGACTGGGCTAGCGGGACACCGGTAAAAAACCTGGCGGGCCCCTGCAGGCCCAGACCTGCTCCCCTGATTAGTCTAGAGCTGTTCTCACAAGCGGGGGGAATTGTTTAAAAGCCAGGAGGGCCCCCCCAGTAACTGCTAGGAGGGCCCGTTTGGTTGCAGTCCCGTTGGCCCCCCAGTGCTCAATTTCCAACCCTGACAACTGTCTGTAATCTCAGCTGTAACGCAATATCTTTAACATTAAAGGGGCTACAACAAGCCGAGTGGAGAGAGAAAAGTGAAAAATATCATTAAAGTAAAAAAAGGACAATAAATGCAGAAAGAAATGTAGAAGGACCACAGTCATGAAGATGATGGCAACTGAGAGCATCTAGATTGGTCAACCAACATGAGTTTTCCTGCAGTTATCAATCTTACCTGGAAATTGTGACTGGCTGTGATATCCTTCTTCTTCTTTCCTAAACTCCTGTGTTAGTATTGTGGGAGTAATGGAAAATCTCGAAACGTCAAGCCTCCCAAGGAGTTTTTACAGGGACGGCATTTCCATTGACCTGCGTGCCTTTATCTCAGAATCCTGTCTGTTCTCATTTAAGAATTCGCTCCTGCTCAGCGTGACGCTTAACACAATCGTGAAGTAAAACGCTGCAATATTTCGAACGCTGTTATTCTGCGCTTCAGCCAGAATGCTCACTGAACACTCTCTACTCATCTAACAAGCAGTTTTTTTTTTTGCAGTCAGTAATTATTTACTTTTTTTTTAACGGCACATCAATAATACCTGCTTGTAAATGTCTCTGTTTGGGGCCGCACTTCCAAATAACAGTTATTACCAGGCTTTGGGGGAAACAATGAGAAATGGGCTGAGGGAAGGAAAAAAAAAATATGCATCTTTTGCCTTTTTTTATACACCTCAGTGGAGCAGCGTTACGGCTTTGAAAATCCTGCAGGACAGTTCTTTTATGGTTTTGAAATGACAAGCGAAAGAGAAAACAAAATAGCAGGTTCTATCGTCAAGAGTGCTTTTAAGAAAAAATCCATTTCAATATTTCCCAGGTTTGTCTGTGCCTCTGTCATTCAGAGTGCTCATTGTTCAAGCTTTCTGCGGGATATTTTAAGAAAGGACTCATTGACACGTCAGACAGATGGAATACATTAATAAGCTCAAGGTGAAAGTATATATTTTTTTCAAGGCAAGAAAAGATTTCACTGAGAAAAACTTATTCTGATTTGATGGACTCTCCAATCTGTTAATAATGTTTACTTTCTTGCTTATTTCACTGAATGACATTAGAGGACCCTCAAAATGTTCTGAGTGGAAATTGTCTGCTGAAGTTCTTTATGTAAGTCTGGGCCAGTGGCGCTAGTTCTTTTTATATTATCATCTCTCGATCTCCTTGCTTAAAGTACAACTTTATCCCCAAACAATGTAGGTCTCTGTTAAAAATATACAGTTACTTAGTTAAATTGGGCTGAAAAAAGACCAAAGTCCATCAAGTTCAACCCATCCAAATGAAACCCAACATCCATACACACACCCCTCTATACCCTCATGCAAATTATATATATACCTATATCTACACTAACTGTAGAATTTAGTATCACAATAGCCTTTGATATTATGCTTGTCCAAGCCTCTGGGGTGGCCTCTGGTGCGGTGATCCTCTTTATGGGTAAAAAGGTCCCCTGATATTTGTCTATAATGTCCTCTAATGTATTTGTAAAGTGTAATCATGTCCCATCCTAAGCTTCTTTCTTTCCAGAGAAAACAACCCTAACCGTGACAACCTACTCCCCTCCTGCTGCCCCCCCCAGCCTAGGTGTTACCCTCGCTAAATGCCCCTAACTACCCATCAGCCTAGCTGCCACCTGGTGCAAATTCCTCTAACTTTTTCCTCTTCGTACAGAATCTGTCCAGTGGAATTTACGGGCACCATCTTCAGTCGCTTCAGTAATCTTATAGATGAGACTGGTGCTTCTGCAATTTTCACGATTTTCATTGAACCGGGAAATTGCTCCAACTGCGCATGCGCTGATACACCAGTCTCATTCCGAAGATTACCGAAGAGAAGAAGATGGCTGCTATGAACTCCGCTGGACAGAATCTGCACAGAGGTTTAAGTAAAGAGCTAGGGGCATTTGCCTGGGGGGCAACTAGGCTGGGGGGGGGAGGAGGGCGGGGGGCCTATGCAAGTTAGGGTTTTTTTTTTTAAATTACGGGTTCGTTTCTCCTTCAAGGAATTATCTGGAGCAGGAAGAGCATACAGTTGTACCAAAATATTTGATTATATCCCACCTTAATACATTTTCTTCATTTCATTCTATATTTTGACAGAAGGAAGATGCCAGAGCATTATCTAATTTCCCCATATTTTACCTATATAAAATGTTCTTTCCTTCAGGACAGGGGAGCAGACAGAACAGAGAGCAACAGCCTTAACCCAGGGGTGGATGCCAATTAGTTTTTTAGTTCACACAAAACTGAAACATAGATCATTTGCAGGGTTGTTTTTTTAATTGTTATTGTTAATTGTTTTTTTAAATTAGCTCTTTCCAGCTTTCAAATGGGGTCACTGACCCCACCTAAAAAACAAATGCTCTATAAATCTACAAATGTAGAAAACTGCTACTTTTTATTACTCATCTTTCTATTCAGTCCCTCTACTATTCATATTCCAGTCTATTATACAAATCAATGCATGGTTGCTAGGGGAATTTGGACCCGAAACAACCGGATTGCTGAAATGGCAAACTGCAGAACCGCTGAATAAAAAGCTAAATAACCACAAATAATCAAAAATGAAAACCAATTGCAAATTGTCTCAGGATATCACTCTCTATATAATACTAAAGGGTAACTCAAAGGTGAACCACCCCTATTATAAGACATGCGGTTAACTCACTTTCAGTTCTGAAAAATATGACCCTGTCCCCAGAAGAATTGGTTAAAAGCAGTGATTTAATCATGGCACTGGACTATGTGTTCATCACTTGACAATCACAATAACTGAGCCAACCGCTTTCACTCTGACTTTACCTGAATTCACACTTTTGTACTGTGTAGGTCATGGAAAATCTTTAATCTGTTAAGCTCCCGTGGAGTTCTTATAATGATGGGTATTTAATTGAACTACATGTTTTCATCTGTGAATCTTTTCTTTCTCTGCAGAAGGAAATGTTGCCCTGCTCAGCACGCCACTTATATATTTGAGAGGAAAAACATTCCAAAAGTGTTATTCAGGGAAATTCGCACTGTTAATGGCATTGAAACACATTAACATTACATTTTAATGTAATATAACACTGTTTCGGGAGGAATTATCAACTTTTGTTGAGTAATTAACTTCCCTTTTCAATACATTTCAGATACAGCGATGGGACCTATTACCCAGAATTCTTGGGGATCAATTTGTCATTTGAATCCATATATAGTGCGGAGAATTCCCGTGTTTCGATGCCGGAGAATAAATTCACAAATCACCCACAAAAATTAGCCTGTGAAAATTCCGGCATCAAAAAAATCAGACTGTTTTTTGGACGCCAGTGTACACTTTTTGGACGCCTGGCGCATTTTCACCGTCAAATTTGCGCTGGTGTCCAAAAACTGATACCTGTGTCCAGAAACATTTGTTGTCATCTATAAATGGATGCCTGTGTCAAAAATGAGATGCCGGTGCCGTTTCGCGAATTTCGCGGAAAATTCGCTAATTTTTCAATGAAGCAAAACAAAACAAATTCACCCATCACTATCCATATACCTTAAGGCTAATAAAAAAAATAGCTTGAATATAAAATATGCCAAATAGGCTGGTTTTGCCACCAATAATTATTAATAATATCTTAGTTGGGATCAAGTACAAGTTACTGATTCACTGTAATATTTTAAAACTTTTTGGCTTATTTAACTAAAATGCAGACTATGGGAGATGGCCTTCCTATAATTTGGAGCCTTGTGGATAACAGGTTTCCAGGTAATGGAAACCTGTGATATAATGCAATATTTTTTATTCCATAAATTTTAATGCACAGTTGTTTTGTATTCCGGTAGTTTATATTGGTTTGCTTTATTTCTCATTGCTTTCCATTCAAATCTACCACACAGTTAAGATAAATACAATACAGGTATGGGATCTGTTATCTAGAATGCTCGGGATCTGGAATTTTCCAGATAAACCGATCTTTCCATAATTGGGATCTTCCTTCCCTTAAGTCTAATAGAAAATCATGTAAACATTAAATAAACCCAATAGGCTGGTCTTGCCTCCAATAAGGATTAATTATATCTTAGTTGGGATCAAGTAGAAGCTACTGTTTTATTATCACAGATTTGGATTATTTAGGAAAATGGAGTCTATGGGAGGCAGCCTTCCCATAATTTGGAGCTTTTCTCTAAAAATAATTTTCTTTTAAATTTCTCTAAAACTCTAAACTCTAAGGTGCACATTTACTAAAGGTCGAATTGATTTGAAGTGAAAATGTGTAATTAAAAAAATTTGAAATTCTAATTTATTTTTGGGCTTATTCGACTATTGAATAGCCCAAAATTCGATTTTAATTTGATAAAAATCTGATGGTCGAATTCGAGGTTTAATAAAACCTCGAAATTCGACCCTTAGTAAATGTGCCCCTAAAACTCTAAACATTCTAAATTTATTAAGTGCAAAGACCATGAAAAACTCCAATACAAAACTTCTCCAAATAAAAACAATCAAGGTTCTATGGAATTCATCGGGAGCTGCGCTGATCCTATTGGATCTCTTATTTTAGTCATTTAGAATTTTAGAGGGTTTTCTTTTTTTTTCTCTTTAGTAATCGTCCCAAAAATTTGTAATTGTAGTGCTTAATGGATTTTTTGAGCACATTGTTCCATCCCAAACCGTCCGTGGTTATAGAGAAAATTAGTGTATTTCTGGTTTCAAAAACCTCTAAAACCACAAAAATGAGAATGTTGATAAATGGGCCTTCCAAAGTTTTTCTTATATTTGGAAGTATATGAAACACACCTGGCCTTTAAGTCAAACATTACATATTATTAACTAAAATATCTATTTATCTGTCTGCAACTTACACAAGTTGGGGGATCTAATTCTAGAAACAACCTTGGACCAGTGATTGAATCCCGGCCAGTTTTGAACAGAAAACAAGCACTTTTTTTCTTTCCGATATTAGAAAAATAAATAACTAAAACCCTGCTCTCACTGCATTCTTCAACCTCCAACATTTATTTGTCTCCTTTCTTGAGAACTGTACAGTAGAGCCTTTTATAAAGGTTAAAACAAATGCTCTTCAAAGCATTTTTTTATTTACATGAATAATTTTTTTTACTTATGTTACAAATAATAGCAATTATCAAAAATATACTGAACAGCTAATAAAATGAATTAAGAGCAACATCTGCTGTGCTGTTATATCCCTATCCAACTAAATGTGAACTCTTATTTGATCTCCACCAACATCTTGCCAGCATATTAGTTGCTTAAAGAATAATGAAAATACACACCAACTTGCAACTTGATGAGGACCCTTTTTGACAGTATCTTGTTGAGGTTCAACATCAATTCCTCCCACTGACAAACAAGTGCAGGGAGCCATTGTGCTGATGTAGCAGATCCAAGACCTCTCTGTAGAGACATTAATGCTCTATGCCCAGAACGAATGAAGCAGAAGAAGGGAAACTGGCATGTATAAGAGGCTGAATATGAATGGCACATACAGAGTTTATAAATATTATTGAGCAGCTTCCTTTTGAGTAAACTCCTACAAGTCCCTTTCTTTGTCCTTAATTTGGTTTTCTTCTCTTCAGATGCTACTGAAATACATTCTCTCTCTATAGCTGAAAGAAATTTACTACCTCCAGCTTGTGCTGACATTGCTGTTGGTGTTTTTTTATTACCCGATCATAAATCAAAAGCCAGTTCTTTGAATTGATTTTCACACAATGAGAAAACAGCCATACACCTCTGAGGTCTCCTCATCAACAAACAAGAAAAGGACAGACGCACCATGTATTTTTTAAATACACTTTCTGACATAATGTTTCTTTTTTTGCCCCACTCAGATGCAGGCTTGAATGTTTTGGGTCAGTCTTATATATATATACATAGGATATGCATTAAAAAATAAAGACATTTATTCACATGACTATGCTGTTGTATTAAAAATTGACCAACACACCCACATTTGCTCCAGTTCGGTAAGAATGCATAGACTGAACATACGTTATATATATATGTCTTTTACATTTATAGAAAAGCAATTGGCCGATTGTTTGAAGTGAAAAAACCTTGATATTCGACCATCAAAGTTTTTTTAAAGGGCTTTTTCGATCGAAAATGGACATATTTTTATCAAACAGGTTCATTTTCAAATGAATAAAAATCCTTCGAATTGTTTGATCGCATTGTTCCAATGGAACAATTTTACTGAAAATCCTTCAAAAATTTCTAGGAGGTCCCCCATAGGTTACAATAGCAATTCTCCAGCTTTAAGGTGGCGAAGTTTCATAGTCGAAAGATTTTAAAGGGCCAGTACTTAGAAAATTTGACTGGTTGAAGTAGCCCAAAATTACTTTGAAATTCAAATTCATGTAAATGTATAATGCAGCCTTCAGCCATGTGTCTTTTTCTGGTCACAGAACCCCTCAGTGACTTCTAATATCCTTATCATTTACAGTAGGGGGTACATTATCCCTTATAATACATGAGTGATACTCAGAGTTCCCTGTATAACTCAGCCTGCAGCCTTGTGCCTTTATATGGTCACAGAACAACCCCTCAGTGACTTCTAATATACTTATCATTTACAGTAGGGGGTACATTATCCCTTATAATACATGAGTGATACTCAGAGTTCCCTGTATAACTCAGCCTGCAGCCTTGTGCCTTTATATGGTCACAGAACAACCCCTCAGTGACTTCTAATATCCTTATCATTTACAGTAGGGGGTACATTATCCCTTATAATACATGAGTGATACTCAGAGTTCCCTGTATAACTCAGCCTGCAGCCTTGTGCCTTTATATGGTCACACCCCTCAGTGACTCCTAATATCCTTATCATTTACAGTAGAGGGTACATTATCCCTTATAATACATGAGTGATACTCAGAGTTCCCTGTATAACTCAGCCTGCAGCCTTGTGCCTTTATATGGTCACAGAACAACCCCTCAATGACTTCTAATATCCTTATCATTTACAGTAGGGGGCATATTATCCCTTATAATGCATGAGTGATACTCATGTGATAATTTAATTCCAGTTCAATAAAATTAATTATTTAATTACTTCTTGCAATATATATATATATATATATATATATAATTGATAAATCTTTGATAAAGGTCCCCAGGTGGGACTGAAACATTGGAAAATATATAAAAAAATATATAAAAATATAAATATAATGTGCAAATTTGTTGTAAGTAAGTTAAGGGGGTCCCTGTCATTATTCAAAGGGTGACTTGAGCTTAGAAAATGCAGAAATGCTGAAACCATTGTTCTAAGGGCAGCTTTGTCATAAAATACATATTATTTCTAATGCGGCTTTTACTATAACTCTGGTTTTTCTATGTATGACAGAAGAAATTGAAAGTGTAAGCTTCTTCCATGTCTTGATCTGCAGTCAATTCTAATATATCTAGAAAACTTGTTTATTGAAGGAGCCAATGATATAGTATTGTGTCTTTCTTTGACTGAAAGATCTCAATTCATGTGCCCTTTACTTTACTTTCCGATCTTTCACATTCCCTTTTGATTTGGGCTGACATAAAAGCCTCTTTGGATTATCCTATTATATATCATATTTCCTTAACAACAAATTCCATTTTTGTGTGAGCGTAAAAGGCAAAATTATTGATTCTTCAAAGATGTTAGGAACACTTGCATACAAAAACAAGCCACTTTATCAATAGGATGTATCTTGCCATTTGAAAAGTCTGATGATCATTACGACCGAATACTATATCCTTCACAACACTGTACCGGAGGAAGCTCTCTCCATGTTGCTAAGCTACTATATACAGTAACTTCCAGCTAGTGCGAGACCATTAGAAGGAATATCACCTAGCACTAAAGCATTTAGAAGTCAAAATAGCCGCTATTGTGCCAGAGCATATTAAGGTTGATGTCAACTCAGGTCAGATGAACAAAAAATTGTTATATTGGGAAAAAATGCATCTGGATTGGACTTTTCAGAATAAATATATAAACTTTGAGGGGCAGATTTAGTAAGGGTCGAATTTGAGGCTTAAAAAACCCTCGAATTCGACCATGGGAATAGTTAGGGAATAAAAATCCTCCAAATTCGAATTTGACGGATTTTTACCGCAATTCGATTGGTCAAACGATCGAATAGTAAAAATTCGATCGATCGATAAAATTGTTCGAAACGATCGATTCGAATGATTTTAACCATTCGACCCAATTCGGTAGCTTTGATCTGGCGAACTAGGCAGTCGAATAAAAATTTAAAGGGGGAGTACTTCGACTGTCAAAGAGTCGAATATTCAAATAGATTTTTAATCATTCGATCCAATCGAATTTTCAAAATTCACTGGTCGAAGTGGTCTTTAAAAACAATTGAAAATTTTGAATTCAATTCTTTTTTAAAATTCAATCGAACTTCTAATCCTACATGTGAATTTAGTAAATCTGCCCCTAAGTGTTCATACACGTTGTAGGGAAAAATGGAATATCACCCATGCAAACGTTCCTTAAGGAAATGGTTTTCAAAATGTGGCACTGTCCCCTATAGTGGTTCCCAGGGCAGTGGAAGAGGGGTACAGTCTGATAGAGTAGAATTTGTTGGGTATCCGTGAAATTATAGGAGAGTAACTACCAAACATTGTAATGATTGAATACACCTTTGACTGTTACAGTTGATTGCTGACTTTAATATAATATTTGAACTTTTTCCGTTTATCTTATATGCTACCCACCACGTTACTCATCTTTTTACAATAATTTTACAATAAACAGTGATCTTAAAAAAATTAACAAACAAGTTTTACAGGGTAAACATCCATTCACTGTTTGGAAAAATGCTGGTTTGGAAGGAGCCAGTTGGTGGGTAAAACACTGCTTACAAGAACTGCAGGCTTAAACAAGATTTCTAAATAAAAAGCTGAATATAAAGAACTGGCAGGAATCAAAGTCCACGAAAGAGGCCAAGGATCAGAGCTGGCAGCAATCAAACAGATCAGTATAAAAAGCAGATGGTCAAGGGCAGGCAGCAAATATACAGAGTCAGGAAGCAGGCCAAAGTCAAACCAAGAGGTCAGATAATGGGGAACAAGAACAGGAACTTGAACAGGAACTCGAACAGGAACAGGAAGTCAAGTCAGAATGGAGCATCAGAAGGCTTGGAAAGGCAGAGGGGCCAATGATCCAGCAACAGGTTGCAGAAGGAGGCAGACTTAAATATCCCCCTGATTGGGCTATTGCCTGCAGCTGAATCATCAGTGTAGTCACCAGGGGTCCCTGGTTAAATACTAGGAGTTTCTGACCTTAGCCTGGACTAGAAGTTTGAATATGAATGAAAGATTTACATTAAACATAACACAAGTTTTAGGGGGCTATTTACTAAACCTCAATTTTTGGTAGGGCTTTTTGGGGCAAAACCTAGAATATTTAAGGGAAAAAACATTGTAGCTGACATCAAGAACAGAATCAGAGGCCGTTGATTTAAGCGTCTAGTTATCCTTTGTCTTCTGGATTCAAGCCACCACATTACATATCTCACATTCCAATTACAACTGGATATTGATTGCTAAGTGGTAATGACTGAATTGGGCAGGCAAAGTCCCATTTTTCATTTTACCAGAAGCAAAATTATGATCATCTTAGCTGTGTTCACATGTGAGCCACGGAACTCCAAAATAAACCCTTCATTTTTCATTGTATATTTAATACTTATTATACCCCAGTGCTGCAAAAAGACTGAATCCAAAAATCTGCCATCTCAGACCTGTCAAGGTCATGTGTAAGTCAATGGGAAATGTCCCATCCCATTTGAAGAAATCGTGGTTTGTACTGGGTTTAGCCCAATAATCTGATAAATTCAAGGTTTTTGGGCAAAAACCAAAATAAATCGGGCAAGCCCGAAAAAACGTTTGGGATTTTGCTTGATTTTATCTGGGTTATTTCCAGATCTGATTTAATCAAGTTATTTTATTAATCAGGCATGGTAGAGCTTTTTTTTAATTATAATTATGTGATAAATTCAGATTTTAGTAAATATCCCGTAATGCTGAAGCGTACATTGACCTCACTAGGCTCTAAGGGACTTTGCAGCAGAGTTCATCCAGGTTTGTATCTAGGATCAGTCTCTGTGATGTTTCTTATACAGCATCTTTCATGTTCATTGGTGAAACAATACTAAGTTTACACTTAAAGGCTCTTTTAAAACTGGAGGATCTAGGGAAAATTCTTAGACATGTTAGACATGCAGTCTATCTTGACCACACTGGGCTCTGAAGGACTTTGCAGCAGATTTCATCCAGGTTTTTATCCAGGAACAGTGAAACACTGCCTAGTTTATACTGTACCTAAAGGTTCTTTTAAAACTGGAAGGTCAAGGGAAAAAAGGCTTTCCTTCTAGTATATTCCCAGGCTTTCAAAAAGGAGGATAACCAGGGTATGAAAATGAAAGACTTCAAAGATGTCCCAGTGGCGAACGTATCTTTTGATTATAGGATCTAAAGGAAATGGAGGACACCCAAAATTTCTATCAATCCAATGAGAAAAATAAAGTTTAGATAAGAAGTGTTATTATTTTTTCTCCCAGTGGCAAGTGTATACTTTTATTCTCATTGGTATTGTGTAGATGTATGTTGAGACTTCTCTACCAAGAACTTTTTAATAACCTTAGAAGAAGGGTATTTTGAAGATGCAGATCCCTGGCAGCACTGCAGGATGATCACAATATTTTGAATATTAGGTGACTTCCAAGACGTTGACAAGACATCACTGGAGCTGACGCCAAGAACAGAATCAGACACCATTGCATTAAGCATCTAGTTATCCTTTGTCTTCTGGATTCAAGCCATCACATTACATAGCTCACATTCCAATTACAACTGGATATTGATTGCTAAGTGGGAATGACAGATTTAGGCTTTCCATTTTACCATAAGCAAAATTATGATCATCTTAGCTGTCTTCACATGCGAGCCACGGAACTCCAAAATAAACACTTCATTTTTCATTGTCAGGCCGACATAAAAGGGACGTAAATTCTCTTTGAAAAATATGTTGACATTATAGGGAAAGTGACTGATTATTTCTCAGTGGAAAATGGCCATAAATATTCCATTTATAGCTGGTTATTTTGTGAATTATTTATGGTGTTGCACTTTAAGTTCACAAGAGGATGTATTTGAAAATGCAATGCTTCAGACAATTTTTGCTGAATAATTTCTTTCTTACAATCCTTTCATATGCCTGAAACAGTTGTAAACTTTACTCTTGAGCAATGGGATGTTGCTTCCAAGATACTGTAAAGTCAAAGCGCTTTGGGCAGTTAAAACACGTTTTATAGCTAGGGAAGAAAAATCTTGTTATGCAAAAGCAACAGCAAAACCCCCCAGCACTTTGCATCAAGGCCAATTTCAGAAATATTTCAAGAGCATAATAAGATCTGTTATGTCATTCATTTTAACTGATGTTTATGGTTGTTTTCACAACATTTTAAAAGCGCTGCCTGGTTAGGAAAAGAGAAAGAGTGGAAAAAACCATCAATATCTAATAGGTTTATGTCTTTAACATTAGGAATAATAATAATAATAATTAAGGTAGATTTATCTTGGGATATGGCATCTTCAGCTCATTGGAAAAGTTTTGCATATCCTTCTAACTGTTGGCCAGAATACAATATATTTTAAGTGTATATTTCAAGTACTCTAACAACTTTAGATTACTGGGGGTTTCACATAGGACAACAGAGACATCAAACACAGTTTGTGCTTGGTAGTTCAGAAGCATAGAGACATAAGTGGAAGCTCTAATTGATGGTCAATTGCCATCATTTATGGAGGTGGAGAGAAGAATACTGCCATGGAACATGTAGTAGAAGTAAATCTAGAGCAACTGGACTTGCAGAGTAATCATTGAAGACATTTTACTACTCATCTAAGCAGCTTCCTCAGTTAAACTGACTGGTATGGGAGGTCCTCAGCATATAAACGCCTCTGATAATCCTATCAGAGTTTATATACAGAGGATTTCCCGTACCAGTCAGTTGAACTAAAGAGCTGCATGGCTGAATAATGAAATGTCTTCAATGATTACTCAGCAAATCCAGTTTTCCTACGTTTACTTCCACTAGATATACCATGTGCTAGATGAATGAAAACTGCAGTGGAACATCCTAGTAACTTGCCACAATTCAATGTACAAAAGGTGGATTGAGTGGAAAGAGAACAGTCTGACCATTCTGCAACAGAAGACATAGATGACAAAGAATAGATGAATAATTTTTCTGGAATATGGTGAAAGACGAGAAAAATATATGATATGATTTATAAAAAAAATTATGACATAAAGAAACTATGACTAAAGGAGGCCATACATGCAAATATATTTTGCCAAAAAAAATAAATATATGTAGGGGTTAGCTCTGCCATACTTGAAGTCCCCCAGTCATTAACCTGTAGGGGGGAAGTATTTTCTATTTCTTCAGGGGTTTGACATCAGTTCATGTTCCCTAGTGTATACAAGTGGTGGAAACAAGTGTTCATTCTCTTTATAACATGAGTTGGATCTGCCAGATGGTCTGTGGAGGAGGTAGCCCTGAGTACAGAAGTCAAAGACCAAGCTCTCCGTAGAGAAGCTGCAGTGTACCCTGTGAATGAAGTTGAGCAGGTAATAGTATATCCCATAGTTAGGGCTAGTGAGCAAGATCAGTACTGTGTCCACCAAGGAGAAGTAGTGTAGATATTCCAACACATGTCTTAATGAAGGAACCACTTGAAGGGAACTCAGGTAATATTTATTCCTGAGATGCTTCCCCTGAAGGGATTGGTGATGATATACTTCCATCCAATCCATCTTAATACTTCCTGATGTTTTACTGCTGGTTGTATTGCCTTACCCTTTTGTGTTCCATAAACTGTTAGCTCATGGTTAAGAACCACTAGATGTACCAGTTTACACAAAGTCCATCGGCATTTTGGTTTTATTCAGTCTAATGTTGTTGCATCCTCCAAGCACTTGACTAGTTGTATCCTGACCTCTTATTTATAACTTAAAAATACTATAAAAAGCTAAGTGCTCTTTTGTCCAGGTTTATCAGATCGGAGCAAAATATCACATAATGCCATATAACTCAATTTATTTTATTCCTGATAGCAGTTGCTTAGGGCAAATGATGGAAGTGTGAAGTTAGTGCATCAAAATAAATAATTAGCAAAGTGGGATAGATAAGAAATTAGTTACTTAAAACAAAAGGAAATTCCTGAAATTAGAATTTTTGTTTGTACTTACTTATCTGTGCCAAGCAGGATTTATAAGAGCAAGGGGCTAGACGCTGTGAGATTAGTGCTAGCCTGGTGGCCTATGCTGTTCTGCAGCCGGCAGATAAGAAAGAAAGAAACATGATTATCAGATGAAGAAAGCATTTAACCAAGCACTATACCTGAACAGCGAATGTACCTAATATAAGAGCCACTTACTAATTTCTAAAACTCATGTCCTCCTCTAGCTTTGAGCAATACACTTTGTTCTACTGTTAGCTGCTTTGTTCATTGTATCCCTTTAAACTAAAGGCTGATTATATTCTAAATGTTTCTCCAGGAGAATACTTGTAATAATTCCATCTAACAAATGCAAATAAAATTAAAAAAAAAAGACACAGTTGCCCTTTAAAATGCTTCGAGTTTTTCCTGTAGTCTCACAATTCAACAATGGTTAAAACTGCCCTTTAAAACCATGTAGCAAAATGTTTTCATTATAAATTTATGAAAGGAAAATTCAAATTCAGCGTGTCTTTGACCTTTTTGTTGAGTTGAACATGAAAAACGTGATTTTCTAGTTCATCTAATGCATTACAAAGGTGATAAGATAGAGAAATGGCAAAAAAATGAATATTATTTGGCACATGCCTTGGGGAAGTAAGAACTATAGTATTGCAGCTTCACCCTATTTATGAAGAATGGTGAGATCCTTCTTGATAAAGAGAACAATTATATTTTACCTACAGCTCAAACCTGATAAAACCCCAATATGTCCTGTTGGAGGATAAGAGAACTGATTTGGTGATGTGAGAGAATTATATATTTTTACTAATTGAATTAATGACATTTAAATAATTTCAGACTAACTTGGAACATATATTTCATATTCTTTCTTCATCCCAGACGTACCGTGTACCAGTTAGGCTTGCAGTCCTGGAATTTGTCAAAGAGATTTGGGACCTCACATGTGAAAACTGTGACCTGGAGCAATTTATTTCTAGAAAAAAGCGTGAAGATGGCCACCTACACTAAGGACAACTACGCCAGGCCCTTGTGAATTATTAAAAAAAGGAGGTGTACTGGGGGAGGAGTGCCTAACAAATTGGTGTAGAGTAAATATGTCAGCTTCAACGCTTTACAAATAGGTTATGTGCTTGGATGACATGAAGACAGTTGGCAACTATAAACTGCAATAATTTACAAAGATAAGTTCAAACCACAGTGTAATGCTTTTGTCCTCCAAAACAGTGGCAAATAGGGTTCTCTCCTTCCCTCCAAAGACACTTCAACAGAATTCCCAAAGGAATATTGCCAACCGTACCTCAAAAATATATAAGGGGAGACAAAAAAACAAAAAACTAAATATAGTGTAGTAATTAAAAAAATATAGATTTGCACCCAGTGTGTAAATTCTTTTTAACACTTATCAGTGTGCTTT
>CM044443.1:10199349-10327355 GCA_024363595.1 Xenopus borealis | reverse complement strand
CCTGTGTGTGCCATGCTCTGCCTGTGTGTGCCATGCTCTGCCTGTGGAACATAAGCCTGGAATTTGTTCTGGGGGCTTGTTAGAATTTGAAAATAAATTATTTTTAGGGACCCCTAAGGAGTTTAATCATGTGCTGTGGGTGCTGTGTTGTCCACAGGGGAAGAGGAGCATATGGATTTAAGGGTATGTCTTAATATGACAACTTTTTCCCCATATGAGTGATGAGTGATATCCCTGCAGTGAGCACCAACCATTTGTTTTTTTTGTGTGTGCAACCACTCTTGGTAACACAGGAGTTGGACAGCACTGGTGTAGAGAGTGATACAGTATACTGAGACTATTTGCAATTGCTTTTCATTTTTTATTGAAGGTTTTTGAGTTATTTAGCTTTTTATTAAGCGACTGTTCAATTTTCATCTTAATTGCATCTTAAATCTGGTAACTAGGATCCAAATTCCCCTAGCAACCATGCATTGATTTGAATAAGAGACTGGAATATGAATAGGAGAGGCCTGAATAGAAAGAGGAGTAATAAAAAAAAGCAATAACAATAAATGTGTAGCCTTACAGACCTTTTGTTTTTAGAAGGGAGTCAGCAACGTCGATTTGAGAGCTGCAAAGAGTCTGTTGAAAAAGGTAAATAACTATAAAAAATTATGGAAACCAGTTAAAAAGTTGCTTAGAATAGGCCCTTCTATAACATAAGTTACCTTAAATGGGAACCAGCCCAGTTAACTGTGTTATAGAATGGTTTATAATTGACTTTCTTTATTCATTTTTTATAGTTTCTTTTTAACAATTTCCCTTATTCTTCTGACTCTTTTTAAAAGGGAATCACTGACCCATTTTAATGGGATTGTTCACCTTTAAATTAACTTTTAGTATGATGTAGAGAAAGATATTCTGAGACAATTTGCAATTTTTATTATTTGTGGTTTTTGAGGTGTTTATTATTTAGCTTTTTATTTTGCAGCTTTCCTGTTAGTGATTTTAGCAGTTTGGTTGCTAGGGTTGCAAATTCCCCCAGCAACCACACACTGATTTACATAAGAGACAGGAATATGAATAGGAGAAGCCTGAATAGAAAGTTAAGCAATAAAAAGTAGCAGTAAGAGAGTCAGAAGAAGAAGGCAACTGATTAAAAAAACTATAAAAAATAAATAATAAAGGCCAATTGAAACTTTGTTAAGAATTGGCCACTCTATAATATACTAAAAATTAGCTTGAAGGTGAACCACCCCTTTTATATAAGGTATTTTAAATAACAGTGCCTACTGCTGTCTGTTGCAGCAGAACATTAAATTAGTGAGAAGAGGAAGGTCTTGTGACATTTTGTCAGGTTAGCTCTAAACAGAGCAACACCTATTCTCACAAATTTAATTTTCTGCTGGTCATCTTAAAAATGAACACCAGGTGGTGCTGTTTGTAACCAGATTTCGATGAAATTATCACCGTTACCAGTCATCCATCCATTGTTCCTCTAATATTTACAATAGCATATATATATTTTCATCAAAAATCTCACCTTAATTGACCATAAGCCTTGGCTTTCTTGTGTATCTTGTTGACCTTCAAGTTCATTTTTAGTATGTTATAGACTGGCCAATTCTGATTAAATTTTCATTTGTTCTTCATTATTTATTTTATTATTATTATTTGTTTTTAATTCTTGACCTGTCGCACACCCTTGAGTGCACTTTAGCTGTGGATTTGTGGAATGTGTATGACCAGGCTAACTGCTTGAATTGTGCCCCAGGACCCCCAGTGTACCCATGCAACTCCTTGCAACTCCCAGTACCTGGTGTTCAGTGCAGCAGGAGATTCAGTCAGACACAGTTCTTTGCAGCAAACTTGAGCCGATTTATTGAACTGCACAGAGTAGTAGGATACTTTGATAACCCCTCCAGTGGGATGATATAGACAATATGCAATACAAATTCACACTTCACAGGATAGTTACCCTCTCACTAGGTAATATCTCATCTCAGGTGGATAGCACTAGGTCCTGGATTTCACAGCCTGGGATCTTGTTTCTTGGCACCCAATCTGGTCCTCACCTCACCCACTGTACTCAGCCTGGGGTCTTGGGTCTTGGCACCCTATCTGGTCCTCAACTCACCCACTGTAGTCCATGATCTAGTGGTTTACACACACAAGGTCCTAACCCCAATATTTCTCCTTGGTGGAGCCACAGCTGCTTTCTAGCTACCCTGAGCTGCCTTTCACAAATAATAAAAAATTAAAACCATTTGCAAATTGTTTCAAAATAGGACTCTCTACATCATACTAAAAGTTAACTCAATGGGGAACAACCCCTTTAGTTATTTTGACATTGCTAAAGCAAACCAACATTTTATGCAACATTTGGAAATGCAGTGACACAATCTAAGCTGTGAATAATAACACCATCCAATAACCCTAAAATGTAAAGACAGAGGAAACAGAGTTCTATTAATTTGGCACAGCAGAGATGACACACACACACACAACCTGAGCTTGCAGTCTGTCAGAGGAAATACAGAACATGCACTTGCTGGAAGAATTTATGCAAAAAGCAGAAACGTGGTCTTGGGATGGGAAGGTTGGCAGCACAGATAAATTAAACAAGGTCTCTTGTGCAGCCTGGCAGCACAGATAGATTGAATATACTTTAATTAGGAATTTGTCCTTATGATTTAGGTAGACAGTCAGAATCCATTATATTGCTTTATGCTAGCATTTCTTCCAGAGCATCTCTTACAGCATCATCTCTATTTCAGGCGATACAGCCTTTTTATAAGCTGCAAATCAGTCTTGAAATGTGACCAGCACCTTGCAAAGTTTTGTTAGAGAAAGCATAATGCAAAGATAAGCCAGGGGAAATTATATGGTTTTTGGTTTTCCAGTAAGGGTTTGTTCAAATTTCCCAAACTAGTCCTAATACTTCAGCCTGTAGAACAGAGGTGGAACCCACTTGGAGGTCATCATGCCACCAGCAGAATACACAGCCTCGTCTGGGACGTTCTTGTTATGTGAGGTGGTACCAGGGAATCCTGTCCAAAAGAGTCTGAGATGACACCATGAGACCCCAGCCAGAACATACAGATGCAGGAACCCCAACAAAGCAACCAACACCTTTAAACTGCCTGAAGACAATGGAAGAATGAGCGATATTAGAAGTGTGATGGCTTGAAAATACAAAGAGTCTGTAGGGTAAGGACAGCATTTAAAGGTATTTGTTTGTTTGTAAGTTTAGTTTGTGTTGTTTGGGAAGTTATATAATGAGCACCCAGTACCAAATCTTTGAAACCTGTTTGTTTCCTAATATAACTTGTAGTTTATTGGACATTGAGTAAGAGTTCTTATTTTTCCAAGTGGAGCCACCTGGATGTCACAAGTTAAAGCAACCACACTAAAGGTTTCAAGATGGCCATACACGGGCCAAAAAAGCTGCCAACAGACTAAGTCAGCAACTGATTGGCCAGTATATGGAGCCCTATGATGGGCTTCTCTTACCAATATCTGGCTGAAAACTTTCCAGATGTCGATCAAGCAGGTTTAAAACTCCCGTTGGATTGAGGACCACATTGGTTTGTTGATAAGTCCTTGCACCAACCTCCTGCATTTCTGGCGTTGTTTGCAAAATTAGTTAATGAAGTTAAATAATGAGCACCCAGTATCCAATCTTTGTAGCCTGTGAGTTGTTTGTTTACTAATATAATTTGTAATTTATTGGACATTGAGTAAGAGTTATTGAGTAAGAGCCACCTGGATGTCACATGTTAAAGCCACCACACTAAAAATCTTAAGGTGGCCATACGTGGGCCAAAAAAAGCTGCCAAAAGACCAATTTGGCAGCTTATTGGCCAGTGTATTGTGCCCTCCAATGGGCTTCCCTGACCAATACCTGGCTGAAAATCAGCAGATATCAATTGGGCAGGTTTAAAAATCCCTTTGGGGATTTGTTAATGTGTCCTCACACCATCCTCCTGCATTTCCGGCTTTGTGATCCGATCATTCGTTCTTGGGGTCCATGATCGGATCAACCCTATATCATCCACTCAAGGTGGGCAAATGCTTGAGCTGCACGGGAATATTGTACAGCACATTTACTAATTTGTTGGAATGATCAAAGCTAAAGGGTGTGAAAAGCTGTTGCCAACATGGTCTGTAGAATGGCCTTAATGGTTTATCACAATCAACTCATGCCAGATATGGTTGGACAGCTTTGTTGAAAGCAGCCAAACTGCTCAACCATGTACAGCAGGTTTAACCAAGACAGGGCTCATCCTGTGTATTGATATATAGAACTAAAGTAAAGGAATGTCCACTGGATCACCCAACTATGAGTTATTACCTGAACCTCCTCTACATGCAACCTCAGATTTAGTGCAGTCCCATTGTAGGGTGCTCACCTAACATTGTACTTTATTTTCTTGCTGCTCCAGATGACAGATGGCTCAACTTAAAGAGACAATAGAGTGCTATACTGGAATGCACAGGTGATGTTGACAAGTTCCGATCAATGTCCATGGGATGTCACCATAACCCACTCCCCAACCTAATTACACTAGCTTAGGGTGGGTGTGATACTCCAGTAGGCTGCAATACTGTATATATTTGTACTCCAACCTACAGTAAATGTTGATGCCCCCATCATTGTAACTGACAGCATCAGAAGGAGAAGGCACCACTGGGGTGGGGGTGTGAATGTTGCAATTCTTTATACTTGGTGAGCACACCCATAAAACCATGTCTATAAAAGAAAAAGCCTAATAATTCATCGCTTGTGTTGTTTTATATTCTCTGTTATTTCTAGCCATTTGTAAGATCTTTGTGTAATTGCAGCTAAACAAAATTGGTGATTTATATACCTTCCTTTTTTCAATTAAGCATGCAAAATTAGCTCATTTTTCCTCTCCAGTTTGTGACAGCTATGTACAAATTGTGTCTGGGTCACTTATGAATCTTTTAAAATGTACCACCAGATGGAAGAAGTGTAGGTAGTCATGCGGAGCTAATTGACAAAAACAAAATGATTTCTGCTGGGTTTTCAGCAACAGTGTCCCTGTTGCCGTTGCATTACGATCTGAATCAGGACACCTTGAACAATGAATTTATTGAATGCAACTGCATACCTGGCCTGCTCACTGGAATATATTCCTTGTGATATGTACCAGGACATCTACAATGGATTTGTCTCTAATGCTTCATTGACACTCTAATCTTCTCTTAATTGTCTCTATTTAGAGTTCCTTGGAATCTGGCAGGTCTGAACCCTACATTTTACTCATTCATTTGTTTAGGTGAATGAAAAAGACTTTGTGGTGGAGAGGGTGAGGTGATTGCAGCTCCATTAGTTTGTAGAGGCATATCTTGCTAGTGTTGGGTTCCAGAGAAAATTATCTTCTGAGCTTCTAAATTACATGTAGAGACTGACGTCACTGAGAGTCAACTTAGCACTATACCTCCATTCTTATCATTGCGAGGTTCCAGAGTAAATTATTTACATGGCTTCTGTATCCAATGTATAGACTGAAGTCCTTGAGAGTCAACTTAGAGGGTCACTATACCTTAATTCTTGTCACTGTGGGGTTCCAGAGTAATTATTTACTTTCTAAAGATTAGGGGTTCAATACCCTCACATACAACTTATGGAAACTTGGTAGTTGGTGCTATCTTCAATTTATCACGTGACTCAGCTTGAAATGGAAGTCAATATTGGAAAGAAAGGAAGATGCACTCAGATGCGGTGCAGTGTACAAAAAGTACAGGTTTGGTCACTGATATAGACTGAAGTCTATATAGAGGGCCACTTTACCTCCATTCTTGTCACTGTGGGTTTCAAATGCAAATTATTTGTATGATTTCTATGTTGAGATTAAAGTTCTTAGAGGGTCACTATACCTCCAATCATGTCACTGTGGGTTCCAGAGCAAATTAATTGTTCTATGTTCCGTGTATAGACCAAAGTGCTAGGGAGTCAACTTAGAGGATCACTATACACCCATTTGTTATCTGGTATAGTCCAGTGGAAAAGTTACAGCTGAATATTCCTTTCATTTCATCTCTTTTCCTGAAATTTGAATATGAATATATTACTGTCTGAACAGAGTCTGACTAAGCAACTCTGGCTTCCTTATCACCCCCCATAAGTCTAATGTTTTGTCTTAATCTCATCACAAGAGCCAAAAAGGTTTATAGCTTTGTAGTACCGACTGCTCGATCAACATAATAGGACCATAATTGAACTCTCAATGGAAACTAAATGTCTTTCATGTCAACAGTCAGTTCCCTATCAGTCATCATCATAGAGTTTACTATCCCTGGCAGTTAAGGTCTTAGGCTAGGGTCAGAGCGGTTTCTTGCCCTGTGGTTTTCCACAGACTGAGAAACATTCTGGTACAGTATGACAATAGCCTTAAAATATAGGGATTCCTGTGTAAGACCAAAGTTATTACCTTATGGGGCCATTGATCATTTGCTGAGGAGCAACTAGGACACAAATGTTCTCCAGGGTTTTCCTGCATGAATATTTGCTCTTGTGTGCAATTCAGAACAGGAGGTGCTCAAAGACTGCTTCCATTTTTAAGCAATCGAGATTGAGGCTGCAGTTCTAAATTAGTTGTATTGTTTTAACTATCACCGTGCTACAGATCCAATAACACCCAAGATCGAAAATCCAACTCCAAATTTCATCCTAATTAAGCACAAGGTTCACACACAGTCTACTGCGCTGCCACCTCCATATCCTTTGAGAACATCCTTTAAAGTGAGCCCCCTGACTTTCTGCACTAATGACCTGGAGTCATGGGTAAAGTGGGTTAATATAAAGCACCATGGGCTTCAAAGAGATTGTTATGGGAGATGGTTGATTCAAGAAGTCATTGATCCATATCCATTGTTTTGATGAAATAGTTACCTTTCTCCATGCATGGTTGGGCATCAGATGAGTTCCTGATCAGTCTTCCAGCATTTGGTAGCTTTGCCCCAGAGAGGTCCACTTCATTTCAGCAAAGCACAATCAATGGCACCAACTTCTAAAAGGTTTAGAAGATTGAGCTCATATTGTCTAGATTTCATTGGCATGTGACAATAACAATATACCTGTGCACTTGTTGGTCTGAATGTAATTCCTAACTGACAGTCAGCATTAGTAATTTTCTCAAGGCAATAAAAGGTTCTGAGGGGTTGCTGCTTGCTAACATCATTAATTCAGTATATTGTAGCTAGCACTATCACCTGGAAGTATCTGTGTTCATCTGGCTCTATTATCTTACCTAGCAGATATATAAACATCCCTAGTTCTACCATATCTTCCGCTCCATCTGTATTAGACGCCTCTTGCTTGAATTCACCCTCCCTTATCTCCAAGAGCATAGATACCTGTCAACCTGTTTGCAACTTTTCCTTCTTTGATAATTTTTGTAATGCTTTGCTGGATGGGAGATTCCCAGAACTGTGAATAACAAAAGTGCAGAAACGAAGCCACTTATCTTTCTTAGAGAGGACAATATAAATCTTTGTAGAAAAAATTGCAAATCCAATTGAACAGACAAACATTCCAGGAAAGGTTATGCACGGCAGACAAAAACCTCCAGCACAGAAAGTAACATTTTGGCTCAAAGTGTGTTCCTCTGAGATCATATTATATGTGCCTGGAAAATCCTTGCTGACACCAATGCAATTTAACAGAGGAAAGTGCTATGCAGTACATTTCAAAACATTGCTTTTATTTCAATTCCATTTATACAGCTAGCAGCACCCAAAGTGACTTTAAAGGGCAAGGAAAGGCAAAGAAATAAAATCCCATTTTTAATGAAAAAGAAATCTATCTCCAATATACTTTAATTTAAAAATATGTACCGTTTTTATAAGAAACCTGACTGTATGCAGTGAAATTCTCCCTTCATTTAGTGCTGTGGATAGGAATTGTCAGACATTCCCTAACTTCTGGCAGGAAAACAATCATACTTATAAATAGCAGGGGGAGCCCCTGCCTTACTTACCAGCCATGGAGAACTCAAACAGCTTTGTTTTTGATCATTTATGACGATCCCTAAGCAGCACAGACCATACTGAGCATGTGCAGTGCCAGTCAGTGTCGGACTGGGATCCCAGGGGCCCACCAGAAAGCCTTAGGCTGAGGGCCCACTTTCCAAACTATTATACCTCCTCTCCTCACTCAACCTTTATGTTCTCCTACTCTCTTTTCACTACATACTGTTCTATACTAAATTCTTCCATTATTAAGCCTCTTTGTTCCCATAAAGAGGGAATGACCATGAAATTCGCAACATTTTTTGAAGCAAGAGGCCCACTGACACCTGGGCCCACCGGGAGTTTTCCTGGTATCCTGGTGGGCCAGTCCGACACTGGTGCCAGTGTCAGACAAAGATGTATAACAAAGTTACAAGATGACAGCCCCCTGTGGCCAACTTTGAAAGCATAAATCATTTGTTTGATTAGGCTTGTGGTGCAGTAAGTTCATGTTTATGTTTAGTATACAAAATACAGCATTTCTACCTTTATTCTATTTTACCCTTTCCTTGCCCTTTAAGCCCCCATACATGGGCCGATAAAAGCTGCTGACAGACAGAGTCAGCAGCTTATTTGCCCATGTGTGGCGCCCTCCAACGGGCTGCCCCGAATGATGTCTGGCCGAAAGTCAGCCAGATGTCAATCGGGCAGGGTTAAAAATCCTGTTGGATCCTGTCTTGGCAGAAATCTGACTCACAGTTCTCTCCCCTTTTAAGGTAATGCCTCCCTATACCCATACTGGCTTTTCTAGCCTCAGTAATCACAGCCCTGTTATTATATCTTAGAAAGCATTTAGGGCTTCAGTTTGATAATCCCTTCGGGTGGCACCATCAGCCAACCTGGCCCCTCAAGAGATGTGAAAATGCATCAGTGAAATTGCATTATCTACGTATGTGGAAAATTACCCATTTCCTGGGTGTCTGTAGCCCTTTTTTACTTGTATGATCTTGACTTCTGTCACCCAGTTAGAAAAGATGCTGTGGAAAAAAAATACCTGTTCTCTACAAGCATTTATTTGATATACTTTATGAAGATGCATCCTACTGCCACCTTAAGATGCATACAATTCCAGGTGCCTTGTAGTGTGTGTGACCTGTCATGCAGAAATCTAAGGCTGATAGCATACTAGGAGTTGGACTCAGGCGATCAGTTTCCAAGTATAGCAGGTGACACAGTGATGACCACAAATGGCCCAAATGGTAAATAGTTATGTTTTCTAGCTGATCGTGAGTCTAGAACACAAGCATGAGAAATCTCCTGGAGGTGCTAAATAAGGGCTGTAATTGCCTATTTGGTAGCCCCTATGGGGACTGGTAGCCTACAGGAGGCTCTGTTTGGCAGGACATCTGGTTTTTATGCAACCAAAATTTGCCCTGGTCTAGACATACCATTGTGTTGGTTGCAACCCTCTGATATTCTACTTCATTGCCCAACTTGACCCCAACTTGTACTATGAGCTACCTTCCATTACCCTGTATTTCATCACTTGCTAAAAAGCCATCCAATCCCTTCTTGATTCACCATTAGCCCTAATGACAAGTGGAGGACCAGAAGTTGCTAATTGTGATCTCCTTGCTTTATAGTGTCTGGTAGAAGACATAAAAAAAAAGATTATATTAAAAATGGAAAAACATTACCATATATGTGCACATTTATAGCAGCGATGTTTCGAGCCAATGTCGGCTCTTTCTCTAGCCATGTGTAGCAATGGTATATAAACAAGTATTCTAACAATCCACAGTGGTTTTTAAAAGTCCTCCACTGAAGAGAGGAGGTGACTGGGAATTACGATTGAAGCAGGAGGTGTGGTGGATTCATATATATATAGTTCTAAATTAACAGTGAGCTACTGAGCCATATGTAGATAACATGTATGAGTTGAAGATTAGATTTTAGGGGAAATTAGCAATGGTAGGAAGGTTTAGCTAGGAGGAAAAAGCAAACAGTCAAGGGTACCACGTATTCAGACAAAACACAAGATTATTTCACCAAGTCTTTGCCAACAAAAAGTCACAGGAATACAGTTCATTAGCATTTCAGTATCACACATTCAAACCACCCCTACCCCCCCCCCCCGGGGTTCTCATCATTCAGAGAAGCTTCCACACTAAAAAACATTCAGGCATTTCACTAAGCACTTCTGACACAAATTCGCCAGCTTTTGGCCTAGCTCACCCTCATCCAGCACAAGGAGGTATCTGGGGAGCTTAAAAACCATACTAAAGCACAAGGGAGCTTCACAACCCTCCTCCGGTACAATGAAGTATCCAGGGAGCTTCACACTCCTCCTCCAGCACAAGAAGATATCCAGGGAGCTTCACAACCTTCATGCAGAACAAGGAGATATCCAGGGAGTTTCTCAACCATCCTCCAGCACAAGGAGGTCTCCAAGGACTCACACCCTCCTCTAGCACAAGAAGGTATCCAGGGAGCAAAGAGGTGTAATTCCACACCTCTTTTATTTGCTCTGCACCTGCAGCCTAATAGGACAGCTACCTATTACTGAGCAGCTGAAAACACTGAAGGACCCACCCTGCTCTACTAAAATTAAATCCAGGGACTAATTTATCTGGCTTTTCCTAAGCCTACAAAAGAACTGCAGCCTAACTTTCTCCAACACAATAAGATATAATTAATCCTTATTGGAAGCAAAACCAGCCTATTGGGTTTATAAAATATTTTATTTTATTGATTTTCTAGTAGACTTAAAGGAGAATTCAACTGTTAAGTGAAAAACCCTCCTTCTGATCCTGTGTAGGCCCCCTCCCTCCTCCCCCCTAGCAGGTCCCCTCCCTCCTCCCCGCCTAGCCTACCTGCCCCCTAGGGCAAATGCCCCTAACTTGTTACTTACCACTCCTTCCAGGTCCTGTCCAGCGGAGTTCACAGTCGCCATCTTGTATCTTTCGCTCTCCATCCTGTACATCCCGAGTAAGATATAATAAATCCTTATTGGAGGCATAACCAGTCTGTTGGGTTGTTATTGTTAGACATAAGGTATGGAGATCCAAATTATGGAAAGACCGCTTATTTGGAAATGCCCAGGTCCTGAACATTCTGAATAACAACTCCCATTAGCGAATAAAACAATCCACTACTTTGTTTTTCGTTGCTTTAAGTTTCTCAACTTTTGCCATAGTTTAATTGCTATTTATGATCAGATCTTGACTCTCTGGGCATTTTTTTTGTAATGTCATTTTCAATAAGACGTTATTCTGATTTAAGGAACACTTGGGTCAGCTTCTTGTTACATTGTGGGAATTACATTATCTCCTTCTGCCTCAGGCATTGAAAATTAGATTGCAAACTCTATGGGGAAGGGACCTATTGTGTCTGAAGCAATTCCATTTTTGCTGGTAGAACTGTAAAAATTAATTGTGTTAGTGCAACCGACAAGCAGTGTTTTAGCTGAGTATTATTTTGCTTCAAAACCAACTTTTTGTTTTTTTAAAGCATTATTTATCCAAGACCAATCCAAACAATGATGGTTCTAGGGTGTTAAATGGCATAGAAAGCAATGGGCAATGGTACAATTCTATTCCAAAATGATTGGTTGAATAGATCATGATTATTGCAGAGAAATCCAGGAGAGGGGGTTATTTACTAAAATCCAAATTCATTGAATATTTTATTATAAAAAAGAAACAAGACCAAACTCCCATGCCTGATTTTAGCTTATTTACTTGAATCTTTCAGGCTTTTTTCCTGAATTGTTTGGAATTTTCAGACTTTCTTCTCAAATTGATTTAATTTTTTAGAGAGTGTGCCCAAAAGCCTGGAAAAAGTAGTATTTTCAGGCTAAACACAGTGCAGACCATGAAAACTTCAAATTGAGGTAGGTGCATCTCCCATTGACTTATACAGGACCTCAACAGGTTTGAGATGGGGGGATTTTCAGATTTGGGCTTTTTGCAGCATCAGTGTATAGTAAAACTCCAAAAAAAATTAGCTTTTCCCTCTAAAAATTCAAGTTTTCTAGTGAAAAAAGCTAAATCTTTTTGAGAAACAAATATAACCCCATAAAGTTATTTTTTCTAAAATGAAAGAAATGTACTTCTGTTCCCATCTAATCATAGAATTCAAGCAGTCTGTATAGACACTATCTGGTTAATCTAATAAAAGGCACAATGTCTTCCCAGGTCTAGTAACCCATAGAAACCAACCAGCAGGACACATTTATTGATTAGCCATTTAAAAAGAAACCTCTTATTGGTTGCTATGAGTTACTAAACCCTGACGTTCTTTTCAAGCTTTATCCTAAAATGAGAAGGTTGTTCTTTGGTTCCACAGAGAACCCTTGAATCCAGACTGTTATATGCTGCCCATTGCTGGAATAAGTAATGACTTTGCCCCAAATTACAAGATGTGAAGATCAATTATGGAAGTGAACTTGCTGGATTCATAAAGTTAATATAATACTCCAACAAGACGGTCAAAGAAGTTAAGATAAAAACTGTAAATTTTACTAATAAATAACCTCTTAAATACAATTCTGTATCTTCTAGTTTGCATATTTAGATTACGATTTCATGAATACGGGGCTTATACTGTGATTCTATTCTATTATGGGTGTAGAATAAGTCAAAGAATAGGAACACTATAAAAACAAAGTGAAAGCATAAAAACAAAAGTGAAGTCATTCGAGTGCAAGAGGTGGAAGAGTGATAGACAAGTCTACTTTTTGACCCTCAGTGTTCAAGCACAGTAACCTGATTTGACAGTACCTTAAATGGATTTTTTTTCAAAATGCACCAGATAATAGTGCTGCTCCAGCAGAATTCTGCATTGAAATCAATTTCTCAAAAGAGCAACCAGATTTTTTTATGTTCAATTTATTGTCAGTTTGCCAGGTGCCCCTGGTCATGTGATTTGTGCTCTGATAAACTTCAGTCACTCTCTACTGCTGTACTGCAAGTTGGATTGATATCACCCCCTCCCTTTCCCCACAGCAGCCTAACAACAGAACAATGGGAAGGTAACCAGATAACAGCTCCCTAACACAAGATAAAAGCTGCCTGGTAGATCTAAGAACAGCACTCAATAGTAAAAACCCATATCCCACTGAGACTGATTCAGTTACATTGAGAAGGAAAAACAACAGCCTGCCAGAAAGCAGTTCCCTCCTAAAGTTCTGGCACAAGTCACATGACCAGTTGCAGCTGAGAAATTGACAAAATGTCTAGCCCCATGTCAGATTTCAAAACTAAATATAAAAAATCAGTTTGCCCTTTTGAAAAATGGATTTCAGTGCAGAATTCTGCTGGAGCAGCACTATTAACTGATGTGTTTTGAAAAAAAAACATGTTTTCCCATAACAGTATTTCTTTAATGAAGCTCAGTGCTTCTTAGCTGGCTTTTTTTCATAGGGCTAAACATATCAATGTTGGTTGTCCTCATCTGCTTAGTTGTTATCTGCTGATCTTGACTTATATGAATTTAACTTGGAGGAGACAGATAGCTAGAACCATAATTATTATATAGTTCCTTCAACTGATGGGATTTTTTTGCTCAGTTGATACTTGAAAAATCTAGATCAGATGGCAACCAATAATTTTGAGCCTATGCATGGACAAAAAATCTGATGGTTCAATTGGCTGAGGCTTAATCAACAGCTTTCTCTGGCCAAGTATGGCCACAACTGGTAGAAACTAAAATGATATCGTATGGTGGCAAATGCAAACAATAAAGAGGCACTGGAGCAAAATATAGTCAAGTACAACATACTTTAGATCTGCACAATATTTGTTGTACAGGTATGTGATCTGTTATCTGGAAACGTGTTTTTTTTAGAAAGCTCCAAATTATGTGCAGGCCATCTCCCTTAGCCTTAATTTTATCCAAATAATCCAAATCTTTAAAAACAATTTCCTTTTTCTCTATATTAACAAAGTAGTAGACGTAAGGTATGAAGATCCAAATTACAGACAGATCTGTTATCTGTAAAACCCCAGTTCCCCAAGCATTTTGGATTACAGGTCCCGTACCTGTGTATTATTTTATGTAGCTGTTAGTTTCACAAATAAAAGAAGGTACCGTAGGTAAGTTTAACAGTGGCAAAATGGAAACTACTGGACTCCACAGCAAAATATAAATGAATTGCATTGAATTCTTTCTATTATTTAGGAACCTAATCAAACCCATTATACTTCTGGTCTTCCCTGTGACAGCTGGGTCTACTTTCTTAGTTTATTCATGGAGTTCTGATGTGCTGGCTAATATCGGCCATTCAATTTTGTTTGACCCCCCCTCCAGATTTTCTATGTTACTCCACTTTCTATTCCAGATTTGGACCAGAGCCGAGTGCCAACTTCCATACGTGGAAATTCCCTATTAAAGGAGTGAGACAGATTTATAGATCACAATCAAAATTTCGAATCCCTCGTGACACGACAAGCCAACTCCTTTAATAAGCTCCCGGCAAGTCTGAGATAAATCAGAGAGCGTTAATCTCCACTAAGGCTCATTTTAGCAAATAATTAATTTGCTGTGCGTTATAATAGGCCGTTCCATTTGATCATTGCAGTAAAAGTGCTGAATTTGAAACGTTTGTACTTTTTGTCCTTTATGTTACTAAAAAATGATTATTACGCAAGCGAAGGGAAAGAAAAGAGTTACTGACAAAGAACGAATACGTTAAATTAAATGGAATGAAACAAACCTAATCTACTGACATTACCAGTAAAAGCCACTTTTCAAAGCTCTGATGAAGTTAGAGATTTTCAATAAAAGAGCTAATATAATATTTCTAGTCACTGCATATTTATAATCTATTACTCCAAAAAAAGATTTTTTTTTATTAAAATGGGACAAAAAGCTAATTTTAATCTGAATTAACTGAGAATTTAAAAAAATTCAATTCACCCTACATTTGCATAAAAGGTTAATGATAATAATCACAGCCACCAAATTGGGAATTAAAAATATTTGACGAGTTATGGAATTATAGCTAATGATTAGGGTAGCACTCTTTGAATGATGCAGAAAGTGAGTAACATATTCCTTAATAACATAAGACCTGTGGCATCCAAGGAGGTCAGTTTGTTCATTTTCAAATGAAATCTTAAAAAAACACTCCCACATATTAATAAAATAATTTCAATTTTAAAAAATGATTTCCTTTAGCTCTGTTAAAATAAGGGAGGCACTGAATCCAGGATTTGGTTTGGAATTCAGCCAGGATTCGGCTTTTTTCAGAAGGATTCAGATTTGGCCGAATCTTTGTCCATGTCCGAACAGAATCCGAATCCTAATATGCATATGTAAATTAGGGGGCAGATTTACTAATCTTTGAATTTTGAAGTGAAAAAACTTTGAAATTCGACCATCTAAATATTTTGGGGAGTAATTTTCGAAAAACGAATAAAAATCGATCGAATTGTTCAATTGCATTTTTCGAATCAAATGTTTTGAACGATTTTGCGCAAAATCCTTTGAATTCCTAGGACTAGGTCCTGTGAGGTCCCTCATCGTCTAAAATGACAATTCTGCAGCTTTAAGGTGGTGAATAGTCGAATCTGAAGGTTTTTAAAGGGCTAGTACTTTGAAATTCGAAAATTTTAATTTTAATCCCAAAAAGTGGATTTGGGGCATCCCAGATTTGAAAAGGGTTGAATTTCTAAGTTTTCGATCAAATAAAAATCATTCAAAACTGAATCGTTCAATTCGACCAATTTGAACACTTTTGCCCCCCAAAAAATAAAATTTTCAAAAAATTCCAAAAACTCTCCTTTAAGGTTCTAGATGGTCCCTATAGGCTAATACAGCAATTCGGCAGGTTTAAGGTGGCAAAGGGTCGAATTTTTTAAAGAGACATTTTCGAATATTCTAATTTTTAAATTAGAATCAAATGTTTTCAATTCGATTTTGGCCTATTCAATAGTCGAAGTACCCAAAAATTACTTTGAAATTCGAATTTTTTTAATTAGAATTTTCACTTCGATCCTTAGTAAATCTGCCCCTTAAGGCATTATGATCCAAATTATGGAAAGAAAAAGCACCAGGTCCTGAGCATTTTGAATAATAGATCTTATATAAAATTTGATCTTCAATAAAGGAAAAAAAAAAAAAAAACCATAAACTAAAATGTTGAAAATAGAGCTTTCATAATGGCATATTTACTAAAGTGTAGCTTTTATTCTTGTATAACTTCACAGGGCCGGGCCAAGCTGACTGGGTGCCCTAGGAGACCTGGCCAGCAACCTCGCTCCCCCTTGCGTGTGCACATGCAGAGGGGAGGACCAGAAGTGCGGAGGGGAAGCAACTACAAACTAGAGGTAAGCAGAAAAGGTAACTGCATAGAACCCCCCCCAATTTTTGCCTCTTCAGCCTACCCCTAGTTTCAGCCCTGCATCTCAGATCTCAGTTTTTACAAACATCTTATATTTATATAGTACTGTAAGTATATTGTTAAGAAATATGATGATTTTTCTACTGGTGTAAATTCTCTGCAAAAATTTCCAGTGATTTTTCCACCATTTAATTTTAGTAGAGAACATTTAAACAATAGATATTAGCATGGAGGAGGGCATGTGTATAATGTATATCATGTATGTAATGAGATGAGAGTAAAAAGTAGCCAACCTGAACCAGGAGAAATTTATCTTGGCGAAAATTCATTTTTTTGGTAAATTGGTAAATAGTCACTGGAGAAATTTCACCTGGAAAAAAGATCTGAATTTACAGCTATGCAAACAGAATTTTTACCAATATAAACTTAATTCACCTACATGTGGAGGCCTAATTATCAAACATGGGACTTTATGAAACTATTACTAAACTCACAAACTCTGTACGGGTTTTTTTTTTATACTAAACCTCACATTTATCTGGTTGGGCTGTTTGGGGCAAAAACAAATTTCGTTTTTTCACTAGAGAAAAAAACACAAATTTTTCGAGATTTATTATACTCTAATGCTGCCTAAAGCACCGATCTGAAAATCCACCATCTCAGACCTGTTGAGGTCCTGTATATGTCAATTGGAGATGTCCCTAGCCTAATTGAAAGATATTGTGGTGTGAAAAAATCATGCGATTCTGGAGATTTTTTAATATGGAATTTTGCAAATTTTAGCAGTCAGTGGGTTAAAATGCAGCCCTATTAAGAGATTATTTCACTGGTATGATTAAATCCACCATATGATTGAGGTTTCCATAATTTTCTTATTGGCCCGACATCAAAAACTGCATTAATGAGCTTTCAAGACCACAATGATCTTTCCATTAAATCACCGGCTATGACAAGTTAAATGTATGCACTACATATTCCTAATAGTTAGAGGTGTACTCTGGCTCTTCATGCTGAAATAATTTATAGCACAAATGGAAACGGGTGAACTTTGATAAACACAGTATTTCATTAACATAAAGTATATTTATTAAGAAATAAGAAGACATAATGGCCCTAGGAAATGGCATTTATGCAACAATTAGATGAATCTGGCCTCTTTCAATGCTTAAATCATTCAAGAAATATTGTCATGTGCTGTAGAAACAAGAAATGAGGCTTTATTCCATGTATCTTCTGAACCTTTCAACACTGTGCAGGACTTCTACTGCTCCATAACTCTCGTTACTTATTGTGGGCTTTTTCTGGGCTGCTTTATGGTTGGACGGTGTTGACCAGCATTCTAGAGAAGGAATCCTCTTGTGGAACCCACCATAATACCATTAAACAGGTATGGGATCCCTTATCTGGAAACCCATTATCCAGAAAACTCAGTATTACAGGAAGGCTGTCTTCTATAGACTCCATTTGATCAAAACAATCCTAATTTACTTTTTCTGTGTAATAATAAAACAGTAGCTTGTACCTGACCCCAGCTAAGATATAATTAATCCTTATTGGAAGCAAAACCAGCCTATTGGGTTGATTTTCTAGTAGATTTAAGGTATGGAGATCCAAATGACAGAAATATCTGTTATCTGGAAACTCCATGTCCCGAGCATTCTGCATAACAGATCATATACCTGTTCCTGAGGTTGGAGCAGTTGGTGGTAATACTGTCAGTTTTTAGTCTAAAGTTCCTGGAGTTGTGATCTAAAAAGGCTTTATAAAAAGTAGTGCAGTTCTAGTTATCCGTATTAACCAATCAGCAACTAGAATTCATCAGTACAGGAATGGGAAGTGTCATCCAGAATGCTTGGAACCTGGGGGTCTTTCTGTAATTTGTATCTCTATACATAGGGAGTACCATTTATTAAAACAACAAGCAAACTCTTTAATTTCTTTAAAAGCACAAATGCCATGAAAGTTAAAAGAGCTGAATATAAAAATATGAATAAAAAAGGTAAATGTTGCCCTAAAAATACGAAAACCTTTAAAACATCTAAAGATTAGATTTTTTTTCAGACCATTACAAACAAACCTCCCCCAAACCTGAATGTTTTCTTTTTTTTTTTTTAAAAAAAAGGTCCTGTAGGATCAGCTCAGCTCCCATTGACTTCTATGGGACCATGACTGCTTTTTTTACTTGAAGTTTTTTTGTGTTTTTTTCACATAAATTTAGAATTTTTTGCATTTTAGAGAGATTAAAAATCATGAAATCATGAATCATTAAAGAAAAAAATATGATTTGCTGGGCTTTTTTTCTTTTGGTAATTCTTAAGTCTACTGGAAAATCACGTAAACATCAAATAAACCCAATAAGCTGGTTTTGCCTCCAATAAGGATTAATTATACAATATCTTAGTTGTGATCAAGTACAAGGCACTCATTTATTTCTACAGAGAAAAAGAAAATCATTTTTATTAACGTGGATTACTTGATTATAATGGAGTCTATCGGAGATGGCCTTTCCATAACTTGGAGCTTTCTGGATAATGGGTTTCTGGATAACTGATACCATCATACCTGTATTACAGAGAAAAAGGAAATCACTAAGAATTATTTGATTAAAATGGAATCCATGGGAGAAGACCTTCCCTTAGTTGAAAGATTTCTGGATAAAAGAAAGTATCCAATCATGTACACTCTTTGAAAGCAAATATTCGGTTACTATGGGTTCAGTTACTATGGGTTACTACATCTGGTGCAAGAATCCCCATTGGGGATAATATAACGAGAGTGTATCACAAGTGACAGGAAGGATCAGCTACAGTGGAAGCAGAACTTGTGGTTGTAATGGGTTGGCACATACCATGGGGTTCGCCATCTCTATAGTCCTCAAAAATCCCCCTCAGTATTCATGTGGGCAGGGAAGAAGATACATGGGTGGGATAGTAGTGCTGGTTGGGGGTGGTGGATAGAGGGTGCGAAGGGATTGCTTTGTGTCTGGCCCCCATAAGATTTTTTTGCTGGGGGCCTGGCGCACACACTAGGTACACCACTACATTATGGGTTACTGCAGATATCCCAGAAGCAAGTGTACGTTTGCACTTTTTGCACTTTATAAAGCACTTGTGTCCAGGATGTGGCTGGGAACTAGGGTTGCCACCTTTTATGGAAAAAAATACCGGCCTTTCTGAATATTTATGTTTTTTCCCCTATTAATAACATTGGGATCAACCATCATTTTTACCAGCCAGGCCACTAAACTACTGGTCAGGTGGCAACCCTTATGGCAAATGAATGTGCAAGTTAGGGGATGGTTATGGAGATAGTGGTGCATCTTAGTGATGGGCGAATTTATTCGCCAGGGGCGAATTCGCGGTGAATTCCCGCGATTCGCCGCTGGCGAATAAATTCACGAATCGGCAGCAAAATTTCGCTTCCCAAAAATTCGCCAAAAAAAACGAGTCGCCGAAAACGACGCGACACACCAAAGTTGACATGATGCGCGTCAAAAGCGTCCCGCGACTCGAATTTTTCGCCAATTCGCGAATTTCTCTGGAAATTCGCACATTTTTCGCCGAAGCGAATCTCGGGAGATTCGCCCATCACTAGTGCATCTTCATCCTTTCCCCCTGTCTGCCCCTCATGAATACAAAACTGCACAACGTAACCTGCTCTGTATTCATGGGGCGAATGCAGGTCGCAGTACTACTCTGTATTTTTTGGAGCAGAGAGACCTGCAAGGTAAAGTCTAAAAAAACATGTTGGTCTGCCCTTATTTTTTACTCTTTTCACCCTGCAAGTAGCTAATGACTCTATTGTATGTCGTACTTTTAACTTTTGGGGAAAAAAATCTTTCTGGTGTATCTGAACTTGCATTTATGGTGTAAAAGCAAACAATCCCATAGCGACATCAGTGTAAACACAAAGGATACAACAGCAGTTGAATATGTAAAGCCAATGAAAACATTGGCCGAGAGATTGGGTTCTGTACATTGCCCGTGATTAGAGAGAACGCTGCAGCTCTTTGTAGGTTATTCCTGTATTCTGACTTTAGAATCAAAAGACTTTCCGTTGCCAGAATTATTCTGAAGGTGCGTGGCTGAGGCTGCCTGCCACTTTGGAAATACAATTTCCAGTTAATTAGAACCAGGGGGAACAGTGGGGCTGCTGTAGAGCTTTGGAGTGCCTAATATTTTACATTGGAAGCTGGCGAGACTGCAGGGAAATGGGCTCTTGTTCAGGTCTGCTGTAACTTGAGGGAAAAGGTTAATTTCTTTTAAGAAGAATGTGTTTTGCTTTTCACAATGAATCAGTGGCAGGTTTCTGCTGTTTTTGTATAGGAAATAATGTTCCCACAATGATATATATTATACAGAATGCTCGGGACGTGGGGTTTTCCAGATAACGGATCTTTCCAGATCTTCATAAGGTACGGAATCCCTTATCCGGAAACCCATTATCCAGAAAGAGCATTCTGGATAATACATTCCATACCTGTACCTTCTGTCTACTAAAAAATCCTTTGAACGTTAAATAAACCCAATAGGCTGGTTTTGCTTCCACCGTGAATTAATTATATCTTAGTTGGGATCAAGTACAATCTACTATTTTATTAGTACAAGTATGGGACCTGTTCTCCAGAATGCTCAGGACCTGGGGGTTTCAGGATAATGGGTCTTTCCGTAATTTGGATCTTCATACCTTTGGGGGCAGATTTACTAATGGTCGAATAGTGGGGAAGTAAAATCCTTCGAATTTGAAGGATTTTACCGCAATTCGATAAAAAATAAAAAATTTGATTCAATATTCGAATCGAATATTCGAGCGATTTTAATCGATCGATCAAATTTTTTTTAATCGATCCCAGCTAATGATTCCCAATTCGATATCTTGATCCTGGCGAAGTAGGTGGTCGAATAAAAATTAAAAGGGCAAGTTATTCGACCATCGAATATTCGAATATTCAAATAAAATTTTATTCGAATATTCGAATCATTCGAATTCGAATATTCTATGGTCGAATTTGAATAATTTGTATATTTATATTGAATTCGATCGAACTTCGAATTATTCAAGTGAATTCTGTAAATCTGCCCCTAAGTCTGCTAGAAAATTGTGTAAACATTAAATAAACAAAAAGTCTGGTTTTGCCCCCAATAAGGATTAATTATATCTTAGTTGGGATCAAGTACAAGCTACTGTTTTATTATTACAGAGAAAAAATAAATCATTGTTAAAAATTTGGATTATTTCGATAAAATGGAGTCTATGGGAGACAGCCATTCTGTAATCTGGAGCTTTCTGGATAACGGGTTTCCGGATAACGGATCACATGCCTGTGCAGAGAAAAAATTGGACTATGGGAGACCACCTTTCCTAACTTCAGCACTTTCTGGATAACAGGTTTCTGGATAATGGATCCCATGTCTGTATATGTGTAATGTAATGTATGGTGTTCTTGGGTTATTATCGGAACATTCAGCTCAGCTTTTCTGGCAGTAGTTCTTATTGTATTCCATGCCCCCGGGCTGAAGAAAAATAATAAACCACTTCAATAATTGTCTTTTGTGATGGTAACTTGAAAACAAACCAGACCCTTTAAAGGCGAGTTCTAACAGATTTTTATTTTTTATTTTCTGGCTCTCCTCTAAGTGATTGGGATCGACTTTATTATTATTAAAATTCTGCCGAGCCGAAGACATTTATTCCAGAAAAGCAATAACAAGGGAAGACTGTTTGTTCCATAAATGAGCAACGCTAGTGCTAGTTTCATATCAGAAAAAATATAATTCTGGAACAAAGGTTTAAGCCGGGACTGGAAAGGTCAGACGTTGAGAGGAGCTTTTGCAGAGAAGAGTTTTGCAGTTCATCCAATAAATAGGAAATAAGGCAGGTAAAGGTGACATTGATATTAAATTGCTGAACTGGTGTTATTGTTTGTGTTTGTTTTGTGTGTGTGTGTTTGTGTAAAACATAGTCAATGTTAAATGTTTCATATTTTGCTACAACTATAGTATCTATTTATCTTTATCTATCGATCATCTATCATCTATCAATCTATGTATCTTTTATCTACTGTATCTAGCTAATTCTTCCTACCTCACCAATCGTTCCTTCAATGTCTCTTACAACGGAGCATCTTCCCCCCTAGGTTCCTCAAGGCTCTGTCCTGGGACCCTTATTATTTTCTCTATATACTTCCTCCCTCTGCAAATTAATCAGCTCGTATGGTTTCCTCTACCACCTCTACGCTGACGATACTCAGATCTGTCTCTCCTCTCCTTATCTCAAGCCAGAACTCCTAACTCATGTCTCCTCCTGCCTGTCTGCTATCTCTACTTGGATGTCACAACGCTACCTTAAATTAAACCTCTCCAAAACGGAAATGGTTCTTTTTCTTCCAACTAACACCAGTTATATCCCAGAAGTATCCATCGTAGTTAACAATTCCACTATCACCCCGTCTCCTCAGGCCAGGTGCCTTGTGGTTATCCTAGATTCTGCCCGAGATTCACTTCTCATATCCAGTCACTTGTAAAGTCATGTCACTTCCACCTAAGGAACATATCCAAAATACCATAATTTATCATCCAAGATGCTGCCAAAATTCTTATTCACTCTCTTGTCATATCGCGTCTAGACTATTGTAACTCTCTTTTAATTGGCCTTCCCCTCCAGAAACTGTCACCTCTCCAGTCCAAATTGAACATTGCTGCTAGGCTTATACACCTCAGCAACCGCTCTTCCTCTGCCATACCATTCTGCCAATCCCTGCACTGAAAACTACCCAAATGACCCTGATCAAAAGTTTACACACCCCAGT
Organism: Xenopus borealis; assembly: GCA_024363595.1. NCBI lineage: Eukaryota > Metazoa > Chordata > Amphibia > Anura > Pipidae > Xenopus > Xenopus borealis. Next base: position 10,304,244 of record CM044443.1, on the reverse strand, counting down.
TCTTAATACCGTGTATTGTCCCCTTTAACATCAACGAGAGCTTGAAGTCTTTTGTGGTAGTTGTGGATGAGGCTCTTTATCTTCTCAGACAAAGGTAAAGCTGCACAGTCTTCCTGGCAAAAAACCTCCAGTTCCCTGGGTAAATTATTGGGCTGTCTTGCATGAACTGCACATTTGAGGTCCCCCAGAGTGGCTCAATGATATTGAGGTCAGGAGACTGAGATGGCCACTCCAGAACCTTCACTTTATTTTGCTGTAGCCAATGACAGGTCGACTTGGCCTTGTGTTTTGGATTATTGTCATGTTGGAATGTCCAAGTACGTCCCATGAGCAGATACCAGTATTTTTTGATAACTTACTGCATTCATTTTGCCATCAATTCTGACCAAATTTCCTGTGCCTTTGTAGCTCACAAATCCCCAAATCATCAGCGATCCACCATCATGTTTCACAGTAGGAATAGTGAACCTTTCTTCATAGGCCTTGTTGACTCCTCTCCAAATGTAGCGTTTATGGTTGTGGCTAAAAACGTTCAATTATAGTCTCATCACTTATCTCAACAAACGACTTAGTGCCAGAAGGTTTAAAGCTTGTCTCTGTGCATATTATAAGAGGGATACTTTGTGGCATTTGCGTAGTGATGGCTTTCTTCTGGCTATTATATATTTATATTAGGTCTTTTGGTGGAAGGACCTATTACATTATCTAAAACAAAATACTCTGTAAGGGTATTTTACATATTTAATGAGCCTTTAGCTCACAAGGGGTGTAACTGCTGTACCCTACTTATATCCACCTTTTTAGAGAACCAAATTTATAAATGTGTGTGCACTATAAACCAATTTTATTGTGAGTAACCTGTGAGTAACGCCGATTCTGATTAAAATGTACCAAAGTGGCAGTGCACTCAAGCCTTCAGCAGGGACATCTTTCAGTGCAAGGGTTCTGGAGTATAGCTCTGCATTGCGGGAGCAAACCCAAATGCCATATGTTTGTTAAAATAGCACTATGTGGGCTTATGTAGAAAGTAGGAGACCAGTACTTCTTTTTTAAAGGATAACTATTATAGAAAAAGCAAGAATGTGACACTGTATTAAAATGCGATGGAAAAAGTTGTGTTTCTGGTTACTTTATAGAAAATTTCTGCATAAACCCTACTAGTCCCTCCCATCTTTTCCACTTCCTGAGGCCTCATTTCCCAGGCTGTGCAGGGGAGCAGGGAGCTCTCAGCACACTGCATTGTAGGTTAGGAACCAAGCAGCAGCTAGGCTGACCTGATAGGGAACTGACTCTTGCTTATGAGACTGCAGGGCTGTGATTGGCTGTCCCCCTTCCTACTGTGCTTCTGGCAGGGACTGTTGAGACACGCCCACCCCTCATTTGAAACATGGACATGCATGTGATGCAAGAAGAAACACAGGATAAACCTCCCATTGACTCCAATGTATTTGGCATAGGAAAAAATTCCCATTCATTCCAATGCATTTGGAGAGAGAGAAAAATGTGGTGGAAAACCATCTCCAAAGCAAAAATTTTCACTGAAGTGACATGGAACAGTTTTGCTTATTGATATTATTTCCCCAGTTCTAATAGGAGCATGAAAATATGAGGACCAGAAAAAAAATCACTGCCCCTGGGGAAAGCAATTAATTTTTTTAAAAATAAATTTTAAATATAAATTTTAATTAAGAGAAAAAAAATATCTAGCAAACTATGACCTTAAATGGGTGTGGTTTAAATGGGGAGTGGTGAAAAAGTAGGTATAATATAGGCTTATATAGTGCTATATACTTACTCCTCCCATTTCTGGATTTCACTTCGAAATTATGGTGCTCTTATTGTGACAATGTGGGTTCTTTACTAAACAAATATTTACTAAAGATATTTAGATTTATACAATGTAGTCTTTGCTATGTATAGAGACAAATATATATTACTGCATTCGTTTTTTCTTAGTTAATATTACATTTTCATATTATATTACAGAAACATTCACATCCACAGGATGTCACCGTTGTACAGTATCCTTGAAAAAACTAAACAGCCTCCCGTAGTCAAGGATTACATGTCAATGTTCACTCCAATGTTTCTTACATTTTTGAAGCTAATCATAATTCTGGCTTTATACGAATTCTCTTGGGATGTTAAAAATATTTAAGGTTTAAATACCGATAATGAACTGTACTCTGGGTGAGCCTCATTGGCGTGCACCATGATTAGTCACTGATTTATGTTTATGAAAAACAAGAGTAATTGTGGCAAAACTTTTCCAAAACCATCAATATTCTAGACATGAAAGGTGAAGGTCGGGTTTATTCGTGCTGATTTTTGGAACGATGTTTACAACGATGTGTTGTAAAGTATACAGTACTAATCTGCTTGTAGGCATTGATAGAATCAAGGGAGGTTTAAATTAATGATAAGAAGAGCGCGTTTCTTGCTTGGGGGATTGCATCTATAATCTCATTTCTATTTGTAGAAAAACATGTTTATTGAGAAGTTGTAGTTCTGTAATTAATAAGCTGTTTCCAGTAAAGCCCTACTTTCCGAAGGTGCATTTCAAACTGTTCAGAGAAGTTAAGTAAAAAATATTATTTGCTGTTATTATTTTGTTGATTGTAGGAAACTGTTTTCCTAAAGATTGACTCCAAAAGCTTACTAAGGTTGCTAATTAGTGATGGGTGAATCTGGGGCATTTTTCTTCATCGAAAATTCGCCGGCATCTCGTTTTTGGACGCAGGCATCCGTTTTTGGATGTGGTCTTCCGTTTCTTGGATGCCCATTGCCAAAAATGAGATGCGCATTTCGTGAAACATTCACTGTTTCGCAAATTCTGCGTCCCGTTTTGGACGCAGGTGTCCATTTTTGGACGCGGGAGTCAATTTTTTGGATGCCGGCATCCAAAAACGGACTCCCGCGTCCAAAAACGAGATGCCAGTGTATTTTCACCTGGGCAAAATTTTTCAGGCATTTTGTGAATTTACACAGGAATTCACCGCAGGCGAATAAATCATCTCTAGGGGTCATTGGATTAACCTGCTCATACCAAAGTGAGGGAAACATGAAGGAACTGAGATCCTTGATCCTACATCCAAGCTGGAAAGAATGTGGGCTTACAAAATAATTGACTTATGCCCCTGAAGAAGCTGAAATAATCTGCGAAACGCGTTGGACAGCATAGGCGGATAGTGGGGTGCCTAGCGCCACCGTTCCACCATTTGCAGGTTTTAATTTATAGCTTTTTTTAAGGACATGTGTCCAGTGCTGCCAACAGTCCATTGTAGCAGTGATTACGTGGTTGATTGAGAGCCTTTTAAGTATTAATGAATTAAAGGTTACGTTTTAGCCATTAGTTACGTTATATATGCCACTCACTGAACTGATTTGCTTTGAAGTGCAATTTGGAGCCCCCCTGCAGCTGCGGGGTCTGCTTCCTCTGTAGTTACGCCCACGGAAACCTGTGTTATTTTGTTCGATTTAGAGGAGAACTAAAGGTATGTTTCGCTGTGTTTTGCCACGGAAATTACGCCCAATGGCATCACGTGTCAAAAAAATTTTGCAGTGTGTCAAAACATAATGTACAACATTTCTATCCTACTTCTTTGGTTAAGCTTTAGTTGTCCTTTAATGGTGGCCATACACAGGCCAATAAAAGCTGGTGACAGACTGAGTCGGCAGTTTATTGGTCCATGTGGTGGCCCTCCAACGGGCTTCCCCGATCGACATCTGGCCGAAAGTCGGCCAGATGTCAATCGGGCAGGATTAAAAATCCCATCGGATCACGGCCGCATCTGTTTGTTGATGCAGTCCCGCGATCTGACCGCCCCTTATCTGTGCCGTTCTGACCCAATAGTTGTACGGCCAATTTAAGGCATAGTGCACAACATGTATATGTTAATCCTCAAGTTACAAACATTGCCCCAACGACTGTATATGTTGTAAGATATGGGTGTCTAAAGGGCACAGTATCATTTGTATTTCACCAGTATTTTGTACAATGGGGGTGGGGGGGGGGGTTGTGGAAGCAGGCTAAAGGCTAAATTATAGTATATTCAAGTATAATGGAAGTGCTAGTTTTAATGCACATTCCCTAGTCCCCGGTCTCAAAAGTAAGTTCACAAAACAGGTTTTTAGTTACAAAGTTATGATCATAAAGTTGAAAAGCCACCATATCACGTCAAGGTAAACACCATATGGCAGTCCCTAACTTGTTTAAGTCTGGTCATAGTATAAAAAGTCTTACTTCTCTGCATTATTTGCATTCAATGTCTGCTGAACCTTGGTTTCACCAGTATTAGGCTGGTGAAATGTTAAACTCCAGGTGTCCCCCGGCTCTTGTAGGCCCAGATCCACCCCCAGATCATAGATCCACAGGCTTCTTCCTGTCATGAACGGAGGGGGGTCCTGGAACAGCAGCCCCGGAGGGTCCCTGGCCCCCTGTCTGACCCTGCCAGGGAAAACTGTGTTGCTGCAGAAAGTAAAGCTGCTTAATTCTGTATCAGCTTGGGAAAAGCTGGATAATGGGTCCCTGGAGTGGATGGAAGAGAACAGGTTGGGCTTCCATCCTTTGCTCTATGTAAGGTGTTGCAGCTGCCGAAACTAGGTAGCTAGCTAAATAATTAATTAATTAATTTATTAATTAAGGATAGTTAAAAGGAGATGTGGAGCAACACCGCAGGGCTAATGCTGCTGCTTCCCCCTAGAGACCTCATAGAGTGGAGGAGGGTGAGGGGCCAAGGAAGGAGTGCCAGGGAACAAGTGTGTTATTCCCCTGAATTGGAGAGGGCTCCAAAGGTCTGGGAGAGGACCAGAGAAACTGCTTCCAGGAGACACGTGTCTCAAGTGTGAGAGGATTCTGGGACTTGTGGTCCACTGAAAGCCAGTGAGGGCTAGAACTGAAATGACAGTAAAGAGAACACCAGTGAGGGTGTAAAGTGGGACTGTCTGTTATGTGATTCCCTCATGTGAAGCCAGTGGGCTGAAGTATTGTATTCTATTGCAAATTAACACCAGCAATGCTGAATTTAACCGTAAAAGGCTGTGTCAGTGCCCGTTTCTGTGCTGAAATCTGTGCCGGGGCCTTGGGATTCACTACCAGAAGCTCACAAAGTAAGGATATCCACAATCATCAGTCATGTGACCTTATTTCTACTACATGATAGGATCCGTTATCTAGAAACCCAAAATCAAGAAAGCTGTGAATTATGGAGTGGCCATCTCCCATAGACTCCATTTTCATCAAATAATTACATTTTTCAAAAAACGATTTCCTTTTTCTGTGTAATAATAAAACAGTAGGTAGTACTTGATCCCAACTAAGACATAATTAATCCTTACTGGAAGCAAAACCAGCCTATTGGGTTTATTTCAAATTTTTTGGGGGAACTTCAATCCTGGATTAATTTTTTCACATTTGGGTTTATTTAATGTTTATATGATTTTATAGTAGACTTAAGGTATTAAGATCTAAATTATGGAAAGATCTGTTATCTGGAGATCCCCAGGTCCCGAGAATTCTGGCTAACAGTTCCCATACCTGCATTTCTAAAGTTGCTTTGAACAAATACTATACTCCACTTTTCAGATGATATACTGGAACGATTATTCTTCCGCTCTTTATTTTATTTCTCTACTGGTATTGTAAGCTTTCAAAGTTGCTTTATGTGAAAAAAAAAAAAAGTTGTAACCCTGGGTTTACAGTCAACCAACAAAGGTCTTGTTGCAGAAATGTACTGAAATATTTTCTTGCCTTTGCCGTGCTTAGAAATGATGTACTGTCAAAAGGATGAACACAGCCAAAGCAATTTATATATTAGCAGATATGAAAGCACCAACAGTTTGTGTTGTACGTTACAAAAAGAAAAAAAAAAGAGAAGACGGAGAAGGAAGACGACTTGGAAAAAAAACACATCCTTTACTTTTCACATTTCAATTTTATGTTTGCTACTAGACTAAGCCAACTAGCACATAATTAGGCTTTGTAGGTTTAATTTAAACTCACTAAGCGTATCATTGCTGTTAAGCTCTCAATTCCGAAGTCACATAGCAGTGTCAATTTAATAACGTTCACAGTGGATACCCTCGCATTAGCACAGACAATGGCTTGATATTTTAAAACCTGGTTTGAGTTTTCAAACTTTCACTACGAGCAGCGATTTCGTGTAGCCGTGTTATAATAAAAAGGCATGCGGAACAGCTGGCCAGTCATGCGGGTAGTATTTATTTTCTGTGTTTGTAGCAGCAGGTAGGATTCCAGTGTGAAATTAAAAAGTTAAATCTTGAAAACATACGAAACACAAAACCCATTAATACGGTCTCAACTCTGATTTGATTTGTATCGAGCAAGAATGGCTCACCAGGTTGCAAAAGAACAGCATTGATAAAATAAAGAATGTTTTCTATCGTTTTAATTTGTCTGTGAAATCAAATATAAGCAAGATTGAATTCCTCTACATAGAACGCAATTTGAAATATATCTACATATTCACATTTCTACAAGAGAGATGTAGAAACATATTCTACAAAGAATGTCAGGAATGCTTGGGTTTTATTATGTGATAAAAATGCGACAATTCCGAATACAAAAATAATCCGGCTAAAACCTGTCGAAAACCTGTAGAAGTCAACAGCAGATGTAACTTTTACAACTGGAAGATCTTTCTTTGATTTGTGGTTTCAGAGGTTTTCATGAATTTTTAACGCTGACTTTTGTGCGACAATACAAAAAATTTGTAGTTATTGAGTGACAATTTAAAAAAGTCCAGCTTTTTGTAACTTTATTGCGACTTTTCCCATTGATACTTTTAAAAAAAAAATTTATTTGGATTTTTTAATACATTTCATGACATTCGTGGTTTTATCCGATCTTTATTAAATAGGCCTCCTCAAGGCCTATTTATTAACATTCTCATCTTTATAGTTTTAGAGTTTTTTGAAACCACGGCTAAACTCACAAAAATAATGAAGGCAATGGAATTTAGTAAAAGATGCGAAAATAAAAAGTACAAACAGGAAGACGATCTGGAAAAAAAACCCAAATATCTTGTGAAAACTTTGTACAACTGCAAATGAAAACAATTACAAAAAAACACTAAAATGGAAATGTTTTTGATAGTGCTGCTTGCTATGTAAAATTATTTGCTGACGAGTTGTTGAAGTCTCAAATTGGTCAACATTCAAGGGACTCCAACATTCAAGGGTGTTTGCAAACATCTTTTACATAATACATTCCACCATTAGAAGTTTTTTTAAAAAGAGAAGGGTTCAATAGGATCTGTGAAAGTGTAGAAACAGATCCTCACAAACACACAGATATTTGCAGTCGGGGAATGTGCTCCTTCTATTATGTTGACAAACCATCAACGTTTTGGGGGGAAAACCTCCCTTCATCAGGATACATATCAAAGTGCACAATTCACCTTTATAACCCTTCAGTCCCTCCCAGCTTTCCACATTAAAAGTGTTTTTTAATATATAAAAAAAACAAGTTGTTTGTGCTAAACAACAACAAGTTTGTGCTAAAACCGGCACACCATCCAAAACAGATTGATAAAAACACCTCAGTCGCAATATAATTTTCCAATGTATTTCCTTTTGACTCCAATGCATTTGAAAACATTTTCAGCAACGTAGAAAAGGACACTTCCGTTCATTGCAGTTACTAATATTTAACTGCTAGGTCACTTGAGGATAAATTGACAAATTCTAAAAGTATTGAACTAATATGCATTCTATTGGGGAATGTAAAATAGCTTTTTTTTAGCACAGGTATGAGAGCTGTTGCCCAGTATGCTTGGGACATGGGGTTTTCCGGATAATGGATTTTTTACAAAATTGGGATCTTCATACCTTAAGGGGCAGATTTATCATTTGTCAAACTTCGAATAAAAAAAAAATTCGACCATATGAATAAAAGGGAAGTAAAATCCTTCGAATTTAATTTAATTAAACTTCGAATTATTCATGTGAATTTAGTAAATCTGCCCCTAAGTCTACTATAAAAACTTGGGATCAAGTACAAGAGAATGTTTTATTATAACAGAGAATCAGGAAATAACTTTTAAAAAAGTTTGCTGTTTCAGTTCTTTTTAACTGACATTTGGCATTGTGGCTTACTAAAGGTGGCATCTGTAGAGCAATGGGGTGTAAATTTTGGTTACAGACCCAGTGTGCTCCTAACAGAAAACAACAGTTTTTTTTAATTTATATTCAATTACTTTAAATCCATCTTAAGGACTGGAGTCCAAAACTGCACTGCATACTCCAGATGAGGCCTTACTAGGTATCTATAAAGAGGTAGAATTATGTTTTCATCCCTTGAGTTTATGCCCTTTTTTATGCAGGACAGAACGTTATTTGCTTTGCTAGCTACAGAATGACACTGCCCAGAATTAGACAACTTGTTATCTATAAAAACCCCAAGATCCTTCTCACTTAAGGAATCTCCCAACACACTGCCATTTAGTGTATAACTTGCATTTATATTATTTTTGCCAAAGTGCATAACCTTGAATTTATCAACAGTGAAGCTCATTTTCCAGTTTGCTGCCCAGTTTCCCAACTTGGTCTAATCACTCTGCAAAGTGGCAGCATCCTGCACGGAACTAATAGTTCTGCACGATTTTGTAAAAAAAAAAAAATAGAAACCGTACTTTCAATGCCCACCTCCCAGGCATTAATAAACAAGTTGAAAAGCAAAGAACCAAGTACAAAGCCCTGTGGTACCCCACTAACAACACTGGTCCGATTAGAAAATGTTCCATTCACCACCACTCTTTGTAGTCTATCTTTTAGCCAGTTCTCTATCCATGTATAAATACTATGTTCCAGGCCAACATTCCGTAATTTAACCAATAAACTTCTGTGTGGCACTGTATCAAATGCTTTAGCAAAGTCTAAGTAGATCACATCCACTGCCATCCTAGAATTGAGGTCCCTGCTAAATGCCTTTAACATTTGTTTCTAGCACAGGAGGCAATGCAATGCATAACTCTTAATTCTTAAACACTTTCTGTATTTTTAAACTAATGCCATAATATTGTAGACCCGAATTCCCTCAACAAAAACAGTGTTTGACTGCAACATAAATATCATTCTTTAGGTGCCTCTTCAATCTCTTGAGTCCTAAACCTTTTATGATTGGTTATTTATTATATCCTAGTCTGTATGAGAGTGTTGGTCACCAGAATATATCAAGGTTAATATAAAGCAGTCTATTGCTGAGCCTTCATAAATAAATTAGACCCTGTAACCAGAAAAAGCTGGACTATCATAATCTGCTCTTTGACTATTTACTATGTGTTTCTAAGCAAAGGACCAGGACCTGCTGAGGACCTTTAATTATAACCTGCTGTTTGACATCGATTGGCATCTGTGTTAGCCAGTGACAGTACCATGCTGAGATCCTTTTTTTCCTGATATGCTGTTGACTTCAATAAATTATGAGATCATGATCCGTTGCTGACAGTCTGTAGATATGTTTAAGCTAGGCAGAAGGAACATTTAAGCACCTTACAATCTCATCTGTGGTTGACCTTAGGGTTGGCACCTTATCCTCTTAAAGCTGAACACACATACTGCTTGAAAACGCATCTAAACTCAATATATTTCGTAAGTGTTAGCTTTTAAAGATGAGTTGGCAAGCCTAACTGGCCTTCAGCAAAGGTTTGAACCAGTAGATTGTTTTATATGAAGAAAAACATTGTTTAGAAAAACGAATGTGTACTTAAACTTGCTCTGAAAAATGTTCCTAATACTCGCATTTTGCCAACTGCCTGTCGGCTTGTTCTTTTGTTCCTGAACAAGTCTTCAGTTACGGCGCTCTACTTTATAAATAAACTTGCTTTGTTTAATGTGTTGGTGCAGTTACTTTGCCTGCAGTCTGTGTATGATGTTTTCAGCAAGTAATCACTTTCACAAACTCTATATCAAAACAATTTTTAATATTTGTATAGACACCGGTAGCTGTACAAGTAATAAATCCTACTAGATGCAACGATATTTTTCAGTATGGTGTATCTTTCCAAGGGACACTTAATGATTTTTGTCAGATAAAGCAGATGGGGCAAAAGGCAGAGAAAAAGATGGAGCCAAGTGTTCAGTTTGCTGTACATGTCAAAGACAGAATTTAATTATCATTTACTTCTCACACTATTCTGCACCTTTATGTTGACTTTTTTAATGGCCAAATGCCTCCTACTTTATAGAGAGTCTGCCATATTAGGACTGATACTGTAAGCCCTCTTGCCAGAATATTTTGACCCTTTGGTGATTGGCAAATGTGTTGTAGCAAGACCAAAAAAATTAATTGACTTGCTTCCAAATTCTTCCTGTGTTGCTCAATGAATTGTGAAATGCCTCTTTCATCGAACAATTTTTTAGATTTCTTAATTTTGAAGATTGAGTTTTTGGAAAAAAATGGATTTCAAAAATAAAGTGGTGATCATGTTTTTTAAACTGAAATGCAGTAAATTTATGAAAAATGTGATTGTATTTGTTTGTTTACTAAATTTCAAAAATAAAAATTCAGAAAAGACATATTCAAATTCACTTTCTTTTTGGCAGGGATTTTTGTGAATCGTGGTAAAAACTCAGACTGGCATTGTAACAAATAGAACCTTATTTGTGGAGTAGACATACAGTACACATATTACTGTAGGCTTCCAGGATACGGAGGTCCCTTCTTCAGTCAATGTTACTTATTCATGTAAATAAAATCCATAATTGGTTTCTCAAGTACTCAAGAGAACAAGGCTTTTTCCTAACTACTAATTATCAACCAAATGTGAACATTACACTCATAGGTCTGATATCTCAGTCTGCTTCCCATTTTGAACTCATATCTCAGTCTGCTTCCCATTTTTAACTGGTTTTTGTTGAGTCTTTCTACTGAATGAACTGATTTTAGCCTAAATTTCAGGATGTAAATTGGTTACCACTACTTTAGTGTCATTGCAGAATGACAGTAGCAGTAGGCATGGCTAAAGGTGGCCATACATGAATAGATCCTCTTATTTTGGAGAGGTCACTATATGAGCAGATCTCGCACCAGTATGTGCTCCCCTTGAGTTGGCAATACCTGGCTTATCTTTTCTTGGGTCTTAGGATCCAACGAGCAGATCACAATGCCGGGAATGCAGCTGGTCAGTGCAAGTTCTACATCAACTAACAGAAACAGTCCTCAATCTGATTTTTAAAGCTGCCCAATCAACATCTGGTCGATTTTCCAAAATGGCAAACCATAATGAATCAAAAAGCAAATATATTAAACATTGGTTCAATTTCGTAGAAATTACCATTTTGTCCATGTCATTTGCCTTTGTTGTACTTATGTCCCATTCCAACCGCAAACTGATTAGGTGTAATAATGTTGGATACCTTTGGGCATCCGCTCTATTTATTGAAGATACAGTATTTCAAATTCAGGCTTGCTTTTATTAAATAATCCAAAGGGACATAAGCTTTGGCAATTCATGGATATGCTGTCAACAGCTATTATTCTAGGAATTGTAATGGGCCTCATCAAAATGTGCATGTAATGATAAACAACACATATAGGGGGGTTATTTTTATTTACTAAACCACAAACATTTTATTTTTTTTTGGAACCCCCCCCAAATTTTTAAAGATTTATTATACCCCTATGCGGAAAAAATACTCTGAAAATCTGCCATCTCAGGCCAGTTGAGGTCCTGCATAAGTCAATGGGAGAAGCAGCTATCTCAATTTGAAGTTTTCGTGGTCTGCACTGGATGTAGCCTACATGAAAATCACATGATTTTCTACTAGACTTAAGTTATGAAGATCCAAATTAAGGAAAGATCAGTTATCCAGAAAACCCCTGATCCTGAGCATTCTGGATAACTGGTCCTAAACTTGTACAGCTTCTGTTGGGTTGTTTAGATTTATATCAGCTAAAGGCAACAGAGGACTCACTGATCAAGCGTAAGATTCTCTTATTTACATACTAAAGAACTCTTTGAAAAAACAGCATGAAAGTCAGTGTTCCCATAGTCCTCACCTCCGGGGTCATTCTGGAGGTAATTTAGAAATATGCAGCCTGTCAGGAGATGTCTTGGGCTCCTTCTGCTGATTTGTGTACTTTGTATTGGCTTTTTTGTGTATTGCATAATTTATGGGCTGTGAAAACTCGGTAGTCTGTTGACTACAGTGATACAAACCGACATAGCGTTATTAAAGGTCACCTTGCGGAGAGGCATTAAAAGAATAACTACTAAATAGTGTTGATATATGCTCAGTGTGCATTATTTTGTCAGAACTTGGACTTATATGTTCCTATTAAAGCGTAAGGATTTATGTGATCAACTATCATGAAGGACACTTAAGGAAACAACGGAGAGCTTGAAACATAAATTAAGTAGAATGTATGCATCAACAAGGCTCCAAGTTCAACTTTACATGTCATTGAAACCTATTTCTCAACAGTTATGTTCGTCAGTGGAGCCTCGGGTCAGTAATGAGCTCAGGTTGCTTAAAGTCAAGACGGGCAATAGATTAGTATGTTATATATGAGCTGTGTACCCTCAGCCCAAGACTCCCTAGTGTAGTGTTCATGTGCAAAAAGATTTATGCTCTCAAGATTTTTAGAGTTAAGTAAATATTTGATGATATTTTGATCATGAATGAGGCCATTTTTCTGTACAAATCGGATTTTAGCCATAAAATCAACTGAATAGCAGACAGCCTGATTGAGCACTGTTGTTTTAACACCCGTGGGTTCATTTATCTTGAAGGCATCGTGCAAAGTAGAACATATGCTCATAGTACAGGTATAAGATCTGTTATCTGGAAACCCGATATTCAGAAATCTCCGAATTACAGGATGGCCATCTCACGTAGACTCCATTTTAAGAAAATCATTCTAATTTTTAAAAATTATTTCCTTTGTCTCTGTAATAATAGAACAGTAGCATGTACTTGATCCAAAACTAAGCTACATGAAACCATATTTCAAAATGTATTATATCCTGATGTTGCAAAAAGCCTGAAAATCCTATATCTCAGATCTGTCAAGGTCCTGTATAAGTCAATAGGAGATGTCCCTATCCCAACTGCAATATATTGTATCATAGTCTGCACTGGGTTTAGCCCCATAAACTGGGGGTTTTAGGGCAAAAATCCAAAAAAAGTCAGAAAAAATCCATACAAATCCATACATTCGAGTTTTTGGTTTTTTTGCCTTCTTCTTCTGACTCATTACAGCTTTCAAATGGGGGTCAGGGACTCCATCTAAGAACAAATGTTCTTTGAGGCTACAAATGTATTGTTACTGCTACTTTTTATTACTCATCTTTATATTCAGTAGCGATGGTTGAATTTATTCACCTGAGGCGAACGGACTCCGGCGTCTGTTTTTTTCGACGCCGGTAATGGGCGTGGGCATCTGAAAATCGGATGTCCACATCTAAAAATGGGCACCCGCATCCAAAATGAGACCCAGCTGCGTTTCACAAATTTTTTCGGCGTTTTCGCAAATTTCTACTAGAAATTCGCAAAATTTTGGCGAAGCAAAATGCCCCAGATTCGCTCATCACTAATATTCAGGCCTTTTATATTAGTATTCCAGTCTCTTCTTCAAATCAATGCATGGTTGCTAGGGTAAATAGGACCCTGAAAATGCTAACTGGAGAGATGCTGAATATAAAGCTAAATAACTCAAAATCCACAAATACTAATGAAGACCAAATGCTAATTATATTTTTAGAATAGCATTCCCTATATCCAGGGCTGTGACTACAGAGGGAGCCGACCCTGCAGCTGCAGGGGGGTCAGGAGGTATAGGGGCTCCGTGAGACCCTAATTCATATACAGTTTCAATAAATATTGGTAAAACACATCAACCTCTTAACATTTTGGGGATATGAAAAATAATTTGCTGTGGGGCCCAGTAATATTTAGATACATCACTGCTACATCATTAACTCAAAGGTGAATAACCCCTTTAAGGTCTAATTTTTAAATTAAGGAAAGCTCCTTTATCCGGAAAACCCCAGGTCCTGAGCATTCAGGATAATAGATTCTTTACGTATAGCGCACATCACGCTTGTGCCAGAATGTCAAACTTCTGTCAAGTTTGGAAACTTTTTAAGGATGAATTTTACAAAATGCATTTTTATATTGAATCAAGGCGTTTTTCCACTTTATTGCCTTTCAAAGAAATATGTATTGTCGTTCTGGACTTTTCGTCCAAAAACTTATTGGAAAATAATAGTTGCTCTGTGCTGCGCTGTGCTGAAAGTTAGAGATCAGCACATTTATCTAGAGAAAGAAGGGAAACGCTAAGTAAAGCTTTTATTTAAAACTATGCGGGATTCTTTCATTCCCATAAGTGTATTTTTCTACTGCATCTAATTTCATTGCTTCAAATGGTAACAGATGCGCCTCGGAAAGTGAGGAATATGCTATATCAAAACCCTGTATGAATTTACAATAATGTTTGAAATTTTAGGTATGAATAAAATATTATTTTTGGGAAATAGAATTTTGATAGTAATCTGCCTTTATTCATAAAAACCCTCCGACCCTACATATTCCCTCCCTGCTAGTGATGGGAGAATCTAGGCAGATTTGCTTCGACGAAAAATTCGCGAATTTCGCTAGAAATATTCATGAAACGTTGCGCGTCAGTTTTCGTCGCGTCTGGGTTTTCCATTTTTTTTTCAGGCGAATTTTCGCCAGCCGAATTTTTTTGGGTGTTTCGCAAATTTATTTGCCGTCGGCGAATCGCAAGAATTCACTGCAAATTCGCTGCTGGCTAGTGATGGGCGAAACGGGCGCGTTTCGCTTCGCCGAAAAATTCGCAAATTTCCAGAGAAATTCGCGAATTTGCGAAAAATTTGCGAAATGAGTCGTGCGTCAAAAACGCGACGCGTCGCATCGTTTCGCGTCAAAAACGACGCTCGACTCGTTTTTGGCGGCAAATTTTTCCTGCCGTTTCGCGAATTTATTCGCCAGTGGCGAATCGCGGGAATTCTCCGCGAATTCGCCCCTGGCGAATAAATTCGCCCATCACTACTGCTGGCGAATAAATTCGCCCATCCCTATTCCCTGCTCTCCCCCAGCCGAGGTATAAACTCTATGAATAGCCGCCTAAGTCTTTACATACTTCTCTTTGCAGATTCAGAGCAGAGGAGCCACGGGCACCATCTTCAGCTCTTCGGTCTTCTTGCTTCTTTTTCTTTAATTCCATCATATTCGGAGCATGCACGGTTGTCAAAAAATGCAAGACTGCTCCAATTGCGCATGCGCCGATACGTCGCTTACTTCTCGAAGAAGACCGAAGAGCTGAGGATGGCGCCCATGATAATTAAGGTACTGGAGCAAAAGTGTTTAAGCTGTAACTCTGAGGTATTTCTGGAGTACAATAGATGTAGAAACATTGAGATAAATAAGTATTATAAGAATTACACAGTGTATAGGGACCCAAACACTCTGCAGCAAGAACATGTGAGGAATTAGTCTCACCACTCAGGAACTCCACCTTGTAGTGTATTCCCTATGGTGGAAGCCTTTCATAGATGATTCTAGTCCCTTTCAGATCCATGTTCCCTAGATTTAGCCACTAAGGTGGGGATGGTTTTGAAAAAAAAAAAACAAAAGTGAAAAAAATAGGAACCCTGAGGGCCGCCCCCAAAATGGTGCAGCCCTAGGTACAGGCCCTCGGGGGCCTATGTATAAATATCACCCTGATGGCAGCACAGAAACTAGTGCAATTAGCATCAGTATTTAATAATCAGCAAACCTGTAGCATCAACTTATATTACAGCCAGAGAATCTCATTTTCTGCTGCTGGATAATTAGTGACGACCCCTAAGCTTAGCTTCTCAACAGCTGCTCAGAGCCCACTGAGCATGTGAGTGTCACAGACACTTTCCAAGATAGTGACCCCCTGTGACAAGTTTCAAGTCCTGGATCATTGCTGCTATTGACAAGCTGAAACTTCATGCCGGTGCAAGAAGTTCAGTAGTTAAAATATGGCATTTTTTAGGGTTTAGTTCTCCTTTAACAAAATTTGTTCATGGGGTTCTGATCTCCTTGGGTTTCAAAGCTTGATACTTCCTGTAATAATAACTGGGAAGAGGCAGCTTCCTATTCTGTGCGCAGCTGCCACGTGCTGGTTCCGGGTTTGTCTCTTTTGGATCTGAGGTTGGTGTCTTGACACAAATGTAAAATATTTAAAGGCACCACCTACCTATTCACAATGCACAACGTAGGTCTATTGTACATAGTTTCTTGCACAAATTTCTGCATCTGGAAGATTCGCCCGAATACTGAACCAAATCCAAATCCTAATTTGCATATGCAAAAAAAAAAAAAGTGGAAAAAAATTAGTTTACACATGAAATCCCACCCTACCCACAATTTGCATATGCAAATTAAGATTCGGGTTCAGTTCGTCCAGGCACAAGGATTCGTCCAAACCCCAAATTCTGCTTTAAAAGGCAGAATCCTGGCTCAATCCCGAACGGAATCCTGGATTTGGTGCATCCCTAGAAAAATGTCACCATAAGAAAAAAATCCCCATTGACGTTCATGCATCTGGAGAAAAAAAGTTGCCATAAGAAAAAACACCCATTGATTTCTATGCTTTTTTCGAGAAATTTCAGTTTCGCAGTTTTTTTCTCAATTTTTTCGTTGAAGCAAAACGGGACAGATTCTCTCATCACTAATTAGTGATGGGCGAATTTATTCGCCAGGGGCGAATTCGCCGAGAAATTCCCGCTGGCGAATAAATTCGCGAATGGCCAGCAAAATTTAGCTTGGCAAAAATTCACCGAAAAACGAGTCGCGCGTCGATTTTGACGCGACGTGCCAAAAACGCAGCGCCAGAAACGACGCGACGCGCGTCGGAAATGATGTGCCAACGTTGACGCGATGCGCGTCAAAAGTGTCCCGCGACTCGTTTTGCAAATTTTTCGCCAATTCGCAAATTTCTCTGGAAATTCGCACATTTTTCGTCGAAGCGAATCTCGGGAGATTCGCCCATCACTATCACTAATTATTGTTTCACTCTTTGGTGGTGGGTGGAGGGGGTAACACAACAGAAAGTATCATAACTACCAGCCTAATATTTGCTTCTCCAGTAAATGCTTTTTTCTTTTTACATTGCTACTTGCACAAACTTTGCATCTGTCTTAAAGGTAACAGAAGCAGAGCCATTAAAGCACATACACCCACATTGTAACAAAAGTAACATTTATTCCTCATTTGTTTTCAAAGTAAATATCCATCCATGTCAGACCATTGCAACTATCTACAAAATAAATACATTGTCACAATGGCCCAGCAGGACACCAATACGGTATTTAAAATAAGGTTTCCCTCCCAGATTGCCAATTATTCTATCTGCAGCTCTCGGGGAGAACTCGCTCTCGCAAATACAATGTTTTCTCTCTGACTAACTGAATGAAGCTGCTTCGCAAGTCTGATAAAAGTCTTTTGTCTGGACAAAACATCCACCAAACCTGGAGTGAATAATAACACAATGTCTATACACAGAGCCGAGTCATTAGACTGAACTGTATCACATCAGACAGCCCCCGTGTGCATGCTGCAATATGATAGCAAACACAGAGCCTCCTATTGCTCTGTAGTACAGGTATGGGACCTGTTATCCAGAATGCTATGGACCTGGGGTTTTTCCACATAAGGGATCTTTCTGTAATTTAGATCTTTATACCTTAAGGGGCAGATTTACTTAATTCACGTAAATTCACAAGAGGGATTCGAATATTCGAACGAATTTTCAAAAAGATTCGAATTTCGAATATGCAAATTAGGCAAATTCCCAAAATTCAGCCATCGAATATTCAAATTCGAATGATTTGAATATTCGAATTTAATTTTATTTGAATTTTTGAATTTCATTTTATTAGAATATTCGAAAATTCGATGGTCGAATACTTCCCCTTTAAATTTAAATTCGATCACCTACTTTGCCAGATTAAACCTACCGAAATGGGGATCATTCCCTAAAATCTAGTAAGAAACATTCGACCGATCGCTTAAAAATCGTTCGAATATTCGTTTCGAAATTCGATTCGAATATTCGATCGATGGAATTTTCCCTATTCGATCGTTCAAATTATTTTAATTCCCCACTATTCCCCCACTATTCCCCCACTATTCCCTGGTTGAATTTCAAATTTGTTTTTCATTCGAAATTCGACCAATAGTAAATCTGCCCCTATGTCTACAAAAAATCATTTAAACATTGATTTAACCTAATAGAATTGTATTGCCATAAGGATTAATTACATCTTAGTTGGAATCAAGTACAAGGTACTGTTCTATTATTACAGGGGAAAAGGAAATAATTTTCAAAAATGTGAATTATTTAATTACAATGGAGCCTACAGGAGATGGCCTTCCTGTAATTTGGGGCTTCCTAGATAACTGGTTTCCTTATAACGGATCCAGGCCTGGACTGGCAATCTGTGGGTTAGGGCAAATGCCAGATGGGCTGCTATAAGGTGCCATAGAAAGTCAGTATTTAGTGGGCTGGTGGGGACTGTTTGGGCCTCTATGTGGGCTGATTGGGCCTCTTTGCACCTGAAATGCCAGGGCCTATTTTGATTCTCAGTCCAGTCCTGAACGGATCCCATTCCATTTTGAAACACCCACACTCGCAGGTGCATTCATAAATGAAACCTTATGCTTGTCTTTCTGTTTTTTTTACATTTAAAGGGGAAGTCAACCCCTCCGGTGCTAAAACCCCTCCCCCCTCCCCCCATAGGCCCCCTCCCTCCTCCCCCCTGGGCTATTGCCCCTAACTTTTTAATTACCCCAAAGTCCAGGTCCCCTACAGGCAGTATCATGGGCACATCTTGTCCCACACCTTCTTCCTTGATCCGGTGGCGCAGTAGGGCGCATTTGCCGGTTGGTACTACTGCAGATGCGCCTAAACTTCGCACAGTTTTCTGAGTTCATTTTTTGGAAACTTCATGAAATTCGTCCTGAAATGCGTCCTACTGCGCATGCGCCGACAAACGCCATTGGATCAAGGAAGAAGATGGTGCGGGACAAGATGGCAACCGTAAGCTTTCCTGCAGGGGATCTGGACTTTGGGATATAGCCTAGGGGGAGGTAGGCCGGTGGGAGGAGGGAGGGGTTTTGAACCGGGATGGTTGACTTCCCCTTTAACCATGATATGTGCTGATCACCTTCCCACTGATTTCACTTTTATTGGAGCTCAGGGTCTTGCATTTCCAGAAGGTTAGACAGAACTGCCCAATAACATCTTTTAGGGCAATGAAACACATTTGGGCGATTACACAAAAAAAAAAGTTTGCTCTAGGTCTAGTAACCTATAGTAACCAATCATACAGTAGACCAGTAAATGCTACCTGCTGATTGGCTGGAGCAAACTTTGCACCTGCTATTGTTCTGTACAATTTCAGCATCCCTCTGGGCTACCACGACAATGACTTGTCCCTTAGAAACCCATGAACATTTACATTTTAAACAGTTGCTCTTCTGATGAGTTTGTAGCGGACTTGTCTTTGTAGAAGACAATATCTCTAACTAGAATGGAATATATTTATCGGGTAAAAAGATAAGTAACAGAACATATCTAGTAATCCATATCAATCAATCAACAAACAATTTACTGGTTAATATTGGTTACATTATCTTTTTTGTGTTTTACAAATAACTACAGATATAGGGTTGGATCATCGTTGAAAAATTAGACCATTCAAAGTCTTGGTTCATTACTGACAAAGGAAAAGGTTATTTAAAGGAGAAGGAAACCCTATCAGTGCAAAACCCCTCCCCCCTCCCTCCATAGGCCCCCCCTTCCTCCTCCCCCCTGGCAAACCTATCCCCTGGGCAAATGCTCCTAACTTTCTACTTACCCCTCGGCACAGGTCCAGTCCATGGAGTTCACAGGCTCCATCTTCTTCCTGAATCCATCGGTTTTCCAATTTCAACTTTGTGACTTTCGCCGAAAGGGTTTCCTTCTCCTTTAAGAGAAGTTAAGACATGGACTGATTTCCAGCAGACCCAAGGGAACATTTTTTTGCCTGCTTATTTCTTACTTTTCTCCAAAGGAACAAGAACATATGTGCTTTGCACTGAAGTAAAAAGTGCAGATAAAATTGCTTCCAGCAAATTGAGGATAAACTGTACTTGCAGTAATAAGTGCCTGCATTTTCTTTTAGAGATATATCCGAACATTTCTGAATGTTCTTTCATACAAGAGCGACATGTTCTTTAGCATTAGTGCTCCCAAGACACTACGAGTCAGTCTGATAATCTTCATGTCTCCAATGATAAGAGCGATTTTACTACACCGGTGGTCTTATTAAGTAGCGAAGTGGAGATAAAATTGCATCTCAAATTAGGCTGCATCTCAGGATAAGATCTTGATATTTTAGGTAATTCAACAGTTTCCTGTAGGTTGGAGATGAGGCATAAAATCTTTGGATATCGGTCGTCTTGTTGATCGGCCAGTTTAGAAATTTAAATCCGGCATCATTGAAGATGTCCAAACATGGGCAACGGGTTGCTGCTGAGTCATCAGATAGAAGTAGAATTCTATTCTTTCTACACGTTTATGCGACAAAATATTTTGCTTCATTTTGCGACAAACACTCAAAAACTCTAATGTATAGAAAACAAAAATGTTGTGCGGGTTGAAAAGTGTTGCAGGAAAAGTTGCCCATTGACTTCAATGTGGTCAGTGAATTATTTGCGAAGCGAAAAAAGTCAGATTCACTCATCACTACTCATGAGTAGTGATGGGCGAATCTAGCCAGTTTCGCCGAAAAATTTGTGAATTTCCAGCTAATTTCCGAAAAAAAATTGCAAAACGAGTCGTGGCACGTTTTTGACGTTCGTCGCGGCGTTTTCAATGTGCGTTGCGTCGGTTTTGTAGTGTTGTTCCAAAAAACGACGCGCGACTTGTTTTTAAAAGCGAATTTTCGCTGGCGTTTCGTGAATCGCGGGAATTTACCGCGAATTCACCCCTGGCGAATAAATTCGCCCATCACTACTCATGAGCTGTTCCACATGTCAAAGGAGAATGTACAGAAGGATTTACTTTTGATGTCACTGCAAAAGACATGACATCTGACGAATAAATTCGTGAAACGAGTCGCGGCACGTTTTTGACGTGCGTTGCGTCGGTTTTGTCGCGTTGCGTCGTTTTCAACGTGCGTAGCGTTGTTTTCGTTGCGTTGTGTCAAAAACAACGTGCGACTCGTTTTTAAAATCGAATTTTCGCCAGGCGAATTTTCGCGAATTTATCTCATGCCTTTAATTGTTTAATCACTATTGGCTATCTAGCCTTGTCTCAATGAGGGTGTGGTTGCCTTGAGAACGGTCCTGGTATGGACCGAAACGTAACGTTGGCTGTATATGCACTGAAAAATACAAATTTTTGAATGATTGCACCAAAATCCCAGTGTTGCTGGTCTTCTTGACTGCTACGTATATTTTTACCGTGCACCTGGGTCTCTAATGACTGTAGCGGTGTGCCGCCCAGCGTGAAAATTATATATATATATATATATATATATATATATACATTTCCATCCAAAAACGGTCCGCACTCACAGGTCTTAACTAAAACAAAATGTATTTATTTCATGGAAGACTAACGTTTCGGCCTCCTCCAAGGCCTTTCTCAAAGTCCAAACTGGTACAAATTGAATGCATTAAATACCCCGTATGGCGGGAAAAGCCAATCAGCTGACGTAACAATTACATCATCAGTATGCATCAAACCAGTCCACCCTCCCATAAACACTAATTTAAAAATACCCTAAATGTAATAAAAATCCCAATCTCTTATAAAAAGGGTGTTAATGATTTTTTCTATGTACCACCCCGCAAGTAACTACTTAAAAACAAGTTAAAAACAAGTATGTAACAAACGTGATTGCTACATTGTATATTGTCAATTGATAAAGGCAATCATCATGTATATATACATTTACATATATATATATGGTATGCTGACCAAATGAATAGTAAATTAACAAATACACACCCAATGTGTAGGGAGGATGAATTAGATGGATTACTACAAGATAAATACTCTAAACCCCCAATAAGAAACATCCCTACCTACTACCCTAGATAGTCCCCCTCCATGCTTTCCCCCTGCATAGTTGATTACCCCTGAAAGTGCCCCTAGCACAGTACTTGTGTATCACAGCAGAGTAAGCTAAGTGGAGCTCATGGGTGCCATCTTCTGGCTCTTCTGTATTCTTCAGGTCCTCTTCCTTCCCGGCAATTTCTGCCATTTTTGGTTCATGCACAAGGGTCAATACAGCGTTCACTTAAGGTACGGGAATACTGTTTTGGGGCACTTTCAGGGTAATCAACTATGCAGGGTGGGAGCAGGGAGGGGGACTATCTATGGTAGTAGGTAGGGGCTTTTCAAGATGTCTACAGAAACAGCAACTTTGGAGTTTTTAGTTTTTTTTCAGCATGCCAATATATTTTTTATGTTCTCAAAGTTTTCAGTGTCATTGTGTGTCTTTGTTTGTATACAGAATGGAATATGTAAGATACTTTCAATCATAAACTTTGCTCATCCCTTTTGCATCATTTTCTCTGTCAACTCTCCTAAACTTGACTTGCTTTGCTGAAGCAGTAAATATGTTTCACCTCCCACACAGGTCTGCCCTTTGATGAACAACTGAATATTTTTCCCTTTATTTCTTCCACTGAGCCCACAACTAAGCTGCAAATACAGTAGGTGAATGGAAGTAATTTAAGAAATAGAGGTGTGTGGGGGGAAATTTCACAGCTTTGAAATATTTCTACCTACATGCAGAGAGATCAACACAATGTGATGGAAATATTGCAGCATCTGGAAACATCAACTTCATTACCCTGTTTAAATAAAGCTAATAATTAGCTTCGTGAATGAGAGTGAATTAGAAGATCATTACTACAAGATCATAAATAATATAAAATGTTAACATATTATATTAGAGGCACCTGATAAAATTAAATCCAATTACAAACATAATGAACTTCAGTAGGGATCCTTGTAGTAAGACAATAAATGAAATGGAAAAGAATAATGGGTAATGCAAAGATTTTGAATTCTAGCAGCAATGTAAAAAAGAATTCCCCAGAACACAGCACAGCAGAACTAAGTGAACCTTTTCAAATTAATTA
Source organism: Xenopus borealis (assembly GCA_024363595.1). NCBI lineage: Eukaryota > Metazoa > Chordata > Amphibia > Anura > Pipidae > Xenopus > Xenopus borealis. Next base: position 10,281,090 of record CM044443.1, on the reverse strand, counting down.
GGTCTGGTAAATCATAGAGAACAATTTGTATGTAAAAGCAATAAATCCATTCACTGGTTCACTAAATATGTATGACCATTGCAATGATGTAGTTGAGGACACATGTGACAATGCAATACGTCATTTCCAATATGTCTGGAAACTGTTAACATTCTGGTGATATCCTATTAAACTTTGCTCAGGACAATCTCAAACCACTTTATCAAGAATACTTGCTGACAATGAAATATAGCCTGTTAATTAAAGGAATAGTGAGAATTCCTTAAGATGTTGTCTGTCTGACCTCTACCGTGGACTCCTGCATAGCCTCCATCATCAAGAGCAGACGGCTTCACTTGGCCAGCCATCTATAATGCATGGTGGAGGAGAGAACCATGAAGAACATCTACTGTCAAAAGTCTGATGGGTGGCAAGATGGAAACAAGAAAATGATGGCTGAACAATGTGGAGGATGACTTAAGAACCATGAAAATAAATAACTGGTGGCATTGGGCATATGGACCAGGAAGGGTGGAGTGGCATTGTGGAGGGGGCCAGGGCTCTGCAAAGGCTGTAGAGCCACGGGGTAAGGTAAGGTAAGTTGTCTGTCTAAAGAAGAATGACCACCTATGCTGATGCCTCTTACCCTTCCTCTGCACTAGAAAAGCAGTTTAAGTTAAAATCTCCTTCTGTAACTGCTGCTCATGAAGAGTTGCTTGCCTTGCATATTAACTAGACATTGATCAATGTCAAGATGGACCATCCTTATTTGCTGGACTCCCAAATAGGAATAATAGCATGGACACTCTTCATTTGCTTGGTTTTATCCATGGGGCAGATTATATCACACACTTATTATTATTATTATTATTATTTATATTTATTAGTATTTATTTATTATTTATATTTATTAGTATTATTATTTATATTTCCATGGCTGAATATGCCAATAAAAAAACCTTCAGTCACTCTTGCTTTCTCCAATAGAGGAACCCACTAGTTATTATTTTATTCTTGTCAAGGATTAGGTAGGGGGCACTGTGGAGGCTGAAGAGGGAAAGTGAGCCCTTTAAGTAGAGACTGGATGTGCCCACGGAATACAAAGGGAAAGGCAGGAACAGGGAGACAAGGGCAGAGTCCGACTGGAACAGGTGCAGAGTGAAGCAGGACGGAGAGGGCAAAGGTCAGCACAGGAACAGACAGGAAAAGACAGGGCGTAGATTGGGGACAAACTAAGAGGATGAGACAGGACGGTGCGGGCATAGATTGAGGCAGACTAAGAGGATGAGACAGGAAGTTGCAGGGGTAGATCCGGGGCAGAGTAAAAGGATGAGACAGGATGGTGCGGGCGTGGATCGGGGGCAGAGTAAGAGGATGAGACAGGAGGGTGCGGGTGTAGATCTGTCGCAGACTAAGAGGATGAGACAGAATGGTGTGGGCGTAGATCGGGGGCAGACCAAAAGGATGAGACAGGACAGTGCAGTTGTGGATCGGGGGCAGACTAGGAGGATGAGACAGGATGGTGCAGGCGTAGATTGGGGGTAGACTAAGAGGATAAGACAGGATGGTGTTGGCGTAAATCAGGGGCAGACTAAGAGGATGAGACAGGACACTGGAGCAGAAAGGGGCTGGATAGCAGGAGAGCATGAGGTAAAAGGCAGTACAGGAAACAGAAATCAGGATCTGGAATGCAAGGTCAGTACAAGGTGAAGTCAGGCAGAGATACAATGTAGAATAGGAAATGAGAACAGACAAGGCAGGGGTCTGATCAAGGTTGGGAAGGTACAAGGTAGGGTATAAAGCAGGGCAAGGCAAGATAGAATCAGGGGAATCAGGGCTACAACAGGAACAACCTAGCTAAGGGTGCTGCCGCAGTACTAGGATTGCCAATAATGCTCCAGCAAGGAGTATTCTGAGGGCTGGCCTTAAATAGGGCAGAGACAGCCCTGATTGGCTGACTGCAACCAATCAGGCTGCTGCTGGGCTGGGGCTGTAGAGGCCAGGCAAGATATAGCTAGCAACCCTACAGGCTATTCTCCTGGCCCAATGGATAAGGCATCAAGCCAGAAACCCAGCAGAGCCTGACAATACCTCATTAAACATGGAAGCCCATTTATTAAAGGTCAACTTTTTGTGGTATTAGAAACCAAAATCAAACTCTATTTCTCTAAAACCACAAATGCCATAAAGGTTATTAAAAAAACAGAATATAAAAAGCACAAAAGTCAAAAAAAGATCTGAAAAAATGTGAATATCTCTAAAACTTTTTGAACTACTTTAGTTTTTTGAACAATTACTAGCAACACCTTTAAAAGTCTGGATGGTAAAAAAGTTCCAGTTTCATCAGAACAGCTCCCATTGACTTCTAAGGGACCTGGATTACCTTTACGTGGCAAAGTTTTGTAAGTTTTTTTCGTGATTTTTAATCAACTTAATAAATCATGAATTATTAGATTTTTAGAGAAATGTTTAAAAACCATGAAAAAAAGTATATGATTCCTGAAAAAAAAAGGAAATCTGAATTTTAGTAAATCAGTCCCATTGACATTGGCCAGGCAAAAAAAAGAAATATCAAGGGTGTCAACATTAAACATAAAAAAATAGAATAAGAAGGGTGCACTAACAGGTTCATTTTGGTCTCCTCCATAAAAATGGCCATCTATTCCATGTGCATAATTTAATTTAATTTTACCAAATGCATTTTTAGTAGGGGCATGCTTGTTATTTTTGAAATCCAACAATAAAAAACATGAGCATGATTAAGGACAAAGAACTGTCCTAGAATTTCTTGAGAATGAATATGAGTGTCTAGCTTTGTTCCATTCTATTTTTGATGCTTTTTTTTATAACAACTGTTTTTTTAATCAGGCTTTCATGATTCTTTAGTCAACAAAGGCTTTACATACCACAATCAGCACCCATGATTTTTGTAATCAATCATTTCATGCCCCAGAAACAAACTCAGATTTTAAGCTCATAAGCGTCAAGAGTCAGTGAGAAGAATATTTTGCACAGAGAATATTTCTTTAGTATTAACCAAATAATGATTTTTAAAAATGACCTTTTAGAAATGAAAAGCTTCTGCCATCCATAAAAAAAATAAAACAAAAAAAAAACATTTGGAAAGTTACAGCCATGTTGTTGCTATAATTTCATCAAAGTTTAATTTCATTATGAAATGCCAACACTACCTCTACAGCAATTTCTCTCTAATTATCTGGATATATATGCCAATATTCTTAATGGATTTGAGTGGTATTCCGGGACATAATAATTGAAATCACCTTTTACAAATCGTTCGTCTTATTTGTCTCATATAAAGGAAATGAAACCAAAGACTACAGGCTATGACAGGTAAAAAAGGTCAGTGGTATTAATTTACCATTAATAAAAATAAATATTTTTTTCCCCCGGTTTTTTATGTTAAAAAATATTTTTAACTTACAAGAAAGGTTCTACTTTCCCCAGCCTTTCCAACTGGTGTTCGGATAAGGGATCGGCACCCCTTCAAAATTCATGAAGCCAAAGAAACTCCAAAAACACAAAGGCAAGTGAAGCGGGGCAGACCCCTGCGTGTTTAATTCAATTCTTGTGATGTAACGTTTTGGGGGCGGACCCCATTCAATCAGAGTAATTAGCAATATACAAACATTAATTACCAAACACTTGTGTGTAATACTTGTCAAAACAAATTGATGATTGTAATAAACTGTTACTAGTGTCCATCATCCAATATAAATAAATATTGCTCATATCAAAAATTGTGAAGTCAATGTGAAAAAGTGTCCAATGATCCAGATAGACCCCTTGTGTCTTTTCTTCATATTGTTCCGTACTCCGATGGCATAATATCTAAAAACCTAGTGTGGCCCAAAGACCAGTGATAAAAATGTATAAAACCTAACAGCACATATCCATAAAAGTTAGCCAAATTTAAAAGCAACTGTATCCAAGATTAGAATAAAGGAAACTATCTTACCCTGAACGGAAACTTTCATTGGACCAGTCTTATTCAATGGAACAAGTTTCTGTTTTGAACATTCCTGGGTGCTTTATTATTCCTCTTGTATTGATTCCACTTTGACCTTGCCTGAACTTAGACCTTGATATATTCTGCCTGCCTATTGATCTCTGCCTAGAAATTGACTACGCTACATTCCTAAACCCTTGTCTGTGAAGCTTCCTCCTTGGTCCTGACTTCTCCAGCTGGGAGCCGATAGGTCCCCTGACTATATGAGATTTCAGTTCACTTCTCCATTTAAGCTTGCTCCATATTTTACATTAATTAGATTTAGACAAACTGTTCCCACTTCTTTAAACCACCTCCATCACTTAGCTTGCTCCATCTTTATATCAATAGTTGCATGGAAATGAGCTTCCACCTCTAAGCTTGCTCATTATTTTATATCAATTAGATTTTAATTGCCTGTTCCCTTTAAGCTTGCTCCTTGACTTATGTAAATTGTATCAAAATTAACTCCCTCTCTAAGTTTGCTCCAGCTTTTGTAAATTAAATTTCAGTACATTTTCACTTTAAAGGACTCAGTATCATAAATAAAACACCAAGACACATTAAAGGGGACCTGTCACAAAAAAAAAAAAATGATTCCAAATCCTATTTTATCATGTTAGTCAAGCAAAATGAACTTTAATTACACTTTATAAATTTTTTGAATCTTGTTTCCTTCAGTCTGGGAATTCATAATTATAGCAAGCAGGCAGGAGCCATTATGTGGACACTGTTAATATCATCTCGAAATCTTGTTTGTGCACCAGAATGGGGATCCTGATGTCCCTCCCTATGCACTGGTTACACAATTAAATGGTAAAGAGAGCAGGGGAATGTGCAGCATGCAGTGATATCTAGGAAGTGCTGAATGGAAAGTGAAAGGAATTGCCAGCCCCGCCTCTATGCCTAAGGCATATAGAGGAGGAGCAGGCAATATTTGATTGACAGCTGAAATTTTGCAATGACAGCTATGAATGCTTTAATTAAAAAAAAGAATTTAAAGGGGTTGTTCACCTTTGAGTTAACTTTTAGTATAATGTAGAGAGTGATATTCTGAGACAATTTGCAATTGGTTTTCATTTTTTCTTGTTTGTAGTTTTATAGTTATTTAGCTTTTTATTCAGCAGCTCTCTATTTTGCAGTGTCAGCAATTTGGTTTCTAGGGTACAAATTACCCTAGCAACCCTGCATTGATTTTAATAAGAGACTGGTATATGAATAGGAGAGGGACTGAATAGAATGATAAGTAATAAAAAGTAACAATAACAATACATGTGTAACCTTACAGAGCATTTGTTTTTAGATGGTGTCAGTGACCCCCATTTGAAAGCTGCAAAGAAACAGAAGGAAATTGCAAATCATTAAAAAACTATAAAAAATAAATAATGAAGACCAATTGAAAAGTGTCTTAGAATTGACCCTTCTACAATATACTAAAAGTTAACTTGAAGGTGAACCACCCCTTTAAGTTTTATATTTAGTTTGAAAATTACATTTATTATACAGCGTTTTACGTCTGGGTGACAGGTCCCCTTTAAGGTTTAAATTTGCAAAGTCTCTATTCAGAAATAACTTACCAATACAGCGCTTCCACCATCCACCATGGGGCACTTGATTTCTCCTCCCTGACTATCTCTTATAGAAGGCAGGGAGAAGAAATCGAGCACCACACCATGGATCATCGCCGGACTGATTGAAATCCACCTCAAAATAGGTTCTAGGAGGTCCCCATAGGCTAAAACTGCAATTCTGTAGGTATTAGATAGTGAATGATGGAAGTTGAATTTTTCAAGAGACTGTACAGACTTATACTAAAAATCATTTAAACATGAAATAAAAACAATAGGCTGGTTTTGCTTCCAATAAGGATTAGTTATATCTTAGCCGGCACCTGCAGCCACTTGAAATTGTTGTTTTTTTTTTGTGATAATTTTTTTTTAAGTTTCACCAGCAGTTTACACATTATAATCATTTATTTTCCAACAGTGTCTTTTTCCTATTTCTTTCAGGAATCTTGCATGTTTGGCAAGGGAGGTTTTTGGTGCTTTGATTGTTTAATTGAAGACTTTCTGCAGTAGAATAAGTGAGTGTCAGGTGTTAGACTGGTGTAATTCTGTTTCTCCGGGGGTTCCCAAACATTAGCATTATGAGTACAAATATTCAGTGTTACACAGCAAACAAACATATTTGTCATAGCTAAAATGCAAATAAAAGCTAAATTGCTTTGTTTAAGACAACTTGATACCAAAAGCTGCATATAAACAAAGCAAATATTACTGTGTACAACAGATGTTTGTTGGCACTAAATGTAATTGTTATTCAATAGGGATGGAGAAAAAAATGCTACAGATAAAAACTGGTTTCTCTTCTCTTTACTTACCTTATGTTAAATTGAGCTTAGTTACAGATGAGGGGGCATATGTTTTTAGATTGTGAACAGCTCTCGGTTGTTGCTTTACTTTGGATTTAATGGTTTAAAATGCCATTCTTCTAAAGTGCTACACCTATAGGGTCTATTATCTGTAATGCTTAGGACCTGGGATTTTCCAGAATTTAAAAATAAATTTATGGACCATAATCTGGAGCATTCTGGATATTGTGGGGCAGTGGGGATAATAGTCTCTGGGAAGGGAGTGTGACTGTGGGATAGCAGGTATAGTAGGGAGAGATTTATAAAAGGTGATCAGCATTTAATTAACATTTCCTTCAAACACTCCTCTTTGTTGGTGGACATCAAAGGATCATCAAGTGGCATTTTTTTTGGCTTAACAGTGAGTATTACAAATCTGTGCACTAGTGAAAACAGCACAACTCCCTCTCTATTTGTAAGTACCTTTGACAATTACACTGTGCAAAACAGCTGCTTTTACTGTGCATTTCTTCTGTGATTTCTGTGTACCGCCATAAACATTGAAATAAATAATAACATACTGTAGGGTTGCTAGGACTATCACTCTCTGTAATTTGCCTAAATCTAGATTCATACAGGTAAGGGAGCTGTTATGCAGAATGCTCGGGGCATGTAGCTTTTCATAAGGCATATAGTTATTTGGCTCTCCATTATTTGTCTGCTAAAAATTGCAAAGCCTTTATTAAGAAATAACGTCCCTAAACTCTGCTTCCGCTCTTCTTCAGAAAAGGCGACAGTGCGGCATTGGATTACTCCTCCTTGGCTAGCTCCCATAGTCTACTGACAGCAGGAAAATGTCGGACGGTGCTGGAAAGTGGGCCGGCTGTATAAAGAGCTGAAGTGCCCGGTAATACCCTCCCCTGATGCCACGGCCTGTGCCTATGCCTGTGTGCCAGGAAACATCCTTGTGCAGAGCCGGGGGCATCGGGGGAGATCTTGTGGGGACTCAGCCTCCTACTCACCCGGCCCTGCAGCAGCAGGCGATGCTTAGCGAGAGTGCCCTGGGGCGAGTGGCAGCGCAGGCAGCAGGGCTCACAGACATCACTGATTGTCTCTTCATCCCCTCTGGGCGCGTCTATCAGCGCAGTAGGAGTGAGTCCCGTGGGTGACTGCACAGAAGGAAGGTGCACCAGCTTCAGCTAGGAGTGCGCCGTATATCTGCCGCTGTCTGCAGTTTTAAATTTAAATTTTGGTGTTTTTTATTCCTTGCATTCTAACAAATTAAACTTTTTTTGTTGTTGTTACTGTTCCTTTAAATTCAACAGGATTTTTTTGGCCTCCAGTATGGCTTAATTCTATCTTAGTTGGGATCAAGTACAAGGCACTTTTTTATTATTACAGAGAAAAAAAGGAAATCATTTTAAAAAATGTAAAATGATTTGATTATAATGAAATCAATGGGGCCCTTTCAGTAATTTGGAACTTTCTGGATACTGGGTTTTTTTTTTTATAACGGATTTCATACCTGTACTAACTGTGCCAAGAGTCATTATAATCACTTATACTGTATTCAGTTCTAGGCAGTTCATGAACCCCCGATCTGACTCCAGGTTCTCCAGAGAAGGACTGTTTTGCTGTTCCAGATACATTTCATTGGTTTATAACCTCTCCCCCATCAGCACAAAGAATGGAGGTAATATACAGATGCTATAGAATCTTCTTAAAGGAAGAGTAACATCAAAAATTAAAAAAAAAAATTCATTAGTATACATCAAAAAATAAACACCAAGACAAAAAAAAAAACTTTAAAATTGCAAAGCCTTTATAAAAAAATAACAGTGAAACTCCACTTCCGTTCCTGTTCAGAAAAGGCAACATGGCGGCCATCCATTGGGCTGCACTGGATTTCTCCTCATTGGCTATCTCTCATGTACTGACTCATCGGCACTGGCTCCAAGGCCCCCAGATGTTCAGCTCATCCTTTACCAAATCGTTATAGGGGTTGCACTGCCTGCAGAGAGCTACTTCCCCACATAGGAATATGCAGGCGGCGCACACATCACCGGTAGCCAATTCCCCGCGGCTGTGGGTGGTAGAGAAGACCACCTCCAGTGCAAAGTAGCCTCCGGCACAATGTTCCCATCAAAAGACACAGTGGGAGAACTGCTTCCAATTCTCACCTTTCCTCCTTTCTAACCAACCCGCACCTCCACCACTGCAGAGCCTACTAGTGCAGGCGGGGATTGAAGCAGGCAGGGCTGCAAGGTGCTCATGCAGAAGGTTGGCTTCCGGTGGCCCGAGCGACTGCGATGTGAGAATTTCCCTGTACACCGGGCAGGCGAGATCTGCGTGGGACAGAACTCTTTGAATAATGACCTGTCCAGCCCCACTGCTTGGCCCACCCCTTACCTACCGGACAGTTTCACTTTCAGCCACCATCCCAACTAGGACTTCACGTTCCCGCCTCAGCCCCATCGTTCCCTCCCACCTAGGCTACTGCTTCCTGAGCGATAAAGACTGCGACGCCCCCTGCAAACCAGGCAAAGCTAACTGGCTCAGGTAATTTAAGGCGGAGGAAGTGCTGGGTGGGCATCTGGGCAATCCTGTGCAGCATCTCCATGCTCTTCACCATGCTCACCTAACAGGTGGAGAGCTTCCAGTGCTGGTATGCTCCGTCTGCATCTTCCTATGTGGGGAGGTAGCTCCCTACTCAATGTGCTCTCTGTAATACAGTTTTAAGAAGTTTAAGTATGAATTAGAGGGTGATATTCTGAGACACTGGAGGGAATTCACAAAAGTGTCGGTAAAATAAGTAACCCAGAAGTGGCGGTCGAATAATTTGTAAAATGTCGTACCAACGGCAAATTCACAAAGGCAGATGTTACCATCTCTGAAAGTCCGACAATTTTCTAAAATGTTGTATATCTTTTCATCGTACAAACAACATTTTACAAGACTTTTTAAAAGATAATTTGACTGACATTTTCATTTTGGAGAGCCTAATGTGTCGGAAAAATTGTCTGGAAAAAAAGAATGAGTTTATGAGTAATTCATAAAAATGTCGGGGAAAGTGTTGCTGAAAAAAAAAGCGCTCACTCTTCACTACACTATTTCAAAAGTGTCGTACACTTCAGAAAATTGTCAGGGAAATGCTCTGAGAATTTGTCGGCTGTTGCTATGACACTTTCATTTTTTTTCACAACATTTTAAAGACATTTTTTCATTCCTGACACTTTTGTGAATTCCCCCCACCCCCAATGTTTCATTGGTTTTCATTTTTTATTATTTGTGGTTTTTGAGTTATTTAGCTTCTAATTCATCAGCTCTCCAGTTTGCAATTTCAGTTCTCTCTGGTAACCCCCAAGTATTGTAATAACTTGACTGACACCCCGGCAAGTCTTATTAAATGAGGGAAGTCAGTCAACTAATAGAATTTGATGACTGTGAACAGAAATATTCAGTAAAACTCACTTTTTTGGCTCAATCAGTTTTACAGACCAGAAAACTTACTTTTACTGGTGATAAATATTCCCATAAGTCTTTGGGAAACTATTTGTTACACTTTCCAATGTAATCAAACAGAAAAAGAACTTCTCTACATATAAAGACACTTGGAAAGAGAATAACAAAAATGACATGTTATTGAAGACAAGGAACTTGACATGTAAACTGAAGAATCCTTGATATAAAGCAATCCAGCCTTGTACACAAAGTACATATTTCAACTGTCAGAGTTAATTCAGTCTCCTTTGCTGGGTACTCCAAAGCCACTCAAACTGTCATAAGAGTGAAGAATCTCCTATAAAGAATACAAATTTATAGACATCCCTAAACAACTGTCAGATGAATCCCAGGAGAATAGAGTAAACAGAGACAATGGGAAGGGGAGATCTATCATGTTGGCAATTTCAAGCTCTGCTTCAGCCGGTCAACCCTTTGCTTTTGTTTGACCAGTGTGATCATTAAAATTCTGTACTTTTTGTATTTTAACACCTGTCCGGCTGTTCTTTTTTTTTAACCCAGAATATGCCAGGCATACACGGATCATGTCTTTGAAGCAATGGCTTTGACAGCCAATGACAGGTTCCTCATGCCTCATATTTTTAAAGGGATTTTTATGTCTCCTGTAAATAGCAGGGAACAGGTCATATATACTGTATATATATAAAGCAAAAATGGTTGCACTCACTTATTGGAGAAAAACCCTGGATTCACCCCAATAAAGTCATATAGAATTTCATGTAAAGCAAGGCTTTCACAGAACTTTAAAATATGGAGAAGAAATAATGTATTCTTCCAACATTTCGGTCTTCAACAAGGTTTCAAGTAAGACTGAAAGACTGGAAGAATAAATAAGCTTTCTATCTCTTTTTTAACCAATGGGCAGTCAATGTATTAAAACTTCTTACTGAAAAAGTTTTTTTTTCATTATTCTTATTGGTGCAAATTGTTTTTCTCTTTGCGACTTTAATTACATTCCCCCCGTTGCGTTATGGGTAATGTGTAAATAATTAGATTAAAAGGTTTGTTCACCTCTAAGTTAACTTTAACTTTTAGTATGATGTAGGGAATAATGTTTTTTATTATTTCTCGTTTACTTTCTATACAGGCCTTTCCTAGTCATATTATAATTATATCTTAGTTGGGATCCTGTACAAGCTACTCTTTTTTTTATTACACAGAAAAAGGAAATCATTTTGAAAAAATTGGGTTATTTGGATAAAATGGAATCTATGGGAGATGGCTATTCCGTAGTTCTGGATCACTGGTTTCTGGACAACAGGTCCCATACCTGTAATAAAAAAATCCCTATTCTTGAAGATTTCTGCAGTTGCACAGATGTTAAACTACTAATAAAATAGGGGTCCAGGAACTGTGCATTGATCTCCCCCCCCTTTTTTTTTTTTACTGTTGTAATTAAAGGAGTTATTCACCTTTAAATTAACTCTAGAGGGCAGATTTACTAATGGTTGAATTTTAAAAAATTCAAAATTCAACCATGGAATTTTTTAAAGGGCTTTTTCGATTGAAAACTTCAACTTCATTGTTCGATTTGAATGATTCGAGCGATTTCTGCAAAAATCCTTCATATTTCCAAAAAATTTCAAAAACACTACTTAAAGGTTCCAGGAGGTCTGCCACAGGCTAAAATAGCAATTTGGTAGGTTTAAGGTGGAAAAGTGTCGAATACAAGTTTTTTTAAAGAGTTGGTATTTTAAAATTTGAAAATTCTAAATTTCAAATTTTTTCATTAGTTTTTAATTAGTAAATAATTCTAAAATCAGTAATAAATACAATCCAGGTGGGCAATCACTTTTCCTGTGGAGAAAATTCAACTGACTGTTTCTTGGTGTTGGTGTATGCTTAAAATTTCAAAAAGAAGATAGTTGTGATAGTTGCAGTTTAACAAAACAGAAATGTTATTTCCCAGCAGTTAAAGCTGGAATTTTAGAAGTAGTGGATGATGGTTGTGAGTTGTAGATCAACAAGACAGAAAAATGATTTCCCAGAAGTTGGAGCTGGGATTTTCAAGCAGTGGAGTGTGCAGAGCATTTAGTTAGATATAACAAAATAGGCTGGCCGGAAGATGGCTGAATTGAGAAAGCAAATTATAAAAAAGCAGTATATTGGGGTGTCCCCCACTCCCTCCTCCTTGCTCTCCAGTTTGAAATTTCAGCAGTTATCTGGTTACTAGGATCCAATTTAACCTAGTAATATGGGAGGGCCGAAAGTAAAATTGTAGCCTCACAGAGCAATTGTTTTATGGCTGTTGGTGTCAGGCAAATAAAAGAAAACCCATTAAAAATAAATAATGAAGAACAGTTTAAAAGCTGCTCATAACAGGCCATTCTAGAACATATAGAAAATGCAAGTAACCTAAAGGTGAAGTATTAGTTTGATCAGTTGCACCTATGTTTTACTAAGGGGGTTATTTATCAAAATCTGAACAATCTAGAATCCATGATTTGACCTTTTTATCATTAAAAAAGCACAATTTCTTGGGAGAAACTCAATAATATTAAGAGAAACCTGAATCATATAATTTTTTTGGATGTTTTTTCCCGAATTGCGCAATTTTTTTCGGGCATTTTTCTCCAAAAAGCCGAATTTTTTTGGATCTTGCCCATAAAGTCCAAAATAGTTGGATTTTCAGGCTAATTCCAGTTCAGACCACAGAAACTTAAAAATTGCAGGGATCTCTCCTATTGACTTCTATACAACCTTGGCAGGTCTGTGATGGTGTATTTTCGGATTCAGACTTTTTGCATCCTTGGGGTATAAGAAATCTCAGAAAATGTAGATTTTTTTTCCCACTAAAAATTTGTATTTTATAGTAAAAAAAATTGATTTTTTTTTTAGTTTTTTGCATTCGCATTTAGCATACCCCGAGGATGGAAAAAGTCTGAATCTGAAAATCTGGCATCTCAGACCTGCCGAATTTGTATAGAAGTCATCGGAAGTCCTGAAGATATCCTGATCTGTGCTGGCTTTCTAGCAATGATCCAAAGATTTAATGGTTTTCGGGCAAAAATCGATTTGAATTTTTGTACAACTTTCATGATTTTTTTTAAAGTTTTTTCCCGCACTGGAGTTTTTTGGGAAAAGGTATTGATAAATAAGGGGAAATAACCTGTGCGGATTTGGTCAGAGTTTTTTTTCAGAAAGATAAATTTGGATTTTGACTAAAAAAAAAAAACCCTTAGGGGCTGATTTACTAAGGGTTGAATTTCGAAGTGGAAATACTTCGAAATTCGACAAACTAATTTTTTTGGGAATCATTTTCTATTGAATATGGCCGTTTTCGATCGAAAAATGGCCGTATTCGATCAATGAAAATCGTTCGAATCGTTTGATGGATTTGAATCATTCCATTCAACCGAATGATTCAAATGATTTTCATCAAAATCTTTCAATTTCTCAGAACTTAGAAAAATTTTCAGGACAAGTTCTTTGAGGTCCCCCATAGCCTAAAATGACAATTCGGCAGCTTTTAGCAGCCAAAATTCGAATTTTAATAATTCAAATCGAATTTTGGGTTATTTTGGGCAAAATTACTTTGAAATTCGAATTTTGAAAATTCAAATTTTATTCGAATTTTCACTTTGACCCTATTTGACCCTTAGTAAATCAGCCCCCAAGTGTTGCTCCCACAACACCCCTTTTATATCTGTAAAGCTCCGCAAGTCTAATGATACACTGGTATCCACTGGTGGAAGGAAAGGCTGGAAGTTGTTATCACCAGACTACAATATACTAGAAGGGAGAGGGCAGAGGAAAATAAAATATATTGTCTTTCTATCTACGCAGGCCAGGTGGGAAGCGCTAGACATGGCTTCTGAGCCATAATTTGTGTATAATTTCCAATACTATTTCTCTTGCAGTATGTTTCCATGCCAATGATAAATTAAATTCTTCTTTCACATGAACTACAGAATTAAGCCTCCTGTCCCTTCCAAGTGCTCTACTGTAGCCTCGGGCATAACAAAGGTTTGAGCAGGGACGCAGGGAAAAAGCAATAAACAGTTTTTTTCGGGCCTCATCCATTTTAACACTTTTAAAACTGCAGTTATGTTGCACAGTTACTTCTAATTGTTGGAATGTTGGATGTTGGAAAAGCAGGTATAACAATACTTCTGGCCATATGATGTAATAAGTAGACTAGGCCTCTGACCAGGTACCTACAGGTGCTTTAACTTGCTTCTCCTGTGCAGAGGTTTGAACACATTCCACTGCATCCCAACGGAAGAATGCACCAAGCAAAAAAATTATGATTACGACATATTTTGTATTGCCGTCACCAAAAGTGTTCCTCTTCTATTGGTGCAGAACTGCATTTGCCTTTGGATACATTCGGAAAGGTACAAATTATTCTGTTTGTTGGTTTTGTAGAACAAATAGTCTAGTGAAATGCAAAAACCTGCACAGAGACAAAGATAACTGCAGTTTTGTTTCCCACAATGCACATTTTTTCTCCCCGGAATTCCAATTTAATTGTGGCCCGTCTGCATTTGTGCCCAAAATGTCAAAACAAATGCAAATTCGCATGTAGCAAGTTGTGCCTAACATTTTTTAGGTAGTGAGGGGCATTATTGTCTGGTTTTTGGCTCAAGTCTTCCCTATCTATTGGCACAGCCTGCAGCAAGGACCTGGAATTACCATAGTATTTAATATAGCGGTAGATTCAGGGTTCCTCAGCATCAACAGGTGCAGCTGTGCAACATTCAGCAGAAGAGGTAGTTTGGATGAAATGGCATGTAGTGCAACCTATGCAACCCCCCATAGGCTTCTTTTGCCAAGTCCTGCTCGAATACTATTTGTACGATCGAACGCCTTGTTCGAATCGTACGCATTTTTCGAAGGCTCGAAGGAAAAAGTATGATTTTTTTCGTGATTTTTTTTCGGTGTCCGATCGTATGAATTCATTGAGAAATTGAATATTAAGCAAAATGATAGCCTAAAACTATTCGATAAGCATTTGCTAGTCGAATGCTTATCGAATTTGAAATAGATTAATGACTAATCAGCCTTATATTGTGACTATATTTCTATATCAGGTGTATATTGTGAGTGGGTCCCTAAGCTCAGTAAGTGACAGCAGCACAGAGCATGTGAATCAGTGAATCAGTAGAAAAGAAGATGGGGAGCTACTGGGGCATCTACTGGGGAGACACAGATCTTTACTGCTAAAGGGCTGTGGTTGCTGCGGGCTGGTACACAAGCACAAACATAACATACAATATGTGTCCTATTTCTTTAGTTAGGCTTTAGTTCTCCCTTAAAACACTACAAAGGCAATTATTTTAGCATCCCTGCTGAAACCTTTAACAGAAACCTATGATAATTTATTTGTCCTTTCTTTCTATCCCCCCCGATCATTTACATTACCCTCTCCCCCAAAGTCCTCGAAATGACAAAACAGACTTTCAATATGAATTTTTGCAAAATTGCGTGATCTCTGTTAATTTCATTTGACTCTTTTGTGGTCACTATTGCGATAAATAAAATAAACCACTTTGCAGTACTTTTAATTTAATAGTTTTTCTTTATTTTTACAGCTCTTCCCGGTTCTGTGCAATAACTCATGAAATAAGGGAATGTTTCTTGAAGTTACAACATTACTGCTCTTCTACCTGCATAAGAATATTGCCTTATACATCACCTCTGCCATGGGAGTAGCACTAAATATTGCACAGCCTGCTGTGGCTTACAGGTAGTTACTTTTTATCAGTTGATTAGATTGGAGCTAGATAATATGAAAATAGAAAATGCGGGAATTCTCATGCTGTGACATAAACCTGGTTTTATCTCCGAACCCTGGAGGATCGGTGGAGAATAAACATCAGGAAAAAAAGTACATTTGAAATAAAAGAACAGACACAACTATAAAGTTGGAGAGGTCAGTTATTTGTCAAGCAGAAGTTATTACCGGCATCTTCAAAACATTTAGCGAGGCCCGAAGGGCATCCATCTTTTATTGTTCACAGAATAGTGGAACGGATCAGAAAAATTCCATCGCTGCAAATTTACGGAGTTCTGCTTAAAGCGGCCGGATGCTGGGAAACGTGGAGCTGTCAACTAAAGACAGTGAAGGTAGGTAGAAGGTAGTGAGTAGGTGTTTCCACCTTAATGGGGTGGGTAACTTTAAGTTTGTTATAGTGTGACCAATTTTAAGCAGCTTTTCAGTTGGTCTTCATTATTTATTTTTATAGCTTTTAATTATTTGCCTTCTTCTTTTGGGTTTTCCCAGCTTTCAAATGGGGGTCGCTGACCCCATCTGAAAATGAATGCTGTGTAAGGCTACAGATGTATTGTTATTGCTACTTTTTATAACTCGTCTTTCTGTTCAGCCCCTCTCCTATTCATATTCCAGTTTTTGTTTTTTTCAATGCATGGTTGCTAGGATAATTTGCAACCTTGCAACCAGACAGCTGAAATTGCAAACTGGAGAGCTTAGATAATTTATGATGCTTTAATACTGGGTGATAATACATTTGATAAGGATCTCCCATCAAACACACAGGAGCACTATTGAAAGATGAAATTAGCATATGCACAAGTGTATACACAATTTTCTGCCCAATTGTCATGGTTTATTTTTTACCCAGAATTAGGGTTGCTACCTTTGACGGTCAGGGGAAAACGGGCAGAGGGCCAGTGATGTCAGGGGAGGAGCTGATGATGTCAGGGGAGAGGCTGATTACATCATGGGCAGGACCAATGACATGGCAATCAGTAACTGGATGATCTCCATGTCATTAACTTCAATTAGGAATTGGAATTAGGAAATCCAGACAGGCACTTTTCACCAGGACAGCCCTTCCAAAACTTACCTGTCCTGGTGAAATCCGGACAGGTGGAAACTCAGCAAACCCTACCCACAATGCATAGTTTTCACACCAAAATTCCAGTGTTCGTGTGCTCCTCCGGTAAACTGCGTATAGGGCAATAGTAACGAACAGCGAAGAAGCGTGGTTCCGCACACCAATATTTCTGTTAAAAACAGATAGCTTTAAGGGCAGCTGTGCCCGAAACGCGTCGAGCCTGTCCATGTGGCTTACACTGTTACCCTACTTTTAACTATGGAATGAATAAAGATATCTGTTTTTAACCGAAATACTGGTGTGCGGAACCACGCTTCTTCGCTGTTCGTTTCTATGTATATGGCTCGGGACGCCATGGATTTCCAGCACCCGCTTGCTTCACTCAAGTTGCCGGCATTTTCTGAATGAATTTAATAGCGGTGAGTCTGAGCGGTTTCTTTCATTCTTCCAATATAGGGCAATAGTGGCCAATGCATTACGATTAAGGTACTTCATCAGACCCCATTGCGTTGAGTATTGGTGTCATTTCTGGCATTTGGTGGTGTGAGTGATGTGAATGATTTGGAAGAATGAACGGCATTGAGTGCAAATACACCGTATTGATGCAAGTACCTTTATGGGACTGTGGGGAAATTTGCTTGACCGCAACTGCAGAACCAGACATCAATGATCCTCATGGGAAGCTACTTCAGTACGGTCCTTTTTCTGTATGGACGAGTAATTATACACCTCATCAGTGAGACTCTAATTGGCTTATTTACCTGTAAGTAATCAATAATTTTATCATTTTACATTCATGGGATCCATTATCCTGAAACCAGTTATACAGAAAGCTCTGAATTACAGCATAGACACAATTTTTTCCAAATAATAAAGACGTTTATAAACTATTTTCTTTTAATCTGTATAGTAATAAAACAGTAGCTTGTGCTTGATGCCAACTAAGATATAATTAATCCTTATTGGAATCAAAACCAGCCTATTGGGTTTATTTCAAATTTAAATTATTTTTAAGTCTGCTTAAAGGGGTGGTTCACCTTCAAGTTAACTTTTAGTACATTATAAAAGGGCTAATTCTAAGAAACTTTTCAATTGGTCTCCATTATTTATTTTTCATAGGTTTTTAATGATTTGCAATTTTCTTCTGTTTCTTTGCAGCTTTAAAATGGGGGTCACTGACACCATCTAAAAACAAATGCTCTGTAAGGCTACAAATGTATTGTTATTGCTACTTTTTATTACTTATCTTTCTATTCAGTCCCTCTCCTATTCATATTCCAGTCTCTTATTCAAATCAATGCAGGGTTGCTAGGGTAATTTGTACCCTAGAAACCAAATTGCTGATGCTGCAAACTAGAGAGCTGCTGAATAAAAAGCTAAATAACTATAAAACCACAAACAATAAAAAAATTAAAACCAATTGCAAATTGTCTCAGAATATCACTCTCTACATTATACTAAAAGTTAACTCAAAGGTGAACAACCCCTTTAAATACCCCTTATCTGGAAAGCCCCAGGTCTCAAGCATTCAAGATAACAGTTTCCATACCTGTATAGATAAGCACAAGTTGGTTGTGAGGGTTGTGTAAGGCATTACAATGGCTGTTATTCTGCACCCCTGATACCTTATATTATTTATTCCTTAACGTTTTTGCAATTTGAATGGTTTATTAGTTGAACAATTCTTTCCTGCTGCAAACAACTCAGCCATGCTGTTTGGCATGTGCCCATTCTAAATCCTTAACAGTGACAGCGGCAGAAAAAATACATTTAAATTACATATTTGAAATTTATTTTACAGACATAATAAAAGACAACTTGCGATACAAACATATTCAACCACCATTACAGATGACTGAATTCTGTATAGGAAGACAGATCCCCTTTCATAGATTCAGAAAATATAAACAAAATACGCATTCTATTCTAATTATCATATTGCCTGGACTTTTCACGAGGTAAATAATGGGAGAATTGCATGGTTGGATTGTAACTTCAACTCTGAAGACTTCATTTATAATTCAGGCACTAAACACTAATTATCAGTCTTGCTTTCTTTACGTGACAGAAGAAAACCGCTCCATTTTTACTGTTTCTTGGCTCCTCTTTAAGCAATTAATCCTGGGATTCATTTACATATTGAATAAAGAAATGAAGGACGTCTGGATACATTTACGTGCACAATCACGGCACGAGGAGAGACAAGAACATGTTACGCTGATTAAGTGATTAAACTACAAATATGCTGCATTTTTCCATTTGGAAAATGCCAAAACTTGTACAATAATTTGTTGTATGAAATCTTCCTATCTGCCCCAGTATAGTCATGCCACTGGCAAAACCTTTGATGTACCTATGGGTGTCTATGGTCAATTCTACCAATTGGTACATGGTTGTTCTTGGATGCACAGATGTTTTTCTCTTTTGAGGTTGCCCTTCCATTTGTTTATTTTTAGCATCTGAAATCTTCCAGGAGTAGAACTAGTTGCAGCAACACTCTGCATTCTACTTGGCCAGCCAGGGCAGTTAAAGAGATCTGTCGAGACCCATAGTGTCAACACCCCTACTGGACTGGGTAATCTCTTATTAGGTATTCCCTCTACTTACTATTAGGAGGTGTTGGTAACTGTATCATGTATAATAAGTGGGATGTGTTCCTTATTGGCTGGAGAAGGTGGTGAACAATTCCTGTGAAGTTTGATATTCTAAGTGGGAGCAGATTGCTCTTCCTCTTTGAATTTACACTTCAGGAGGGAGTGGATGCTTCTGGAGAGCCTGGGTCCAAGGACCCAGTAATGGAATGCCTAAGAGAATGAAGGCAGGGAATAGTTACCCTTGAATAAGGTATGTAGATAGTGCTAGGTGAGGACCTGTTATGGCACCACTTTAGGATTGTGAGGCAGACAGGTTGAGCTAGAAAGAGCAGTCCTGAGCTCCAACAAAGGTTGGAGTTATCTCTCCCAGATGATATTGCCTTTTAGTGTAAGTCTGATCATAGTGGATAGGGGATTAGTTTAGAGGTCAAGTAGGATCCTGCCAAGTCTGTCCTCAGGAGGGTATCATGTGTGGGGGTATCAGGTGTGATATACAATGAAACTGAATATTTATGTGGCCACTTTACCTTAACACTATCAACTTATCATAGTAGATAAGGAATCTGCTTAGAAGATTTCCTTAAAGGAGAATTCAACCTGTATGTGAAAAAACTGTCCCTCCCTCCCCTGTGTAGGCCCCCCTCCCTCCCCTGGCAAATGCCCCTAACTTGTTACTTACCTCTCCTTCCAGGTCCTGTCCAAAGGAGTTCACAGGTGCCATCTTGTCTCGCTCCTTATCCTGTACTGATCAGCGTTTTTGAGATTGAGATCAGGTTGAATTCTCCTTTAAAGGTTCCATTGGAGGTGACCCAGATCCATTAAAGGGTGTAACATACTGTGGCTGAAGTGGGGCCCTGTCATGCATGTCCTCAGGGGGGTGATATACCCTGCAATTGAATATTGTTGTTATTAGTTTACCTCAACTCCATCAGTGTTACTATGTGAAATAAACATTTGTTATTGATAGAACTTCCAGCATCCAAAAATTCTGTTCTTTTCCCTTCCTCCATGCATGCATGCAATGGTCCAGGTGTAACTGAGGGTCTAATGTAATAAGTTAATTGGGATCTAGGCCTGGATTGAAAAATAAGGGTTGTAGGTCCATGGCCACAAGTGCACTTGTGTACATTACATTTGACACTGTAAATTATATTTGATAGGGTAAAGTCGTTATAGAGGAACACAGCCACAGTACAGTTTTGTGCTGAAACTTGCAGTTTTGCCAGCAGATTTTATGGAATGCATACTAGAATTTCATTGTGCATTTTGTTTCATTCCCACCTCCCCAGACCAACTCTCCCTGACCTCCCCTCCTGACCTGACTGGCTTGTGTCTTGCAGAAAGTAAGGTACATGTAGGGCGGGGGCTGTTGGAGGGAAGTTGCATCTGGGTCTGAGGGCCATTGGAAGGGGTTGGGCCTGAGGCAGGGGGCCATTGGAGGAGGGTTGTAGCTGGGGCGGTGGTCTAGGGATGGTGTGGGGAGCCCCTGATATGGCCACTCGGTGGTTACCGGACCCCCAGTCTGATGCTGTTGGCATGAATTTTTTTTTGCCTGAAAATTTAAAAATTTTTTGAGCTTGAATGCATTTGTAAAATCTCGCTAATTTGTACATTTCCCGTGCCAGGCAGCAAAGTTATAGTAGTTCTCCCTTTAAGTTTAAAATCAAATCTGCTTTATCTAGTGACAGAAAGAACCTAATGATGAATTCATCCAGGCACTTTTCCTTGCTCTTGAAACATAGAATTTTCATTTCCTTTTTTTTTACCAGCCCATCACTTTTACATTTTCTTTTCTACAAGACGAAAGATCTAGCACAAAACACACATGCAAATGCAACACATTATTTAAATAAGGATAATGTAAAATAACATTTAGGAAGCAATTTTATGTATGAATAAATGCATCGCTCAAAAACCTGACGGGTCTAACTACAGAGCAGAATTCGTGCTTGATACAGTAGGTTTTTTTTTTTTTTTTTTGCCTTTTTCTAAACTCATTTTACATCAATCATTATATTCTTTTCTGGAGAAATTTAAATAATAAGTCAAATGGTTTAAATTAAAACAGTAAAAGAGAAAGCTAGGGGAAATGTTAAGATATAATATGTGAATGACAGAAATTGCAGGATAGGTATATATTACAAGCTGTGCCTGGCAGAGTGGAGTTTGAACACTTACATGGTGCAAAAGAACATCATGTACTAGCTATAAACAAAACATTTAAAATTTTTCTGAAATACTTTATACCTGGTACCTTTCAGTCATTCCATCATCTGTACTCATTCACACTGAGCATACTCCAAACACCTCCAGCACACACTTTACATTCTCTTAATATTTGCAATACAACACATTATTAAATTTCAACATATCACTTTGCATTGCTAAATGGACATTCACTCTTGGTATAATGGCTTGCTATGGAAAAAACAACACCATTAATTTACACTTCTCAACACTCTTACAATTCGTAACCTAATGGGGAACTGATTGTGGGTGGACTGCTCTGGATAGCACCCCTCCAGTTGTTTATCAGAGTGATCCTCAGTCCCTTCAACTCTGTCCAAGGGATCCCTCTCCTGGGATTCATGCTCCTTTGGTTCCCCCCCTCCCAAAACCTCCTGGTTGTGCCTCCTCCACCAGGGTCTCTAGCTGGGGCTCCTCCCCTAAGGCAGGTACAGGTTTCGCAAACTCACCTGACCTAGAACCCTCAGGGCCATCTGTTGTTGTAGGTGGCCACAATCACTCTTCTGTTGATAATGCCAACCAGATCATAAGCAGCACCCCAGTGCCAAGGTGGGGGCTTTCTTGGACTATCCTCCATACTTGGCCAGTCTTTCTTCCAGGGTGGAATGGAATACATACAGTTTGAGCAGATTTCTATGTCTGCATTTATACTTTCCTCTTAGTCGACACAGAAGTGGAGGGACCCATCCTTCTTCCAGACCAGGACAATGGGGGCCACTCCATGGACTTTGACTCTCTTGGATAACACTCCCATCAAGCATCTTTGCAGTAAGTCCCTGGCTTCTTGGTATAACGCTGGCGGAATGTTCCTGTAAAAATACTCCCACCTCTCGTGGCCAGCCACAAACTGGTCACAAAGGAGGCTATCCAGCTCAGTCGCCACCACAAGTCCTTGGCCATCCACCTTAGTGAGCTTGTTCTAGAGTTCTCTTAACACCAATGAAAACTGGGGGAGTGTCTCTCCTTCCCTCTGTAGTCACATAAAGAACCTGGTGTGTAGATCTGTGGCTACTGTAACTTCCCTAAAGAGCCTCTTCAAGTGCTCCACTATCCTAGGGACTCTCTTTCTGCCATCGATAGCTGACGCACTGCCTTGCGGGCATCACACTCTAGTGAGATGAGCGCCAAGTCAGCTCCATGCTCAACGAGCACCTTGTATGAGTAAACTGTCTATCACAGTCAGTCAGCCCAGTCTGCAACCTCCACATTCCTTCCAGCAAACTTTGGCATATTGGCCAAGGCTACACTCACATGTGGGAATGGCATCCCTGCCACTAAAGTTGCAGCTCCGGAGTCTCCATCCTGCCAACTATGCCACTAGGCTGTACTCACACGAACGCATGTAGGCGCCGAATGCAGGTTCAGACGCAACATGCTGCATTTTTCCTGCGTTCGGCTCCTACATGCGTTCGTGTGAGTACAGCCCCATTGAAAAGCATTGAGTGCGTCTATACCTGCGCTCCCCTGCAGCTGAACGCAGCAAAACAGAACACAGGGGAGCGCAGGTAAAAACGCTTGCGTGTAAGAGCCCTAAAAACCTGGTCCTTGTCCTACATGTAGAAAATTATCCATTGAAGTTTTGTGTAAATATAATATATGTATATATACAGGTCCAGACTGGCCTGTGGTTTCTGGCAAATGCCAGAGGGGCTGCTATAATGTGTCATAAAACATCAGTGGGGGCTGTTTGGGCTTCTAAATATGTGTGTGCGTGTGTGTACCATATCAAGAAGTGCAGGAGGATTAGAAGCAACTATATAGACCTACATACCTGAGTTATAATGCCATTCAGTGCAGATGAAGGAAACGTGAGATATTTCAGTGTTGAATAGTGATGGGCAAATCTCCCGAGATTCGCTTCGGCGAAAAATTAGCGAATTTCCAAAGAAATTTCCGGCGAAAAATTAGCGAAACGAGTCGCGGGATGCTTTTGACGCGTGTCGCGTCAACTTTGGAACATCGCGTCGTTTCCGACGCACGTCACGTCATTTTCGTCGCGGCGTGCCGCGTCAAAAATGACGCGCGACTAGTTTTTCCAGCGAAATTTCGCTGGCGATTCGCGAATTTATTCGCCAGCGGCGAATCGCGGGAATTCGTCCCTCAAAATTCACCCATCACTAGTGTTGAATTGATCCAGGTGCTGACACACATGGTGGATTTCAGTGACAAAACCCTAAAGTCTGCTTTTTGGCTCCGCAATCCACTGTGCACGTTTGCACCAGGGCGGACACAATGGTTCTGTGTGTAGGCAACAAAGAAAGCCAATTTCAGCATTGGGACTAATTCGCAGCCTGTGCTTTTCCGTGTGTCATTAGTCTAACAGCTCCCCTTTTCAGATGTATGCATTTCCCTCATCTATAATGACAGTTGCAAGGTATGTGTAATAGCACGACTTTCCCATCTTTGTTTTACGACATAACTTCTACATTGTAATGCTCAGATATAAACCATAAACCATAAACCGTGCAAGTGACTGAATTTCTGTGAATGTGACTAAACCAAAGCAAAATATGCAGTAAGTAATAGCAGATTTCAGTAGAAATAGAGGTGTTTTTACTGTTCAGTACATGATTTTACTTCGTGAAGAATGACTTGCCATCTTCATTAGCCTCATTAGTGGGTGAGAGGGCTGGAGTGCGTGCAAGGCTACCCTACCCTAGGAGCCCGTTCTTCCAAAAGAAAAGCTTACGTAGCTGATTCTGAAACCCTAATTTATCACATCTATGCTGTGTTATGACACAGTTCCAGTTAATTTTTCATCTTCAGGAGAGGTAAGCGTTGCTTTGGTATGAATGTTTCATGATCATCAATCTGCCATACATATGTAAAAACAAGGAAAAGATTATGTGTAATTACATAAGCTTATTTCCATAGATACTTTTTTTGTCTCCTATAAAAAAAAAATATATATATATATACAGTATATTCCCAATCTTGTCTTTGCACAACGGTCATGGTTGTTGGGTGATTATTGGATTTACACATGAATAATTGTTTTACTCACTATAATAAATCATTTTTTGACATGCCAACTGCCAGTTGTTTGTATTTAAAAGCCCTTTGGATTTTAAAGAAAAAAATGTTTGTTTTGTCTAAGATTTTTTGGGATGAAATATAAAGAGGAAATATTTCCTGTTGCAATTTGATTTGGATTGATATGCAGGTATGGGATCATTTATCCGGAAACCTGTTATCCAGAAAGCTCAGAATTACGGAAAGGCCGTCTCCCATAGACTCCATTTTAAATAAATAATATAAATAATATAGTTTTTTTTTACATTTTTCTCTGTAGTAATAAAACAGTAGCTTGTACTTGATCGCAACAAATATATAATTGACTCTTATTGGAAGCAAAACCAGCCTATTGTGTTTATATATGTTTATATGATTCTAGTAGACTTAAGGTATGAAGATCCAAATTACAGAAAGATCCATTATCTGTAAAACCCCAGGTCCTGAGCCTTTTGAATAACATGTCCTATACCTGTATTGTCAGAAGCCCATAACATGCTATGGGTGTGGAACAATATGCTGCAATATCTAATGGTTCATGGACCTAGGGGATTATTTACTAAAAAATCTTCTAAATTTATCATAATCCCCCCTCCCTCCCTCCCACTTCTAGCCTTTTATACCCCCTCCCTGTACTTGTAAAAGCAAGAATGAATAATATTGAAAAGTAAATCAAAATTTATCTCATATTTTATAAAAAAAAAAACCCACAACCAAACTCCCATGTTTAATCAGATTGGAAAAACTCAATAAAATTTAGGCTTTTTTTCCCAAATTGCTCAAATATTTCTAGTTTTTCCAGAAAATGCAGAATAAGTGATATTTTTGGGCTAAGCCCTGTGCAGACCACAAACTTCAAATTGAGATAGCTGCATCTCCCATTGACTTATACAGTACCTTGTCTGACATGACCTCAGACAAGGTCCTGTATACAGTAAGTCAATGGGAGATGCACCTCTCAAGCTTTATTGTACCCCGTATTTTAACCCCCTTATTATACCCCATTTTAGTTTTCTAGACAAAAAAACTTTTCCAGATTTTCCATTTTGATCCTTATGAATAATCCCCCAATATTCCCATGTCACACACATAAAGCAGTAATACCATGCATTGTGAAATTACAGCACTATGCACCAAGCAAAGTTCTTTTAGCCCTTTTAGGATGAACAGTGTCCCCACCATCACCTTCATCAA
Source organism: Xenopus borealis (assembly GCA_024363595.1). Classification (NCBI taxonomy): domain Eukaryota; kingdom Metazoa; phylum Chordata; class Amphibia; order Anura; family Pipidae; genus Xenopus; species Xenopus borealis. Next base: position 10,255,383 of record CM044443.1, on the reverse strand, counting down.
CAAAGGGTTCCATTCAATGTGGTGTCTGTTATAAATGGGAGGCTAAGCAACTATTGAGGTATGCTAAACCAAAATGCAAAATTATATATAGTGAATAAAGTACCCCCATTGTAAAATATAAGGATATTATAAGTTACCGAGGAGTTCCATGACCATATAAAAACACGAGGTCGAAGGCCAAGTGGTTTTATACAGGTCATGGAACTCCGAGGTAACTTCTAATATCCTCATATTTTACAAGAGAGGGTACTTTATTTATCATAATACACAAGTTTGAGTGAGTCATGTGACAGGAATGACATCAGAACTCACCGTTTATAACTGATGACATCAGAACTCACCGTTTATTAGGATATAATTTACAAGATATTCACAGCTTTTGTGTATTATATGGATATATAACAGATCTACTTTATTTTAAACATGAAAGAGGTTTTTGGCCTCTGTCCTTTTATCCAAACCACTAGGCTGTGCTTGTAAAATATACAGGTATGTGCTCAGGACCTGGGGTTTTCCGGATAACAGATCTTTCCATCTTTCCATCTGTGTACCTTAAGTTAAGTAGAAAATCATGTAAACATTAAATAAACCCAATAGGCTGGTTTTGTTTCCAATAAGGATTAATTATATCTTATTTGGGATCACAAGATACTGTTTATTATTACAGAGAGAAGGGAATTATTTTTAAAAAATTTGGATTATTTGGATAAAATGTAGTCTATGCATGAGGGCCTATTCGTAATTCGGAACTTTCTGGATAACGGGTTTCCAGATAACGGATCCCATATTGATATATTATTAAGGCATATCCCTAGATGAATATGGCACAACTAAACTCGATGGATCATTAATATAGAAAATCACAAATAATTAGTGATGGGCGAATTTGTGGCGAATTCCCGCGATTCGCCGCTGGTGAATAAATTCGCGAAACGCCAGCGAAAATTCGCCAAAAAAATTTCGACGAAAACGAGTGGCGCGTCGTTTTTTGACGCAACAAAGCGACGCGACGCGCGTCAAAAACGCGACTCGTTTCGCAAATTTTTTCGCTGGAAATTCACTAATTTTTCGGTGAAGCAAAACGGGGGAGATTCGCCCATCACTACAAATAATATGTTTAAGAGCTAGAATTCCAGTTTACTGTAAATGCCAGTTCATGAAATTAGTTGTTCTTATAAATTATAATGAAAGTGCCACATGCATCCTGTTCATTTATTTCAGACATTTCCTATAATAACAGATCAGTATAAACACTATCCACATTCTCCAAACAAGAATGAATGTATAGCACAGATCAGGGAACGTACATAACTGAGGGAGGTTGAAACCTTTTGGGCTTTAATGTAAATTGGATAAGGTGGCAATTGCTGAATTATTGCTATAACATTATGGAAGAAGCAGAACACGATTGTTGTGAAAGCCAACTGCCAGTTTTCTGAGCACATCAAATATTAACGCATAGCAAATATAGAATTTATTTAGAGCTGGTGCAGTCAGACCCGTCAAGCACATCATTTCAGAATAAAATGTTATGTTTTTAGATTAGCAGGATCTATTTTATTTAAACAACAGATTCTCCAGCACACAATAATAGAAAAATATATTCTGAAGTCTTTGTTTGATGTCTGTAGTGTTTACTGTACAGAGCAAATAAAAGGAGGGTGTTAAAATGGATAAGATGACAATTGGTGGAAAGTGGCTTTTCAAAATGCTTATGTAAGCTTACTCTTACTTTCTTGGCAGTTGTGGGCATTGAACTGCTGTCTGTCAGTTTTTAAGTTTATTATTCAGTAGGCAGATGATTTCTGTGACACTTCAAGTTAATGAATGTTTATGGTACTGGATGCCTGGCTTTTCTCCTCCTTTTGGCTGCTCTCTGTATTCTGGACATTTGATGGCTGGACTTTAGTGATGGGCGAATTTATTCGCCAGGGGCGAATTCGCGGCGAATTCCCGCGATTCGCCGCTGGCGAATAAATTTGCGAATCACCAGCGAAATTTCGCCGAAAAAACGACGCGCTGAAAACGACGCGACGCGCTGAAAACGATGCGACGCGTGTCAAAGTTGACGCGACGCGCGTCAAAAGCGCCCCGCGACTCGTTTCGCGAATTTTTCGCCGATTCGGCGGGAGATTCGCCCATCACTACTGGAATTCATTAAATTTAAGTCATTTGTAGTGATGGGCAAATTTATTCGCCAGGGGCGAATTCGCGGCGAATTCCCGCGATTCGCCGCTGGCGAATAAATTTGCGAAACTGCAGGAAAAATTCGCTGACAAAAATTCGCCGCCAAAAACGAGTCGTGCGACATAAAACACCTGTCTTTCTCTGCCAAAGAGCCTTACATTAAAAATATCCAGATATTCTGGCGACTCGTTTCGCGAATTTTTCGCCAATTCGCGAATTTCTCTGGAATTTCGCAAATTTTTCGGCAAAACGCGGCCGTTTCGCCCATCACTAGTTATTTGTGCTGTAAGCTTTGGGACTATGGTATAAATATCAGGCAAGGCCTTGCATAGAACACAACCTATGGAATGGACATGCCCTGAAAGGGATTCTGTCATGAGAATTTTTTTTTTTTTATACAAAATACATTAATTAATTGCATTCATCCAAAAGAGTCCTGCAATTGCATTCATCAAAAGAGAAAACAGATTTATTTTTTATATTTAATTCTGAAAGCTGACATGGACTAGACATAGTTTTAAGATGTAGTACTGTGTTACTGGGGGTCATTTATAAAGTTCGCGCAGCGCATAATTGTTCGCAAATGGTAGTTTTGCCCAGGCTTTTTCCTGAACGCTACAATATTGCACTACTGTGCCCGTCCTTCCGGTTTTTGCGAATTCGCATTGTGAATGAATTTTCGCAAACAACTTGCAAACAAGACGGGTCTTTGCGTGAGTACAGGCACTTTGCGAGGTTGTTTTGCGTGAAAATAGCGTTAAAAGTAACTTAAATTCGCAATTTGCGAAACAGTTTTGCGAATATTTTCTCCGCCACCAAAGTTGTGGCGCAGAGTGTTCGCAATTTGTGATTTTTGCCACATTTAAAAAGCTCCTATAGACATTCGCAATGTGAAAAACAAATTCGCAAATCTGTTTGCACACTCTTATTCAGCTTTATAAATATAACCAGGCGCAGGGCAAATTTATTCACTCTGCGAATCAATCTTCTTGCGAAGTTTATAAATGACCCCCACTGTGTTGAAAAAATGCAGAAATGTAAAAGTTTGGTGATACCTTTTATTGGCTAACTGAATAAGTACCAATTGCAAGCTTTCAGAGCACACAGGCCCCTTCATCAGGCAAATACAAATGAATGGGCTAGACATGTTAGTTTCCCAGGTACATGGACACATGTGACTTGTGCTCTGAGAAACTTCAGTCACTTTTTACTGCTGCACTGCAAGCTGGAGTGATATCACCCCCATCAGTTCCCCCCATTACCCCATCAACAGTACAATGGGTAAAGAGACAACTACTACCTGGCACCACCTAATGGCCTATATGAGAAGAGAACTCTATAGTAAAAATTCTAAGCACAACTCCTTTAGTTATGTTGAGTAGGAGAAACAATAGTCTATCTGAAGTGAATGCTCTTTCTGAAAGCACATGACCAGGCAAAATGTCCTGCAATTAGTGATGGGCGAATCTCCCGAGATTCGCTTCGCCGAATTTTTCGCGAATTTCTAGAGAAATTCGCGAAACGGCGAAAAATTCGCGAAACGAGTCCCGGGACGATTTTGTCGCGTGTCGCGTCAATTTTGTCGCGCGTCGGCGCGCGTCGCGTCGTTTTCGGCGCGTCGCGTCAAAAACGACGCGCGACTGACGCACGACTCGTTTTCAGCGAATTTTCGCCAAGCGAAATTTCACTGGTGATTCGCGAATTTATTCGCCAGCGGCGAATCGCGGGAATTCGCCGCGAATTCGACCTAGGCGAATACATTCGCCCATCACTACCTGCAATGGCTAACTACACACCAATATTACAAAAAAAATAAAAATACTTCAAGAATAAAACATTAAACAGTAGAATGAACTATATGCAGTGTACACAGTGTAATTTAGTAATAAACACTTTACCATTAAAATCGTGACAACATCCTTTTAAGCCAGTGTCTGCTAAACACAATATCTTGCTTGGTGCAGCATTTCTATTCCATACATTATGGCTGGTCAAGACTGACTGAAACAAAATATAAAGGGTAAGCAAGGATGGCTTTAATGTATACCTTTATTTCCTAGAGTCAGTACACCAATACATTAAAGGGGTGGTTCGCCTTCAAGTTAACTTTTAGTATATTGTAGAAGGACCAATTCTAAGAAACTTTTCAATTGGTCTTCATTATTTATTTTTCATAGTTTTTTAATGATTTGCAATTTTCTTCTGTTTCTTTGCATCTTTCAAATGGGGGCCACTGACACCATCTAAAAACAAATGCTCTGTAAAGCTACAAATGTATTGTTATTGCTACTTTTTATTACTTATCATTCTATTCAGTCCCTCTCCTATTCATATTCCAGTCTCTTATTCAAATCAATGCAGGGTTGCTAGGGTAATTTGCACCCTAGAAACCAAATTGCTGACACTGCAAACTAGAGAGCTGCTGAATAAAAAGCTAAATAACTATAAAACCACAAACAATAAAAAATGAAAACCAATTGCAAATTGTCTCAGAATATCACTCTCTACATTATACTAAAAGTTAACTCAAAGGTGAACAACCCCTTTAAAAGACAAAGAACAAATGGTTTGTTGACTTGTAGCCAATAGGATAAACCCATGCAAATGGGATTTTCTTGGAGCTCATTTGGAATTCATCCCAGAATTCCTTTTGTTTATCTATAATGTCCTCTAATGTATTTAGTGTAAAGTGTAATCATGTCCCCTCACAAGCGCCTTTTTTCCAGAGAAAACAACCCCAACCTGGACAGTCTCCCAGTCTCATAATTTAAGTCTTCCATCCCTCTAACCAGTTTAGTTGCACTTAGTCTCTGCACTCTCTCCAGCTCATTTACATCCCTCCTAAGGACTGGAGTCCAAAACTGCACTGCATACTCCAGATGAGGCCTTACTAGGGATCTATAAAGAGGCAGAATTATGTTTTCATCCCTTGAGTTTATGCCTTTTTTTATGCAGGACAGAACTTTATTTGCTTTAGTAGCTACAGAATGACACTGCCCAGAATTAGACAACTTGTTATCTATAAAAACCCCAAGATCCTTCTCACTTAAGGAAACTCCCAACACACTGACATTTAGTGTATAACTTGCATTTATATTATTTTTGCCAAAGTGCATAACCTGCATTTATCAACATTGAACCTCATTTTCCAGTTTGCTGCCCAGTTTCCCAACTTAGACAAATCACTCTGTAAAGTGTCAGCACCCTGCATGGAACCTATAGTTCTGCACAATTTAGTATCATCTGCAAAAATAGAAACCGTACTTTCAATACCCACATCCAGGTCATTAATAAACAAGTTGAAAAGCAAGGGACCCAGTATAGAGCCCAGCGGTGTCCCACTAACAACACTGGTCGAGAATGACCTAAAGCACATGGGGCATCTAATCACAGGCCTATGTTTGCATTTTAAGAATTATGCATAATTTAAGAATGTAAAAGTAAATGAGACCCTTGTTTAAATATAAAGAATAAAGAACTGTCAGGTTGCCATAAAGAATAAAATTGAAATGTTTCACAGAGTGAGATATTGTGCTTAGCAGAAACTGGCTTAAGGACATGTCAATTGTTACTTGAAAAGTTTCTGCAGGAATCAAGACAATTTTTTACATTGCTGTGATATATGGATCAAACATTATAGAATGAAAGCGACAACAAGCCTTGTCTCAGTACTTTCTTGCCCAGAGCAGCAAATGCGATAACTCAATGTTCAAGTTGTTCAGTGCTTTTTTTTTTTCGCTTTCAGAAAGTTGTGCCCAAAATGTCAGACACTATGGGTGATCCTTAGATGCCCTGACTTGTTCCTCTGATACACAATACATAAGACTACAAATACATCACACTTCATCAAATTGTATCCAAATGATACAGTATTACATCGGCCATTACTCTAAAGAACTTGGCAAAGGTTTCATTATAAAACTTAGAACAAAAACCTTTTTTTTTGGCTCGTTCTGATGATCATTGTCATTCATCTATATTAAAAGTAATTTAATTTTATGTCAGACATTTTCAGTAGAACTTTGGAGACCCACACACGACTTGTCTGCTTTTTAAATCATTAAATTTTTGTGTGAAGTGCTTATTAAAGTGAAAAATAACTCATTTTTTGAGATCGTTAATGCTTTTTTTATTTTACCTGAACAGTAATTGATCTCATTTACGGCTCTCCTTACATGTCATTCTAGGAACACATATGTCATCAATTATTCAAAGCTGTTGTATATATATTTTAGAAATGCGTCAAAACACACAAACCCTGTAAAGACAGAGAGGTTGATAATCTTTGACCACTAAAAGGCTGGGTCAGGTAAATTTGCCTATTTTCTCTCATAGATACTCCTGGAAGCTCAGAATGAAGGCTAATTAAAGTGAGATTAAGAATCAATGCTTAAAGGGGTGGTTCACCTTCAGGTTAACTTTTAGTGTGTTATAGAATGACCAATTCTAAGCAACTTTTCAATTGGTTTTCATTATTTATTTGTTATTGTTTATGAATTATTTGTCTTCTTCTCCTGACTCTTTCTAGCTTTCAAAAGGGGGTCACTGACACCCTGAAAAAACAAATCCTCTCTAAAGCTGCACATTTATTGTTGTTGCTGATTTTTATTATTCATCTTTATTTCCTGACCCTATCCTATTAATGTTCCATATTCTCATTCAAATCAATGCATGGTTGCTAGGGTAAATTGGACCCTAGCAACCAGATTGCCGACACTGCAAACTGGAAAGCTGCTAAATAAATAGCTAAATAACTCAAAAACCACAAATAATAAAAAATGAAAACCAATTACAAATTGTCTCAGAATACCACTCTCTACATCATACTAAAAGTCAACTCAAAGTTGAACAACCCCTTTAATTGGTGTCCTTATTATCATTTATACTTTTGCTGAATGTCATCACATTTTAATGCATCTGTAACCTTGTTGTGAGTTGATGGGGGCCTGAATTACAGAAAGACAGTCTCCTATATACTCCAAATAATCCATCGTTTTTATCTGTAATAATAAAACAGTACTTTGTACTTGATTCAGGCTAAGACTCTTGGTGCAGTTGGTACATGTATGGGATCAGTTATCTGGAAACCCATTATCCATGGATTCCATTATAATCAAATAATTCACATTTAAAAAAAAATATATATTTTCTTTTTCTCTGTAATAAAAAAAAGTACTTGATCCCAACTAAGATATAATGAATCCTTATTGGAAGCAAAACCAGCCTGTTGGGTTTATTTAATGTTTACATGATTATCTAGTAGAGATAAAGTATGAAGATCCAAATAGCGGAAATATATGTTATCCATAAAACCCCAGGTCCCAAGCATTCTGGATGACAGGTCCCATACCTGTATAGTATTTGAACAGAGCCAGTATTGGGAATGGTTTTGACTTAGCAATTGTTTAGCAAGTACTGTAGTTTGGCATCTTACCTACCTATGAATACTTAAAGTTACCTTTATAAAGCCATATACAGGTATAGCATCTGCTGTCCAGAATTAAAATGATTTCCTTTTTCTTTGTGATAATAAAACCGTACATTGTACTTGGTCGTAGCTAAGATATAATTAATCCTTAGAGACAAAGCAATCCTATTTGATTTAATTCATGCTTATAAGATATTCTAGTTTAAGGTATGGAGCTCCAATTACAGAAATACTCCATTATCTGGAAAACCCCATGTCCTGAGCGTTCTCGATAACAGGTTCCATACCTGTATTTTAATCAAATTTATTCATACTTCTTGGAATTCTGCTACCAGAAGAAGCGTCCAGTGAATGTAATATATATCACTAACGCAAAAACTATTCGCAATGCGAAAGGTTAAGCCTTTGCACGAACAAATTTTGCTTTGCGCAAATGCAATATACCTTTTGCAAACCCGGAAACTGTTTAGCGACCACTTTTGCCAGGGGAAGGCCGTTTGTGAATTTTATACTTTGCGCTAATACGCTGTCAATGTAATAAAACTTCTTACTGAAAAAGTCACAATGTTTGCTCCAAAAGATTACGACACCTTCAAGCAGTTCTTAAGAGTGCACAATTATGATCCGCAATGAGCAATAACGATTTGTGTTATCTCTTATTGGTGCACAATGTTTTTCTCTTTAATGACATTCCCCCTTATGCTTTTCCTTGGAAAACAGTATTGGAGAGCAGTAACATTGAAATGTTAAGCTAAGCTAAATATCTGCAAAATAAGGGCTGTTTCTGGCCATTTCTTTAAAATGAAGTTAAACTGATTTCATACAGAATTGCATATTGTAGAAATGTCTCAGCTTTACTAAATGTTTCAGCTTACTTTCAGCGTTCTTCTCATGCTCTGTAGATTAATGACATAACCTTGGAGCATATTGTCTCCATAGGCTTGGATTAAAGGCACAGCATACTAGAGCACTAGATAGACTAAAAAGGCATTCTACTCTACTCTCTTAGGACCTATAATGAGTCCTTCATAACCCATGTTCTACCAGAATAAAACAAGTGCTTACTGAAAATTGTTACAACTTTTAAGTTGCCAGATAGGCTTGGATTCCAGGCACAGCATACTAGAGCACTAGATAGACTAAAAAGGCATTGTACTCTACTCTCTGAAGGCCTATAATGAGTCCTTCATAACCAGTGTTGGACTGGCCCACAGGGATACCAGGAAAACTCTCGGTGGGCCCAGGTGCTTCTAACAATTTCATGTTCATTCCCTATTTCTTTATGTGGGAAAAAGATGCTTAATAATGGAAGAATATAGTACAGTAATTAGATCTAAAAGAATATGGGAATAAAGAGGTTAAGTGAGGAGAGAAGGAACAATAGTTTGGAAAGTTGGGCCCCTGGACTACGGTTTTCTGGTGGGCCCCTTATCTAAGGTTTTCTGGTGGGCCGCTGATCTAAGGTTTTCTGGTGGGCCCCTGGCATCCCAGTCCGACACTGTTCATAACCCACGTTCTAACAGAATAAAACAAGTGCTTACTGAAAATTGTTACAACTTTTTAGTTGCTAGATAGGCTTGGATTCCAGGCACAGCATACTAGAGCACTAGATAGACTACTCTCTGAAGGCCTATAATGAGTCCTTCATAACCCATGTTCTACCAGAATAAAACAAGAAGTGCTTACTGAAAATTGTTACAACTTTTTAGTTGCTGGAATTAGACAAAAACAAATATATGTACGTACAATGACGAAACAGTAGCAATCCAGTTTGATAATGGTAGACTCTACGGAAGACAGATGAAACTCTTTTGTACAAAAATGCAAGAAGATCTTCTTTTAAGTTTCTGTTTGGTACATCTTGTATATATGGTCTTAGTTCTCAAAAAAAGATGTTAGCAGTTCTTGGGGATAATATATCTTCCGAGCAGGTGTTATTTGTTGTATATTTCCCTTTGAAGTTATCAAATATTTATGTAAATTAATCTGATTTACAACCTTCAAATATTTAGATAGCAGATTATCAAACGCACTTAAATTCACGCAGTTTATTGGAAGATTCAAGCTCCTGATGTGCCTTGAAGGAAGATGTCCTCTGAGGCTGTCAGACAAAATTACTTTATTTCTAAATGTGACAAGGGAAAGATATATTCTGTAATTAACATCCCTTTTCTGTCTGCCTAGATCTTCTTTGGAACTGCATCTTGAGAAACTCAAGTAAATGTAGCAGAACAAACAAAGCAACTGAGACTGATTACCTGCTCCAAATAATAACATTTGAGCAGAAGGTAGGCAAGGCAATGTTTATAAAAAGCTCAAGTAATAAAGACTTGAAAACAACAACAAGAAAAAAAAACAACACATGCAAAAAGTTTGATCAAGTCTTCTCGGTTCATCCTTCAATGGGCTGCTGAAGAAAAAGTGGCTGGTTTTGCAGGATCCTGATGTTATTCAGGGAACCCTTATTTTGCTTTAAGAATCCCTACTGGGAACAGGGTGAGGAGAAATCTATAGGCTACCAGATTCAGACCTGCTCTGATAAAGAACAATATAAAACATGTTCACAATTCTGATTGTGGATGATAGTATCAATTGTATCCATCAGGCGTGATTACACTCACAGGTTTTATGTGAGGAAGGGGTGTGTTCACTGAGAACTTGGACACATCTGCTTAATTTAATTGGTAGGGTGATAAGCCTACCTGTTTTTACAAAGGTTGTACTGTACCTGAATTGTATGTTCAATATCTGATATGTAGTTGACATATAAATGGTAGCCAGGGTGCTGGTGGAATTCCACATCTTCATGGAGATTCTCTAAGTTAAAAAAATGTCTTTGGAAACATCACTAAATTGAATAAGAGTTTCTAAAACTCGTATATTTTGAGATTTATTAAGCAGGATGGACAGAGGACATCTTCCTTCAAGGCACATCATTTGCGTAAGTTTTTCAGGATGCAGTTCCAAAGAAGATATAGGGAGACTGAAGAGGGATGTTAATTACAGAATATATATTTCCCTTGTCACATTTAGAAATAAATTAATTTCATCTGACAGCCTTAGAGGACATCTTCCTTCAAGGCACATCAGGAGTTTGAATCTTCCAATAAACTACGTTAATTTAAGTGCACTAGTTAATCTGCTATCTAATTTTTGTCAGTCAGTCACTCAGTGGGGAGTAATCCTAGCAAAATGCAAGCAATTTTTATAAATACTAAGTTTTTTGAGTTTTTTGAAAGTTGGTAGACTCATGGAAAATGTTGTGCTCAATGTATATTTTTTTTAAATTTTAAGACAGAAAAACAAGTTTTTGAGATCCAAGTTTTTTCATAAATAAGTGCATATTAAAGGGATCCTGTCATGGGAAATTTTTTTTTGTCAAAATGTATCAGTTAATAATGCTGTTCCAGAAGAATTCTGCATTGAAATCCATTTCTCAAAAGAGAAAACAGATTTTTTTCATTTTGAAATCTGATATGGGGCTATTGTCAATTTCCCAGCTGCCCCAAGTCATGTGACCTGTGCTCTGATAAACTTCAATCAGTCTTTACTGCTATACTGCAAGTTGGAGTGAAATCACCCCCTCCCTTTCCCCCACCCAGCAGCCTAACAACAGAACAATGGGAAGGTAACCAGATAACAGCTCCCTAACACAAGATAACAGCTGCCTGGTACATCTAAGAACAGCACTCAATAGTAAAACCCATGTCCCACTGCATACTATTCAGTTACATTGAGAAGGAAAAACAACAGCCTGCCAGAAAGCAGTTCCCTCCTGAAGTGCTGGCACAAGTCACATGACTGGGGCAGCTGTGAAATTGACAAAATAGCTACCCCCATGTCAGATTTCAAAACTGAATATAAAAAAAAATCTGTTTGCTCTTTTGAGAAATGGATTTTAGTGCAGAAGTCTACTGGAGCAGCACTATTAACTGATGTATTTAAAAAAAAACATGTTTTCCCATGACAGTTTCCCTTTAAAGCTTGGTGAGTTTTCAAGGTTTTCAAAATAGAAAAAATTGACATTCATCTTAAGAGCTACAGTTAGTATTGATATTGAGATATATATATATATATATATATAGTTTTTGTATTTGAGTGTATAGATCTGGTATTTTTATAAAATTTTGTGCATTTATTGCACTGGTGTTCTTTTGAAGGGGTTGAATATGATGGACTTGATGGTATTTTTCCACCCAACTAAATAATGTAACAAATTGAAATTCTAATAAATAGACCTCTGTGTGTGCTAACTACATTTAATTCCCTTTTTTTACTATTATTTATATAGAATCAGTGGCCTGTTCCATGTTGTAGCTCCGACCCTTTCCAGCTATAGTCAGGTGATCCCAATGGTGGCCAATAAAAGTGCAACCATGTTTGGGAGTTTTAACCTTGAAAGCAACAAGTAAGTTGCAGGAAAAAAAGTCTATGTGTAAAATAGTAAAAAGCAGTATAATTTTTAATGAATCAGATGATAGTGAGTGTAGGATTGGTCAGACCAGGGATGGATTTGACGTATCGGCTAGCTTAAATATACTGCAATAAATGGGCAAGCAATCCCTGTTTTGTTTAAAGGATTGTTTAGAATTTTTAGTAGCTTAAGGCACAAAATGTCTTAATGTCCTTAATATACCAGTAGAACCCCCATTTTACATCCCCTGATTTTAAGTTTTCCCTCATTTTACATTGTTATTTTGTGGTCCCACCTATATATTATGCATTATATATTTCCCTGATTTTAAATTTTCCCTGATTTTACACCATTTTTTTCTGGTCCCCTGAAAAACGTAAAATGGGGGTTCTACTGTATTCATAATGGGCTGAATGCAGAGGACCTCTCTTCTTCATGTGATAGCTGAGGGTTTTAAAACCTGTCAGGGACCCTCATAAATGCTGCCTCACCTCCACTTACTTTCTGTTAAATCTATGTGAGTACTAAAGGTGTTAATAGTTGGGAATTATACTTTCAGCATGCGGAAATGACTCAGGTCTTCCAGACCAATATAAAATATTGCAATTTGTAAAACAATAAAGTACTCCTTCTTAAACATGGAAATTGAAGAGCTTAAGTGCATCTCTTGAAAATAGCATGTGGTAACCTTTCCTGAAATGCTCCCACACCAAAACAGGATTTAAGCAATGTATTAGTGCTGATTTTAATTGAGTAAGGGGGAAGCTATTTGACTTCTATCATGCAGAGACAAGTGGAGAAATTCAGACACCTCACGGAGTAACCTATTTTATGAATATATATATAGATTTTTTTTTTATTCTGTTGGAAAATCTTTTCATGGTAAAAAGTACATTTGAGTTTATTTATGCATTCGGGAAACTGCTCACACCACAAGAGTGTTTAACATGAATATTTGCATGTTTAATTGAGCAAGACCTGGATTTATATAGGCCTTCTGCTGTTAATCATCCTGTCCCCTCCTTTTAAGTCATGCTAATTTTCATAATTGGGACTAGAGAATGGGGATTGTCACCCAGAAAATGTAACAAACTATCATATATCTCCAATCAATCCCCAGTTTTTCTGAACCAGTGTGGGTGTCGTTGGGCAGCATGCTGCCCCCTAAAATCCTGCCGTCCTAGGCCCAGGCAAGAGGAAACAAATGGCTATCACTTGTGACTCATTTTGTTCAGCATCAACATTATTCATTTTTGCATTTCATCAAGTATTGTTAAAAAGCCCGTTGGGGCTTAAATTAGTTTAATATGCTCAACATTTACAATCATAAACTAGGATGAAAGCATCATTAATTAAAAAGAAGGTTCCCATAGTCAGCACTCATTTTGTAAATGTAATGTAGGTGAAAATGTAAAAGTATGAGAATGTGGGGAACCTGTGGGTACATGACCAACTATAGCAAACAAGTATGGTTGAATGTATTCGTCAGGGGCGAATTCGCTGCGAATTCCGCGATTTGCCGCAGGCGAATAAATTTGCGAAACGCCAGCGAAAATTCGCCTGGCGAAAATTCGCTAAAAAAAATGAGTCACGCGTTTTTTTTGACGATGCGAGGAAAACGTGCCGTGACTCGTTTCGCAAATTTTTTCGCCAATTTGCAAATTTTGCTGGAAATTCGCGAATTTTTCGGCGAAACGGGGTAGATTCGCCCATCACTACAAACAAGGTAAAGGTATGCTTACCAGCAATTTTTAAATTCATACAGAAAAAGATGTCCTGTGCACTCACCCATTCACATTTTGACCCTACCTTGCCATAAATCTCCCTATTTTCCTATCTTATCTATGCCAAGTTTCAATTTATTGGCCTTGTTGTTTCATGGATTGAAACACCTCTCTTTTTCTTTACCTAAAAACACATTCTTGGCTTTCCTTCCAGTTCAAAATTTATTTTAGAATGTTACTCCTTACTTTCTAAGTTAAAACCTTTGCTTCTCCACTGAAACACCTTAGTGTTCTTCTAATTGCACACTACACGACAGTATTCCTGAGTGAAACCATTTTCTCTTCTTACTTCTTAGTAGCATCTGCTTGGCTTTCACTATGTCAGAATTCAAATATAGTTTTCAATTCTGTTTCTGTCCTGAGGCAAGTTAAGAACCTTGATTCTGGGCAAAACTTTTCAATGAGAAACATGCACAGACAAACTGTAAAAATATCATAAAATATGTTTAAAACATATGCAGTGCAGCCGTTCTAGCTGGATTTTCTAAAAGTGTCGTCTTGTAGGGGGAAAATATAAATATCTGGCAGGTTGTTATAAGTACAGGTGGAATTTTGCAAAACAAAGGGGCCTATTTATTAGATCTTAGGCTAAAACTAAAATATTTACTGAAAAAAATTTACATTTTTAGAGATTTATCATACCCCAAAGCGGGTAAACATCAGAATCTGAAAATACTTCACCTCAAACCTTTCAAGGTCATGTAGAAGTCAATGGCATATGTCCCTGAATGTTTCTTGACATTGTAATCGGCGGTGGGTTTTGTCCAATAATCTGATAAATTTGAGTTTTCACAGTGACAATTCAATAGAATCGAGTTTTCGGAACATCAGTTCAAAAAAGATGGATGATTCAAACTGACTCCCAATTTTGTTGCAGTTTTTACAATTATTGATAAATTATTCAAATTCTTATATGGGAGTTAGGTTGACTTTGTTTAATTAAAAAAAAATTGATATATAGAGTTTTAGTAAATAACCCCCTAGTGTTTTTCTTTATTTCTCTTGCTACTTTACTAGTTCAGGCATAGGATTTGTTATTCAGAAATTCATTATCCAGAAGGCTAAAATAACAGGATGCTCTCTCCCATACACTCTATTTTATCCAATGAATCCAGGTGGGGCAGTGTTTTTCTTGAATCTATCAAATATATGTAATTATGTCTTGGCATATGAAGCAGTATGGTAGCTAATTACCCTCTTAATAGTCTTTGAGTCTTCTGTAACAGGAAGTCTTGTCTTAGTAAACAAGTAAATGCACAGTCCCTGCCATACTGCCAAGATCCAGCCCTTGGTCTCTAACTTCCACAAAAAATATTCATGTCTCAGCAAAATCTGTTATATATAATCTTTATGGACCTGACTCACCTCACCAACCTCACAAGTGATTTCTTTTTTCCAGAAATGTTTAGGTGACCTACCACTGTTGCTGACCATTTTCATTTTAACTTTATAAATATTGTATATCAAGACCTTTACCCTTACCCACACATTTTATTAAATGGCTCCTCCAGGATTATTTATTGGGAGGAGGCTAGGTGCAAATCAACATAGTGTTTAAGAATATATTTACTGCATATACACAGTGCAGCCAAGCCTGGTGCTGTCAGGTATAGCTTATTAATACTCCATTATGGGGTACAAATGCAATTGAAAGACCTTAAAGGAACGGATAACTACTTTTCTTAGTGATCTGGTAAAAAGGACTGTAAGTGATATCCATACATCAGGGGGGTGACAACTCCTGAATTTTAATTATAGTTTCCAAAACTTTACTGTTCGAGATTTAATAAACTAAAAAAAAACTTGAAATACAGAAATGTAAAAATTTGGCATCTAAAAACTGGTGGAGTTAAACAAACTGGAATCTATTTTTAATTTTGCTAATATGACTCTCATTGGTGTCTATTGTGTATTTGCAATGAGATTCATATTAGCATATTGTGTATTTTCAATGAGAGTCATATTAGCAGAAGTACAGACAAATTCCATTTTTTTGTAAAGGTTGTCAGACTCGTAATTGGTGAGTGAAAAGTGACTGTGTTGCATTCACCTTTTTATGTGATTGGGTTTTCAGAATAATTTTTTTTTTAAAAGAAACTTGAAAGAAACTCAAATTCACAAATTAAAATTTTGATAAATAGGCCTCTTAGTCCCTAAAGTATAACATGCTTCTTCTCTAGTGCCCTCTGTACCTTTGGCCCTTTTTTCTAAGGAAGGAAATGCAGAGGTACCTCACCAAATGCCATCAAACTATTTATTCCATTCACATACAAACCTCACTGCTTGCCTGATTTTTGGTTCCACATCATTTATGGCTTCTTGCTTCTTCACTATGCTGCCTCTTAAAACGTTCTTCTAGGCCTGAGCACCTACCTGGCATAAAAGTTTTTTCTTCCAATGACTTTTCTGGGTAGCTTGTAAGCAATTTCCAGTTTAAAAAAAAAAAAAACGAGGCGCACGTTAAAAAACGCGGCGCATGGCGAAAGTGATGCATGACGAAAATGACGTGACACACGTCGGAAATGCTGCGATGTGCCGAAAATTGCGTGATGTGTGTCAGAAACGAGGTGACTCGTGTCAAGAACGTGACATGACGTGCGTCAAAAACGTGACGTGGCTCGTTTCGAGAATTTTTCGCCAAAGTGAAACGGGATATATTTGCCCATCACTAGTGATTGCTTACAGAATATTAAGGGGCAGATTTATCAAAGGTCGAGTTGTGTTTTCCCAAAACATTTGAGTTGTTGGGGGTACTTTACAGTCAAAAACTCGATTTTTCAGGTTAAAAAAGATTGAATTTTTCAGGGTTAAAACTCAAATCTTTTTGGGTTTTTAATAAAAAAAAACTACTTTTTTTTTAGACCTGTTATACACTGAATCTGAAAATACTCCAGCTAAAAACTATCGAAGTCATATAGAAGTCAATGGCAGAGGTCCCTTGAACCATTTGAAGAATAGCCTTCATGATGTTTGAGTTTTTTCGGTGGGTTTTGCTCAAAAACTCAATTCGATCAATTAAAGGTTTTCCAGTGGAAAACTAATTTGATTTGTGTTTTCGAATGGTTTCATCCTGAATTCACTGATTCACTTTTTTTGGTGATCATTTTGTAATACATGAGTTATTAACCCAACATTATTCATTATTTACATGCAAAATAAAACTGTTTGGTTAGAGTAAGAGTCTTCACTGATATTATTAACCTGCAGAACACAAGAAACTTCCAGGCTTTCCTAAGCCATTTGAATTATTCAGGCAGTCCCCATTTTATATATAACCTTGGTTGTTTTACAAATGATCATTTTAATTCTATCTAATGTGTTCCCTCCTTCTTGACGTATTGTTATGGCTCCTTACAGCTGAATCAGTCAATACGGCAGAGATTGCCAAGTTAACTCATTTACAACAGTGTCGATTGAGCAAGCAAAAGAAATGAGTGCATGAACATCAGAAGCCAGTGTTTGGCACACAATACCAGGTCACAAATGAAATGAGTTTTTAAAGCATTAATTTGGTTCAAAATAACTTTATATGGCTTTTAGCAAGGTTACTTTCAGGTGAGGTGCCCTATATTCTTTGTAGTACCTTGCTATAATTTTTTTGATGGATCCAGCTCAATAACACAATAATTGCTGCACTAATTTAATTTAGCTGTTTTTTTAAAACAACGTTGACCTAACTCCTTTCCATGAATTTAACTAATTTATCAATAACTTTTCTCCCAAAAAATCGAATAAAAAAAAAACATTGGGACAATATCAAGTGTCAATTTGTATCGTAATTGTATCACAATGTCAAGAAACAACTTTAGGGACATCTGCTATTGACTTCTACATCACCTCAACAGGTTTGACATGGAGTATTTTCATATGCAGCTTTGAGATATGATAGATTTCTCAAAATTTTAGGTTTTTTTTCCCTGAAAAATTTGAGTTCCCCCCTAAAAACCTTGACAAGAAAAAAAATCAAGGTTTACTAAATGGACCCCTTAAAGTGTAAAGTTAATCGCTCATTTTGCCTCAAATTGATTGATCAAATTCAATTGTTATAATGAGGTTATCCTGTTACCACATACTTTATTAATAGAGAGGGTCTGTACTAAGCACTAGTGATGAGAGCAATTCTTTAGCAATTTTCGCCATGAAAAGTACGCCCATTGAATCTGATGGGTGAAAAAATTGTTGCACAATTTGTGGTGTTTCAAAAAAATCTTTGTCTCCCATAGACTTCAATGCATTTCAGCAAATTTTACACTAATTTTCGGCAAAGCAAAAAGGGTCATATTCATCCATCACTACTAAGCACCATTACTCCTGCTGAAGCTCTTGTTTCTGGGCAACACTGGACATACAGTAGATTAAGAGGCAATGGAGAGTAGAATCTCTATATCTGGGACAATCTTTCTTCTGTAGATACTCTTGTTAATACACAGCACGTATTCCTTAATTTGTCAATCACTACTAATTAATTCCAATAATTTTTACAACTAAAAGCAACTAAAGCCTCTATTAAAAATCTCATTCAATATAAATGGGTCTTTCTACAGTATAGCAATCAACCCCATAGCCCAAGTTTTATGAATCAAATATACCTTATGCAATGAGAAAACAAAGATGGGCTTGCACTCTCAAATACTCCAACATACAGACCAAGTAAAAATATTTTCTTAAAATAACATGTCCACAAAAAAAAGTCCAATGCGTTTCGCTTCTACGTGGCTCTTAACCATAGGCTTGGGGTTTCTAAATTATCTGGCTACCTTGCATATTCTTTAAAGTGATGGTTCACCTTTAAGTTAATGTTTAGTATATTATAGAATGGTTAATTATAAGCAACTTTTCAATTGCTTGTCACTATTTATTTGGCATACAGTAGTTTTTTCAGCAAAAGGAAGTCACTGACCCCATCTAAAAACAAATGCTCTGTGAGGCTACAAATGTATTGTTATAGCTACTTTTTATTTCTCCTCTTTCTATTCAGGCATCTCCTACTCCTATTCCAGTCTCTTATTTGAATAAATGTATGGTCGCTTGGATAATGTGAACCCTAGCAAGCAAATTACTGAAATTACAAACTCTAGACTTGCTGAATAAAACTAAATAACTAAAAATAACCACAAATAATAAAACCGGAAAACCAATTGCAAATTGTCTCAGACTATCAATCTCTACATCATACTAAAAGTTGACTCAAAATTGAACAACCCCTTTGACCTAACCCTTCAGTGAGCATGCTTCCTCGTGGTGTAGAGTATTGGAGCATATCAAGCCAATGTGCATACAATATAGATGTCACGGTCGGCACCCTAAACTCAGAACCAGTGTCAAGCACCCTGGTCTTGGCTCGTGCTTCTGCCTATAACAGCCGCCTTTCACCTCGGGAGGAGCCCTTAGCTAATCGGATGCCACCAGGTCTTAAAACGAGAAGTGCAAGACAAAAGGTTCTGAGCAGGCAAAGGGGCACGACTGTAAGCAAAAGTCTTTGGGCAGAAGGTCACGGTACAATAGGATGAGGCAACAGCGTAGTCAGGCAGACGAGGTTGAGGCAGGCGGATAACAAGGATCATCAGGCAGGCAAGGGTCAAACCGGGTAATCAATCAGAAGGGATGAGGCAGAATCGGAGTCGAAGTACAAGCCGGGGTCAGGTTACGGATATCAGAATAGTCAGGTACAGGCCGGGTCAAACATAGGAAAATTACAAGCAGGATACAAGATCAAACGCACAGAGGCTCAGAAAAGCACCAGGAATCAAATCCTATCACGGGCAATGAGCATAAAGCCGATATGGAAAGTGATATGAAAAGATTTTGACATAATTTTCTTTCATAGTTACCTTTGTACATTCCTGTGTATACAGATGAAGCCACTTTGGCTTGTGTGTTTGACACAGAATAACTAAACACAGATATCCCACTTATCCGATTCAACACAGAAAATTGTGTCATGGCATCCCATCCAATTAAAGAGTTCAAAAAAAACCATTCAAAATAATTTTGGTATGCTAATAAAAAGGTTAAATACATTAAATGAGTTCAGATGACTTTAGATAATGCAGTTTCTTCAGTTAATCCCGAGTCATGACGCATTTAACACACAAATCCAACTGGCTTCATCTGTATGTGTGTGTGTAACTTTTTCAACATACCTTATCAGAGGAGTAATGTATAAATTATAAAGAAAACATTTAGAAGATGTGGCAGATGCATTCTGACAAACAATAGATGTTTCACCAACGTTTACTATAGTGTAGTACTAAAATCTATTTCCATCCATGCCCAGTAAAAGAATTCATAGACGGAGTCCTTTTAATTTGCCACTATGATATCTTGATTATATTTTATCTGGATGGTGGCAACTCAGTGACTCAAGGACTAATGGATCTCGTAGACTGAAACTCTTTAATATGAGTTTCCTAACAGTTTGCAAAGTTTATGGACTAGTTTCCACCATTTCAGATGGTTTTAATATCAAAACCACAAAGTCATATTGGGTTACATGATATTCCTTTAGCTTTGTACAGTTATATCCTGGTAAACTTGTGAATGTGATTTAGAATTTCGGCTTCAGTCAGTAAAGCCGCAGAGCTGCACTGAAATCAGTTCTTGTAAATAATGGTAGGAGCCTGGCAACTTATCTTGCAGTTTTAAATGATTCTGCCAGTAATGTCCTTAGTTTGGAAAACAAAGTTAGCCGACGAATGATAACAGAATGACTGATTAAATCTAATAGATTTATATTGGGAAAGAGTGTATTGGTGGAAAGACATTAGATTTAAAGATGCACATTTGTCTTATCCTTGGCATTGCTCATAGTCATACAGTAATCACCCTATAACAATATCTATCACTGCTAGATGTTCCGTTCCAATGATTTGTTCCCACACAATGAGAGCCGTATTTTATTTTAATATGATTGTTTTTTTTTTATGCTGGTTCTGAAGTATCTAAGTAAGTCAGGCATCTTTCCCAACCAAACATTTCATGCTCACTGGCTTTAAATTTCCCAATTTAGTTGAATATCTGATCCATTATGAAAGCATTAAATGATACAATGGCACATTCCTGTTGTTGAATGGGAAATTAAAGCATTAAGGGATGTGACTTTTCAAAACAAATCAAGTGGTAGACACAAGTGAGTACATTTTGTCGTACTTCACAAGAAATATTAGGACTATCCCACAGGTAAATTGCCTTTACTATGCCGTAGCTGTTTATAGTTTGGAAACCTGGAGGCATATGTTGCCTTTGATTGTCATTACCTGGGTGCATAATGAACAAAACATTACCTTACATTCATTAAAATGAAATAACTAAAGCTTCTCAATAAATTGGATCAACTTGAAGAGGAGTCTTGGCTTAGGTATATTTTGATATCAGCGAACCAGGAACTTTCCCTAAGAACCTCCTCTAGAGTTATGGGACCTGTTATCCAGAATGCTCCAGACCTGGGGTTTTCTGGATAATTGATCTTTCCATAATTTGGATCTTCATACCCTACTACGTCTACTAGAAAATCATGTAAACTAACGGGCTGATTTGAGTTCCAATAAGGATTAATTATATCTTTGTTGGGATCAAGTACAAGCTACTGTTTCATTATTACAGGAAAAAAGTTAATCATTTTTAAAAAATTGGATTATTTGGATAAAATGGAGTCTATAAGAGACAACATTTCTGTAATTAAGAGCTTTCTGGATAACAGGTTTCTATATAACCAATCTCATACCTGTATTACTTTTATATATATTCAGTAAATATAGAAGACTTTTAACATAAATACAAAAACACATGATTATAAAATGAACACTTTTGTTTTTTCAATTAAAAGCAAAAAATTTAAATAAAAAAATAGAAAAAATAAAAACCTAAAGCTATGCAGAACTACTTATAGTAAGCCTTTACTGTTTCATTCACTCAAATAACATGATTTTATGAGGGTGAAAAAAATAAAAAAATAAAAAAAACCCAGCGCTAACACGGGTCTGAGATGGCAGATTTTTGCATTCAGGCTTTTTGCAGAATTGGTGTTTTGTTTTCATGAAAAAGTTGAGTTTTTGCCCCACAAACCCAACCAGATAAATTTGAGTTTTAGTAAATAACCCCCAAAATATTATGGTTATAAGGTTTGCAAACAGATAGTAACATTCCAGTTGATTTGGGACACTGGGTCCTCTACTTTCCTGGGCCCCCTAATAGTCACTAAAACTCTTAGCTCATTTTGCACACATTTTATTTTGGTTATTTATAGTTTAGCTAGAGCCAAAATGCATACCACCTTATGTTTTTTTTTGTACACAAGTATAGCACAGCCTTAAAATTATGATAATCTTGGCAGAGTTAAATCTTAAAATCCCCAGTATAAATAATGCAATCAATTTGCTTCTTAGAGGATAAAGTTTTGATCCCACTCCATCTTTTCTTTGATTTTATGTAGCAGTGAAATATACTCCTGTAAGTATGAGTTGCTTGCTAATTTAAAAAGGTGATATAAGAAAACAAGTAAGAAATGGCAATTTATACTGCCACTTTTTGGCAAATCAAGTCCCATGGGGTTATTCCAAGGCTAGGGATATTGATTGAGATTTACAAATATATGATTATAGTTAAATGGGTTTTCATCTTAAAAATAGCATGGGTTGTGGCAGCAACATAAAGGAAGTAGAGACAACATTTTACATTAGATGAAAGACTTGCCTTACCTAGTAAAAAGCACACTTCACTTGATTTTCAGCCTCTACAGAAAGAAAACACCCCTTGTTCAATGTGAGTTCAAGTTCAACGGCTTGTTCTAAATACACTTTCTGCCTTTTGTTTTAATCACAACAAACCTATAGCTTATGTTACTTCTTTAGTTAAACAGGGAAACTGAAGCTACTCAATGTTGGTCCTGGTGAGGTAGATAGAATTCCAGATGCACAAATAATCCGCCTGCCTAATTGATTGTTTTAGTTATAACCCCCATCCATATATGAGGTGGTTGGTAAAACGGTTTTCTGCAATGCCATGATGAAAACAATTAACATCTTTAAGTTATTTTCATTATTTGTATGTACAGTAGTCCCTGATGAAGAGCCTAAAAATATCCATAATGACCATAAAATCATATTCATTAAGGTGACTTAAAGGTCAAAATATGTTCCTTGCACATCTGTATAGTTGAGCTTGACCTGTCCTGTCTTTTCTTTTTTAAATATTTTTATTGAACAATCTTTTTTGGTATACAATTTCTCTGAAGTTTGCTTGTTATTATTTGAATAGTGATGGGCAAATTTGTACCGTTTCGCAAAAAAATTCACAAAACGGTGCCAGCATCTAATTTTTGACGCCAGCGTCCATTTCTTTTTAAAATATTTTTATTGAACAATCTTTTTTGGTATACAATGTCTCTGAAGTTTGCTTCAGAAAGCAGAGTTATTATTTGAATAGTGATGGGCAAATTTGTCCCGTTTCGCTGAAAAATTCACAAAACGGTGCCAGCATCTAATTTTTGACGCCAGCGTCCATTTCTTTTTAAAATATTTTTATTGAAAAATCTTTTTTGGTATACAATTTCTCTGAAGTTTGCTTCAGAAAGCAGAGTTATTATTTGAATAGTGATGGGCAAATTTGTCCTTTTCGCTTCGCTGAAAAATTCACGAATCTCATTTCTGGACGCTGGCGTCGGTTTTTGGACAGCAGCGCAAATCCATTGGTGAAAATGAGCCGGCTTCTAAAAAACGGATGCTGGGATCCAAAAAATGGACGCAGGCCTCGCCGGTGGTGAGATGCGGGAATTTGCTGTAAATTCGCTCTTCGCGAATAAATTCGCCCATCAATACATGTGACTCATAATAGAACACAGAGAACTGAAACCCCTATTATTAACAGTGATTTATAGGTAGTCAACAGACAAGAGTAAAATAGGCACTCATATGCATAAAAGACATTAAATATAGAAAAAATTACGGTCATGGGGTTGAAAAATGATGGATAATGGTAGTAGATAAGAAATGTATTAGTTTTTGGGTTGTGTTAAGATATGTATTAATGTCTGTGCTCTCATACAGATCCGATACTGAGCTGATACTGATACAGTGTCAGGTGGCTTGATCTTTGTCTGCTAATGCAGAAATGTTAATACAGTTTTGTGAACAACCCCTTTAAGCAGAATGGCTACAGGTTGAACCAGTATACTGATGAAGAACTTAATGGGAAATAGAATTTCGGTTGGGGATCACCTCTTTGTTCACATACCAATTATTCCAAATTTCATTAAAGTGTTCAACAGTATTCCCGCGATTCGCCGCCGGAGAATACATTTACGAAACGCCAGTGAAAATTCTCCTGCTGAAAATTTGCTGGCATAAAAAAAAGTGACGCATGTTGAAAAAAACGGAACGCGCATCAAAAATGACATGACGCATTGAAAATTGATGCAACGCAAGTCAAATACGGCGTGACGTGCATCAAAAACGTGACGCGAGTCGTTAATTTTTTGCCAATTCATGAATTTTCGCTGGAAATTCGCTAATTTTTCTGGGAAGCGAAACAGGATAGATTTGCCTATCACTATTCAAGATTAATGATATAAAACTTGAATGAAACTATTTGTCAATGCAATTCATGTTTAAAATAATAGCTATTTCTGCTGCAATAGCGTTTTTCTGATTCTTCATATGTTCACATTTCGCCAATACTCTAGTGAACAAGACAACTTTTTTAACTAAGTTTGATCACTTTTTTTTCAAACCGGTTTTCAGAAAACTTGCATCTGAAAAGGAATCCATACACCAGATAGTGTACCAACCAACCCACTCCTCCTGGTTGTAGGACTTCTGTGCTGAGTGTTGAGCACATGTTATGTGGTATTCTTTAAAGGTTCCTTATGGAATTCTAGAACCTCCAAGGATTGATATTACCGAGTGAGGTTTGTCATAAATCCTATGTTCTAGTACCACTTATTCAACAAATTTTGAAACTCTGTTGATCTCTAACCTATTTGTAAAGGCTAACCTCGCAAGGTCTTCCTCTCAGAATATAGTGACTTGAACTTTGACTTTCCTCATGACACTTCCATTCAGTAATTAATTTTGTTGCATGTCTTGTTGCATTTTATAGATACTGTCAGATATGGATTACTGCACTTTGTCTATTAGCTAGCTATCAACTGATGGATCACTCACACATTACTTTATAAATAACATTCATAATCTTGCTTTAAGGATCAAGGAACATCTGCCATTTAGCTTCTCTGATCTCCATTGTAGGTACAGATGAAGCCCCTTTGGGTTGTGTGTTTGACACAGAATAACTAAACTCAGACTTCACACTTGTCTCATTTAACACAGAAAATTGCATCACAGTATCCGATCTAATTAAAGTGTTCATCATAGTGAACAATGGGGCTTTGGTATGCTAATGAAAAGGTTAAATGCATTAAATGAGTTAAGATAACTTTAGACAACACAGTTTCTTCAATTGAGTCATGCATTTAACACACAAATCCAAGTGGCTGCATCTGTATATGTGCTGCTGTATGCTTTCAAAGCACAGAGACCACAGCTGTTTCTTCATTTCTAACTAATAGGTATACTGGTATCAGTTATTATTGGACCCACACCCACTCACTTTGTTTTAATAAATGTATACATATATAAAATAGTTTTCCTCTGCAGTACAATTTCCACTTTCCACTTCTGATAGCCTGGCTGATTCCCGGCATATTCGCCTGACAGATGGTGCTGTCTTTTCTGCCATGCATATCTTCAAATTCATGTTATTTTCATTCCGTCTCTATGCTGAGCGTTTTATTTAGTGATAAAGGTTTTGATTGGTTCCATCTTCTTTGTTGCCTGGGGGAATATGATGAGCTGTATGTAATGAGATGTATATGATGAGTAGTATAATACTGGTGGATTTAGAAAAAAGTGATAATGAATACAACCTCATTTAGTTTATATATGTATTGAAACAATGCATGCTGAAATAGAAGTATGACAAAACCTCATTAAAGGGCCACAATAACCTCATATTTGTTCTTGCAGAATTGTACTTAATACAAGAGAAAAGAAATACTGTAGAAAGCATTTCATGGATACAATCTTTTCCAAAGGAGGTGGGTTGTGGTGTTATGGGATGGACATTAATAAGGAGATGGGAATGTGATACAAATAGGCAAAAGTAACTACAAAATGGGGCTGGCCAATGATTCAATGGACAGGTAGAGTGTGGATTAAAGAGAGATAGGGGAAGACAAAGTGTGATATTGTTGTAAATTTGGAGGTGAAGTGGGTAGGCCAGGGGGAATTACAATTTGAGGATATTACAAATGTATAGCTAGGACTGTTTGAATACCATCCCTGCACCAGTGGAGCGTACAGTTTGTAGCAAGAGCCAATGAACTTGCTTTTTTTTTGCATGTAAGAGGAAACTCACAAAGAAATTAGAAAATAATACCAACTCATTGCTGATAGTTCCTTGGCTGAAATTGAACCTAGGACCCTAGTGCTGCAAGGCAACAATGCTAGCTATTTTAGCTAGCCATTTACCATATTATAGACTAAAAAAACATTTAGGATCTGCTTAGTCCAGAGCTGGAATGCATAGTTATTGATTATTGTGCAGCCAGTAAATGGGCAAAAGGGCAGTTTGTCTAGGGTACATCTAGGAGAGACCTCCAGCATCTTGATTTTAACTGAAGATTCCTGCGCTGGTTGCATGAATTGTATGTCCTTCGTCCATGAGGAAACTTCAAGGACAAGACCAATATAAGATTTAGCGTAAAAACAATATGTTGACTATTTTAATAATCATTTATTTATATAGCGCCAACATGATACGCAGTGCTTTACCTTAGTTATAACATGCAAGGAAGAAATGGTGAGTTTACAGAATACAGAGTACACATTAGAGTTTACAAACTAAAGATTAGGGTAAAATTTTGTGATTTATGATACAGCAATGATTGATTAAATAAGGTACATTGAGTAAGCTTCTTTGAACAGTTGGGTCTTTAAGGGGCATTTGAAAGTTTGGAAAGAAGGATAAAGTCTGACAGTTCAAGGCAAATAGTTCCAGAGAAAAGCAGAAGCCCGAGAGAAGTCTTGTAGAAAAGAATGGTTAGAAGTGATGAGAAGAGAAGCGAGGTGAAGATCAGAAGCAGAGCAAAGGTTGCATGAAGGATTGTATTTGGAGATCAAAGATGAAATATAAGGAGGAGCTTCGTTGTTAAGGCCCTTGAATGCGACTGTTAGTCAACTGAATCTAGAGGAGATTGGGAGCCAGTGAAGGGACATGCATATGGGTGCAGCTGATGATGAGATAGATGAATGGATTAAGCAGCAGTTTTTAGAACAGATTGGAATTGTGAAAGGCAACATGTTGGAATACCTTGTTGCAGTAATCAAGGCAGGAGATAAGTGTTTTGGTTGATTCTGAACTGAGATATGGTTGTATTCAGGCAATGTTGCGCAGTTGAATAAGACAAGTTTTTGCAAGTGTTTGGATGTGTGGTGAAATAGACAGATGCAAGTCTAGGAGGAATAAATATCAGGCATCCTGGGTATTGAAAATATACATTTTATGCCAAATATTACCATGATGAAAATACAGAGGCAACAGCAGATATCAAAAAGCTTGACATACTTTAAAATGTTAAATTTCAGATAGCATTATCTAAAGGACATTTTGTTGTTTTCCACTAAAATTTAAAAATATTCTAGTAACAATATGTAAAGTAATATTTAAACTTTAAAAAATAAACAATTATTCACAATAACATAGTTTTTTCTTTGCCCAACAATGAATGCACCCAAAGCCACTGTTTTAATAGCACTTAAACAGTCATACAGGTATAAACAACACAAGTATCTTGTCAGATTGGCTAATTTTAGTAGCAAAGTGGGTTCAACCTGCAAGTTGAGTACATGTAGGTTATAGGGTGTTGGGTTTGGCATTTTATTGGCTGCAATTCTCTGTCTATAAATTTTTCCTGTAATGTGGATTGATCAAAATGGTAAAAACAATCAAAATTGTTATTTTTTTAAATTAAACAATTTGATCCCAACTAAGATATAATTAATCCTTATTGGAAGCAAAACCATTAAATTGGTTTTATTAAGAGAGTTGTTAAACTCAAATTATTTATCTTTATGAAAATAAAGTTGTCTCCCTTCCAAAAATTGAACTCATTTATTGCTGAGTGACAAAACATAGCGTCAAAATGTATCCAAATTTAACTCACCGTTATCAATATTTTTCTATCTATTCCGATTATCAGACGATAACTCCAACTTTGGGCCAGATTCAATTCAGTGAGCGAATTCTATTCCATGGTTTATCACATGAAAAGTCATGGACGAAATTCAATTCGAGGAGATTAATTTTCCTCCAAATTCGGTTCCAGTTATTTCTAATAGATGTCAAAAGAGTTTTCTCATGATAAACAGTGAGATAATCTTCTCTGTTTTGAATTGCATCCCAAAGTGAATCTTGTCCATTTTTATTCACGTGATACAACTTTTTAGCATCATGAATTGAATCTGGCCCTTTATTGAATTATCACGTGCAGATCAAATGTCACGAAACAGCTTCAGGAAAATATGCTATTGACTTCTACATGACCATGACAGGTTTGAGATGGCATATTTTTTTATTTGAGCAACTTTGGGTTATGATAAATCTCTAAAAATGTTATATTTTCCCACTAGATTCCAAAATAATTGTTTCCTAGTATGCTTAAGGTTCGAAGATCCAAATGACAGAAAAAGCTCTTATCTGAAAAATACCAGGTCCCGTGTATTCTGGAAAACAGGTCCCATACCTGTATGCAGAGTTAATAATGACTCAATAATGACTCCTACCAAAGTTGTTGAGCCCCCCCAAACCAGAAAATCACAATGAGGCCTACTGAGTTTTACTTGCAGACAAATTGCAGTCAATGTTTCTCATAGTTCCACTTTTTAATGAGTTTTTAGAATAGATTGTAGGGCATATGAAAGTCTTTTCCGGAGTTTGAAATTAATGTGTATACAGATAAGCTGCATTATTGCCATAGTTCTATTTGTCAGGAATGTGCTTGTTTTGATTTCCTCTGCTATTTGTTTTCCATTTTTATTAATTTCTCCCGTAATGGAAAAATCAAATCCCTTTACTCCTTTTTTTCATCATTCTATGAAACTCTTTGAGAACATGATGATCAGCTCATATCGCTAAATAGCTGCATTGATTTTTTTTCACAACTGCAAAAAGAAAAAGTTTTCTATAAATTGTAACTTTAAATACAAGTTATTCAGTCTTTAGGGTATCATTTCTGGTAACAATAATTAGCAAGTTTTGCTTTTTTTTCAGAAAACATGTGTTGTTGGATCCTTGCTGACAATTAATACGTATCCATAATCAGATAATGTAAAAGTTATTACATTTCAGACCAAGGTATCAGCAGCATATCCTTAAATCCTCAAAATTTAGAAACCTTTCTCAAATCTTTCCTAAGCAGAAGAACATCGGAGCAGCCTTTCTTTCTCCTCACAACTTCCTTAACTAATTGGTGGTCAGACCAATCGGAAACTGACCAGCAGGTGGAGCTCTTGTAACAAAATTCATTCATATTAACAGTATATGTATCCCATAACAACTTGGAATAAAAAACAAAAAAAAAAAAAAAACAAAAGTACATTGCAAAAGTACTTAGAATAGCACCCTCATCAATTTCACATCCACTTATTCTTAAAGTTTACTTGTCCTTTAATAAAAGACTGTCACCTGTATGCCTATAAGCTCCTAATTAATAAACCTGTGAAGAGTGGGAAACATACAGTATACATTGTTCAATGCATCTAAATATTTCAACATACTTTGAATTAACTTATAAGCTTCTAACTTGTAAAATGTGTCGTATGAAAGGTCAAGTGAACCCCAAAATAAACATTTGGCTAATAATAGAAAACATAATTCTAAGCAACTTTCCAATATACATTTATTACACATTTTTTGTGCTTCTAAAGTTATTTAATAAAGCAATTGATATTGAAAGCAGCATTTATTTAACTCCTGGTTGTTACTTTTTAAAAAATGTTGCAAAAGTCTTAGGGGGAGATTCATCAAAGAGTGAAGTTCCGTCACTAGAGGGAAATTCTGCAGCTCTTTCTATGGGATTTTGAAAGGCCTATTTATCAATGGGTGAAGTGAAATTTCACCCTTTGATAAATACGCCTTTCAAAATCCCATAGAAATGAATGGAGAGCTGTGGAATTTCCCTCTAGTGGCGGAACTTCACGCTTCACTTCACTCTTTGATGAATCTACCCCCAAGTTCCTCCAGCAAAGACAGGTCTCATGATCAGTTGCCTTGTCTTACATTGTATCAACTGTTTGAGCCATCAGGACTGACAACAGAAAAGGACAGACAAACACTGCTTTCAAAAACAATATGTACAGTATATACAATTAACCTTAAAAAACATAGAATATTTATAATTAATATATATTGCAAAGTTGCTTATTATGTTTTCTTTTATTATGCAATACTTATTTTTGAGTTGACATGACCTGGAACCCAACACATTTCTGATACATAAATACATTGTAATCAATTATTCCTGGTAACTAGATGCAGACTTCTAAATCCTAAAGTGAAAGATCAGTAGGCTACAGGTGATGAAGAGGGGCCTCCACGTGATTGGATGCAGTGGGTTGACCACACTCAAAGCTGATGCCCACATTCAAGAACCAGCAGATAAAGTACTTGTTTGCAGACGAACGATGAGAATTGCTCCAATAAACACATATGCTTATGTTTGATTTCGGCTGATTGATAGAGCCAAATAAAACTATATTACAAATAAATGGTGTTATGCTGCAACAGATATAAATGAGATACAATATGCACATATACCTTTGTTGCTCAATTATAAGCATATGCTTAAGCAAAATCGAAAACTCACATCAATACCATAGTAAGATTTATTACCCTTATACAAGAAAAAAAAACACTTTACATTTTCATTGTGCAAATAAACCAGTTGGGTTTTGATGCATTAATATTTTCTTTACTACACACAATAAATTCATTCCGGGAGAAACTAAGAAAACAGTTGAAAGCATAGATAATTCTGACCTCTCAGAGCAGTTAATAAAGCATCTCCAAGCTGAACTCAAAGTCTAATTATTCATTGTAAGTACTACATTAACATTTTATATCATAAAACACCTTGTTAACATGCTAGTAATACATCTGCAGAATTGCTTTCCCTATTTTTCTTTCTTATGCTGTTACAAGGTATAAAAATAAAAGAGCCTCATCTTAAACCTTGTTCACTTTCTTAATCCCTCATATTTCTGCACCTTTCTTCATCTAGTTTTAAATAGCATGTGTTGAGTGTGTAGACTAACTGTGAAATAGCTGTGATTGTAGTCTGGGTGCCCCCTCTTGAGCAATGGCAAAGGGTGCTGAGCTTGAAGGCCATTGAGGCTGACATTTGGGGATAACACCTATGTGATCTTTTAGATACACCTGATAGCCTATCTTGAAGGTCAATAAAGCTGAGGGTGAGTATGCTGAAGCTCTGAAAAGTTCAACAAGAACTGGCTTAAAAGGTATAGATTGACTTGTAGTTGTGAGGGAGAAAGGAGTCCATAGTACAAGTGTGTAATGTCGAAAGTGTGTTGGGTTCAGGTTTCAATGGAACTGGTTCATTTGCTAGTATACTCTGCTGAATAGGCCTAGGGTAGAGCTCAAGGTCTATATAAAGCTGGGAGAAAATGGACAAGTGCAAAGTATTAGCATTGTGAATGTTTAAAGGATAAGCAAACATTAAAAACAAGTGGATGTAAAATTGATGAGGGTGCTATTGTAAGAACTTTTACAATATACAGTACATTCATTATTTTTTTTTCCATTCCAAGATATTAAAGGAAAAGTAAATGTTTTTCTTTTTCTTTCTGTAAATTTGCTCTAAACAGCCCCCCAGATTAATGTACCTTAGTCCCTGCTGCAAGTCTGCTCTGGTTTCTGTGTTATCAGCAGCTTCTTTCCCTTCTTCCTGGTGCAGAGTGAAGCCCTGCCCCTTAGTTTACTGAGCAGTCCATTTGCTGCTGTTCCACAATAGAGAGGAAGAGGGAGCCAGTGTTTCATTAGTAAGCTAGTTTCCCCAAGCAAAAGCTGCTACACACACTGCTCTCTGCTATGTCATAGTATGCAAATGATCTCCTGGACTAGTCCAAGATATAAGGTCAGCTCAGTAAGCTAAGGGGCTGGGCTTCACTCTGCACCAGGAAGAAGGTGAAACAAGCTGCTGATAACACAGAAACCAGAGCAGACTTGCAGCAGGGACTAAGGTACATTAATTTGAGGGGCTGTTTAGAGCAAATTTAGAGATAAAAAAAAAACCGTTTACTTGTTCTTTAAAGGTTACATGTACTGTTAATATGAAATAAATGTGTTACAACAGAGCCACCTGCTGGTCATTTCTGACCAGTCTGACCACCAAGTAGTCAAGGACGTTGTCAGGATCTGATGTTTCTCTGCTTAACAAATATTTGAGAAAGGTTTCTATTTTTTTTCTATCCAGAAGAACATCAGAACAGCCTCTTTCTTAGAGACTGTTGATAATCAAAGAAACTGACCTTTAAAAATGTTTTGGTATAAATCATACCAGTCATATTTTTACTGAACCAAATGTTTTATCAAAACAAAATTCTAGAATTTCCTTATCTCTAACAATATCGTCAGACAGCTGTTGAATATTTATGATGGACCTGTGAGATGTCTTCTTTAAAGAGTCGAATAACCAACAATATGGAGCATTATCCAGAAATATTTGTTTTTTTACAAAAATAATTACATGCAAATGGGTTGCTTCAAACATTTGTGCCATTATTCTTAAGTGAGAAGGAACTTGGGGTTTTTCTAGATAACAAGTTGTCTAATTCTGGGCAGTGTCATTCTGTAGCTACTAAAGCAAATAAAGTTCTGTCCTGCATAAAAAAGGGCATAAACTCAAGGGATGAAAACATAATTGTACCTCTTTATAGATCCCTAGTAAGACCTCATCTGGAGTATGCAGTGCAGTTTTGGACTCCAGTCCTTAGGAGGGATATAAATGAGCTGGAGAGAGTGCAGAGACTAAGTGCAACTAAACTGGTTAGTGGAATGGAAGACTTTAATTATGAGGGTAGTCGAGGTTGGGGTTGTTTTCTCTGGAAAAAAGGCACTTGCTAGGGGACATGATTACGCTTTATAAATACATTAAAGGACATTATAGACATATATCAGGGGACCTTTTTACCCATAAAGAGGATCACCACACCAGAGGCCACCCCTTCAGACTAGAAGAAAAGGACTTTCATTTAAAGGAACAGAGTAGGTGGTTCTTCACAGTGAGGACAGTGAGGTTGTGGAATGCACTGCTGGGTGATGTTGTGATGCAGATTCTGTTGATGCTTTTAAGAGGGGTTTGGATGATTTTTTGGACAGACATAATATCAAAGGCTATTTTGATACTAAACTCTACAGTTAGTATAGCTATGGGCATATATGGTTTGTGTGAAAGAGTGTAGCGGTGTGTGTGTGTGTATGCTGGGTTTTAATTTGGAGGGGTTGAACTTGATGGACTTTGTCTTTTTTCAACCCAATTCAATTATTTAACTATGTAATTATTGAAATCATACCAACTGGATAATTGAGGCCATAGAAACATAACCTTTACCAACATGGCATTTGGTGATACCAAAAATCTTAGGGCAATTGACTAATTCCTTCACAGTAGAAAATGTATATTTTATTAACAATATTTATCAACCTGGCATCTGAAATGCTTTACAGAGCAATGGCCCTTCCTTTTCCCATGAAGCATTTATAACATACAGTCCTCTCTGTCGATCTAACAAAGATTAATTCCAGATGTATAGCATGCCCTGCTCTTTATCATGGAATGCCTAATCGGCTTTAATTACTGAGTTAAAAAACATGAAATCCCAGGAAAGCACTTTGGCTTTTTGATCCCTTAGTACTTGCTCTAACAGATCTGTCAGAGGAACATTAACAGCAATCATTCTCTATGCAGAGATGTAGAGTATAACATTTTGTTGGCTCACAGATACGGGTGAGACTTCCAGTGGTTCCAGGAAGGAAAAAGGAAACCCCTTGTTTCTCTATTATACAACAGGGGTTCAATATAAGATTAAATACAGGATGCCCTTCCTTCCTATGCTGAACAAAACCACTGGAGGTATCCACAAAATACTATAGTAACAATCTCTGTATAGTTTGCTGTAGCCTTAAAGGGGTTGTTCACCTTTAAATAAATTTTGTGTGTGATGTAGAGAGTGATATTCTAAGGAAATTTGGTTTATAATTTTTTTTGTGGTTTTTGAATTATTTACCCTAGAAACCATGCATTTATTATGAATAGGAGCTCTGGCATAACTATAGAAGAAGCAGACCCATCCCAAAGGTCAAACCGCAGGGTCTGTTTCCTTTATAGTGTTTAAATCCCCCTCCCTGACGCTTTCTTTTTCTTTAAATTGATGTAAGCACTGGAGTGGGGTGGTGGTGTTTGCTTAAGAAGGAGTCGTATGTGCGCCAGACCCACTGAATATTTTTATGGCGTTGGGGCCCCGGTGTGTTGTTGTTACGTCCCTGAATAGGAGAGGCCTGAATGGACTGAAATGAAAGATGAATAATAAAAAAATATCAATAACAATACATTTCTAGCCTTACAGGGCATTTATTTTTTGGATTTTTTTTTTTTAGAAAGAGTCAGAAAAAGGCACATAATTCAAAAACTTTAATGAAGGACAATTGAAAAGTTGCTTCAGATTTGCCATTCTATAATATACTAAAAGTTAACTTAAAGGGCAAGGAAAGTGTAAAATAGAATAAGGCTAGAAATGGTGTATTTTGTATACTAAACATAAACATGAACTTACTGCACCACAAGCCTAATCAAACAAATGATTTATGCTTTCAAAGTTGGCCACAGGGGCTGTCATCTTGTAACTTTGTTATACATCTTTGCAAGACTAGACTACATAAACATGTTCAGTGTGGTCTGGGCTTCTTAGGGATCGTCATAAATGATTAAAAAACAACGCTGCTTGAGTTCTGCATGGCTGGTAAGTGAGGCAGGGGCTCCCCCCTGCTGTTTATAAGTATGATCGTTTCCCTGCCAGAAGTTAGGGACCGTCTGACAATTCCTATCCACAGAAGTAAATGAAGGGAGAATTTCACTGCATACAGTCAGGTTTATTACAAAAACAGTACACTTTTTTAAATTACAGTATATTGGATATATATTTCTTTTTCATTAAAGAAAGTAAAAATTGGATTTTATTTCTTTGCCATTTCCTTACCCTTGAAGGGTGAATCATCCCTTTAATGCCAGAAGTCTCCATAACAAGTTGTTTCAGTGTAACTTGGCATTATTTTGTATATGGAATAAAGAGTCTCACAATGCACTCAGTAGATGTTTTAAAAAATCCACCAAATTTAAACAATATCATTTCTGTCAATCACCATTACCCAATATGGAAGTTGGCATCATCAATAAATGAGCCCCAATTGCTTCTTTCTTTGATTTTTTTTTTCAGGAATATTTAATCAGAAAACTGTTAGAGTGAAAGATACCTGTTTACTTTCCAGCCTGATTATTTTTTAGTGATTTTTTACTCCGGTGTGCACATTGTATTATGAAAAGCCAGAATACTAATATGTAAGTACTCACAAAGAGCAAATAAAAAAAGAATCAATAACACAAGTACCAGCACCTGTTTTGATTGCCTGAATAAAACGTTTAGACGGCTGCGATTCATTCTTCTAACGTTGCCTTTTTGCCAAGTACATTTAAATGAGGCTGGTTTTTTGAAGGCTACAAACAAAAGTCTGCCGACATCTGAATTGCAAAGCTTTTCGACTTCAAAGAAAATCATCCATTCTCATCTGCAATTCTAGTGCCACATTAAACATTACTAAACCCAACTTGCATAATGTTTAATACCTGGTATGTAATTTAGAAATCAACAATTTTCCTTTAAAAATAAGTATTTGGTTGTCTTGTTTAACAAAAGCATTTAATTTATGAGTTGTTGTATTTATTGGATTTGGAAAATGAATAAAACAAACAAAAAAGAATTCTATGCATTTTTTTACCTTTTCTGCTTTACATGAATTTGAATTATTTGTCTATACTAAAAAATTCAATTTTACTTTGCCTTCTTTTACTGTCTGTGCCATAATTCTTATTTCTGTAGAGCTCGGCTGTGTTATTATTATTAACGCTACTATAAGGGGTGATTTAACTTTAACTTTTAGTATGTTATAGAATGACTAATTCTGAGCAACATTTCAATTGGCCATCATTTGTTCTGTTTGATAGTTTTGAATTATTTGTCTTTTTTCTTCTGACTCTTTCCAGCTTTCAAATGGGGGTCACTGACCCCATCTAAAAAACAAATACTCTGTAAGTCAACACATGTGTAGCGCTATAGTAAATTGAGTGCACCTTTCTCTGAATATGAGCTCCACTCCCAATATGTATGAACCAGATGAGATTTTAAATCTTATGGAGTAAGCCCTCGCAACGAGGTGGAGGCAGGGTGTAGTGCAACTGTAACTGTTTTCAGGGTGCGAAGAATCGGGCACCAGTGGTTCTTTTAACTTAACCAAAGAACATATTTATTGAACATACAATCCACACTGGAGTGTACAGCAATCAGATCAGCACATGCAGGATCAACAGTGGCTAGGCAATACTCACAGCATCTTTGGTCAGAGACTGTCCACTCCACACATGGGAGACAATGTATATGTAGCCTTGAGGAGGTACACCCAGCTTTCAGTGTTTTCCCTAAGTGAAACCTGAGGAGACACTTAGGGAAACCGCTAATCCTAGTTCTGTACACTTAGTCCCTACTCTGGGCAATTAGTACCCGGGATCTTAATACCTCTCGCAATCCTCGTAGGAGCCTCAAACTGCTCAGCTACATAATCCTAGCTATCTGTCACTCGTAGAGTGACCTATAATGGTGACTAGCCCATCCTTACTAGACCTGACCTGTCTAGGTTCCACTGGAGCTCTGCCTGCCTGCTCAGGCCAGAGCCAGCACAAGATGGACACTGAAAGCATGGCTTACAATGCTTTTATACTTTAGCACAGTGCCATCTACTGGTCACTGTGAGTAAAAGCAAGGGGCATGGATTCGAGCAAGAATCCTAACTGTATTTTAGGACCCATTTAGGTGTCTATAACACTTGGGGACTGTCTGCTAAAATATACTGGGAGGTTAATTTATCAATCCCCTACACATGTATTGTTATTGCTACTTTTTATTACTCATCTTAGTTATTCAGACCTCTCCTATTCACATTCTAGTCTCTTATTTAGTGATGGGTAATTCTGGGGCGTTTCACTTCCCTGAATTTTTTGCGAATTTCCTGAGAAATTAATGAAATAGCGAAAAATTAGCTAAACGACGCCGGCGTCTCCTCTTGGATGCAGGTGTCCGTCTTTGGATGCCGGCTTTGTTTTTTCCATGCCAACGAATTTTCACCAGGCAAGTTTTTGCAGGTGTTTTGCAAATTTATTCGGCAGCAGCAAATCACGTGAATTCTCGGCCAATAACTTCGGCCATCACTACTTTAGTGATTTTATTCAAATCAATGCATGGTTGCTAGAGTAATTTAGACCCTAGCAACGAAATTGCAAACTGGAGAGCTGCTGAATGAAAAGCTAAATAACTCAAAAACAACAAATATTTAAAAATGAAAACCAATTGCAACTTGTCTCAGAATATCACACTCTACATATAAGAATTAATGCAAAGATGAACAACCCATTTTAGGATTTGAATCAAACGAAGATATTATGCAAAGAATCTATAAGGGTAATATAAAAGCTAACCCATGGGCATCTTCACTTACTAGTAATGAAAAGAACTTTGCTGGATCTCAAAGGTGTTACTTCAAAATGGGACAAAATCACTTTATACAGAGTCCTATTTTTTAACAATCTCATTTTAGTAGTTTTAGAGGTTTTTGAAACCATGAATAAACTCACTTTCTCTAAAATCAAAAATGCTATGAAACATATGATAATATTTGAATTTAAAAATCACAAATGCTGACCAATCAGAAAAAAAAATTAAATACTTTAATGTTAAATTAAATAAAAATAAATTGGCCCCTTAGCAGTATTTCACTTATTAGTTTTGTTACTTCCCTTGATAGTATTAGGCACAGGCAGGTAATTACTAACAACCAGTGTTAGTACTCACTAGTGTCCAGTTGACCACAGTTTCTCCACGTGAGATATCT
Source organism: Xenopus borealis (assembly GCA_024363595.1). Classification (NCBI taxonomy): domain Eukaryota; kingdom Metazoa; phylum Chordata; class Amphibia; order Anura; family Pipidae; genus Xenopus; species Xenopus borealis. The sequence goes on along the minus strand of CM044443.1, from coordinate 10,217,285 downwards.
CTATTCCTGATGCTGATCACTTGTATCCAAATGCTGTTCGGTGACACTAAGCGCAATAACATTTCTTTCCTCCTTGTTGGAGCCTCTATCTGCTCTACTAACTACCCTAAGCCTGACTATAACTCATTGGGGCAGATTCACTAGGGAGACGTGGCTGTCACTGGGGACATCCCCAATTCACTAACAGGCATAGAATACAATTTGCTAGTGATTGAGACTGTCACTAGTGTTCATTCCAAGGCAACTTTTCACTATGGTAAATACTGCAAATTCAGTAAAGTGCGAATTTTACAGGACATTACCTCTATCGACAGAATTTCCTCATACCAGGCAAACTGAGAAAATTAAGCTACATCTTCCTCAATCTTATGTCAGTCACATCATATCCTGTATGCCGGATATGCATGAAAGTTGTAAAAAACACTGGCAACTTTTCTTTTTTTAAAACGGAATTGCCTTCAAAAGTCCGAACTAGTAAGGAAGTTTGTGTTAAAAATTTCCCCCAGACATTTGAGGAGCATGGTACATTTTTTTTAGGGTGGGCTCATGTGTAGAGCATTAGAGGATCTCTTTATTATGGTTCCTTGGACATTTGTACTAAAAAGTGGCCACTTCAAGCATTTGCACCAGCATTACTAATAAAGACTTCCTTATGACTTTAATGTACCTACCCTGTTCAAATTGATCTAAATGTAAGAGTACTAACGAAGTTTTACTTGGCGAAAATTCGCTATGAAATGCTTGCACTGCTGGGGAAAAGTCACCAGCGTTAGGCTGCATTTTAGTGAATTAGCAAAATGGTAATGAATTTGCACCTGGCGAAGTGTGGTGAATAAGTCGCTGATGAAAATTCACCCTTAAGTGAATTTGCCCCATAGAGTGATCTATAACTGACACTAAGGGGCAGATTTACTAAATCTATGTGAACGATTCGAATGGATTCAAAACTCGATCGAATTGTAAAATTAGGATTTCTTCTAATTTTCGAATTTTAAATTTGGCCACTTCAATAATCGAATTTGCAAAATACGATCGATATCGAATGATTCAAATAAAAATCTACTTGATCATTCGATAATCAAAGTACTTGCCCTTTAAAATTTTATTCGATGGCCCAATTCGCCAGATAAAACCTACTGAATTGCTATATACAGTATGCCTATAGAAAGCTCCCATAGGCTTTTTTTCAAGTTTTCTTATCGAATAAAAATCGTAGAATCGATTTGATCGAGAAATCGGAAACCGGTAAAATACTTCAAATTCGATGTTGGATTTTGTCGGATTTTACTTTGAAAATCGTACTAGGAGCAAATTTGAGGGCTAAAAGCCCTGGAAAATTTGACCCTTAGTAAATCTGCCCCTAACCTACTAGTTTTCTGTTCTTTATCTACTGAGACCTTGTAACTCACACTCCATCACCATCCACTCCCATTAGCAAGTAGGTTCTAAAGCTACAGCACCACAAGGTGACTCCTCTTTTAAAGTCTTGGGACACCTGACCCCCATGGCCACTAAATAATTAAAAAATCACAAATAATAAAAAATTAAGATCTATTGCAAATTATCTGGGAATTTCACTCTCTACATCACACTAAGGGGGTTATTTTTGAGTCTGAATGCTACAAACTCAAAAAAATTTTTTTTTTACAAAATCATACTTTTTTGGTGGTAATAACTTTTTTTTTCAAGCTTTATTATACCCCGAGGCTGTAAAAAGTCATAATCCATAATTCTTCCATCTCAGACCTGTCGAGGTTGTATATAAGTCAAAGGAAGAGGTCCCTATCCTATCCTATTTCTGTGGTCTGCGCTAGAATTAGCCTGAAATTCAGACTCTTTTTTTTTTAGAAAAATGATAATATTCATGTTTTCTCTTGATTTTAGTAAAGGTTTTCCCCAAGCCAATTAAATCATGCTTTTTTAATAATAAATAGGGTCAAATAACGGATTCTAGTATGGTAGGACTTTTTTTTTTTATTAAAAAAAAATACGATAAATTCGGATTCTGATAAATAACTCTCTTAACGTTCATCTTCAGGTGTGAGTAAGGTATACAGCTATTAAATATTCAAGGGTCTTGTCAATGATTTGGGATTTTGGGAATGACTTTGTCCCAATAATTCCCATGAAGTTTTCAACATGTCAAGTTCTCAAAAAGGGTGTTTCAAGGGACAGAATTATATGGGGGAACTGTGAGTGAGCACACACACACATACACACTAGAGTTAGTTTTAACCCTTTCTGCTTATCAAGAATCCACTTTGCAGCTTTTTAACTGGACATGACCAACAGTTCCCTTATATGATTTACTAGTCTGAAACTCATAAGTTAGGTGCATCTTTGGGCATGTGAATCTTTAATGTTTAAGTTGAATTGTAAATCAAGACATCTATTTAGTTTTAACTTCAGACATTTTATCAACATGCCCATGATTACAGGCCTGCTGGGTTGAACAGTAATCAGATATACAGCAATAAACATTTTTTAACTATAACTTATACATACCATTAATATTTGTTACAACCAAACCCCTGGTAAGTGACTAAGTTATCAACATGTGAAAATAACTGGCAACGCTCATTATAAGGAGTCATTTTCGTCCATTATTTCTGTGTCTAATAGCATTAAGAAATAAATGATATGAGCTATCTAATCTATTTAGTGTGTAATCGAAAGCATTCAAATTATGTTATAAGTCATTTAATTGGCTGTTTATTCCCCCCTGGCCTTTACGCTAAGGAAGTTTAGAAAAAAAACCCACTAAGGGCATATTTCCCAAATATTGATCCAAAAACTCTAAATTGCTAACCATAAAATATTACTTTTAGGAGCAATCATTGTTCAATTTCTCTCCATTTGTTTACTCAATATATCATCCATTTAGGACTCATAGTGAGGGGGAAAGGTGGAATGTGTATCAAGGGATTTAGTGAAGCGTGAACTGTAGAAGTAGAATTTTTCAGCTTAATAAGAAAATGACGACAAAGAAACTGTAAATATAAATAATGCTCGGGTATTGGGAGAAAAAAATAATAAGTTAGTTGTGTGTCTGATAAATCACCTGCTGTGATAATGCCACTGCAGCACTGCTTATCTGACATGACACGCTCCAAATTTATTTTTTTTGGGCTTACCATGATCCAAATAAAATTGGCAGACAGTTTATGTAATTATAAGGGATTTGTTAAATGGGTGGTTCATGTTTAAGTTCCCTTTTAATATGTTATAGAATGGCCAATTCAAAGCAAGCCTTTATCATAATACTTTTTTTTTTAATTTTCGAATGATCGGCCTTCTTCTTCTTCTTCTTGTAAGAAATCGCACCTTACCGGTGCGGCGGGGACGCCCGCTGCGCCACCATCAGCGGGGACGCCCGCCGCACTGTTCCTCTTCATTGCCGGCTTCTTTTAGAGTGCGCGCGGCGCGCACTTCCGCCATTTAAAGGCGCATGCGCGCTGGCGTCGTTACGTCAGCGCGCAATGGCGCCAAATTCAAATCGTTAAAGGGGTATTTAAAGGGATTTTTGAAAATGTATTGTTGCCCGTGATAGGTTTATTCCTGGTGCCTGTACCTGTGCTTTAAGCTTCTGTCTGATCCTGATTCTTGTTTTGACCCTGCCTGACTTTGACTATTCTGAATATCTGCATCCTGACCCGTGCCTGTTGTTGACTACTGATTCTGCCTCATCCTACTGATTGATTACCCGGTTTTGACCCTTGCCTGCCTGACTACCCTAGTTATCTGCCTGCCTCGACCCAGCCTGCCTGAATACGCTGTTGCCTCATCCTGCTGTACCGTGACCTTCGGCCTTAAAAGACGTTATCTACAGTCGTGCCCCATTGCTAGCCAGAACTCCTGCTCTGCACCTCTCGTATAAGTCCAGGTGGCATCTGAGTAGCTGAGGGCTCCTCCCGAAGCCAAAGGCGGCCACACTACTGGTGAAGCACGAGCCGAGACCAAGGTGCTTGGCACTTGTTTTGGTATTGGGTGCCGACCGTGACACTTCTACTTAGATTTAAAGTGAGAGAACCAGGGTGAGAGATCTACGCAGGCAAGGGAACCAAGGTAATGGGGTTAGAGCAAAGCGTAGCTGGTGAGACAGGCTGGGTTCAATAACTATTCAAACAGTGCAATACAGTATAAAGATTCAGAAGCTTAGTCAGTAAACAGGCAATGGTCAGTTCAGGCAACAGAAAGGAATGGTCAAGGACAGGCACAAGTCTATGAACTGTAAATCAAACCAGAATCGCACCCAGGAAATGTCAATTGACCTAAGTTGGGCAAGGGAAAATTGACTGGGCAATTGCAGTAAGAAGCAGAGCACTCCTGGGTCTTTACTCACAGACAGGGAAAATCACATTAGAAATCACAAGGCCCTGTACTGCAAATTTTTTTGGGCCCCCTGGTCCCCGCCCACCACACAGTAAAAAGTGAGTAGGGATTTACTTTGGCGCGGTACGCCCCAATGACTGTCATGCCTGTATTTTAAAAGCTGCCCACCTGCAGTGGCTGAAAGAAAAAAAAGGCAGTTGCTATTGCTATGCTGCTTTCTGACCAACAGATGGATCTTGATGAAAGACTAGCAGTCGCTATAATAAAAAGTGTGGCTGGCTCGATTTCTAACCAATAGGGGGCTCTCAAGCGAAGAATAATGTCGTAATATAACTGTGCCGATGTAGCTCTCACCAACAGAGGATGCTAGGCGAAACTGCATTAATTTTTCATCTTTCATATAACCAACAGAGTGCGCTATGTGACATTGCCATCACTGTTAATATTTTGAATAACCAATAACACAGGATATTTAACAGCGAGCCTTCAAACTTCTCTTTTTAAGCACCTGATCAAACAGTGACTGCAGTCTCTCATCTAGCGCCCTCTGTTGGTAGAGGAAACATTAACATGGACTACAAAATCTTGCCTAGCGCCCTCTGTTGGTAGAGGAAACATTAACATGGACTAAAAAATCTTGCCTAGCGCCCTCTGTTGGTATAGGAAAGATTAACAGTGACTGCAATCTCGCAGACGTCGCATGAACTTTTTCAACACAGCCGGGCCCCCCTTCAGCCCCTGGCCCGGTACAACTGTACCCCCTGTGCCCCCCTGATGGCGGCCCTGCTCACAGATCGCTCAACTCCAGTGTATAATTAAAATTAATAGACTTTATTTTAATTGTAAGCAGCATCTGAGGTCTGACGAGTTTCGTGTCCACACACTTCCTCAGAGACCTCCTGAATTGACGGGGCACCATTAAATATTTGAATGTCACACCAAGCTTGACAAGTGGGGTGGTGAATAAAATGATGTGCAGCCAACGCCAACAGGACATGTGTGCGCCAACTCTTAGGGGCGTGTCCCCGCTGCCCCACTAAATCACCAGGTACCATTACATATACAGTTTGTTATTGCTACTTCTTATTACTCATCTTTCTAAGGGAACTAGACATAGGACTAGTCAAGGTAGAATGAGTAAAGATATGGGGCAGAGGGCCTGGAGGGGGGCTGTGGCTGGGGCAGGGGGGAAGGTGGAGGGAGAGTGGGGGCCCTGTGGCAAAGACCTGGTGTTCATCAAACCCTCCAGTCCAACGCTAGGTATGAGAGCCAGGAATAGCAAGAGCTAGAGGCAGGCATCACTGCTCAAACTACAATGCTCAGGCTAGAAAAGATAAGCGACAAGAGTCAGCTGCTGGGATTTTTATATACACACTGAGGGATCGGCCAAAGTCCCAGAAGGGCCTGACAGGGGAACAGCTTTCTATCGAGGTGGTAAATTGGAAATACAAATTCACTTCTTCAGTGCTTCACTTAGGCAAGTATGGAATGAATTTAGCATGTGATGCTTATATGTTGGATTATGTTTCTATTTAAAATAACCTTGAACTGGAGTGCTGTTGCCTTAGTAATATTACACTGAATTTCTGGAATTACCAAACTGACAGATTTATGTTTACTAGTTTTGTGTGGATCACTAATGTTGTGTAAAAGCGGCCCTGACAGCATTTACTGAAATGTAATGTTTCACACAAAATTTATTTGATTTGCATCCGCAGAAAAGCAGATGCGTGTAATCCATATATATATATATATATATTTACATAGCTTCAATAAGGAAAATAAAATCTCAAGGTGAAAAGAAAGATATGGCAGCTGCGTGACAAAGCCATATTCATTCATTCATTCATTCATTCATCATTATCATATATTATTAAGAGCCAACATGTTCCAGTATTCCGCAGAGTGAACAATAGAAAAGTGAATACATCAAACATAAAAATGACATATAAACACTGATTGATAACAGATCTTACATTTCCTTTTTCATTGCACATCTTTGTGTGTATTTCACTGTGTCTGCATTACTGCAAAACCTATTTTTCAGACACTTACTAACTAAAAAAAATCCAAAAACCTCTGACCATATTGTGTTTACAGACAGCGGGAGGACCATTTATTAAAGGTTAAATTTTAATGGTATCAGAGCGTTTTGAAACCACGATTAAACTCATTTTCTTTAAAACCACAAATGCCATGAAATTGATTAAAAGATCTGAATACAAAAAGTACCAAAGAAACTGCTGAAATTTTAGTGTTTTTGGATAATTACTAGCAAAAAATATTAGGAAACCACTGAAAGTCTCAATGGCTAAAAATAGGTCCAACAGGATCAGTGCAGCTCCCTTATATAGGACCTCAACTACTAATTGGCAAAGTTTTGTATTAAAGTTTTTTGTGTTTTTTACACTAGGAGCAGATTTACTAAGGGTTGAATTTGGAATTGAAACAAATCAGTAATTTGATCATCAATTTTTTTGTGTGTTTTTTTTATCAATAGGTCCGTTTTCAATCAAATAAAAATAGTTCGAATTAGAACGATTCGAACGAATCCTTCGGTTTCGGAAAATGTCCAAAACACTTCTTAAAGGTTCCAGGAGGTCCCCCATAGGGGCAAGTTTAAGGTGGCAAAGTGTCGAATTTTAATTTTTTAAAGAGACAGTACTTCAATTTTTGAACGGTTAAATTTTAAAATTCGATTCAAATTTTTTTCAATTCAAATCGAATTTTGGCCTTGTCAATGGATGAAGTAGCCAAAAATTACTTTATTGAAATTCGAATTTTTTTTAATTGAATGTTCACTTCGACCCTTAGTAAATCTTCCCCTTAATGAGTCTTGAATTTTTAGAGTTCTAGAGAAATAAAACCACATTTTTAAAGAAAAAATATGATTTGTGGAAAAAAAGACATGAACATTCATAAATAGGATCTTAATTGTGGTTTCAAAAACCTCTAAAATTCAACCTTTGATAAATTTTACCCTACAAAATAGAGTATGGGCTATTGCAAAGAAACACATAACAGAATAAGGTCCAAAATCTAAATTAGCAAAGATGGATGCAATTCAAGTAAGCAGTATTAAAGGACACATAACGCCTACATTTTCCTACCATCTATGTAAGTTGGGCACCACTTACCCTTCTAAAATGGCATTATTTGTACTGCATATATCCCCTTCATCTGCCAGCATCATCACATTTTCCTAAAACAAATAGCAGCTTTCACCTGTCGGGCATATTACTTCTGACACATCATCAGTGACATTTACATCTGCAAAGAGCACATTTGTACTGTGGGGTTCATACAAAATGCAAAAATGCAGATTTACACAGGCAGAACCTAATTTGATTAACAGTTCTGCTATGAATTTGATGGTAGATAGTTTCTATGAGAACCAGCAATTTTATCTCCTCATTGGCTGCTAGACTGGAGGGTGTGTTTTGTGATTTAAACTGAGAACTGAGCCTGCTCACGAGTCAACAGCCAAAGCAAATCCCTGAGGGAGGGGGCCAAGTGGGTTAGAGGAAGAGAAGGAATCCTAAGAGATTAAGTGGAAGCTGCAGCCTTACTAATAACTTAACAGTATTTAAGTATTTAAATAATTAAAAAAAGCTATTCACTGATTAAATCTTTGTGTGTGTGTGTGTGTGTGGGTGGGGGGGGGTTTACATGTCATTTAAGAGCTATTTTATTGCCTGTTTATTAGTTATAGTATTGTTTGTGTCTATATTTTCTCTTTATATCTTCTTCATATCACTGAACTAATGTCTCTACCTGAGGCTTAAGTGTTGTAGCTTTATAAAGTGAAATTGTAATATTTTGATGTGACTGCCACTTTGTCACTTGCAGCTGGGCAAAATGCCCCTTGCATTGATTGCTATAAGTGGGTAGCAGCTACTTAACTATATATTACTGGGCCCAAGAGCAAATTATTTTTCAGGACCACAATATGAGGTTGACCTATTCTACCAATATTTATTGAAACTGTATATGAATTAGGACCTCACGTGGCCTCTATACCTCCTGGGCCCCCTGTAGCCACCAGGGTACCCTGGTGGGTAGGGTCTTGAACTGAAACACAATCTTGCATTTCAAATCCAGATGACCATCAGTAGAGAGTATGGTAGATGAACCACATCTACACTGAAGCTTCACTCAAAAGCAGAAAAGCTTGTTATAGGGTTTCCCAACAATTTTAAACTTAGGGTCCAGGGTGGGTGCCAGTTCCTTATTAAAGCAGGTTGATTGTTTAAGAAGCAGAGCTGATCAATGATCTTGAGGAGAGATGATGATTTCCTTCTGTGGTGTTTATACAAATGGCCCGCAGGTGGCACTGTGCATACATAGGACTTTCTGTACAATTTGAAAGTGAAAATAAGACTTACTGCTGTTATGTAATGGCTGCACGAACCTGCTAATAAAGCATTGTTATACTCTCCTCAACCATCGGCTACCAAACACAACAAATGGCGACAAGGATGTCTTTTCTACCTCTGCAGCAGCCTACACCTTTTCTACCAAACCCTGGTGAGCCAACCATACCTTTTACTGCTTGGATCCGTATGTTTGATAATTACATTATTGCTGCTGACCACGGGGAGATTTCTGCAGCTAGAAAGCGTGCTTTACTTATTCGCTGCCTGGGGGCAGAGGGACAGCGTATATTCTATACATTACCATTACCTGATGAAATGCTAAGAGACCAAATAGTGGAAAAAACAAACTCACCGCGCATTAGAGAGAGACTGCTCCTAGAGCAAGATTTAACCCTTGAAAAGGCTATTACAGTTGCTTGCCAAATTGAAACAGCAGTGGCAGAGGCTAAAACTCTCAGTCAGGGAACTGCTGGGAATGTAAAGACTGTGAATTCAAAACTGTGGCCTTATAATGCGCAGGCACAGGAAAAATACAGTGCTAAGGAAAGGGATTCACTGCAAAACCGTGCAGCAAATACAAATAAAAAATACTGCTTTCGCTGTGGTTCAACACAACACCTTGCAAACTATACTAAATGCCCTGCAAAAGCTATACAGTGCCGCAAATGTTTGAAACCAGGTCACTTTTCTAGGGTCTGCCATAGTTCTATTAAAGATGTTCATGAAGTCACTACTACAAATGTTACAGTATTAAGTGTGGATAAAGCTGGTACATTTATTCCAGACAAGTTTTTATGTATTGTCAGTGTCAGTACTGCTTCTGCTGACAAGGAACACTCCATTAACCTGATGCTTGATACAGGTTCAGCTGTTTCTATACTACCAAAGGATGTTTTCTTGAAATATTTTGCAAAAGATACGCTTGTTGCACCTGCCCTGAGACTGGTCAGTTACTTAAAGGATCCAATCTCTGTGCTTGGTTGCTTGCCAGTGACTGTACAGTTTAAATCAAATACTGCAAAATGTGACTTTTACATTGTGAATAAAGGTACTGCTATACTTGGAAGGGGTCTCTTTGCTGCATTAAACATGCAATTAGTTGATGGTCTTATTACTACAGCACCAGTGCCTGCCACACAACCTGTGTCTAAAATTTCACCACAAAGCAACACATCACTGGGCTGTGCAAAGAACTTTGTACACAAAGTAAAGTTGAGACCAGATGTAAAACCAGTACGCCAGAAATTGAGGCGCATGCCCTACTTTATAAGGAACTAAAGAAACTGGTATAGCAAGATGTGATTGAAAAATCAGAATCCTCTGAATGGGTTTCACCAATTGTTGTAGAGCGCCCTCTAATGTCTCTTCTGCTGCATAGTAATAAACATGAACAAACATTTCCTGAAAGGGCTGCTGTGAAACACTACAAGTTCCTATTTGGAAGCCTTACATATGGCTGAGAAATATAATGTTGCCCTGACAATGATTTTAGAGAAAGAAAAGTATTTGAAACATAAATATGATAATTTTAGGTGATATGTCTATTCTTAGTGTAGTAACCTGTTTGTGTGGACATTTTGCTTAAGGGCATTCTTGCTGTTTTGCCATAGTCTTACAATCCATATTCCTGTTCCTGTGTCCCTCTTCCTGTCTAAGCTGAGAGGAAAGATGAAGCAGCCACACCCACCTGCCATGTTGTAATAAATGTACTGTGCTTGTCTGACTGCTTTACCTGAACAAACACAGCACAATCATTTTGTTCTCATTCTTAAATAAATAAATAAATAATAATAAATAAGTCATTGGATCAGGGATGTCCACATGTTTACCCCATACATTTACAGATGCCTAATTATTGTTATTTGATTTAATGAAAACTTTGGAAATCATAATCACTACGGATCATATTTATTATATCACTACAGATCATATTTATTATATCATGTATATAATGTGTCTGAAGCGATTCCATCCTGTAACCAATTTAACAGGAGTGCATCAGCACTGATACCATTTTGGAGTTACATTTTCAGCTTCAATGTGCCTATGTCTTTAAATTATTAAATAAAGGTGGAGTCTAATATCACTGTGGGTGTGGCTCTACCCTTGGAAACTGAAAACGTTTGGCAGTGTTTGCAGCACTACAAATCTCAGAATTCCTTCAGAGTATCAGTTAGCGCTTCCATATTGCTACTTCTATTAAAGTGAATTGATCATTTTACTTCTCTGCATACTTATTATGTTATGGTGGTGTTACTCATTCTGCAAATCCAACATAAAATGAAAACAGGTTTTAGCATCAAAAGCACAATAATGCAAGTTCTGAATATAAATAAGAAGTACTATAAGTTTTGTGCTTCATTTGGAGCTCCCCTTCAGCATTTCAAAAAGCCTATTTCTGTGCTAAATTACAGAAATGTCTCTTTTGCCATCTTTTCCTTAAATTCACTTTCACAGTACATAAAACACATTTCCAGAAAGCAGATAAATGTTTACACATATGGCAGAAATGTTACCAGGTACTTGTCACGGTCGGCACCCAACACCAGAACAAACACCGAGCACCCTGGTCTTGGTTTGTGCTTCTCCAGTAGTGTGACCGCCTTTGGGCCTTGGGAGGAGCCCTCGGCTTACTTGTATGCCCCCGGAGGAGCCCTCAGCTTACTGGGATGCCACCTGGACTTTAACGGGAGGTGCAAGATAAGAGTTCTGTATAGGCAGAGGGGCACCACTGTAGTGAGAGTCTATAAGCCCAAAGGTCACGGTACATCAGGAGTAAGCAAATACGTAGTCAGGCAGGCTGGGTCGAGGCAGGCAGGCATCAGGCAGGCAAAGGGTCAAACCGTGTGATCAAGCAGATGGGGCAAGGCAGATACGGAGTCGAATAACAGGCAGGAGTCAAATCAGGTAGTCAATCAGGAGGGTTTAAGTAAAATCAAAGTCAGTTTCAGGCAAGGGTCAGATTTCAGAGGTCAGAGTAGTCAAATAGCCAGGCAGGGTCAAACACAGGAATCAAAACAGACTTAGAAGCTAAATAGCATAAGGTACAAGGCACCAGGATCAAACCTATCACAGGCAATGAGAGAGATCACTGGTAGTCTTTGGAATGGCCGTACACCTCACTTCTCTCCCGGTGCTCGAAGGCAGGGGAATCGGCAACCCCCTATCTGGCAAGTGCAAAATATCCTGATGATGATATTTTGCACTTTATTGAGAGATCCCTTTTATATTTTAAAATTTGGCGCCGTTGTGCGCTGATGTATGATGTCAGCGCACCTGCGCCTTTAAAAGGCGGAAGTGAGCATGGTGCACGCACTAGGAAGTCAGCGGGGAAGAGGAGCATCCCGCTGCACCACTGGACCACCAGGATAAGATTTCCTCACAGTACTATTTATGTATAAATAAAAGTAAAGTGAATACAATAAATGGTCCAATATTTAACCATCACTTTTACAGTAACAATGAATAAATGTCTTGCATTGTGGAAAGATAATTTTTTTTAGCCAAATCCTATGACTTGATTTTGGGTGCGGCTCAGTATAGTTTTCTTTTAGCCAACATTCTTTATTACCTGTATTCAAAGCCGATCTTGAAAGGGTGTTGCAAATTGCATGTTTGGTTGCACTTGGTAATATCTAGTGATGGGCGAAACGGGCGCGTTTCGCTTCGCCGAAAAATCCGCGAATTTCCAGAGAAATTCGCGAATTTTTCGCCTTTTCGCGAAACGAGTCGCGCATTGTTTTTGACGCGCGTCGCGTCGATTTTGACGCGCGTCGCGCGACTCGTTTTCGCGCGGCGAATTTTTGATGGCGAATTTTTTTGCCCGTTTCGCGAATTTATTCGCCAGCGGCGAATCGCGGGAATTCGCCGTGAATTCGCCCCTGGCGAATAAATTCGCCCATCACTAGTAATATCAGTATTATTGTAACCTATATCTTATGAAAGGGATGTGATCCTCCTGGCTCAGGGATATTATAGGTAATCCTTAGTATGCAAATTAAAGTGCAATCATGTTCTTCCTCTTTAGAGACCACTTTATGGAGGCAGTTTATACTGCTGGAGAGCCTGAGGCAAGTGGCCTCAGTAAGAGCCTGAGGAAGGTGGCCTCACTAGGAACCTCAGGAAGGTGACCACAGTAAGAGCCTGATGCAGGAGGGTTCAATGAAGGAGATCCAAGGAACTTAAGGTATGCGGAACATGTAAGACAGACAAGGAAGTTGGAATGAGATGCCATATTCTCCATTGAGGAGGGACAGATAATAGTAGTTAGTTTTTAAGCAAATCCTTTCAGAGAAGGGCCTTCCCTATGTTGGTGTCCAGGGTAGCGTAGACCCCACACATTTTTTGGTATATGCTGAGAAAGGTATTAGGTTTCTTATTTTTCAATATCAGGATCTGTCAAAATACCTCTTTATACCACACTGGAAGATGTTTACTCTGCATTACCTATTACCAGTTGACAAAAGGCCTAAAAAGGGGATCATGTCAACTGTGGGTGGTTGATGGGTGAAAAGGTGTAGTTCAGTTGGCCTGATCTGAGAATTGCATGATGAAATATGGTTTTCATTTGAAGAGCATAGGTCAGTGAAATCCCTGAGTAGAATCCAACATGATAATTCGCCTTTAAATTGCCAGCAAAATCTGATTGTAGTTGCAATTACATTTATGTTTCTTAATGGGATATCACTAAAATATATATAACTCTCCCTTCTGTTGACATCAACATCATAATAATCTTCCCTTATATAGCGCCAACATGTTCTAATGTTTTACTCTCTAAATTTTACATCATGCAACTCAATCCCACCCGAGTGAAGCTTTCAGTGTAAGGTCCCTATCACATTCACAATATCATTATTTATATAGGGAATGATGATGTATGAGCACAAGGTTTATCTATTTGATTTAATGTCAGTATTTAGATTTAGCTTATCAGATGTTTAGCATATGTTATGGTGCAGCTTACAAATACAACTGTATGTAAGTATTCCCTCCATTTCATCAATAATTCTGCTGTTATTTGCTGCCAGCTGAGAGCTTTATTGTAAAAAGTAAATTGCAGCAAAGCAAACACATGTGGCATTCATTAGCTCTGCTCAGGATTAGTGATATTTAGTAATCTCTTTTATCTCATAATCCTTGGTCTGCATTGATATTACTGTGCTAAATTACATTCTATTCCAAGTCTACAATTTTTTTGGTTGCCTATTTATTACAGGCACACAAAAATCATATGCTTTGTTTCATGGTCTGGCTTTATAGCACAATGAATAAATATAAAAACTGTCTAAAGCACATTGCACCACTTTTAGTAGAAGTAATGATGTGAAGGCTGGCCCAATACCATGGGTCCCACAGATGACCCTCTCTGAGATGTCAGACATGGGAACAGGAAGGGCACTGACATAAACGGGGAGGGGACCAGTGGCTTAGGATCGGGTGTGGGTGCAGAGGGGCGGTTAGTACATTTTGCGTAATAGCGTAGCTTCATATAAAATGTCTAGAAATGACATAAACCAAAAGAATTAAGCAAAAATGCACACGCATATATATATATATATATATATATATATATATATATATATATACTGTATATATATACTGTATATATATATATATATATATATATATATATATATATATATATATATATATATATATATATATATATATATATATACACAACAAACAAGGAAAAGTTGTGCTCACCACTCATTTTTAAAACCATTAGGCAGGGGTGCAATGAGGCTGTGACCACAAAATACATATAGACAAATACAAGAGATCCTCTGCACTCAACCCATTATCAATATATTTAAGACATTGAGACATTCTGTGCATACAGCTACTAAAAAATGCCTTACCCTTTAAAGAACAGGGATTGTTTGTCCATATATTGCAATATATTTAAGCTGGCCAACTACGTCAAAGTCATCCCATATCTGGCCAGACTTTGACGTAGTTGGCCAGCTTAAATATATTGCAATATATGGACAAACAATTATATATATATAAATACCTGGCTCCCAGGCACGAATTCGCTGAGAATTCCCTCGAAACGCCAGTGAAAATTCGCCTGCCGAAAAAGAGTCGCGTGCCAAAAATTACGTGACTCGTCTTTAAAAAAAGCGGCGCGTGTCGAAACCGTGACGCGACTCATTACGTGAATTTTTCGCCAATTTTTCTTCGAAGTGAAATGGGATTGATTCGCCCATCACTATTCCTAAGTAGTTACGCCACTGTATTTTTGTTTGACACAATAAACCACAATGTTGATTTGAATCTTTGGGACAATGTTGATTTGTAAATCCCTGTGTTAATCTGCATCCTCATGCCCATTTTGCTTTACCATGTCCTTTATCTAAATCTAAAGCAATGGCACACTAGGATATAACCTGCTTATTTTGGCCCATGCATGCCAGAAGAAAAGCCCAATTTTGTAATGAGGCCATTGGGTATTTAAGAATAAAACTATGATATAATCTACCTATGTTGGCCCATGCATGCCAGGAGAAAAGCCCAACCTTGTAATGAGGCCACTTGGGTATTTAAGAATAACACTATTATTTAACCTGCTTATTTTGACCCATGCATGCCAGTAGAAAAGCCCAACTTTGTAATGAGGCCATTGTGTATTTAACAATAACACTGGGGAATAAGTATTGCAGGTATCTTTGTGTATAACACGTTTTCAAATAATACATTTTATAATTTCATAACTTTTCTTGAAATAAAGTGTTTTATTCACACTAAAACTAAACTGCATGTCAGCATTGACAAGAAAAGGTCCCATGATTACACAAATGGTTACACAGGACAGGGTGACCTTCATGCACATTTAAATTCCTACTTAACTACATTCCTACACCATTTTCACGTGTAGCAGCTAAAATTTTATTTAGTATACAGCCTAAATAATTTCCTTCCCTATAAAACATTTTATGAGACACATTACCTAATGCGTTAATGCCTGACTTTACACCATTAAATGTAAAACCATGACCAGCTTGATCCTGGGGCCAATGCAATATGCTATTACCAATGATTATTTGCTAGCATTAATGTTCTTGAAATAGTATGATCTTTAAAGGGATACTGTCATGGGAAATTTTTTTTTTTCAAAATGCATCAGTTAATAATGCTGCTCCAGCAGAATTCTGCATTGAAATCCATTTCTCAAAAGAGCAAACAGATTTTTTTATATTTCATCATGAAATCTGACATGGGGCTAGACATATTGTCAATTTCCCAGCTGCCCCAAGATATGTGACTTGTGCTCTGATAAACTGCAATCACTCTTTACTACTGTACTCCAAGTTGGAGTGATATCACCCCTCCCCTTTTCCCCCCAATAGCCTAATAACAGAACAATGGGAGGGTAACCAGATAACCACTCCCTAACACAAGATAACAGCTGCCTGGTAGATCTAAGAACAGCACTCAATGGTAAAAACACATGTTCCACTGCATTCTATTCAGTTACATTGAGAATGAAAAACAACAGCCTGACAGAAAGCAGTTCCCTCCTAAAGTGCTGGCACAAGTCACATGACCAGGGGCAGCTGGGAAATTGACAAAATGTCTAGCCCCATGGCAGATTTCAAAACTGAATATAAAATAATCTGTTTGCTCTTTCGAGAAATTGATTTCAGTGCCAAATGCTGCACTATTAACTGATGAGTTTTGAAAAAAAAAAATATTTTCCCATGACAGTATCCCTTTAATTATTATTCTGTGAAACATGTGGGAATCTCTGCCATATATATATGTAACATCCTTTTGGCCACCCCCTTGGTGCCAAGGTTGTAGCATCTTACTAACTGAGTCCCCTTTGCAAGGTGAAACGGTACTGGGAAACCTAATGTGATCAGTGAATACACCTGAGGGTGCCCCATTAGGAAAAAACATTCAAACACACACTGTAATTTATAACAATATCAACAGAAATTGCAAATTAAATGGTAAGTAAATAGTCACAGTATTAATATGCATTTATTAGCATGACCCACTACCCTGGAAAACCTGTGACAGTCCTATCCTGGCAATTCTCTGCCAGGCAAAATCCAAAAGTCTTAGTCCCTTTTCCCCAAAAGAGCACACTTGGTTCATGGTAGAGCTAAATATCTTTCCGGGTGGACAAGGTACTTGCTCCCATGCGGCAGGCACACAAAAAGCCTGTATCACAATGAAATCCTTCCTAGGCAGACTCACCCAGGGGCTCACACAGAGGTAAAACAAGCATCCAAGTGATGACATCCTTCAAAGGCTCCAGGCTCTCCTAGCTGAGCACACATCTACTTGATCCATAGCTGAACTACAGCCCCCAACACTGTCCATGGCGCGAGCACACAATGTCCAGTTTTGGCATCCATCTCTATGAATATCGGGGTCTTGTTATCCCTGAGTCCACATGGACATAGCAGCCATATGGTGTGTCTACAAAATCGTGCTGCGACTCGTTTTTTCGCCAATTTCACGAATTTTGCTGGAAATTCGCAAAGCGAAACTGGGTAGATTCGCCCATCACTAACCACAAACAATAAAAAAGGAAAACATTAATTTAAAGATGAACATCTCCTTTAGCCTGGTGATTTTCCAGTCTTTAAAGCCTTTCATTTGTTTTTTAGTTCTTCCCTGCTTTGCTTACTGTACACTGTAACATGCTGTTTTTACCCCTAAACTATATGAATATGTCATGTTAATTTATTTAAAGTATTTATATAGTTGCAGGTTAAGCACACGTTTTTAATACACCATGCCATGTATGCTTTGAGAAGTGTAAAATAAAATAAAATAAAATACTCTAAAAGTGTTATTCTGCAGAGGCCTTTGCTGTGAAACAATTCTCAGTGGGCCTCATTTACAAAGCAAGTGCAATGAGCTAGATAGAATTTTCCAGTACAAAACAACATTGTTTCCAGAGTTCCAGTATTTGGGTGTCACAAGTTGTGCACAATGTCCCAGTGCATATGGAAAGAAGCATCTGTTGAGTTCAAATTTAGTTCTATTTCTATTCCACATGCATATAAATTCTCGAAACGGCAGAAAAATTTCACCTGGGTGAAAATTCGCCAGCGTCTCATTTTGGCGTAAAAAAAACGGATGCCGGCAAGCGCCTCATGTCCCCTCGCAAGCGCCTTTTTTCCAGAGAAAACAACCCCAATCTGAACAGTCTCCCAGTCTCATAATTTAAGTCTTCCATCCCTCTAACCAGTTTAGTTGCACTTA
>CM044443.1:10099792-10196558 GCA_024363595.1 Xenopus borealis | reverse complement strand
TATTAAACGCCAGGCGACTGAATCTCCCCGAATCTCCCTGTCTGTCCTCAGCCTAAAGGTAAAACTGTTTTTTATTTATGCCCTTTATATAGGCAGCTTACCCCCACCTTTTGCATCATTCTGGCTATGCAAAGGCATCAGCTGGGAATTGGATAGGTGAACCCTGAACAATACTAGTGATGGTAGAATCACAGGATCATAGCAAGGTGAATTATCAAACAAACTACAGCTATTTAATCTGTAGGAACAATGAGCAAGCCTGCAGTGGGATGGGATATTAATGGTAAACAACATACTTATAGAAAAGAAGTCAGTATTACTGATAGACAATACAGTCTACAAGCTTCTGGCACCTTTACCTCTAATGATCTCATTTGTAAAGCTCAGCGCAATTTCAGCTGCTAAACAAATATTTGGCCCTTGATTGTGGCTGCTTTTCTTTCTCATACAAATTATAATTGGATCTCCACAATTGTTAAGGCCATCCACTGTACACAGCAGCCCCATTATCAGTGAAAAATGGGCAAGGACTATGGTAACCTGTCGATATATTCGTACAATCCACCAGGAGATCAATGAGACTTGTTAGCTCGCGTAGCCCATTATTTCTGGCTATAGTCAATTGCTGCATCCCACCTTTTTCATGATAAATCACTGCTAACGAATGGTATGTTGTCCTTTTAGCATAATATGATTTTTCAGTTGGTAGAAAGATTAGAATGCTTTAAACAATGCTTTAAATGGTAATAGTTCACATACAGTAATTAATATAACTACCCAGTGGTATCTGTTATTAACTGGACTTTTACTGTGTTTTTCTTGAAGATGTTTCACCAGTCATCCGACTGGCTTTCTCAACTCATTCTGGGAAAGTTGGATGAGTTGTGAAATGTCTTCAAGAAAAACACAGAAAGTCCAGTTGATTTGCAGTAATTCTACAGATATATAATGACCTGGATTAATGAGAATCATAACACAACTCCCCAACTGCAAATAATGATGTAGCATTGGGAAAACCAATGAATTCAAGAAAGGTACCCACCAGAAGTACAAGCAGAGTAGGGTTTGAATCTCACGTAGATTAGTGTTTTATTTTTCAGCCAGTTAACCAGTAAGTTTTAGGTTTAATTGAACAGGACATTTAATATTTTTGACAAATACAAACACAAGAAAAAAGGTGCCCTCACTCATAATACACGAGGCACAATGTGCTAATTCCTCTCTTATTGTCCCTCTGTGTCCTTCTTTTTCTGGCTTCATCAAGTGTCTGCATTCCCTAATATAGCCTCTGAGTTGCAAAACTGGGGGGCATATCAGTGCAGGGCCAGACTATGAGGGTGGTACTGGGACCTTGCACTGTTTAGGGTTCAGGGCTGCGGAAAAGAAAAGTTTTCCCATCTCAGGACTGAAGTGCTATACATAAAGAGGTCCCTAGACTTTGGTTGTTTGTTCCCCCTATTTATTTACATTGACCAAAGCTATATCCCATAAAATGTTAAATTGTAGATTAAGCAAAGAGGAAACACAGAGGGGGTGATAAAGCATAAAATCATATGAATTAGATTAAGCAAAGAGGAAACACAGAGGGGGTGAAGCATCTTGGATTTGGTCCTTAGATACCCTAGACGCAAATGGTTTGGAGAGTATGATCTAAGCCCTACCTAGATACATAGATAGTGAACATACAGTACATACAAAAATGAATGAGCTCATATAAAAAAGGGGGTATATTTTCCCTTTAAATGTAACATGGTAATCTGATTGTATTTAATTTTTTCCTTTTTATTTCTTTTTAATCTGGCTATGTAAGCCTGCAGATTTGTGCCTTTATATGGTCACAGAACAACCCTCAGTGACTTCTAATATCCGTATGCTTTTCAGTAGGGGTATATAATCCATTATAATACATGAGTGATACTCAGAGTTCCCTGTATAACTCAGCCTGCAGCCTTGTGCCTTTATATGGTCACACCCCTCAGTGACTTCTAATATCCTTATCATTTACAGTAGGGGGTACATTATCCCTTATAATACATGAGTGATACTCATCACTTGAGTGATTTAATATGGTCACAGAACAACCATTTTTCCAATATCCTTATCACTTACAGTAGGAGGTACATTATTCCTTATAATACATGAGTGAGCTTTAGAGTTCCCTGTATAATTCAAACTGCAGCCTTATGCCTTTATATGGTCACAAAACCCCTCAGTGATTCTAAAATCCTTATACCTGTAATTTACAGTAGGGGGTACATTATCCCTTATAATATATGAGTGATAATCAGAATTCCCTGTATAACCCAGAATGTATCATGTACACATAAAATAACTCATCAATGATATCTATAGTGACCAGAATAGTTGCAGCTCTTGAGTTTTAAGAATATGTAACAGCATTTCAATTTTTTTCCCAGAGTATGTTGAGCTGCTGTTCTGTACATTAAGTTATATCTTTCATGATATTATTACTTTCCCAAGCAAATAATAAAATGCAAAGCTATCTGGAAAAATGCTGTGCTTGGCTGAAATGGAGAACAACATTAGAGCTAACAAGTGTAGGGTACTTTACCAGTCATAAAATGATGCATGTTCTGTATCTATTTCATAAAAAACTGCTGTTTATGGAGAATACAGTCTTTTATCTTATATTTTATCCACAGTTTCTTTTAGAAATATAGCAATGAAATAAGATAAATTCCAGCAAACTCCATTAATATATTTCTTATTATTTTTTTGTTTATTTTGAGGGTCAGAGCATATAATTAAACTGACATATCCTTAATATTTTAAACTCAGAAAAATAAACATAAGAATAAAATAAAAAGTTATTAAAGGCTTGTATTCTGTTAATATTGATGGAAAAGTGCACACATGCTCAACTACTGAGGGCTCTAAATATGTATTGGTTCTTTGGTTTAAAAAACATTGTTGTGTCAGTGCTATTATCTAGTAGTTACTTTTCCATGGTAATAATTCATATCTTTCTATGGGTGGATAAGTTACTCCTGCTAAGGACATGGTTCCCAAGAAATCGGAAGCAATATTTCTGCACAGACTGTTGAACAAACTTGTAGGGGCAATATCAACAATGTTGGAAGATGACTGGGCTCCACTCCTGGTAGTGTCTCTTGCATTAACATTTTTTGGCTTTCAAAAAGCAACTACTTAAAAATGGTTAACGTTGGGATGTATGCATCTATATATTTACTTTTGCACTTTTTTCATCTGATTTTTCTTTATTCGCACACTTTCACACAAATTTCACTCCAAAATAGCACTGAAACCTGCCATATCTGCCAGGACTGACCATCTGTGTGTAGGCAGACTGGAGTCCATTTACCAGGCCAAGGTCTGGGCAGGCAGCAGGAAAAGAGAATATGATAAACAGGCCAAGCAAGCCAGCAAGGCAGGCAGCAGACAAGCAGATTATGATAAAGAGACCAAGATCAGGGCAGGCAGCAGACAAGCAGAATCCGATAAGCAGACTAAAGTCAGGACAGGCAGCATGTAAACAGAGTCTAGTAAACATATCAAGGTCAGAGCAGGCAGCAGGCAATCCAATTCTGAAAAACAGTCTAAGGTCAGGACAGGCAAGCAGAGACTGGTAAACAAACCAAGGTCAGGGAAAGCAATAGGCAAGCAGAGTCTGATAAAATAACCAAGGACAGGACCAGCAGCAGGCAGTATCTGATAGGCAGGACAAGGTCAGGACAGGCAGCAGGCAAGCAGAGTCTGGTAAACAAACCAAGGTCATGGCTAGCAGCAGGCAAGCAGAGCTTGATAGACTGACCAAGGTCAGAACAGGCAGTAGACAAGCAGAGCCTGATAGACAGGCCAAGGTCAGGGCAGGCAGCAGGCAAGCAGATTGTCATGAATAGGCCACATTAAGGCAGGCAGCATGCAAGCAGAGTACTATAAAAAGTACAAGATCAGGTCAGGCATCAAGCATGCAAAATTCAGTAAACAGGCCAGAATTCAGAACCAGAAAATTACTAGGTAACTGGCAGAAATTACGACCAAGTATGGAATTCAGAACCAGTCAAAAACAAGGAGAGAGGTGGGGGATGAGGAACAAATCAGGGGATCAGTCTGCTACTATGGATGTGAACTGCTGTGGAAATCCTGAAATTTCATGAGGATTGTACATCCAGGATTTCTCTTTGGGGGTCACTAGCAAATGATCTAGAAGAAGAGACCAGACAAAATCAATGGTTTGATGGTGCAACCATTCAGAGCAAGGATTGTGTTTGGACTCAATGAATTGCTTCAACATGCATGACAATACACACAGCTGCTTTCTCAAAAAGAATAATTGTTGTGATAATACCAATAAAACTGCACTTTAAAATTCCACAATCTCTGTTCCTTCTATCTTCCCGTGCTGGTGCTTTCTCTAACTTTGAACAAACTGTACCCCAGTGTTGGTTGAATAAACATAGCTCAATGTATAATTCCTCATTGTTGCCAAGGCTCTTAATCATTGTAAATGCATAACAACATAACCAATTGGATATTTCAGGGATTAGTATCAGAACCTTAAATATAAACATTTATAATGGTTATTGACAATATGATTTATCCTTCTTTGAGAAACACTAGGATTTCCACTTGATCTGCTCCATGCTGCAGAAATAAATGGAAAGTTTGCTATTGAGGAATCTCATTTTATGTTATTATTGTTAATGTTGGTATATAGTTTCCATTTCTGAGGGTCACTTTCAGTCTAGTTTTGAAGGGAAAGAAAAGGTGGCACAATGAGAGAAAATATAAAATGCATGAACTCATTCAGCGACACTGAGGTGGAAACAATTTAGTAGGAAAATCAATGTAGAACGAGAGGTTGTTCTTTAGAGGGGAAGGGTGAAACAATCCGGAAGAGCATTAAGGGAAATTACTCTACAGATTGGATAGTGGAGGCATCATCTCTATGAAGGGACACAAGGATAACAACAGCCTATGTAACTGTAGCAGCAGTTAAAGGAATATTATCATGGCAGGATCACTATATTTTCAGTTTGATGCATTTTTATATAATAGAGCTGGGTTGTTTAAATAAATTACAATACAGACAATTTGTGTAAAATGATATGTATTAGAACTGCCATTGAGTTACTGTTCATTGGTATGAGCATAGATTTCAGATTTTTTCTACTCGCTTTTTAAAACACTGCCCAACTGCCCCCTTTTCTTGCACAAAGATAGTAACACTGCGCCTATGCCTATTCTTGATTGCGAAATGTACTTGTTTTAAGATAAGCATTGTGTAAAACAAAACAGGAAAGGAAAGAATTTTATAATATTTGCATTGTGTGCAAGTAGGTACATAAGTCTATAGGGCCACTGCTACTGTCACTTGAAACTGGTCAATACAATTACTTGCGTCCAAAACTCCTCCTTGCATGTCCATATACAGATGCAGTCACTGGGATTTGTAAGCTAAATGCGTCGTGACTCAGGGCTAATTGAAGAAACTGTGTTATCCCAAGTTATCTTAACTCATTTAATGCATTTACCTTTTCATTAGCATACCAAAGCACCATTGTTTTCAATGGTGAACTCTTTAATTGGATGGGATGCTGTGACACAATATTCTGTGCTAAGTGGGATAAATGGGTTAGATGAGTTAAATCACGACGCATTTAACTTACAAATCCAAGTGACTGCATCTGTAGTTACAGCTCTTGTTCATCCTAATAAATTCTTTCAATTGTGTAGTTATACAAGCAGTACTTGTCATATGGGATCTTAGTACACACATAGTAAAGACACAGAAGAGTATTCAAGATCAGATCTCACCAAGTAATACATTTGGTGCAGGTGCAGCTCCAGGCCTCCAGCTAGGGGAGCAGAAATCCATAGAATAAAGAGCAAAAGAGGTGGACCCTTAAAGGAATTGTTCAGGGTAAAAGGTAAACAGTGGGTAAATAGACTGTATCTGCAAAATAAAAATGTTTCTAATAAAGTTACTTATCCAAAAATGTAATGTAAAAAGGCTGGAGTGACTGGATGTCTAACATAATAGCCAGAACACTACTTCCTGCTTTGCAGCTCTCTAGGTTTCCACTGATTGGTTACCAGGCAGTAACCAATCAATGACTTGAGGTGAGGCCATATGGAACATAACTGTTTCTTTTTGAATCTGTGAAAAACATTTATATACTGGGATATATGTGAGGCCAGTCAAATGGCCATAGTCTCTGGGATATAGCCCCCAGTTTCAAGGGACCAATATTCAAAAAATATCCCATAAACTAAGTATTACCATAAAGTTTTTTTTATTAAAAGTATGAACATACAGACCCTATGGTAATCCTCCTTATGATTTTCATACCCTCTGGTATGGAATGCTCATGATTATGTACCAGACGGTATGAAACATGTTAGGCGGATTGCCATGGGTTCTGTATGTTCGTTCTTTTAAAATGTTTGTTGAATAAAAACTAGATTTTTATGGCAATACTTAGTTTATGGGATATTTTTTGAATTTTGCTTTTGAATCTGACCTACCTGTAAATGCTGAGGATCATTTGCGATCATTTGTTATGTCCCGTGTGGCCCCCATTCAAGTCGTGGACTAACTCTGAGTAAGAGAGATGAAAAGTAGGAAGTTGGATTCTGTTCTGTTACACGTTCAGTCACTCCAGCCTTTATACATTACATTTTTGGCTAACTATCTATATTAAAAACATTTTTTGTTTTGCACATTTAAAAAAAAAAAAAAAGGTTGAACTTGATGGACGCGAGTCTTTTTTCAGCCTAACTTACTATGTTACTATGTTACATACAATCTATTTACCCAGTTTTTATTTGCACGCTGAACTGTTCCTCTATGGAATCCACAAATGGCACATCATTAAAGAGAACATCTCAGACAAATCCTTGTGCTTTTGGCACATAATCAAAGACACAAAGGGCATTATGCCATCCACCTTTAATGGTGAAAACAAGAAGTTCAAAATATAATATGGGTCAGGATTTGGACTACGGCAAGGTACTGTAGTTTGGATGTTTTACCGCTCACTATTAACAAAGGTAGCAAAACACTCCCCTTGCGTCATTGCCCTTAGGATAGACTCTTAGGTCAATTTGGTCTCACTGGTCTATTATAAACATTGTTAGAAATGTAAGACATAAATCATAACAGAGGCAACTCTTTGAGGAATCTCTAATAGCATATTAACAATATCTCTATGATCCCTCTCTAAAAAGTTGCTTCTTTTTGCCATTTGTCCAGTGGATACTAGCTCTGATCAGATAGATTGATTCATGACTAATCATAATAATCAAATTGAAAGGATCAGTAACATAACCTTTTTAAAGAAAAATTGTTAGTATACTACAAAAAACAGCAACAACACATATTAAACTTTAAAACTGCAAAGTCTTTATTAAGAAATAACTTACATAAACTCTGCTTGCACTCCTCTTCACAAAAGACGACAGTGCGACAATCCATGGTGCGGTTCTTGATTTCGCCTCCCTGGCTATCTCATATAAGGAAGGCAGGGATGAGAAATAGAGAGCTGCATTATGGATTGCCCGATCGCCTTTTCTGAAGAGGAGAGCAAGTAATTTTTTAATAAAGATACAGCATTTCAGACCTGCTGAGGTTGTATATATTGTAAGTCAGTGGGAGAAGTCCTGAAGATACTGATCTGTGCTGGGTTTTGTGCAATAATCTGAAAATTTCATGCTTTTTGGGCAAAAATTTGATTATTTTGGGTGTAAGATCCGAAGAAATTCGGAAGATTCAAAATTTTGTACAATTTTGTAAAGTTTTTTTTTTTTCAGAAAAATGCACTGATAAATAAGGGAAAATAACCAGTGCGGATGAAGGTAATGAAGGTGAATTGCCCTTTAAGCTGTGAGTCTAACTTTACCCAAGGGACCTTTTTATCTAAATTGTTACAACTACTTATTTGCTTATCTCAAAATTGTTACAAAGTATCTTTTTTGCACCAGGTGGCTGTTCTAGGCTCTCTGCCAAAAGCCAATTAAGTAAGAAGCTTTGTGCTTTTACAAGTGTAGGGGAGAAGAGAAAGCCTTCACGTTTCTCTGTCTGTGGCATCATTCTGCCTAGTTACAAGCTGGAGAGTGACCTGATTGGCGGGACACCACATTGCATCCAGGGAAGAGAGGGTGTGCCAGTCTGCCAGACTGTGGAGCTGTGTGTGTAGGCCCTGGATCTGTTTGTGCAGGCCGTGTGACAGAGTTGATCCCAGCCTGTGAAGTGAAAGATTTATCCAGAGCCAAGTCTGGTAAAGCTGTGGGATCTGTGGAAGTGCAGAAAGAGGGTTCTTGTTCTTTATTACTGTTTTATATAAAGTTAATATTTGTTTATCGGCAGACTGTGTGTTTTATTTTTCCTAGGGGATTCCTCCGAGGTAAGTTCCTCAGTGCTCCCTAGGTGGAGGCACTGCACTGTAATTCCCAGTTCCCAGTACTTTTCATATTGCCAAAGGGACTCAGGGCCCCTGAATTGCTTAGGAAGATTCTATTTAAAGGGACAGTAGCCAAATTAGGGTTATACAAGTTTTAGTAGTGTGTAGTATACAACCAAAAGTGTGTAATGGCGACAGGCAGAGTACAAGGTATCTAAAATGTCTGCCATAGGGAAAAAACTGTCAGATTTAATCCTCACACTATTACCGGATTGTGGTAATAGTAGTAGTTATATGTTAATGTGTCATGTATATCAGCTGTGCTGTGTTTCCCTTCAGTTCTATAAATCCTGTAAAATATTAATGAAGATATGTCATCCCTGGGCCAAGCCAGCCAGACACCCAAGGCAACCCGGCATCTGCTTTACCCCCTTGCTGGCATGGCCTGGACTGCATGTACATGTCCGGAACTGCGAATGCACACATGTCCGGAACGGCACATCACGAAGTACACGTGTGCACCCAATATTTAAATTTGTGTTGGTTGAAAGACAGCAAGCACTGAAGCGCACTGGAGACTGCTGGTGGGAGAGATAAGGTCTGGACCAGGTGTAGGCTGAAAGAAGAGGTAGGTGCTTGTCATCCCCGTTTCGTTGTTCCCTGGGTATGTGCCTCTTCTGCCTACCCCTAGTTCTGGACCTGTTTGTAATCTAGGTGGGCTGGTGGTCTGTGATGTACCTGAAAGTGCCAGTGCTTAATGTTTTCCAGGTATGTTTATACCAGGTTGCCAGATTTATGTTTCAAAACCAGCCAGAAAGTAGCCAAAAGCCATTTCAGGGCAGAGACACACAGACAGATTTAGGGACAAATCTCCTCTTCTTCATGGTGACTAATCTCTCCAAACTGCCTACCCCTGCCTTCCTGCCGGCTAAAAGGGAAATCGCTGGTGGGATGGCACTTGGAGCGCTTCATTTTCCGAAGTCACCTGAAGTTTCCTTGTGAAGCAAATTCAGAAAATGAAGCGATCCGAATGCCATTCCGCTGGCGATTTTTATTTTAGCTGGCTGGAAGGAAGTTTGGGTTGACTAATCCTCCAGAACAGGGCCAGATTTGTGGGGAGGCCACATAGGCCTGGGGCGGCATGCTGCGCTCGCACAGGAGAGGGTATGTGGGCCGACCCCTAAGAAGCTGCCCATGTGTGCCTGCCGTCAAAAATAGCCCAATTTGTACAAGGGAAATTCTTGATAAAATAAAGTAAAACAAGAAGGGTATCAAATCAATGAAGTGTCTGGATTTTTAAAGACATGAAAAAGTGCTTAACAGTTGTAGGTTACCTTCCGATTGTCTCATATTTTACTGTTCAGAGAAACACTAAAAACACAGGGGGTGTTGAGTCTGAGCTACACATTCCCCATACAGGTTGATTGAACACAGGAACGTATTGATTTATAATATGAGTACAATGCAGGGCTATCACCATAACGCTCCAGTCTCTCTGTCTACACAAGTGGGGCGGGACCAGCCAGTATCACTTTAATGTAATCCTGTGCGGCTTCTGCGGCGACGCATGCTGCATGCTGCCTCTTCCTCCGGTGCCTAATGTCCTCAGGGCAAGCATGCACTTCCAGTATGTATGCGCCATGCACGTGACATCATCATGTCCATAGTGTAAAATTCAAAGTATTTGGGCTTGTGATCAGTGCTCGTTGTAGGTTTTACTTAAGTATCATGGATCTGTTTTGAATTCAGTTATTGATCCTGCCTGTCTGACTATTCTGAACTCCGCTAATCCTGATCCTTGCCTGTCTGACTACTCTGAACTCTGCTGATCCTGAGCCCTGCCTGCCTAACAATCCTTGCCTGTTTGACTATCCTTCAGTGTTGCCTGTACTGACCCAGCCTGTCTGACTATCCTTGAACACTGCCCACACCGACCCTGGCCTGCCTAACTACACTCTCCTTCAACTGTACCTTCCATCCAAAAACCTTGATAATGACTGTACTTTGCCAGTCCAGAACTCTTGCTTGGCTCCTCTCTTATTAAGAGTGAACGGCGGCTGCTATAGGCAGAAGCAAAGCCGAAACCAGGGAGCCTTGCAACTTTTCTGGATTTAGGGAGACTATTGTGACAATCTCACTAACTCCAACCACTTTAATTTGCATTTAAAACAAAAAATTGGGCAGGTTTTGAAAGTCTAAACCCACAGAAACTTCCAAAAGTTTGGACTATGCCACTATGTTTTAAGAACAGCCCAATTTGGAGGTAACCACACCAACCTTAATACTCATATGTTAAAATGTCTCATGCAAAGTCCACTATACGATCACTGTTCTGTTGCTCAGTGCTTTAGCTCCACAGAAGAGGTGGGCTGGTGGCCTGTGATGTACCTGAAAGTGTCAGTGCTCTCCTTATTGTTTTACAGGTGCCTAGGCAGGTGCACATCAATTAAATTTAAGTTCTTATGCCTGCTGCACTATTCCTACACTGGCTGAGAGTGTGGACCAGAGGGTCACATGGATCGGTGGGACAGAAAAGCAGGTTGCACTTGAACATTGGGAAACTGGGAACTTGGAGACTAACTAAAGATTCCCTTGATTATAGACATAGCTAATGTTTACTTGTACAATAATATGTTGTACAATAATATGGCATTTATATGACATTATATAAAGTAAGGGTAGAACTCCACATGTGACATTCAATGCAATATCGTCCGTTCTGATGCGTTCAGACTAATCGCAGGCGTTCTACCCTAAAACCTGTCCTGTGTTATTTTATTGGTTATTTTATTAATTCTTGGTATGTTTGTTTTTACACCTTGCTGTTTCATGTTCCATTCCCTCCCTATCCCCTGCGTCAGTGAAAGCAATGGCTTTTGGCATGTTTTCTGCTTGTCCGGTTATTAAATAGGTATTTGAGCCTATGAAAAAGAGATAGAGATTTAGCCCCTGAGGAGATGAGCAGCGATATTCCTTGTTAGGAAGGTTTTCGATGATTACAGAAGGTTATGT
Source organism: Xenopus borealis (assembly GCA_024363595.1). Classification (NCBI taxonomy): domain Eukaryota; kingdom Metazoa; phylum Chordata; class Amphibia; order Anura; family Pipidae; genus Xenopus; species Xenopus borealis. Next base: position 10,185,162 of record CM044443.1, on the reverse strand, counting down.
AACCCTGTGGATTGGCACAACTTCTGCTTTTGTCCAACTGCAGAGCTGAATTGCCATATAGTGCTATATTAAATCAAATCGTCACTTTATCTTCTTGGCAAGAGAAGGAAAGAAGAATGAGTGTTTTCTTGGAACGACTTCAGTGTATCATAAAGAGGCAGCAGAATGTGATGTGTGTTTTTCCCAGTGCCTCAGCTTACACATTATGTCACCCTGCATGCAGTAACAACCAGGGGTCCCGCACCCCCTTGGGGCCCGCCAGAGCTAAAATTAAAGTTATATCTGGGCAGGGGGAGTTTTTACAGTGCACTTGCCCGCAGTGCTCGGGCACAGAATTAATGGGGAGGTGCGACTGCCCATCTTGTACCAATGCCTGCCGGTAAGAAGTTACACCACTGCCAGCATGGTTTCCTCCTGTTGGCTTAGCATTGCAGGGGGCATTAAAAAAAAAAAAAACTTTCCCTCAACCAGATTACTGGCTATGTTGTCCTGCACCCCCGGGGGGGAAAACTTGATGATGATGCCTTTAATTTTTTTTTTACAGTAAAAACATTGGAGACATACAGGCATATAAAGACAGGCAATTTGCACGCCAAGCAGAGCTTTTGCTCATGCGCACAGATCGTCGCAGTGGGGGGGCAGGGGGGCCGGAGTGGGGCACTGGATGGCAGTCCCGGTGGGCCCCAGGACCCCCCAGTACAACCCTGACTTCAATGCAGTTGGAGTGAGAGAAAATGCCCATTTAATTACTTCAGTGCATTTGGAGTGAAAAAAAAAGGTCGCTTGTAGATTCTAATATATTTTGCTAAAAGAAAGTTGCTCCAACAAAAAAGTTGCCCATAGACTTTAATGCATTTTGCTAATTTGAAATGGGCCAGATTTACTTATTTATCACTAGTAATTATTGCTAAATGGATTTACTCGCCCCATTCCCTGATCGGGACACAGGTGTAAGGACTCAACCTGGTGGTTTAGCAGGCGGCGAGGTCCACTGCCGATCCAGTGGTGTGGATGCCCGCTCTGCTGCTCCTTTCGCTTCCGTGTTTGTTTCCCCTATGGCGTGTGCACCGATGCACTTCCGGGTTTATTCGCCAGCCTGAAGAAGTCACCCGCAATGGCACGAAATTCAAATACTATAAAAGGGGAATTCAGTCTACAGCAAGTTGCCCGTTGTTAGGTTCTATTAGTAGAGTTCCTGGGTGCTTAATCTTAGTTATTCCTGATTGATCTTCTGATATTATTTATCTTCTTGATTATTCTGACTCTCTCCAATCCTGACCCTTGCCTGTCTGTGACTATTCTGCTCTCTCCAATCCTGATCCCGGCCTGTCCGATGATTCTGCTGTGCTGGCCCGGCCTGCCTGTACCACTCTGTGGCGTCTGGTAGTGCTCTTCTCTCTCAAATAAGACCTGGCTCCTCCCAAGGTGAAAGACAGCGGTTATAGGCAGAAGTGAGAGCCAAGACCAGGGAGCTTTGCTTTGGTTCTGGATTTAGGGTGCTGTTCTTGGCAACAGGGTACGTCTTTAGCTGTATGTATAAATATCTGAGTTTTCTAAAGGGAGACAAATTAGGAGAAATTCACCCAAGTTTATTGGCAAGAAAATAAATGTATTGAGGTCTCTATATGTTTTAGCTTTTCTCTAGTCACTCCCTTTGAACATTACAGTTGCAGAACAGGGGCAAAGTACAGAAAATGGGCACAATTTACCTTCTTGTTTGTACTTTGCAAGTTCTCTGCACCTTCAAAATTTGCAGCAGATCTCTCCAAAATGGAGGGAAGACTTGTATCCCCCTCCATGAACACATTGCATCCTACATTCAGCACTGCTGCATTCACGAGGAATAGGCAGGGAATAGTAGTGCCAGTTCTAGCAACCATTCAGCAGGTAACACTTACTAAACTAAGGTTTAATGCCAAATCTGAAAAAAAAATACTTAAAAGTTTTTGTATTAAAGTTTACATAGTGGCCACTTCTGTTTCTCCTGAGATGAGCTTTTCTATAAAAGCACTGAATGATTGCAGGAAATGAATCAGGAAATATAGTTTATAAGTAAAGTGTATTTTTGGATCCATCTCCCATGTTCAATAAAAACCCAAGGTAGTTTTTCATGGAAGAAGTGCTGAATTAAGCTTTAAAGACAAACTATCACAGAAGCAGATGGAGATGTTGAATTGTAAATCTCCAGCATCTGATCCCACAATATAGCTGCAATAAGGCATTAAAAGATTTTGTTTTGGAATGTGTAGGAATAAAACCTGTTTGCTAGATTATTAACCATTAACAGTAGCATGTGGTTGCCTTATTACAGTGACGTAATTTCCCAAAATGTTCTCTCTTAATCTTCCTTATGAAATTTGTAATTCACATTTAGAAGAACCAGCAAGATAAGACTACAGGTATGGGATCCTTATCTGGAAACCTTTTATCCAGAAAGCTCCAAATTACAGCATGGCCATCTCCCATAAATTCCATATTATCCAAATAATTAAAATTTTTAAACATTTGTTTTGTTTCCATAATAATAAAATAATGCCTTATACTTGATTCCAACTAAGATACAATTAATACTGTACTTTTTGGAAGCAAAACTAGCCTATTGGGTTTATTTAATGTTTAATTGGTTTTCTGGTAGACTTAAAGGGCAAGGAAAGTGTAAAATAGAATAAGGCTAGAAATGCTGTATTTTGTATACTAAACATAAACATGAACTTACTGCACCACAAGCCTAATCAAATGAATGATTTATGCTTTCAAAGTTGGCCACAGGGGGCTGTCATCTTGTAACTTTGTTATACATCTTTGCAAGACTAGACTACATAAACATGCTCAGTGTGATCTGGGCTGATTAGGGATCATCATAAATGATCAAAAAACAAAGCTGCTTGCGTTCTGCATGGCTGGTAAGTAAGGCAGGGGCTCCCCCTGCTGTTCATAAGTATGATGGTTTCCCTGCCAGAAGTTAGGGACTGTCTGACAATTCCTATCCACAGCACTAAATGAAGAGAGAATGTCACTGCATACAATCAGGTTTCTTATAAAAACTGAACACATTTTTTAATTAAAGTATATTGGAGATAGGTTTCTTATTCATTACAGAAAGTAAAAATGGGATTTTATTTATTTGCCTTTCCTTGCCCTTTAAGGTATGAAGATCCAAATCCACGAAAATGTTCATTATCTGGAATAACTCAGGGCCTGGGCATTCTACATTATAGGTCCCATACCTGTACAGTGAAGAATTTTTTTATTTGCTGGGGCTCTAAATTCTGTTTTCTTGGAATTTAAAGCCTAGGCATGTTGCTGCTTCTGATCTCACAGTTGATAAAAGAATAAGACATCCACTGATGATTCTATAAATAGACGCAATAAATAAGGGATACACTCTGCAGTTCCATCCTCATTATACATGACAAGCACACATAATATCATTTACATTTTCTATACATAGGCTTTACCATTCCAACAAGCCTCATACTGTACATGTGATCCCGATCCAAGCAATAATACCAATGACAGTCTGTGGAAATCAACTTGGAAAAGCCTTCACACGGCTACTTTATATTTCCTTTTAATAAGAGACATGCTGTCAACATATAAAGGCATTGATTTAACATTAAGAAGGATCAATATAGTTAGGGTTGGATGTGGGGTTAATTTTATGGGACGATAGTTACAGTTAATTTTTCATGAAAGTCATTAAGAGAGGTGACATTTATTTCTAGAAGGAATAAATATGTAAGGAAGTGATTAATATCAGTGTCACAAATGTTTTGCCTGCAGGCTCTATTTATGTTGTTTTTTTTTTTCCTATGGAGCCTTTTGTTGCTGCTTTGCAGAAGCATGGTACGGATGCACAGATGGTGCTACAGTAAATGACATAATGTATTGTCACCAACATCCCATTAACAATTTGTTGCTGTGCTGTTGTTGTTATACCAGTAATAAAGAGTTTTAACTCATTGAATGATGTCCAGCCTTAATAATGATGGTCCAGCTGTAAGAATGATGCTCATCAGGAAACAAAAAAAGTTACAAAAACATGAAAAGCTGGCAACTTTTTATCTGAATGATATAAAGCTTGTTCCAATAAACCAGGGGTCTTCAATCTTTTTTTAATCCATCAGCCAAATGGGGAATTGGGGAGAAATGCAAGCATGAAAAATGTTCTTGGATAGAGCAAAATAAGTGCTGTGATTGGTTATTTGCCCCTATGTTGACTGGCAGTCTACAGGAGTCTCTGGCAGTACATCTGATTTTTAGCAACCAACACTTGCCCCCAAAGTAGTAATTCAAAAATAAGGCAGCTGGGAGGATTCAGAGAGCACCATGTTGCTCACAAACCACTGGTTGGGGATCACTGCAAAAGACCATACTCGAAACACAATTGGGATGCAATAAAACCATTACAATTTTTAAGGGAAATTATTTAGTCACTGGGTTATGTTTATTCTCAACTACACTTCATGTGAAAAAAACCCTTCTAACTATATGTCAACACTTGCCTGGATTTGCCTATGGGGCAATCTCTTGGTGCAACACCCCAGTGGCCTGGGGTATCTGGTAAGGCATTATAATACTTACGAGCAAGCAATCGGCAATCCTCTGTCTCCCTTCTCCTTTCCTCAATGTTCAGCAGCTGATGCATGTGCAGTAGAGCAAAAAAGTGAAATTTCTCATTAAAGTGCAGCTTTTTACTCTACTGTGCATGCGTGGTTGCAAGAAGAAAGTAGGAAGGAAGAGAATTGCTCATTCTCATGTACCCCGGGCCAGTGCAGTTTTCTGCTAACTACAGATCCCAGGTATCAGGTAAGTTATGATAATCGTTTGTGGGTGCCCTAACATTTTGTTACCTGTGGTAGTGATGTGTGGGTAGGCAGCCCTAAGAAAAATCAAACCGTTTGAGTCAATACCAAACAGGTGACAGCCATATCCTAAGTCCTTTTCTTGGTTCTTGAGACCCTGTTTGTTTGTTTTTTTTTACTTCCGCTGAGAGGTTTTTAGGTTCTGACCTCTGGCTTGTGTACTGAATTCTACCTGTACCTGCCATCTTCCTTGATCCATAACCTCTTAACTAAACTCTGCCTCAGCCTGCATACATTTACCACGAGTCATTACACTTGATGTTTTAGCCAACTATTTATGGCATCATCTACTGGGCAATCTTACCAGATATTGCTGCCACTGCACCAAACGATGACAATCTTGACTTCTACTTCCAACTTTGTGGTGAGTTAATGATGGGAAAATCTGTCCCATTTTGATTCACCAAAACACACGAAATGTAAAAATTTGTGGGCATTTTATATGGACTACTTTTTTTGCAGTCTATAGGTGTTTTTCATGGCAAAACCTGGCAAAAAAAATCTCCCATCTGATATTTTCATCTCCTTTTTTCTGCTCTCAACACTATTTAATACACCAACATCAAATAAAAAATGTATCCAGCTAAGTTTGATATTTAAAATATGTAAATTAGGAATAAAGATAAAGCAAACATATTAACCATACTTTTACCTTTTACTGTAATGTTTTCCAGTCGTTAATTTTCTTGCATAGCTGAAATTTAGCTGAGCTGGGAATGCATTTCTGAAGCGTAAGGGAAAGCAATTTTTTATCAGTAACCTTTAAGTAGGTATATAAAAATATGATAATGTATTGATTTATCACCATTCTGTACAAAGATTGCACTTTATTACCTATAATATGCATTTTTCGAATGTTTTCAATCATCTGTAAGAGCAGCAAAAAATGGTTTACTCTTTTAAAGGTCAGCAGCACAGCACTTTTTATTGTTTGTGCGTGGGCTTTTATTAAGACAAATCCAGGGGAGGTGCCATTTCTCTTGGCTAAAGTAGAGCAATGCACTGAATGCCATTTACTAGAGTTTTTGCAAAAACATAATACATTTTTCTATTAAGTACATGTCATTTTTGTTTGAAGAGGATGTGCTTGGCCTAGTTTACTGAAGATCCTTAGACCCAAGAAAACAGTATCAATGCACATGTGTGGGGTGCGCGCCAACCTGAAGCCCGTGGGACCTGCGTGACTCCCAGGTTTACCCACAGGTCTGACAATATTACAAAATATTTGCAACCTAACAACACCCCACTTCTCTCGCTTATTGTATCTATTTATAGGCACTCCACTTCCGTGTCTCGCTCTTCTGTACCTCCTTCATCACCAATGTTTTACCAGTAGGCTTCCTCCAGTAATGAGAATATGTGTCCAATATCCATCTCCAATCTTCTTTTATCAAGCGTTTTAAAAATCTGAAATATTGGATTCGGTGCATGGTTTCGGGAATTTTTCACCGTTTTGCGAATTTCTGCTAGAAATTCAAGAAATTTCATCAAAGCAAAGCGCCCCAGACTCGCCCATCACTATTTGTTACGTCCCCACCCCTAATTTGCATATCATTTGCATATGCAAATTAGGATTTGGTTCAGACAGGCAGAAGGTTTAGTCCTGCTGAAAAAGGCCAAATCTCGAACCAATTCCTGGATTCGGGGCATCCCTGATTCCTATTGTACCCGAATCCATCTCATCAATTTACTGAAAATTCTTAAAAATGTGGATTATTTGGATAAAATGAAGTCTTTGGGAGACAGCCTTTTTGTAATTCCATAGAAAAGAGAATTATTTCTTAAAAATGTGGATTATTTGGACAGCCTTTCCATAATTCCATAGAAAATGTAAATCATTCTTAAAAATGTGGATTATTTGGATAAAATGGAGTCTATGGGAGACAGCCTTTCCATAATTCAATAATTCAAACCTTTCTGGATAATGGGAATTCCAGATAATGGATCCCATACCTGAAAACGATAATCAGAACACAACCTTAGCTAAAATCTCCAAATACTGCAAACGCTGTACAACATATAGCGGCATATTTAGAGCAAAATAAAAAGTCTATTTACAATTCAAAATTAAAATTAATTTAATATGCTGTATGATGGAACTTGCACATTGAGCATATCTTTAAAACATTTCCATTCAGCTGAAAACCTTTTACCACTATTGAACATTAATTAACATTTTAATATATTTAAATCAAGCCATTATAAATAGTGTTTAACGTTTAATCTCTCAGCGGCTTATTGACCGTGCATATAATAGCCCTGCCATTAAGCTGCCTATTACCTGCCTGCTAGATGCCTGATAATGTTATCTGCTTTGCTAAGCACATGTTAAACGCTTGATAAATATTAAGTTTAATTTATTATCTTTACAGATCATCTGACTTTGTGAAAAGGAATGCATTTGTAAATAACATTTTTACATCTCCGCTCCTTTGTGTGCAGACACTTAACCTTCGCCTTGTTATTGTTTCAGATCAAACAGATAAAATGAAGAAGACACGAAAGAAGACATTTTGTTTGAATAGCTGGTTATGTATGTATAGAAAAAAAACATTATTTTCATTGTTTTACTATAATTTTTGAAAAATATTTATAAATTATTTATAATAATCATAAAGCCAAAGAAGTTTGAAATGTCACAGTATAAAAATAATTATAAAATATGTCATTTTTAGTCCTATTCCTTTTTAGGGGTTGGTTCTCCTTTAAATATATTTTTACATTTCATAGAAATATAGGTAAAATGATAGACACCATATCCGGTTGCACATCCTTCATACATAAACTTATCTAGGGGTGCCGACTCTAGTCAACTTCACCATAAAAACTTGGAAAGAGTGAAATGAGGGATGAGCTTTTTTCCAGCTGATACAGATTTGTGGCAAAATTCAGGCTTTTGCAAGTTGGGAATATTTTCACAAATCTGTGCTAGAATTTTCACAGTGTGGAACCTGTTATCCAGAATGCTCAGGGCCTATGGTTTTCCTAATAACTGATCCTTCCCTAATTTGGATTTTCATACTTTAGGGCACATTCACGTACGTCAAACTTTGCTTTGAAAGTCTCCGCAATACTTTACATATTTAAATCAGACCTTGTTTTGTGACAAATGTGTGTATTCATAAAAATACGCAATTACATTTCGGCAAGAGAACGCTGATGCACTTTAGTTGATGATCATTAGTGCAAAAATTTCTTTGCAAATTTTCTTTAGCATTACTTTCTTCCCAGTGAAACTTTGCTAACTCACTTCTGCTTATGTCAGTGGGTATATAAAGGCCATACTGTATATTGTATATATATATGTATTTATTAGTGTTTTTGGTGAAATTGCTTGAACGGGGCAGTGCCAATCTGATGGGGCCCTCCCAACAACATTAAGGGGCAAATTTACTATTATTCCCCAAAATTAGCTCAACCAAATTTGAAATTCGATAAGCATTCGACCATCAAATGCTTATCGAATTGTTTTAGGCTATCATTTTTCTCGCTATACGATTTCTCAATGAATCCGTACGATCGGATATCGATCGTTCGATTTCACGGAAAAATCGTGACATTTCCTTCGTACGATTCGAACGATCAAACGCTCCGATCGTACTAATGGTATTCGAGCAGAACTTAGCCTCAGAAGCCTATGAGGGGTTTCCCATAGGCTTCTATTGAATATGGCGAAGTAGGCAGTCGAATAACTTTAAAATTTTGATTCCTTCGATCATCGAATGATCAAATTATCGAATATCCGATCATTCAATCTATTTGATATTCGATGATCGAAGAGGCCAAATTTGCATATCCGATTTCACGATAAATTTGTACGATCGGTATTCGATCGTATTCGATTGAACTTCGATCATTTCACATGAATTTTGTAAATTTGCCCCTAAGTAACGCCCCCCACTTTCCATAAATAACAAACCAACCACACCTGATATCTTGGGAGAAAAAGGCCACAGCTTATTTATTAAAACACATAAATAACAACCAACATAAACCAAACTCATTGAGTGCAGGACAATACACCATCACATTTATCAAATATTTAACTATTAACTTACTTAGCCACTCAAGGCTGCAAAGAATTGTACCCAATAGCAAGGGGCTGCCTGCTGTCCTTCATATGTGGGGCTTTCCTCCATAACTCATGCTGGAAAGTTAAGGTTTTTTTTGGGACACTGGAGAAAAGTCTCTTGAGAGGGGACATATACATTATAGAGGGGGGTCCTTCCTCACAAAAAATGAGAAGCAAGAAAAAGATTCTGCCCCTTTAGAATTGAGGAACATCCTTTTCACCTGAAGCAAATGAATCCTCATTTTATGGTTGTTGATACCCAGGTAAATGTGTATCACATTTACCTTGTCCTAAGGAATACAAAAAATATAGCCCTTGATAAACACATAAACTATGCACATTTCAGCCCAAATCTGTCTGTAGTGGTTATTCTGGGTCATAAATCTACTAACAAACTAGAAATTAAGACTCAGTGTAATAAGCAATTTTTATTAACAGAAATAGCATGGAATCCAAAGAATGGAGTATGAAAAACTTTGTATTAAAGTGCCGAACTTTATGTAACTGCTCAACACTGCGTGAAACAAATCCCATCCTTTAAACACATCTCATACTGATAATGCTTCGAAATGTGTGTATTTTTACAGACATTTTGGATTTTGGTAAAATCCTTCTAAATTGTTCTAGCATTTACTTTCGCCTTAGATTATCTGACTTTTAGTGGCAATAAAAAGCCTTGAAGTGATTTGGAATGTGAATATAACAATGCCCTCTCTTCTTGCTATGGGTCCTTACCTTAAATACCATAATCATGAACTGTATCTTTTAGTAAAGCAATTTGTATTATTCCGAATCACGCTTTTTGCTGATCCAGTGGAATCAAATGCATTTCTGTCTGTAGTTTGACAAGTTCCTAACCTAAAAGGTCACTTTAATGAACAACATTGAGTAGAAGTTAGATAAGCTTGTGATGCATGCTGTTCTATTCCATTTGTTATTTGGAAAGTCATTTGTGCTGAATCTGTAAAATATGTATTGTACCTTCCTGCTTTCAGTTGGATTTTTCGCAATACCGCAAGGTACTTTAACAAAAGACAAATGAACAGACAAAGAAAGGAAGTCACCAAAAGAATAAAACAGTGTCCCCATTGAAATATGTGTGACTGGAAGGTAAGTGGTGTTCTGTGTCAGCAGGGTCAGGGCCTTCTTCACAGTGAAACAGCACAAATGTTTTCCTTTGTTGCGCTTCAAATATATTTTCCATAGCAGATTTAAAAATCTGTTTTACAAGACATGAAAACAAGACAAAAAACACTTATTGTAATGTTCAACAAGCATGTTTTGAATGGAAACTATCTGTTGAAGTATAATGAGAAGATTCGAACACCCCTACAAAGCAAATTTATGGACCACCTTAAATGTAACTTTTCACCTACTAAGGACCTTCCAGTATCTGTACTAGATCTCCCAGCATCCCCCTCTGTCAGAGAATGAAAGGTATTAGGTGCAAGAATATGTCTAAGCCTACATAGGGTTATAGGTGACCCTATTCCATACCTGGGGCCGTACAAAGATCTCCCAATGTTCTGGAAATTGTATTTTAACAGCTGGAGTCTGGTGTGTATATATGTAAGTAAAACCATACCAGATTTCTGATGGAATGCAACTGACCTAGGCCAGGAATAAAAACTATGTTGTGTTTTATTATACTTTATTTAACACACACATTTGATCGTTTTTGTGCCCAGCTCCACATCTCTGCTTCAATTCCAGTTTTCTGCTTCTTATATAGGTCAACATAAAAATCATTGCTCGTGATTAAAGTTTATATAAACATATTCACCTAGAAATGAAAGCACAGCCAGTTCTGGCATCATTCTTGTGTGCTCAAAATTTAAATTCAATATTTGTTCCGCATAATAAATGAAAAAAATGTATCTTGCATTTTTATTAATTTGCAGTTCAGGGAACTCTGAAAGGGTAATGAACCCCCTACTGGAAATTATAAGGATATTATAGAAATCACTGAGGGATTCTGTGACCATATAAATGCACAAGGCTGCAGACTGAGTTATACAGGGAACTCATATCACTCATATCACTCGTATCACTCATGTATTATAAGAGATAATGTACCACCTACTGTAAATGATAAGGATATTCATTAATGAGGGTTTCTTTGACCATATAAAGGCACACTTCTGCAGGTTATACAGGGAATGCTCAGTATCACTCATGTATTATAAGGGATAATGTTCTCCCTACTGTAAATTATAAAGTGAATAAAGTACCCCCTCTTGTAAATTATAAGGATATTATACATTACCAAGGAGTTTAATGACCATATTAAAACCCATGGCCGAAGGGCGAGTGTTTTTATACAGTTCATGGAACGCCAAGGTACATATGAAGCCACTTTGGATTGTGCGTTTGACACAGAATAACTTAACTCAGACATCCCATTTATCCCACTTAGCACAGAATATTGTGTCACAGCATCCCATCCAATTAAAGAGTTCACCATAGAAAACAATGGTGCTTTGGTATGCTAATGAAAATGTTAAATGCATTAAATGAGTTAAGATAACTTTAGATAACACAGTTTCTTCAATTAACCCTGAGTCACGACGCATTTAACACAGAAATACAAGTGGCTGCATCTGTAACTTCTAATATTCTCATATTTTGCAAAAGGCGGTACTTTATTTTATCAGTGAGTCATATGACAACAATGACATCAGAACTCACCGTTTATAACTGATGACATCAGAACTCACCATTTATAAGGATATAATTTACAAAATATTCACAACTTTTGTGTATTAAAGCATTATAAAACACAAGCCATGAATATCCTGTAAATTATATTTTTATAAACAGTGCTTAGTGATATCATCGTTATAATCCGAGTTTAGTGATATAATTTCTGTAACATTACAAACTGAATCCTGTGTTACAAATTGAATCCTATGTTAAAACACAGTGGGGCAAATTCACTAAGATCCGAAAAGTCGCTAGCGTTCAGCGCACTTCACCAGGCAAATTTTCGCCAGCGCTACGCAAATTCACTAAAGTGCGAATTTACGCTCAGGTCGGCAAACGGTAGCATAGTTGCGCTAGTGTTACTTTGCTAGGCAGAGCGGTGTTACGCTAGCGAAGCCTAATTTGCATACGGCGGGAGAAGTATATGTTACAGCCACTACATTCCACTACACAAGCCCAGGAAACCTTTAATAGATTAAATAAAGTTTTCCTATTGCCCTACATGTGCCCCCTGTATAGTTGTGTTGCCATATGTTAGGAAATGTAGGGAGGAAGGAGGGTAACCCCCCAAAAAATTATCGATCTTTTTTAGACTATCACCCTCCTATGCTAAAATACGTCCAGCGTTTTTTGGGACTTAGAAAAATGTTAAAAATTTTTTCAACCTCCTATCTATTGTATTGAACTTCGCCTGGTCTGACCAGGCAAAGTAATGTCTAGCGTAAGTGCTAACATTCAGGAAAATGTTCATCTTAGTGAATTTGTGAATTTACGATCCTTCATCAGTGCGCAACTTCGCCTTGCGTAAGGGTGCGAAGTTGCGCAAGTCTATCTACTTCCCTAGAGTAAATTCGCCAGAGCCGGTGTTAGTGAATTTCTGAAGTTGCGATTTGACGTCATGCTGGCGAATTAGCGCTAGCGTTATACGCTTTGCGCTATAGTGAATTTGCCCCAGTGAATCCTGAAACAAATGACATTGTTAAGCACAAATTATAACTGATTCATATATAATTCAAGTACAGTTTATATGAATATATTTTACAGGGTTTCAGGAATTTGTGTTCCATAATGTTATACTATCTTTGTATTAAATATTATTATATTTTTCAAAAAGTGTCTAGGTTTGGAACACAACCAAAATACTGGAACAAGTAGACATAAAGGGCTTTCAATTAAGCCAGCTTCTATCTACTGCCAAAATAATCCCATGTGGAGTGATTGCTAAGATTTATAATAGATTTTGTATGGTAATTTTACTGTGGTAACACAATTTTAAAACAGTGTCCCTTGTTATGCAGGAATATAAATCATTTTAATCGACTTTAATGTTTAAAAATTGTGCAGTATTACAGATGGAAAGATAAAACTCTGATGACTTGACTGCTGAAAGTGAAGCTTTGGGGAATCTTAATAATTATGAGGGAAATAAATGGAAAGAAAGTACAGATAGTTATATAGTTACATAGTTACATAGTTAAATTGGGTTGAAAAAAGACAAAATCCATCAAGTTCAACCCCTCCAAATTAAAACTCAGCATACACCCCCCCATGCTTTCACACAAACTGTATATGCCCATAGCTATACTAACTGTAGATTTTAGTATCAAAATAGCCTTTGATATTATGTCTGTCCAAAAAATCCCCCAAGCCCCTCTTAAAAGCATCAAGAGAATCAGCATCACAACATCACCCGGCAGAGCATACCACAGCCTCACTGTGAAGAACTGTCTACACTGCTTCAAATAAATGTCCTTTTCTTCTAGTCTGAAGGGGTGGCCTCTGGTGCGGTGATGCTTTTTGTGGGTAAAAAGGTCCCCTGATATTTGTCTATAATGTCCTCTAATGTATTTGTAAAGTGTAATCATGTCCCCTCACAAGCTCCTGTTTTCCAGAGAAAACAACCCCAACCTGGACAGTCTACCCTCATAATCTAAGTCTTCCATCCCTCTAATCAGTTTAGTTGCACTTAGTCTCTGCACTCTCTCCAGCTCATGTACTGTATATCCCTCTTAAGAACTGGAGTCCAAAACTGCACTGCATACTCCAAATAAGGTCTTACTAGGTATCTATAAAGAGGTGTAACTATGTTTAATTACTTCTCCTCTTGGTTGTGTTACCTGGTGAACACTTTGGTTCAGCTGCAGACAACTGCCCAATTAAAGGGAAATATAATCCTGCCTCTCCATTTACCCAATTCAGCATCATTAAGTCCATCTGCTTTGATAAAGCTCCTGTTCCTAAACTCCTAATATCCTGCATTCCTGCATCATGAATGACATGAGTGTGTTCCTGCCTTATCCTTGCTCCCCCATTCACCTGCCCTGACCCTGTGCCTGTTTCTGGAGTTGTTGATAACTACATTCCTGGATCAACTGACTGTCCTCCTGAATTGTATTCTTCCTTCTCCTTTATATTATTATAATTATATAATATTATATTATTATTATATTATATTATTTATTATGTGTTTCTTTTTAATTATTCCTATTTTGCCTTTTTCCAAACTGCATCTTAAAATTGGGTATCCTTAATTGTTATGCATGTAAGGAAATTTGTCAGGCATCTAAGATATACTTGACAGATCTGAGACTACTAAAACATCATATTAATAAAGATTTAGACATTATACTGACAAGTATAGGTTTGAAAAGGGTTTCTTGTTAAGCACTATGCAAGCTAGATAAGCACTAGAAATGTTGTTACTAAAGCCTCAATAGGGTGGATGTGTTGCTAGTTGGGCATCTGCCTCTTGATAATAAGAGCACATAAGTTCATGGCAATATTGAGAATGAGAAATCTTATAGGGATATGTGGCAGTAATAACCATTCAAAGCAAATGTTTTTCGTCAAACATCTTTGTGGCCTGCTATGACATTTTCCTTGACTTCTCTTAATGTTGAATCTCCTAGAAGGAAATACACCATGCCATAAAATGACCAGGTCATTGCTATAGCCTACAGATATATCACATGGGGCATTTTATTCTTCTAAACATTCTTATAGGACTTCATGTACTATAGGCGGTTTAAATCCATGATATAAGAAAGTGTGTAGGAAACCAGGTAGCATTCACTGGTCCTCTGTTAAAAACAAACATCTGATTGGTTGATATGGGTTTCTAGATGTGGGTAAATGGAAGACATTTTATTATACGACTTTTTTGGGAATAAACAGGCAGGTGGGTCTGAACTAGGGGTGTACCATATCCACTCTTTTAGGATTTGGCGGAATCCCGAAATCCTTTGTGAAAGATCCTGCTTATAATACTGAACCACATCCAAAACCAAATTTGTAAATCAGGGAAAAAAGGGGGAAAGAGAACCATACACACAGTACTCGGCTAAAGTTTCAGCTGAAAGGGTGTTCAACAGTTAACATTAATTCAGATGAAGAGCTGTCATTGCTAACATGCTATTAGTCCTCAGATGAAAAACACTTGATTGTAGGATTGAGTCTCTTTTAAACTTCCTGTTCTACATTTTAGTTTTCTAAAGATGGGATCAAAAAGAGGTCATTTAAATGTTTGGAAAACACAATTTTCTTTTAGATAATAAAAACATAGCAAAAATGTAGAAACATGATTCTGAGTTTTTTTCCCTTACAGCAGAACATGATGTACCAAAATGGAAGCGCAGTACACTGGACTGTTATTATGCTAAGATGGAGTGGATAATTTTTACATTAACAGAACAAGCTTGAGTATAAGGTTTGTACTCTATCATGACTGGACAGACTCCATTTTGTGTCTATATCAGAGCAATTATCTTGTTTTCTAACAACATCTTGTGCTAAATCTGTCTTCTGCAACTCTATTCTGAGTAAGGAAGGAATACATTAATTCTGAGTGATTTATCAGAATATGAAATATATGCAGGAATATTTGTTAGATTTGTACGAGTTTTAAGATAACTGGCAACTTTTTTGTGGCAGGAAAAAAATGTAAAAACTTTTTTTTTAAACACTGTTCTATGCATGCAATTTGGAAATATAAGGAAACCAAAAATTACTAACATAGGGTTAAACCATTACACACAGACAGGAGAGTCTACAGAAAATGGAACAGAGTTCCAAATGGATAACACTGGGAGGAAATTGGTAAAGGACAGAGCTGTACCACCACAGCGTGACAAAGTGAAGAAAGGGAAATGGTTGAGGACGAAACCAGTACATCAGGGCAGGAAACAGGAACTGGATCACTCAAGTTCAAGTAGTTTTGTCCTTCAATGGTAGCGAATACTCTCTGAGATGGGGTTCTGTAGTGAAGGTGATGAAAAAATCAGAGTAGCTATGCAGATTAACAATAGTTGAGCCTACCTGTAAACTCAAGAATAACAAAGCACAGAATCAAGATCCAAGCTGTCTGCTCATGTAGAGCTAAAGATAGCAAAGACTGCATAGTAACCTTGAAGTTCCCAAAGCAAACCTAGGCAAGATATCAGAGAAAGTCCTGATTCTACACTTAAGGAGTTACATATAACTTGGCAGGTATAATAACAAAAAGAATAATCAAACCAGACTACATTTTTCTGCTGTCTTAAGAGTTGAATGGGTTAAGTTCTTAAAAGCATACATGAGATTGGCTGCTATAAGTTACTGCATCTGGGCAAACGGTGTGCAGATTATTATATAATGTTTTAAAAGTTTGTGGAAAAAGTTAATTTATGTTCCCCTTCGTGCCTGATCTAGTTACACTTTACCCATTAAAATTGAATGTTTTTCAAGAGCAACTTTATTCAGGGAAGTGTTGATAATGTGTTCTCTTGTTGTAATACCCTGGCATGCAATAAATTAAAATTGTCCCCATTTTGATAAGAAAGTTCTGCTTTACTCAGTGCCAACTCAATAGCTGTGTATTTTCACCTTAAAGGCCATCTTCATTCACTGGATGATTCTGTCATCATAAAGGGTGAGCAGGTTTTCATCTTGTTGCAGAGGAACATAAAGCACCAAGTCTCATGTTCAAACAGTGATACCCAACCAATTGCCTCTGAACATGTTGTTCCCAGTGGACTTAGTGCAGGAACATTTGGTTGTTTAGGTGTACTACCAAACATAACTTCCTTTAGACTGTCTGTCTACCTAGGGACTACCAAATGGCCAATAAAAGCACTTATTTTGCCACACAGAAAAAATTTTCATGTGTGTGTTGCTCCCCACCTGTTTTTAGAACTAAATATTGCTCACAGGTGAAAAAAGCTGGGGACACCCCTGTTTTAAACTGTGCTACTACAAGCATTAACGCTTGCTCCATCTGTTACTGATGGGAATGGATTCTAGAAAACTGTTAGAATAGCAACAATATTTTTATCTTTGATCTGGCTGTTTTAATTGGTGAAGAACATTCCTCCTTAATCATTAGAGAATGACAAAAGTGAAGATTGATTCATGTTATAGTTATTAAGGCAGCTTGTTATGAAATAAACTTTTGTATGTATAAATACTGTGTGCCTCTTACATGGAGTGGTTTGTCCTTCTTGGAAGACCCTTGGGCATTGAAGTAGTTCCTATGGCCTCAGAGACTCAGGAATATTGCCCTAGGTCAGGCTTTCACAAAGTTGACCAGTTGAGCAGTGATCTATTAAATAAATTGGTCTTGAATATGTGTTTTCAAACCAATTGGACTGATGGGAACAACCCAGTAGACATGCGGGGGTGTGTGACTTCTTTAATTAAGTGGTGGGGTGATGTACACTTGAAAAAGGGCATGCTCACCAAAAACATGCAGTGTGGTAGATTACAAATAAATGAAATTTGCACCATAGTTCTTTCTCATTTAAAACTGGTCATAAGTTCAGAATCTTAAATACTTATTTACTTTAGTAAATTGGATATCGGTAGAAAGCTAACTGTAGAGTTGTCATATAATGTCTGAAATATCTTCTAAAATATCTTCTAAAACTTTTAACTTCTTTTTAACTTCTTCTTTTTGGCTGTATTACATTTCGTTCTCACACTGACACCAGCTGCAGAACATCTGCCATGTACTAAAGCAATTTTTTGGCTTTGGATCAAAGGTGATTGAGGTTTAATCCCCAACAAGTCTAACTAACAGCAAGAGCTAATATTAGAATATTCCCTTCTTAACTGCTTATCAGCATAGCACAGCTGTTACACCAGCCACTGATTCTTGCAATACAGATAGCGAGAATTAGATTATTGAGATTAAGGAATCATACCGAGAAGGTTTAGCAAGATCTCCAGTGAACTGCATCATTATTACGGATCGTTGGAAATATCACCAATGTGTCTCCTACCTTTGCTAGAAACAATAAAATATTGTTTCAGTACTAAAATATCTGAAAAACAGTAGTCATAATTTACTATATTTACTTTTTATGCTGTGACTGAGCAGCAAGACCCATCTCTGAGGCACATGGAAGCCCTACAACCAATATCCCATCAGAGGAAAAGTTCAGTGTGCAAATCAAAATTGTGGATGCAAATTGGTATGTTTAAGTTGCGCTCTTTGCAGTTAAAACCAGTGTTTCGAAATGGTGACAACTGCACTTGCCTTTTGATGTAAATTGGGAGCAAGTTGGCTTTAGTACTTTCAGAGCAGGTGCTGTCTCAATTTTGGAGCATGTAATCAAAATTACATTTGTATCTGCTTCACTGGGCACAAGTCTGGTGTACCTATTGATGGAACCTGCAGTAGAAACCCTGGATCTACCCCCAGGTACAAGTTGGCAGTAGCACCAGTGTTCCCCAGCATCAATAGCTACAGTTGCACACTATGCATCAAAAGATACACAATGGACACACTGGCAACCACATGGAAGAGTGAGACCATGTTTGGACCTTAATGAGATGTATCAATAGGTTCCCTCTCCATTGAGTCCATTACAGAGCACCTGAACTTTAGTGTAAACCTGAATAAATCAATGAAGACTGATACTAAATAATCCAGTGTAAGGGATAGATATGAAATATAGTAGATATCAAATAGTGTATGTATGGTGTTTCAAAACACCATTTTTGAATTGTAAAAAGGTTTTAACTAATTTAATACCAGTGGGGCACACCTTATTTAAACCTTATTGAGCTATTTATTGAACCATAAACTAAATTGAATCATCATGGGAGGTAAGTACAGGGCCCTGTTATGGCTTTTGTCATCCACCTCTCCCTAGTTTATACGTCTGAATGAGGCCCAAGTTAAGGGAAAGGTGTTGGGGGCACCTGTGCGATTTCTCCCAATGCATAAAATATTTCAATGGTGTAGAATTTGGATGCCTAACTAATTAACCAACCCAACAATGAATAATGCTTTGAATAAGTATGGATAACAATAAAAAGTTTTTGATATGTGTAAGTATACAATGTTTACTATACTATATCCAACTATATACATATCTCAATGGTAGGGATCACTCACAGATTTTGACTTTATTTGCATGAGGAGTAGTGAAAGGCTATCGTGCTCCCCATGTTTTTGGCATGAATAGTCCCCACCAGCATACTGTTCTCTTGTTGGGGCCAAGAGGTGGGTATGGGTTAGTCCTTGGCCCCAGGCTGTACCTTTACCATATTTAATGCTTACGTTTACAGTATATTTTTAATACATAATATAAATATATACCTTTGATATATTATTTGAATTTTAGTGGTATTAGAGCTTTTTGAAACCGCAGTTAAGTGTATTTTCCCTAAAACCCCACATGCCATGAACTTTATTAAAATATCCCAATAAAAAAAGTATGAATGAAAAAAACACACTGAACAATGACTAAAAATTAAGGAAACTTCTAAAAGTCTGAATGGCTAAAAAAAGGTCCAATAGGATCAGCAGAGCTCCCACTGACTTCTCAACTGCATTAACTTGCTTAAGTTTTGTATTAGAGTGTTTCATGTTTTATTCACTTCATATAAATAATAAATAAATCTTGAAGTTTTAGAGAGATTTTAAGGAAAACAATGTGATTCATGAACAAAACTGAAATACAAATGTAGATTGGCCCCCATAGACAACATCGTAAAGACAATGGTTTATCTGATCTCCAGTTCTTGATCCAGGATGGTGCCATTAAGCCCCCCCATATTTGGTAAGAATATGCAGCATTATTGAAACTTTAACTGCGCAATACTTAAAACTTGATAATCTACCACATACTGTTATTGATGACTTAGGAGGTTAAGGAACTCCATGCACAATAATTAGCTTTTTAGTTAAATCTCCAGCAGCAGTACCACAAACATAGGAAAGAAAGCACATAACTGCAATATTCTGGGCAGCCTACAGCCATTTCATCATTATTTATAGGAGCAGTGTCCAAACAGGCCTCCAGCAGCAAAGCAGGTGCATTCAAATTGACTGAATCGGGACAATTATTAAAAGCGTTTAAATAACTACTGGGCACACACATAACTGTTCATGATGACTATAGAACATTTTTGGCCTGCTGACATGGAAAGCTCTCTAATGGCATGTGCTGTTCCCAGCAGGAGTCGGAATTATTAAGTGTTGTTACAGTAATTAGGGATTGTTTGGTATGTTATTGTTTCTGACACATTAGGACATGGTTTGAGAACTCTCTGAGCAGACAAAACAAACAAAAACATATTGGGGCAATGCCATTGTACTGTCAATATTTACTGTTTTGGTGTCCTAGTTACATAAATGATTTGATTATTTTTGTGTAATTATTATTAAAGTATGATTTTAGATGAACACACCTAACCAAATTGAGGGACGATAACAAAGCCAGAGAGATTTATTTAAAGGGATTCTGACATGGGAATTTTTTTTTTCAAAACACAACAGTTAATAGTGCTGCTCCAGACTTCTGCACTTAAACCCATTTTTCAGAAGAGTAATCATTGCTTTTATCTTGAAATCTGAAATGTCAGTTTCCCAGGTGCCCCCAATCATGGGACTGATAAACTTCAGTCACTTTTTAATGCTGCACTGCAAGTTGGAGTGATATCACCCCTCCCTTCCCCCCCAGCAGCCCAACAACAGAACAATGGGAATGTAACAAGATAACAACTCCCTTGTAGATATGAGACTAATCCCACTGCAGTCCTTCCTGCTTTCAATTCTGAATTGAGCAACCCTGGGCCTATTAATGCATAGGAACCCTGGAGCTATCATCACTTCTAGACTAGGCAGTAGCTCCAAGTTCCCACAATTGGCCCCTGCATCAAGTTACACTGAAAGAATATGGTATACGACATGCTAAGAACTGAAAATGGGAAAATAGGAAATGATGGCAGGCAGACTTAGAAAATGTTTGGCACAGTTTTGGTCAATTAGCGCAGGAGTGCACATGCCATTGCTCTTATTTTGCCAAATCTGCCTCACCTGGATAGGCACAGCATAGTTGCCATGCAAATCTCCTCGTTGTACCCACAAGAACACTGGGGCTGTGACAAAAAAAAACCTGCATTGTGGGATAAAAACATGGGGATTGCACTTAAAATTGCACTTTGCTCACTGCTAGTGATGGGCGAATTCGCTGCAAATTCCCACGATTCGCCGCTGGCGAATAAATTCGCGAAACGCCAGCGAAATTTCGGCTGGCGAAAATTCGCCGAAAAAAAAGAGTCACGCGTGCCTCGACTCGTTTCGCAAATTTTTTTGCCAATTCGCAAATTTCGCGAATTTTTCGGCAAATCAAAACTGGGTAGATTCGCCCATTACTACTCACTGCACTTGCAAATATAAATGCACCCTATGGTAGAGCGAGGGCTCCATTCTTCTGTGTGAATTGTAAACCCTACTGTAACTGACATTGGGGCTCATTTATAAATAGAACCTTGCCTCAGGAGTTTTAATCTATGTGCTCTTTTCACTACTAAGGAACCTGCTGTATTGATCTTGATATGTTACTGCATATTATTTACACCAAAAAAAACAGTTGTTCCCTGGTGAGAACCCAATCCACCAGCTCAATCAAGGGCAGGTAATTTGGAGACCAAGAATTTACATACTCACGGTTCTCCATCTGTTGTGACATTGTTCTAAATGATTTGAAAATTGTGCTGTATTATTTGGATTTTTTTTTCTTCCCCACCCCCGCATTAGCCATTATCGTTAATTTCCCACTTAAGCTTTCTTCATTAATCTTGTATGCCAACAATCACAGATTTTGATCTGTTGCCCATTACTAAAAACTTAATTTGCATATTCAAGGCTGTTTCCCTAAAAGGCAAGAGAATTGTCTTTTAAATTCTAATACGACATTGACATTACATCATTTGTTCCAGTGTTTGTCTGAAATGCACAGCCGCATCTTCCCAGAGATGTTTGCAGAATAACATTGCTTGATATTATATCAGAATGTATACATTATTTTTGGATATAGTATTATCTGAATTATTGTACTGGAACCCGTTATCCAGAAAGCTCCAAATTACAATATAGCCTCCCATAGTCTCCCATAGACTCCATTTTATCCAAACAATAAACATTTTAAAAATGTTATTCCTTTATCTCTGTAGTAATAAAACAGTACATTGAACTTGATCCCAACTAAGATATAATTAATACTTATTGGAGGTAGAATAAGTTTATATTTAGTTTATATCATGTTTAAATGATTTTCTAGTAATTATGGAAAGATCTTTTATCTGGAAAACCCCAGGTGCTGAGCATTCTGGATAACAGGTCCCATACAGAAAATTATCAGAAATATTTGAATTTTTAGAGGGTTTTGTATGTTTAAAGGACCAGTAACATCAACATTTAAAAAATAATCATTTGTATTCTCCTCCCTGCCTTGCTTATAGGAAATAGCCAGGGAGGATAAATCGAGTGCCACATAATGGATCGCCCAATCACCTTTCCTATATAGGAGCGCAAGCGTATTTTCGGTAAGTTATTTATTAATAATGACTTTGTGATTTAAAAGTCTAATTTGTTTTTTTTTCTATGTATACCAACAATTTTTTTTAAATTTTATTTTTGATGTTGTTACTGGTCCTTTCAATGTTCAATGTTTTTCTTAGTGCTTGCTTTTTATTTCGTATCTTTTAATAAATTACGTGACATTCATGATTTTAGAGAAAACTTGTTTGTTCATGGCTTCAAAAACCTCAAAAACCACTAAAATGAGAATGATTGTAAATCGGTCTCCCCATGTAAAGAATGTATTATCTTATAGTGTAGAATTCTAGTTTAATCAGGCTATCTATCTATCTATCTATCTATCTGTCTGTCTGTCTGTCTGTCTGTCTGTCTGTCTGTCTGTCTGTCTATCTATTTATCTATCTTCTATATACTATGAGAACGGTGCTACGATACTTGTGTTTTAGCTCCCCTTCCTCCCTTGCACTATTCATTATATATCTCTCTGTCTGTCTGTCTGTCTATCATCCACCATCTATCTATCTATCTATCTGTCTGTCTGTCTGTCTGTCTGTCTGTCTATCTGTCATCTATCTGGGATGCACCGAATCCAGGATTTGGTTTCCGAATTCAGCCTTTTGCTTCAGATTCAGATTCGGCTGTATACTTCTGTCTGGCCAAACCAAATTTGAATCCTAATTTGCATATGCAAATTAGGGGCAGGAAGGGAAATCAAGGAAATAAAAAATGTTTTCTTCTTCCCACCCCTAACTTGCATATGCAAATTAGGATTCAGATTCAGTTTGGTATTCGGACTAATCTTTCTATCTTTCTATCTATCATCCATTCATTCATTCTATTTTCCAGGTACTATGATAACTGTGCTCAGATACTTGTGTCTTGGTTCCCCTCCCTCCAGCTATCCATTATCATTGAATTCTCATAAAAAAAATTATTGTAGCCATTTGCATTAATCTTTTTGTATGCCAGTAATACCATTTTAAAATCTGTTTCCCATTATGATAGACTTAATTTACATATGCATGGAGTTTTTTTTTTTAAAAAAGGTTAAGAAATAATTTTAAATGGCAAAACAACTTTGACATTGTGGAGTTAGTTTCATTGTTGGAAGCATTTTCCCTAAGGGCAGTGCAGAACAATGTGACTTGGTATTGTGTCTTTGGATGCTGATTTATTTTAATATTTTCTAGAATTTTCATAACGCTCACACATTCCACACAGCACACTGTAGAGATTGAAAACCATTCACATCAGTCCCTGCCCCAGTGGAGCTTGCAGTCTGTATTATTAGTTCAGCATCTATTAATTATGAGAGTATTGTAAGAAAAGTACAATAATGTAAACATAATTTTTTCAGGATATTCAGGAAAGAATTTCCAGTTACAGAACTGTTGCTGCTGGTAAAGGTTAAGCTGTCCCACAAACAGAATGGACAAGTTGCTTTGGTATTCTGACTGGCCACTGATATATTTCTGCTAACAACATCAGTATCTTCATTCCAGAATATCATAGGTAGAATCTTATGGAGACTGGGAGGTGTTAAGCCACCCAAAAACTGACACCAACAGATTTCCTACAACAACAAGTTACTTATGTGTTAAAATGACAGACATGAATCCAGTGTCAGACTGGGACATTTTGGCCCACCGATGGCCCTCTTTGTAACCTACAGGGACCTACTCCCAACGTCCACCCCACCACACACTGTGTCAAGCCAATTTTGCATCACATCCTATATTGCTTATTGCCATCCTTGTGTGGCCAGTTAGAGGACCTGCCCTTGGCTATCAGGGCCCATTGGGTTTTCCTACCAGCTCAGTCCAACCCTGCGTGAATGTGAAAACTAATATACAAATAAGGCAAAGTATCTCATTTACCACCTGAAAGATATTACTGGAGTAACATGACCTCTAGAGTCCACAAATATGGTTATGTCAACAGAATTTTAGCATTGTAACATGACTTTTACAAATATATATGTTATGATGCAACACTTTGCACTGCATAGTGTAGTCTTACAGAAACAAGTACAACTTTTTGGAGGCAAAGTGTTCGTCTCTTTGCACCTATGTTTTGCACTTTGAAGTTCATTGTTATGGCCTACAATTGCCCTTGTTCTATCCTTTTTCTCAAGTTCACAAAAGTTCCGCTCCCTCTTTATCTCTGCTTGACCCCAAGCTTAACTCTTACTTGCATAACTTCAGGACCAGAGGGGCCATGCTCCCCCAGAAATTTCCACCCTAGTTCCTAATATTTATCTGGGAAGGCAGCCTATTAGCCAGAAGGCACAAAAAGTTTCACACTGTACCAACTTACCACCCAGACCCCCACTCAGAAAAATCTTCTGAGGCAAATGCTTATTTGTTTCCCTTTCTCACCTGCTATGGAATTAAATTAAGCATGGCTTTTGTCTAGCTTCTCAGCTTCAGCTTGGCCTTTTTGACATAGACAAAGTTACTCTTCACTGGAACTCTACATTTTCTTATGCTGTCTTATGGAGTTAAATGTGAACAACCAGAATGTTCCCTTATTGTCACCATTGCTGGTGTTATCAACCATTTCACATTTAACTCTAGGGGACGCAGCGGGATACCAAGGTTTTAGAACCATGCTGAGAATCATACAGAATACATCCCATGCGCAATAGTCCTAAAGCACAACTGAAGAATTCTTCCATCTGGTCTACAGAAGAAAGTGTTGTCCTTAGCACATAAAGGACATCAAGGAATTCATACATTGCAGCATTGCTTTTTGAGATCAAACCAGTAATGATAATTTTAACACATCTCAAAATAATGGTAAGAAATCCTCAACCTTTTCAATAGAATTCTGTTTGAAGTAAGAAAACATCAAGCATTATGTAGTGTTACTTTTTCATCTTATTGAAGTCTCAGCTGTATTCTGGAGACAGTTGTAGACTGAAAGTTCTTTTTTGTTATTGGTGCCTCAGATGTCGATATTCAGTCTCATTGCTTTACAAATACATCAAGTAATGGAAAAAAAAAAACAAGATCAAAGTCTACGCACATTTTAAAATAAAATTAAATGAGACATAGTTTAAATTCAGGCATTGATTTCATGATGGGAACAAAAATATTTTAACAGTAATTACAATAAAGGAAAATAGGGCATTGCAGATTAATAGATATACATTTTCAGTCACTACATAAGTGATTTTTTTTGGTTGGGTAAAATTTTACACTTTACTAGAATGTATTTTGTCATCCAAACAACTGAACAATTGCTGATGAGATAAAAAAAATCTTTTTGACAATTTATACAGATTTCAAATGGTGCCAAAACACTTTCAGTGTCTATAAAATGCAATAGAATTATGGGCAAATGTGCAGCAGTTTTGGATATTGGATATATTAAATAATGGTTTTTCCACTCAGATCCCTCCTCTTCTCTTGAGAACCCTTGAACCCTGAGAACCCTTTCAGATGGGGTCAGTGGAGTCAGAATAAGAAAGCAAATAATTGAAACACTATAAAAAGGAATTATAAATGAAAAGTTGCTTAACACTAGCCATTCTATAACATACTAAGAGGCACATTTATTAAAACTCTAATTTATCTGTTTGAAGGAAAAACTCGGATTTTTCATGAAAAAAAACTCAACCCCAAAGCTGATAAAAATATAAATCTGAAAATTCACCACCTGAAACCTGCCAAGGAGATGTCAAAGTCAATGGTAGGTGTTCCGTTTACAAATTGAAGATATCGTGATCTGTGCTGGTTTTTGTCTGATACTCTGAAAATTTCTGGGTTTTTCTAATACAACCCAAAAAATTCTACAATTTAAATTTTCACTAATTTTAATTGAGTCTTTTCCTGCACTGATTTTTTTAGCGTTATTTAAAAAGATTAAATACATTTGAGGTTTAGTTAATAACTCCCTAAGTAAAGCTGTACTGTTTTTTTCCTGCCAATATAAACTCTCCGTTATTGCTGTTCAGCGGGATTTCAAATGTATTTGTGTTTTAGGATTACTGCATTGCACGAACAAGCATCCTTATTAAAAACTGACTGTGGTTTTGAAAATGACTATTGCTTTGAACACTGTCTTCGATGTACTGTGTTATAATGATACAACTCCACAGAAAAATAAACAATGACAAACAACCCTCGTATGCAGCAGAATAATCATTTGCATGAAAAATTCTTAGTGGCATTGTTAAATAAAGCTATTTAGGTAGAGAATAAAAGTGTTCTCACAACTCAGCAGCAGGTTAAGGAAGATTTATATATTTATATTTACTGTAATGGTTTGTAGAAGAAAAAAATCTTGAGATCAGCTGATCAGGCTTTTCATTTTATAAGAATGCATTAAATAAAGCACAGACACGTAGTGAGGGGAAAGAAAATTATATACTACCAGTAATACACTGAAAAAGTAATTGTGCCTTGCAGCAACTGAAACAGAGAGAAATAACAGTAGTTTGGATGTTTTGCTTGACCTCTCATACATAGACAGGGTAGAAGTGTAAATTGTTGTGAAGCCACCAGCATAAAGACAATTAACATCATACATTAAGGGGCCCATTGACTAACAATCAAATATAGATTTTTTTTTATACAAATCTGTAAAAAAATTTTTCATTTATTTTTTAGATTAATGAAGTGTAAACACCACATAAACTTATAATACAAAACTGGTAAAAGTTGCCAGTGTCCTATAGAAGTCAACAGAAGTATTGGGCTGTTTTAAATCAGTTAGGAGTTTAAGAGGTTTTAGGATTTTTTTCACCAACAATTATCCGGAAAGTTCCAATTTTTATAGGTTTTAGAGGTATTTGTATTTTTTAATTGGCTCATTCAATGTTATTTTCATTCTTAGTTTTATTATTCTGACCTTTTAATAAATGTCATGACGTTTGTGGTTTTAGAGTAAGTCTGAACAGATGAAGGTTAAATGCATTAAATGAGCTAAGATAACTTTAGATAACACAGTTTCTTCAATTAACCCTGAGTCATGACTAGTGATGGGCGAATCTCCCGAGATTCGCTTCGCCGAAAATGAGTCGCGGGACGCTTTTGACGAGCGTCGCGTCAACTTTGACGCGTCGCGTCATTTCCGTTTTAATAAAATGTTTTTATTAAGTTTCAGTAAATAAAAGCTACATTGAAAGTGAACCACTCCTTTAACCAACAACTCCTGAATAATTTCAAAGAACTGGATGTTTGTGACTGCATTACCCTTAAGGGTTTAACATTTTGTGGAATCAACACTTAGGGGCAGATTTATCAAGGGTCGAATTTTGAGTTTATGGGAGTTTCTAAAGTAGAGGAGTAGTCTAGTCTAGAGTAGTCTAGACAGTATGTGATAAAAACAAATCATTTAGTTGTAAAGAATATGGGAAGTGAATGAAAGCATAGGTGAATATGATTCTTTGGATAGCTGACTCATTGGAGTCAACAACAGCAGAAAGGTTCAATAGAATTATAGAGAGCAGAGAGCTTTGGATTTAGTGGTAAGTTAATCAATACATATCTCAGAGGCCTATTTATTAAAGGTAAAATTTTAGTAGTTTTATAGGGTTTTGAAACCATGACTAAACTAACGAATGTCGAGAAAGATTAAAATAAAAAAAGTATGACTAGAAAAAAACATACAAATACCTCTAAAATCTCTGCAAATTCTAGTTTTTTTGGACAATTCCTAGTGGAAAAAAATTAGAAAACCTCTAGTCCAAATTTATTAAGAACGATCCAAAAGGATCAGCACAGCCCCCACTGACTTCTATTTGCATGAAAAAAAGTTTCTGTGGGTGCTAAATACGGTCTGTGCTTGGGAATATGGTAGCCCCTTAGTGGACTTTCAGCTAACAGGAGACTTTGCTTGGCAGTACATCTGTATTTTATACAACCAAAACTTGCCTCCAACTTGCCTGGAATTAAAAACAAGCACTGGGTTTGAGGCCACTGGAAGTACCACCCAATGGGTTGGTGGGTGACATGTTTCTCACGAGCCACTGATTGGGGATTATTGATATAAGACAACAAAGTTTTTGAGATATCATATTTAGCGGGGAAACAAAGTTCTTTTTATTCCTTCAACACAACATGTCAATCTAATTTCACACTGACAGAGAATTCTTCAGTCAATCAACATATGGCCTCCCTTTCCATGAACCTAGCCTTCCTTTAATTACAGGATTCTTCAGGTATTACCTCTTAATACCAATGGGCCACTCTTGTTCCACCGCCCTCAGCAACCAAACCCTCCTCACTGGCGCCCCCTTGCTATTCTGGACAGGACGTTTCACAATGGCAACAATCCCATAGCCCTCTTGTAATGAGTAGGATTTTTGCAATAATGTCTCACGGTAATACTCTGATTGAACCCGGTAGCTTCTTGTATAATGCCAGTATTCAATATGAAACTCTATACAAAATAACCCTACTAGTGTCTAATAAAGCTTTGTGGAAGTGGAGGTAACTTAACATTACTATTGTATAATGAAGCTTTGTGGAGGGAGAAGTTAATTAAGATTTATGTTCAATTATCTAATACTGGTTCTTTTTATGAGCATTGGACCTTATACTGGTTCTTTTTATTACTCTTGGGAATTCTTGGATGTTCCCACATATATGCTCTGATATGTTTATGAGTTCCGAAGCCCTGATCAGACTCTTCTTTTATTATAGTCAAGGGCATAATAGCAAGATAAGATCTTTGCCTCTGGTGTTTTTGTTGGGAGTCTGGCCAGCTTCTGATGAGCACATGGGTAGCGAGATCTGTTATCAACTAATCTATTATATGAGTTTTATTGACCAAAAATGACTATATTACTATAAGGACTCATTGTTAGCAAGCCTAGAAAACCTGGGGATCTCCATTCAGTTAGTTGAGATTCGCCTGTGGGGTTTATGCGTGACAACTGCAGGAACCTGTGGGAGAAGCCATAGGATCTTAGGAATCCCATCTGTGGATGACTGTACTTGTGGATCTCCCAGTCTTTGAGAAACAGAGAGGGGATGCTTGCATACTTTCGCTCATTCGGTAATGTATTTCTTTCTAATTCTATGTATGTAATAAAAACCTAGTACTAAAAAGGCTAGTTCCATTTACTCCTGGTTGGGGCTCTTACCTGCGCTTGCTACTTTTTCCTAACTGCCTTGTACGCCTAGTGCACACTATAACATAAATCTCCTAACTCTAGCTAAGCCTACTACTTACTTCACGGCTGGGCTCTGCTTTCCTCCAGCAGATGTTCTTCACTGGACCACGCCCACCTATGAACTGCCCCACCTGTGGTTTCTTGCTCCTATTTATACTGTTTTTCTTTTCTTTCCATTAAAAATTACATCATTTCACAACGAATAGGACCCTACTGTGGCCAAACCCTGTAAACACATTTTTTTCAACCTTATAATTTTCAACATTCAAAACATATATATATATATATATATATATATATATAATATGGGCTGTGATTGGCTATTCATAGCCTCTCTGTGGACTGATAGTTAAGTGATGTAAGCACCACACAGATGGGCCATTGGTATTAATTTAATTACTTTTCGATTTAGTATTTATCTACTGTCAGAACATTGAACTCCTGTAGGGGCACTGTGACTTCTTTACTTACTGCCTACTAAACACCTTGCAGACTTGGCAGTACACTGAGAAAACCAGTATTGTGCTGGGATTAATTCTTCAGGCTATTTGCCATGGCCCCTGATAAAATTGACCCTAGAGTGAGTAAAACTAAAGTTTAAGCTTTATTGGAGCAAGGAGTGATTTGAACAATGAACAATCTCTGTACAGCACTGTGGAATAAAGGATAATAGTATGAAAACTACTTAAAGCACAATAAAAAAACGATATCAATCAAGAATAAAAAATTCAGCCAATAAACGCAAACTGCTCCCCTGTTAAATTGTGAAAGTATTTGAAACAATGACTTTTGCTTCACTGAACATAAATATCTTTTCAAAGTATCCTGAAAGCTTAAACCAATGAGGAGGTTAAAATGAGAAGATTAGCATTCCATTTCTAATCCTTTTAAGAGTCTGAACTACATCGCTGTCTCCTGCATCTCACCGTCGTGTGTCAGTGATTTTGGAAGATTGCGGGTCATAAAAATGTTTATTGGCTTTAAATTACCTTGCCCAGCGGAAGAGCATTACAGACCAAACATACACAATTGAGACGCTTACAAAATTAGTTAACATATTGGCAAATTTGAAATCTGTAATAGTGCCAATATTATGCCTTCATCTGGGACCTGTAATGTTTCTGGCCAGCGTACTCAGTATGACTCTTGGTTAGTTTTTGTATAGCACCACTTGATGAGTACTTTTTTATGATGTATTTAAATGCACATTAAAACACAGCCAGTCATACCTTTGAGACTGTACGATAGACCCATTTCAGTTACTTTTTTCGACTACTTACTGTAATGAATGCATTGGCTAAATGAGTTTAATGGTGTCAATTCTCTTGGTCTAATGCTCTGGAACAATACAATCCTCGTATTTTAAGAATTCTGGAAAAAATAATAATGATTTTGTTTGAATATTGCCATGAAATGTAGCATCTAAATAACAGAATGTGTATATATACAGTTTTTTTGTATTACATGTAGACCATTAGATTCCACTAGATCTTTTACTCATTTGTCAAAACGTTGATTATATTAAAGGACAAGGAAAATCAAAAAAGAAAATCCCATTTTTACTTTCTCTAATGAAAAATAAATCCATCTCCAATATACTTTATTCTATTTTAGACTTTCCTTGTCTAAAAGATTGGCTTTCTATTATGGTCTCCATCCTGAAATTTACATTGATCCATCCATGGTTACTCAACCTACTAGACAATCAACCTTTGATCAGACTCCCATAACTGTATAAACCAAAAGATATGCCATTTTTAAAGTTGCAATCTGATTGGATCAAGACCTATAGGAATTACATAACTATATATCATAGCCTAAGATACTCTAAGGCAGTGATCCCCTACCAGTGGCTTCTGAGAACCAGTGGGATCAAAGTAGGTGCTTCTTTTTTTAATTCCAGGCAAGCTTTAATTGCACTGCCTCCTGGAGGTTGCAAATCATCATAGTGTCTACCAAACTGTCACAGCCATTATTTGGAATTCTCATGAGCAACTTGTGTTGCTCACTAACTCGTTTTACATTTGAATGTTGATCATGGGTAAAAAAAGATTGGGGACCCATGCTCTAAGGGAAACTTGAGATTGACATTCATTGATAAAAGCTCTTATGATCCAATAGACCAGTGATCACCAACCAGTGGCTCACAAGAAACATTTTTCTCACCAAACCCTTGGTTGTTTCTCCCAGTAGACTCAAAGCAGGTGCTAATTTTTTAATTTTGTAGTAGGCTGTACGCTGCCTTTCCACATAGTACAAATGGCCAATCACAGCAAGTATATTGCACCACCAGGAAAATTATTTATGCTTGCATTGCACTCCATATCTTTTTACATCTGAATGTGATCCCTATTGCAGATGGGTAGTGGGTAAGTGTCAATTTAATTATACAGTACAACTTGCAGATTAAATGATTGCTCTTCAAGTGGAGAGCTCTGGCTGGTTGTACCCAACATTACTTTTCAAATGTCCACTTACCCATTTGCGTGTTTTAAAAACTAACACAAAAAATACAAAAACCTGAAGAGTGTGAGAGAAATTTATTTGCTTAAGAGTCTACAGTGTTTTAGTACTTGTCCCACTAAGAATTATTCCATATAAAACAATGCTAAATAATATATTTTCTGTTACTATCTCTTTATAATTTTATTATCTTGGTTCTAGCAGATATATATGCCAGCTATACTTTAGTGATAAAGCCGTTGTATGGTGCTTCCTGACCACTGTAAAGCAAGTATTGTAGATTATCAAATAAATCCTTTTTGTACTTCGATTCAGTGTTATTTGGTAATCTTGATCATTTGGAAAAAGGTAAAACTGTTCCTAACCTCCTCTACTGACCCAGTCCTATATTATACAATGCATAAGCAATATGTATCACACCAAATCCCCTATTAAAATCAAAGAGAATGGTTGGCTTTGTTTGAGATTGTGCTCATGCTTCAGCTGTGCTCCATAACTTCAAATGTATCATCTTTTGTGTCAGAGTTAGGGAAAAGGGAAAAGGATTTGGCAAAAATGTAGTTTATAAGCTTCATGAATCTTGAATCAAGCCTGGCAGACACAATGCATTTCATATACTGTAGAAGCACATTTCACAAATGTTTTATTGTACTTTTTTTTGGGTTGGGTGTCGCTTAGCAAAAGCCAAATGAGAAGACTTGCTTGTCTTAGAACCTAATGACGTTATGTGAGTTAAATGAGCAAACACTCTATAATTGTTCATAAATACTTCTAATCTTTCTCATGCTCTTGACTGTTTGAAGGCTTTATTTAGGCTTCTTATTGTCTTCCTTGGCTTGTTTAGCCTTTTTTATTTTCTGTCTACCTGACCTCTTATTTGTTGATTCTCTATCCATCTACAGCCTTCCTGGCCTCCATTTTATTTTTACTACGAAGCTGATCATAGATGAGTTTAACCCATATATGGGCCAGTAATTTACAAAAGTCCTACCTGATCTGGTAATATATCTCTTGAGCAGATCCTGTAGGACGAAGTTGGCTTAAGCTTAAAGTTTATTTAAACCCTTAAAACAAATTAGCATTAAGCTGCTTAGAATACACTTCTTAGCACTTGTACAACTTACATTTTTCTCAGTAGATTTCATGATGCAGGTATGGGATCTGTTATCCAGAAAGCTCTGTAGTACAGGAAGGCCATCTACCATAGACAATTGATTTTTATTTTTCTCTGTAATAACAACAAATTGTCTCTTCCTGTGACGACTAATGTCCCAAACTGCCTCCCCACCTGCTAGAATCTAAATCGCCGACGGGAAGGAACTCAGAGCATTTTGTTTAGTCTCCTGCCCTTGCTACCAGCTAGAATCTAAATTGCTGGCGGGATGGAACTCGAAGCACTTTGTTTTACAAAGTTGCTCAAAGATTCCTCATGAGGCAATTTCGGTTGACCCATGGGGATAAATCACCTCTTCCTCGGGTTACTAATCTCCCAGAGGAACAGGCAATTTAGCCTCACGAGTCATCCAAAATTGCCTCACGAGCAAACTTCGAGCAACTTCGGAAAACTAAGTTCTCTGAGTTCCATCCCACTGGTGATTTAGATTCTAGCTGGTGGGGAGGCCAGGCAATCTCTCTACCCCCAATTTTTTTAAAGTGGACCCGTCACCCAAAAAAATATTCAAAATCCTATTTTATCACATTAGTCAAGCAAAATGAAGATTAATTACACTTTATAAATTATTTTAATCTTGTTTTCTTCAGTCTGGGGATTCATAATTATAGCAAGCAGGCAAGCCTTGCATCATCTAAGAATCTTGTTTGTGCACCAGAATGGGGGACCCGATGTCTATCCCCATGTCCTGGCTACACAATTAAGAGAACTGGGGGAATGTGGGGAGCGCAGTGACATCTAGAAAGTGCTAAATGGAAAGTGAAGGTAATAATCTGCCCCGCCCTCTATGCCTAAGGCATTGATTGACAGCTGAGATTTTTAAATGAGCTTAAAACAGCTATGAATGCTTTAATGCAAATTTGAAATTGGATTTCATGTTTAATTTCAAAAGTACTTTTATTATACAGATTTTCCTGTCTGGGTGACAGGTCCACTTTAAGTGAGTTTGGAGCTTAATAAATAAAAACTCACCCACATTCTATTCATTCCAATGGGATTTTTAGAATTGTGTTTATCAATTAAAATAAGATGAGTTAATTTTTATTTTGATAAATCTGCCCCTTAATGTATGGAGAGCAAAATTACAGAAAGATCTATTATCTAGAAAACCCCAGGTCCTGAAAATTGTGGATAATAGGACCCAGGATAGAACCCATACCCATATTAGCAATTTTCCACACAGCTAATGCTAATACAGGTCTGGGATCAGTTATCCGGAAACCTGTTATCCAGAGAGCTCTGAATTACAGAATGACTCTCCCATAGACTCCATTTTATCCAAATAATCAAATATTTCCTTTTTCTCTATAATAAAACAGTACCTTGTACTTGATCCACGCTAAAATATAATTAATCCGTATCGGAAGCAACACCAGCCTATTCGGTTTCTTCAATGTTTACATGATTTTCTAGTAGACTATGATGATCCAATTTACGGAAAAGATCTGTTATCCAGAAAAATCCAGGTCCCAAGCATTCCGGATAACGGATCCTATACCTTTAAACTAAAGTACAACATCAGTTATTCTGACTTTGCTACAGTTGGGGAACATTTTAGAAGAGAGTAAACTCTTCTCATGTTGCTCAGAAAATACAAGATTACTTTTCTCTGGTCTTTACTAAGCACAACAACACCAGTACAGCATGCACCTCATCAATTGCTCCATGTAATTAGACATCAAATTAGCATCCACTTTGTTAAATGAATGAACTTTTCAAATGTTCAATCTTAAAATTGGATGTGTGTGGTGTCAATAAATACATTAATGTGTGTTTCACTGGGCACATCAGTTACATGTGTAGACATCAAGGGAACCTCAAGGTTTTATGTCCACAGTTCCATTGCATCTAATTCATCACAACAGGCTGAACGTGTGTAGTGGTACTTGCTGTACAAGGGGCCCCAAGAGGCAGCAGGTTTAACACTTGAGCTTAAATTCTTATATGAGCCTTACTGTTTCCAATACTGTAGTGTTGTTGGGTCCTTAGCTGGATTAATTAATTAACTGGAGTATGATGAAAACAAAATCTTAGCAAGGCAAAGGGAACACAGATTATGTTATGAAATCCTGGCTCTAATTAGAAGTGAGTAAAAATGATACAGATATACTCAATAAATGTTATTATTTCCATTATTCCCATGCATTTATTTCACATCATTACTGCACTGCTCAGTATTTGCTGTATGGCTATCCAATGTGTCAGTGGATGTTTCTGTAGAGAAGATTATTTTTGTGTCACCTCTCCCTGTTATCCCTCGCCTGGAAGATTCTCTCAGCACATGACAGATACAAATTCCTTTTAAAAACGTGTTGTTCTGAACATTTTGTAATGTAGATTTCTGCTTTATTTTAATTGTTGTAATGGGATTATTTCTTCTTTGTTGCTATGATACATCAGTGAAGATTTAGCAAAACTCTTTCTGTGCATTAACGGTGTCACGTCGGCAATCAGAGGTGACAGTGTACTCTCGCTAAAGGCATATCATCATCCTTAGTAGTGCCTTAGGGAGAATACAATGATTTGATAGAAAGGTGACATGAGATAGTAGACACACAGCAGGAGGATAGTCATAATCTTGTCTTATTAATGTGGTGCACACAAAGCTCAATGAGCATCAGTTGCTTGGGAAATAGACTTTGTAGGAAGGTTTGACAGTGCAAGGTGGACAATATCGGACGATCATTTAGATTGGCTTAATGAGGTTCCTACACGTTTGCTGCTGGGTTTATAAATTCAATTCCAAGAAAGGCTCTAATCTGAATTTATATGTTCTTCCTCTGTTTGTGCACGTTTCCTCCAAAAACAAACAGACAGATTGACTGGTTCCTGATAAAATTGTCTTGGAATGTGATTATAAACTTCATTAGGTCAGTCAATGATGATCTCTTTAAAGTACTACAAAAATATCATACTGTAACTACCAACTTTTTGGAAATGAAAAAGGAACAAAAAGATTTTGAGCGTTGTGAACATTTTTGACCATGCCCATTTTTGTGGCCACACCCCCTAATCACCAAGTCCATTTTACAAAATTTGGCAGGTTATGAAAGTTTGAACACATTTCTGTGGTTTTTAAGCATTATTACAGTTTTGCTAATTAAGGTGAATTGCCCGTTAAGTTGCAAATCAAAGTTTCCCCAAGAGACCTGCTTACATTAAATTGTTACAGTTGCTTATTTGCTAGTCTTACATTGTTACAAAAGTATCTAAGTATCTATTCTGGGCTCTCTGCCAAAAGCCAATTAAGTTTTACAACCACTGTATCTTTTGCTGACTGTTCAGTGCAGGAGATCAAAGAGAAAGTCACTTCAGTAAAAAAACTCAAGACTATGGCCCAAATTCACTAAAGCATCTAACACTAACGCTAATTCCCCAGCATGACGTAATTTCGCAACTTCTCAAATTCACTAACACCAACTATCTAGCAAAGTAGATAGACTTGCGCAACTTTGCACCCTTACGCCAGGCGAAGTTGTGCACTGACGCAAATTCACTAAGATTAAAATTTTACTGAACATTACCACTTACGTTAGACTTTACTTTGCCTGGTCAGACCAGGCAAAGTTCAATAGAATAGTTAGGAGTTTTTTTTTTGTAGGATGTTCTGAAAAAGATCGTTTTTTTGGGGGGGTTACCCTCCTTCCCCCTACATTTGGCAACACAACTATATAGGGGGCACATGTAGGGCAATAGGACAACTTTAATTTATTAAAGGTTTCCTGGGCTTGTGTAGTGGAATGTAGTGGCTGTAACATATACTTCTATTATAAGCTTTAGTTCCCTCCGTATGTAAATTAAGCATCGCTAGTGTAACTGCGCTTTGCCTGGCGAAGTAACACTAGCGCAACTACGCTACTCTTCACCGACATAAGCGTAACTTCGCACTTTAGTAAATTTGCGTAGCGCTGGTGAAAGTTTGCCTGGCGAAGTGCGGGCGAACGCTAGCGAAGCAAACTCTAGCGAATTTCCGGATCTTAGTGAATTTGCCCCTATAGGTTGAGCTGTCAAAATATGGACTGTCCAGAGAAAAAAGGGACAGTTGGGAGGTATGAAATATGTTTGTTTTACAAGAGATCTAAAAAGAATGGACGTGTGTGTCCAAACCAAGACGTTATCGAATTTTCTCCGGCGTTGTGCAAATTTATTCGCCTGCGGCGAATCGTGGGATTTCGCCTTAAATTTGCTACTGGAAAATAAATTCGCCCATCACTAATACTGAGCAACAAGAAGCTAGATCAAATTACAGTGGACCCAGGAAGGGAGACATACTGTAGACGCATGGGTAGATCAAAGAACCACTTAGGTTTTCTAACCATTTGGGGAAACTGCCTGAGTAAACCAGAGCCTAAAACAGAAATGTACTGTACTTAGGAACCATAACAATGAAATTCCATGTCTAAAAAGATATCACCAATATCTTCCCCAACTTTCATTTTCCATTCTTTTCTGCTGAGGGCTGAGACAAATTAGCTAAATAGAGGGAGCAGCACACAATGCAATGGGTAGAAAGTTATGTTCTTTTTATTTCATATCTATTTTTTAAGCAAAGCAGTAAACAGTCAATACCTGATTCATTATTAATGTAGAGCCACCTAGATCAAACAACAGAAACATCCTGCTGTAAAGCACTATAGGTGCACACCAATGCTACAAGTTGATTACAAATTAGCTCTGTTGCTGATTTTAATGTTATAGATGTTTTCTTTCAAATTATATTTTTGACCAAACTGACCAAATATTAATCTGCGCACCCATGGTTGCACTGGAGCCAAAGCAATTTGCAGCATATATCTGAACTGATCTGGCTGATCTGATCAATCGATTAAAGAGGCATATAACACTTTGTTTTATAAAAATACATACATGGTTTACAGTGCTGGGGTTTGAGGTTCAATCGCAGCCAAGAACTAGTGATGGGCGAATTTGCAGCGAATTCCCGCGATTCACCACTGGCGAATAAATTCGCGAAACACCAGTGAAAATTCAGCAAAAAAAATTCGCCGGAAAAAAACGAGTCGCTCGTCATATTTTTTCGCCAATTCGCGAAGCGAAAAGGGGGAAATTCACTACCAAGAACCCTTTCTTGGAGGTATTGCCTCTTTCAACTGCTCTTGGGCATACCACCATTACTTTCATACCCCTTTCCCTAAAATCAACAAAATCATCCAATCAAAATGGATATAAGACTGAATTGTAAACTGTAAAACAAACAATTATACAGCATACTTCTCAGTAAATTCAATAATTCAGGTACAGTGGGTTCTCTGGAGCCCTCTGCTACTCAGATGTTGCCAGTGAGAGAGTTTTTTGCATGCAAGGGTGTTGTAGAGTGGGAAACAAGAAATGTAGTCAAAAGACATGCTGGGACAATCAGTGAAGAATCAGGGAAGAAGGTACAGGTCCATGAGACATAGGAATGATCAGAGTCACAGGTCCGGTCAAACACACCAGAATCACGGTACAATATCAGAATCCAAGATAGTAGTCAAAACAGGCAATAATCAGGACAGGCAGTCAGTAACAAAGGAATACACAGACAAACACACCCAGGAACTTATAAAAAAGACCTTTACATTAGGCAATTTTCTCCATAGATGGATGGGATTTGATTCCATTATTTCTTTATTAAACATTACAAATTGTTAACTTTGTTCATTATTTGAGTGGGGTATAGTGGGTTTTTCCCTTATACATTTTTAGTAATCGTAGTTGAGTGCTCTACCCTCATTAATAATACCTGTGTAGGTTTCAGTTGCTAAACTAGAAGACCCTCATCTGCCTTTTGGGTCAACTGAAAGATCCAGAAGAAGAAATCCAGCAGCATTCTGAAGTTGATGCAAAAATCTTTAGTGATTTATTTAGCCCATATACATACAAAACAAGGGCAAATTTTCAGGCCCTTCTGGACCCTTTATCAAGCCTGAAGGGTCCAGAAGGGCCTGAAACATAGCCCTTGTTTTGTATGTACTGTATATGGGCTAAATAAATCACTAAAGATTTTTGCATCAACTTCAGAATGCTGCTGGATTTCTTTTCTTTATATATTTTTAGTGTTACTGTTCCTTTAAATAAACTGTGGGCAAGACCAACTCACTCTTTGCCCAGGACTAATGCATCCCATCCTTCCCTCATGTCACAGGGTAAAGTTAAGCTGGGAATAAACCATGAGTAACTACATACCTTATATATATATATGTAAGATGTGTACATTCTGGAATTCATGTATTCATGCAACACTTATTTTTATGCCCTACAGCAGTCACCGTTGTACCCCACTAGCAGCTCTGGGAATTCATCTCTCTCAGAATCAATGATTATCAATGAGCTACAAAAAAACAGAAGGCTCAAAATTAACAGACATTGATTTATGAGGCAATAGCTATGGGACTTTGCTTCCAATGGTTCATATAGAGTCATCATCATCTAATGTCTAAGTAACACATTCAGTGGAATCTGCCATCCCTATAGGTATTAGATATCCCATCATCTATGCTTTAAACAAGAGAAATTACTTTAAAGATCAATAACGGGCTGTAAATAATATTCAGAAAAAATACAGGGGGTCATTTTTATTATTTATTTATGCATATAGTTGTTTTGCATATGTGTTAAATATTGCACTACTGTGCCTGTTTCACTTTTTTTTGCAATTTGTGATGTGCAAATACATATAAATGAGCCATACAATGTTCATTTTAAATAAACTCCAATGTATTTTTTCAAAGTTTCTGGCACAAATTTTTTTTGGCAATGCAAAATAGGCCAATGTTGCTCATCAGAATGGGTTGGGCTTGGTGTAGACTACAGACAGGGTTGCTTTAATCATAGGGCCAACTGGGCATCTGCCCAGGCCACTACTTAGACAGAGGCACTGTGCCATAAGGTTTCTTTTTTAATTTAATTTATTTTCCCTAGTCCCTGTAATGTTCTGTTACCTGGGATCCCGTAGGAGGATGGCTGGTCCTCGGAGGACTGGTGGCAACAGGAACTTCTCTACAGCTCCGGTCTTCACCAACGCCCTTTTGGGGCCCCGGGCTTTCTGTGGCGGAGGCGTGTTACCAAAGCATAGTACAAGGGATCAGGCAAGGACGTAGACAGGTTCAGGCAAGGTTAGTTCCAGAAGTCAGAGAAGCGAGGTACCAAAGGGATCAGACAAGAGCGTAGTCAAATTCAGGCAAAGTTCGGTTTCAGGCAACGAAGGTTCGAAGGTCCAGGAAAACAAGCAGAGGGTCTAAAACAGGAACATAGACAACCAGGGCTATAGCGGAACAGTAGAAACTGAAGCCAGCTTGGGCAATGTGAAAAGGAAGAGGAAGGTAGTTAAGGGAACAGGAACCAATTAGGAGCAGGCTGAGGAAGACAGACACATCAGGGACCAATAGGAAGCCAGGAGCCCAAATTAGAGGTCATAGCTCCTAAGTGTTTTGGCGGGAGCGGCCATTTTGACGTGCGCCAGCGTTTATGCGTTGGCGCCTAAGTTGACGTGCGCCAGCCTTTATGCGCTGGCATGTGGTGGGTCTTACAGTCCCCTTTGCTGCAGCTTCTGCTGCCCTCCTTACCCCCAAAACTCTTCAGTTCCTCTTAAAGAGCTGTACGTTCCTCTGTGGAAAGTAGGGCCATCTTGGATTTTCTGCAGCGTATTAAGCAGGCAGACAGAGAGAGTGCATATGAAGCATCTGTGGGTGCCAAGGAAAATTAAACCTTTGCTATTGTTGTTCTGCTTGTGCAAGTGTAAGGTAATGCTTTCAATCAATCTTACTGGCTGATTATTCATTTTCTAGTGGCATGTCTAGGATTAATATGCCCATTATCACTTTTGCTTAGGGTTCACTTTGGCATGTCTGCGGTTATATATCCACATTATTAATTTTGTATAGCAATTATACTGTTTTATTTGGGTTGTGTTGTAGTGTTTTTGGTTTAAAAAAATGTATATATAATATGGGCCAGCCATTTGGCTCTTTGTCCTGGCCCACAAAGGCCTTAAAATATCCCTGACTACAGATAAAATATGGCTAACAACTCATCTAAATAAATATTTTATCAAATGAACAATTCTGAAAAGTACATTCAGCCTATTCTTGCATGTGGTCTTAGCATTGTTATTATAATGCAATGAATCCAATTGAATGAGCTCTGCATTTTGAATAGAGAGCTAAACTATAATAAAATCTAATAAAAACCTATAAGATTTCCACTATAAAAAATAAGGCCAGGTCATTTATTAGGGTTGTTACATCACCAGGGGCTTTTTTCATGCTGGTGTTGCTCCCCCACTCTCTTTACATTTGAATACTGTATGTCTCACAGGTAAAAAAAGATTGGAGACTGGAGAGTTGCTTTACTGTTTCCTAGCTGGTGATTGATATTTTAGTTCTACAGATGTGCTAAGTTGAATGGTACCATGAATTGGCTCCCGATATCTAGTTTTATCTGTCTTTACAGTATAAAAATCCACAATGAGTGGGAAGGTCACAAGGGCGGCTTTGCATTGAGTGTTCCAGTGACATACTATCCATTTAAAATATTCAAATCCTATTTAGGTGGATGGTTCTTGGTGTAAACCTTCCCTATAAGTTGGCAGCAGCTATCTTCATGTGTTTAAAAAATAAAATCATGTTAATAAAAGTAAGCAGCCCAACCAGACTCTCCAACAGAGTGTTACTTAGCAGGGATATTTTAAGCTTCATTCTGACAGCAAGTAAAACGAATACATTTAATTGTTTTGTTTCTAACACTCAGGGTTGTAGAAGAGAGGCTGAAATAGAAAAGAGAAACTTCCCCGGAGATATTAGCTATCAATCAGAGGACTAGTCAGTACTGTTTTTAGAGACATTCTGCAGAAAGTTTTAGGTCAGGTCACGCAGCGAGATTTGAACATGATAACAATGCATTAATGTCGAATCTCACCGGATAAGAATAATAAAGTGCTCTATTGTGGAAACTGTTACACAGGCTGAATACCTGGATTTATAGCACACAAATCACTTATTTTAAAGAGAGGAATCCATCATCTAATGTGAAATCAAAAATTTATTTAGATTTGGAACCAGAAGGGAATACTGTAGTTTTAAAATGAATGCTGTATCTTGATGTGAATCTTCATTAAAGTGCATTGTTTAATCAATAGTCGTCCATTCAATCACCATCTTTGACAATCTTATAATTAAAGGCATAAACAATTCTAGCTGTATCTGTATGCAAAGGCACATAAAGCATTTTAAATTCACAAAGTTCTATTAGGATAACCCTTGGTGATCAGTTATCCCATCCAAATGAGTAGTTGCTACTCATTCTGCCCAATGACAACTCTAAAGACATTTGCTAGCCGATCCAGAGATGGGCAAAAACCAGGGCCAGATTTACATAGCGGGCACCACTAGGCCCACAGCTGTTCGTCGCCCCCCATACTCTGCCCTTTATTCTCAAATTTTCATCATCAGGACTGGG
This sequence comes from Xenopus borealis, assembly GCA_024363595.1. Taxonomy (NCBI): domain Eukaryota; kingdom Metazoa; phylum Chordata; class Amphibia; order Anura; family Pipidae; genus Xenopus; species Xenopus borealis. The sequence continues at coordinate 10,142,505 of CM044443.1, read as the reverse complement.
TCAATGGGGATTGGCGCATGGGAAATTTTAAAAACTATAGTACAGGTATGGGATCTATTATCTGGAAACCCATTATCCAGAAAATTCAGGAAAAGGCCGTCTCCCATAGACTCCATTATAATCAAATAATACAAATTTTTAAAAATGATTTCCTTTTTCAATGTAATAATAAGACAGAAGCTTGTACTTGATCCCAACTAAGATATAATTAATCCTATTGAGTTTATTTAATGGTTAAAAGATTTTCTATTAGACTTACTGTGTGAAGATCGAAATTACGGAAAGCCCGTTATCCGGAAATCCCCAGGTCCTGAGCATTCTGGATAATAGGTCCCATACTTGTATCTCCTGCGTATCCCCCGTGTTTCTGAACCAATGTGAGTGTGGCTGGGCAGCATGCCGTCCCCTAACACACTGTCACCCTAGGTGCGGCCCTAACGTAGGTGGCCTTTCCAGAAATCCAGGCCTGCGAAAAACCCAATTTGAAGCCTCAGATTTGAAGTCCCCTTTAAGATAAAATACTCATCAAATAAGAATTACTATTTGCAAAAGAGTCTTTGCATGATGATGATGATAACATAGAAACAATTTTGGAAGTAGTTAACAGGTTCAAGGAACTGATGATAAAAACTTGTAAGCTGTGACCAGAGAACCAACAAAACTTATTGACAGACACAGCAGTTTAATCGCTTTAACCAAATGTGATTTAATTACATAATAATTGCAGAGATTTACCTCATTAACTGGTATTTGGGGTACTAATAACCTAATTAAATGAAATTAGGAAATTAAGGTGGGGGGAGATTTTAAGTGCTCCAAAACAATTTCGAGCACCAGAGGATTTTTATTAGCAGCTATTTTTATCTGCTCCAAAATTCCAAAATGTATTATATTCTGGTAGCTGTTTAATGTGCTAAAGTAATTATTATACTTTTACATTAGTAAAAATCATATATTAATTGGAACTGGCCCTATTGCCCTTTGGTATCAACGAGGACTTTTTTTCCTTTTGATGGCAAATCGGAGACAGGTTTAGATTTCCCTCATCTTCCTCTTGATCAACTAAAGCTAAGGTAGGATTTACTTGGGTCTAAGATTGGCCTTGATGGGCTTGTGTTTTCAACCTCACCCAACTTTTAAAGATATACAGTAGATGCTCAAACCCACACAGACATTAACACACGGCAGTTACTGATATAGACTGAGGTGACTGAAGCATCTAGTCCACATGAAATAACTATTGGTGGGTTGGCACAAACTGGATCACACTCCAAAAAATAGATGTAGTAAAATAGTCTTTTTATTTAGAGCAAGAACACCACAACAGAGGCCTTACGCACTTCATGCCACCGGGGCATAGGTATGACCATCTACCTTTCTTCACTTATGCACCTCACATTGACTGTAGACTGTACTAAGCTATTATTATCTATGGGGTCATTTATAAAGTTTTTACAGTGCATATTTATTCACAAATGGTTGTATTGGGATAGCACAGTTTATGTCAGTAATGTGTGGGTTTTTCACCCATTGGAGTCTATGGGTGTCATTTTTACAGTGAAACTTGGCAAAAAGATACAGATATGCATTTGGTGCAGGTTCTACAGTGGCAACATTTCATGAGTAAGGGTTGGGTGTGGGTTGAGTTTTTCCTGAGTAGGGATTCACCATGTATCACATAACTACAGATCTTGGTATTGATGTGACATGCCGAATGCCATCACAGCACTGGTAATAGAGACCCTCATTCACCTCCACCAGCTCCATCATAAATATGCACAGCCATCATACTAGTTGAATGCTTTTTATCACCATCATAAAGCAGTCTATTTCCTGGAATGCACTGACCTGTCTGATGTCTTCTAGTTGTTCTAACCTTTATCCTTGCAAACAATAGCACTATATCATTGAGAAAAGAAACATAGGATTCTAGCTGTCAGCTCTGTTGACAGCTAGCATCCTATGTTATATCGCTAAATAAGTACATTATTAGTGTGAAATAGGATTTTCCATGCAAACTTTTAGCTGTCCAAAACAATTAATAATATTAAATATTATAAAAGTACTATGGGTTTATGGTTCTTGCTTTTATTAACCTTTCTTAGTTCCACCACTGCTCTGGTAGGGATGTCAGTTCTTGTTAAAATTTAACACAGTAAATCAGAATGACATCTGGAGTGAGTATCCACGTACAGTTCACTGAGGGACTTTGCCATGCTCTAGAAAATTTGAAGGTCAGCACTTAATTGGAAAGCTGACTCCTTTATGATCCTTGGTTAATGGGAAGTTTAACTGGGTTACTGGGGTATGTAGCTATTTTAGCATGGAGAATGCACTTAGGCTTGGATAAGATTCTCCAGTAGATGTATTGGCTTTGAAGAGAGCAGGTGAAGTATCGGATGAGTCCTGAAAAACAAATAGGGTCACACTTTTATGATAAATAACATGTTTATTCTGTGTAAAATCATTTCCATAGCCATAGCCATCAAAAGCTAGTATGCCAATCAGTATAATTATAAAGAAAGCTTTGCATGTGTGTTTTAATAATACATTAATATTAGAAGTTGAATTGGTTGACCTTGAAAAGCTTTCCCCAAGTTTAACATTTGGAACATATTTTAGTTTAGCACAGTCTATTCACAAGCTCCAGAAAAGAGATTTAAAGAAATAAAAAAAAAACTAAAGTAAGTAAATCATTAAAAGCTGTGTAATTCAGAACGCATCTGAGCAGAGTCTGAAAAGAAAATGAATTCGTAATTCATCAACCCAAAACCCATTGTTTTCCTTCCTGTTGTAATTTCATAATGGAAGCGCCGGCAGAAGAATATGTGAAATAATAGAAAAATGAAAATATGTAATCAAAGGTCATTGCGGAAATATCCTGTTATCCTAAATGACTTTTAATAATTGAAACTATTAGTTATTCATAGTTAATATCCAGGGACAGGCTTAAAAGAAAGGACGGAATATTCCGGCTGAATATAAAGTGGGTGACATTGCTTTAAATGTCTGCAAAAATGAAGGACATGGATAATGAGGTGAGTTTATTTTATTATGGAAAAGAAATGGCAATATTGAAGAATAATCTATTGAATCTTACCAATTTGTTGTACTTCTCACGCTCCATGTTGGCAAATGGGGGACTGCAGGAGCTGGCCTGTAATAATGGCAGATTTCAGGTTTAAAAATATGTGCATAATTGTGACAAACCCAATTTTGACTTTTTTTCTAGCAGTTGAATTGCACATTGAATTGTAAAAAAACAACATTGAAAATAACAAAACTTGAGAAACGCAGGGATAATTTATGAATGCAAGGCAATGTGCCATTTTAGATGGAATTCCATGTTTTTTACCCACAATGCAGCATTTCCCTCCACAATTCCAGCATAATTGCAGCCACAAGGGGATTTGCACTTGGCACAATGGCATCTAAATGTACATGGGAGGCCCATTTATCGACATTGTCATTTTAGGTTTGTAAAACCATGAATGCCATTTAATTTATTAAAATTACATGAATGAATCTAAAAAGGACCGACGTAAAAAAAATGGCAAACGATGCACTAAAATTTTTTTTCAGACAATTATTAAAGATAAAATATCAGAAAACCTCTAAATGTCCAAATGACTAAAAAAAGATCCAAGGCTCAGCGCAGGTTCCATTGATGTTTGTAGGATCTTGTAGGAAAAATTTTGTATTAGAGATTTTTGTGGTTTTTACAATTCATAAATCTCAAACTTTTTGAGTTTTATAGAAATTAAAAAAAGTACACATTAGAGAAAAAATAGAGTAACTGTACCTGGTGGCCTAGTGGGGCAGTGGGGACCCTTGCAGACACTTCCCTAAGATTTGGCATGTGTCCTGTTGGTGCTGTTTGGCTGCTCAACATTTTGTTTGGGCCCTGTTTTATAATTAGTTTACTCTAGCTCACCAGTACCAGTTCTTCTGTAGGTTATCCTGCAGGGATGTCAATACCCCAAATGGCATGCTCAAAGAAATTATGGTATATTGCAGGACAAATATTAAAAGATTCTTTGTCCATTTTTCCATGTCCAACATACAGTAGGTCTATTGTTAGATACTTCCTGGGTGAGATTCTGGCTTGATTTACTGTTCCTAGACCTTTGCCTGTACTTGACAATTCCTGAATCAACCATTGCCTGCTTACTGACTACTTTTCCGGGTCCTGATTCTCTACTGCACTTTCTGATTGGTTATTGACCTTGACCTGTTTACTTGACTATGCCCTGCTCTAACCCTGTTACTTCTGTCACATGTTCTGGCTCCCTTGCCTGCCCAGAACTCTCGCCTTGGTTCTTTCACTGGCAGCATCTGAGTAGCAAAAGGCTCCTCCTGATGTTAAAGGTGGCTGCTGAGGTCTGTTCTGGGTTTTGGGATACTCACCGTGACAAATAGAACATGGAATGTTAGTAAATAGGCCCCTTAATCTGTAGGCACAAGTGCTCACATCTTGACACAGCATGCTTTGGGAAACTTTGGAGCTTCCACCACCATCAAATTACTGCTATCTTGGAACAAGGAGCATGTTTAGGTGCAATATCTTTATTAAATGCTGCCTATACTCACAATGACTGGGTCCAGTTTTATAGAGCTGTGGTTCTTAATGGGCCTTCTTGTTTGAATGCTGAACATGCACTTATAATTGATGGAAATGACATCTTGACATGTTGTATATTGCTAGTTTTTTATTTTTTAATGCCAGTGCTTTTTAAAAAATGAATCTCAAATTTTTCCCATTTTTTTTTTTTTAAATCAGATGATTATTAAAAAAAAGTGATACCACTGGGCATTCCACTTAAAAGTATTTGGCTTTAGATAATGGAATTCAACTTAGAGAAAGGCAATCATTAAATGGTCTCTCAGGTAGAAACTGAAATAAATGAGTTAATTTAGATTTTAATACAGATTAACATCCAACTTGTGTTTGTGATTTCATAGCTACCGTGTGATGTGCTTGGCCTACAAAGTCCCAGCTAATGCTTCATTTTCATTTTAATGTAACATTTCTAATGATCTTTTAATAGTTGTGTTTATATTGCTGATGTATCATGTCTCAATAATAACAATAAAATCAGACATGCTGACGTAGAAGTTGCTGCTGAGCTAGTGATGCTGATAAATGTTAGGAATGTTAACACCTGAAGAACCTGTAATCATTATATCATTTGAAATTTTCATTTTTTAAGCCCCCTGCACTTGTAGTGCTGTTTGACCTCTAAACATTGGTAATCTCATGATTTCAGGATAATTATATACCGTAGGTAGGACTATGATACCAGTATGTCATTTGTTTGGTGACCTAAAAGGGGAAGTGCTGTATAATTCCATAGAGGCTTGAAGTTTTTTGATGTTGTTGAAATCTGTCTGCTATGACCTTGGACCTGTATCTGACCTTGTCCTCCTTGCTTATGACTGTCTGTGATTATCTATGCTCTGGTCATAAAAGTACTGCTGGCTGATTATTCCAATTAATATTTATTGGTTTCATCTGCCTACATAGTGCATCAACAACCTAGTGCATAGTACATCAACAGATGAGATAGTGAAGGGTAGACACAAATCCTAGTCGTCCAATTGGAAGGACTTTGCTACAGATGCAGCCACTTGTATTTGTGAGTTAAATGCATCATGACTCAGGGTTAATTGAAGAAACTGTGTTATCTAAAGTTATCTTAACTCATTTAATGCATTTAATCTTTTCATTAGCATACCAAAGCACCATTGTTTTCAATGGTGAACTCTTTAATTGGATGGGATGCTGTGACACAATATTCTGTGCTAAGTGGGATAAATGGGATAGATGAGTTTTTCTGTGTCAAATGCACAATCCAAAGTGGCTTCATCTGTACCTTTGTTTCCTCTTGGTTTTGTGTTCTGAAGTCTTAGGGGAAGGTGGTGGGAGACAGACCCACGACAGACCGACCTGCTGACCAATATGTTCCCCTACCTAGACCTACTACCCGATCTAGCTCACAATTTGTTAACTTATCTTCTGATCCAGCATCCTATGAACCGAGGAGTTGCACCACTGTGAACCAGAAGTGATGTCACACCAAAGCCATCAAATGGGTGTTGTATATAACTCAGTTGTATATAATTTTATTAGGTAGTTTTTTTTAAAAATTGCCCCTGCCAGTGCTAGGGCACTCACTCCAGGTGTAAGCGGCCATGTTGTGCAGAGCACATGAGCATAGTGAGCAAGTTGAAGCATTTGCTCAATATGCACATGTGTGTGTCCCCAAAGGAATGGGGGGACAATTTTTAAAAAATACTGTTACCACTACTATTGCTACTGTCATTGTGGGTTCTATTAGTCCGCACCTTTGGTTAGGAAAAATATTTTAGCACAACAGATGCCATTTAAATCACCAATTTATGTGCGCATAAGCCACCAAAACAAAAAGTGTCCATGTAAAAACACCCATATGTGTTTTTAATTTTTGCAATTTTGCTAATTTTTCCATGATTTCGGGAATTTGTCAGCAAAGAGAAACGGGACTGATTTGCTCTTCACTAGTTTTAACAGATTACTAAATAGAGACAAACATTGCCAGTGTTACATTTGATGCTATCATAAATTTGGGATGCACCAGCCATCATGCCATATCCTTTACAATGGGTGCACATTCAGCAAAATCCTTCGCCAATGGTTAATTGATACAATGGAAACAAAATGTTGTAGGTTGTTGCATATCTTTGCTGCAAAAGTGAAATAAAGAATTTTATAAGGTCAAAAAACAAGCAACATTTTGGGACCTGCCTTGCCTTGTCTTCGTTTCCAATGGATTAAGGCGATAGTTAACCAGAGTTAATTAAAATGGTCTATTATTAATATCTACTTAATGCTGCAAATGCTGAATCCCTAAAAGTTTGTTTACTTTCACAATCTATTTTGTTGATATTCTTTTTAGCATTCTATTATTATTATCACAAAAAATTATACAGCATTTGCCATCTGTAACCGACAGATTGTTCACAGAAGATATATATGTACAGTATATCGGCATAATTAGTCCCCTATATATAATTCTGTGTTGCTACCTAATACTTTATTGCTGATGCCGTCTCATTTTTATAAACCTCTGTAAAGATGTTTTGAAGAGTAAATATATTTCAGTAATTGCTCCTTTAAAACATACATTTCCCTTGAAAGCTTTATGCTTCCAGAGTTCCTGAAAATATTGTCTAATGCTTTTACTAGAAGAAATTAGGAATTATAAAACGGAACACAGAAAATGTTCTGTGAAATCCGAGACTGTAAATCATATCTTCTGTAGTTTTCTTAATGGCCCCAGATGATTAACCTTTTGTATTATTCTATAGTTATTACCCGCAGGCACAATTCTTCATTGTGTATTTTATAATGTCCAAAACTTTGAGTCTCCCATCATTGTAAGAGCCAAAACAAAGGAGAATACAGTACACAGGCAAATTAATTAGATAATAAAATAAGTATGGTAAATGCATTGGATCCACCCCTACTATCTATTCCTCCCATTGGTGACTAGTGACTAGTGAAGTCCATGTTTACTGAGCTGTGACCTTATAGTTTTAAGGGCTCATTTTCTTCCATAACTGCAGCTGTCATAAGGACATAGTTGTTGCAGACATTGCAGGTGCAAGTTTGCCCTTAGATGCTCCTTGCACTTCCCTATAGTCATGTATGTCACCTGTGGGTCCATCCTCATCATGGTGCTACCCCTTCAAGCTGGGGGTAATTCCAGGATACTCTCTGCAGGATGCACCCATAGGCAAGTAAGACTTCAGTCCTGCAAACATTATATTAATGCAAGAAATGACTGAATGCAATTGCATCCAATTAGTAAAAATGTACATCAGCAATTCAATTAATTTTGACATCTGCTGGGCAACTCTGTGCTCAGCAGCAATGATGTTAAATTTGTATTGCTCTTTCATTCTGACCTTGGAGTCATAAATGAGCCTAATAGTTTATGGGGGTTATTTATTAATCACAAATTTATCAGGTCTGGCTTTTTGGGACAAAAACTGACCTTTTTTTGTCAAAAAAAATCTTGTATTTTTTTAGATATATTTTACCCCGATGCTGCAAAAATCCGCCATCTCAGACCTGTAGAGATATAAAAAATAAATGAAAAAATTTGGGTTTATCAGGTTTTTTCATGGTTTTATTCAAGTTTTTTTATTAGTAAATAAGGTCAACTTGGGATTGGGTTTTTTATTATTATAATGAGATTTTAGCAAATAAAGTGGAAATTCGAATAAAATTAGAATTTTTAGAATTTGAATCTCAAAGTCATTTTGGGCTACTTGACTATCGAACAGCTCAAAATTCGATTAGAATTGAAAAGAAATTGAAAGTTCGAATATTGAAATTTCGAAGTACTTGCCCTTTAAAAATCCTTCAACTTTGACTATTCGCCAGCTAAAAGCTGCCGAATTCAATAGTGCAATAGGCTATGGCTGTATAAATGTGGTGCTCAATCCAGAACCTTGCTGCATACACTTGGTTCACTTATCACGGTAATGCAAAAATTGGAAGGCACTCACCAAAGCAAATGTGCTAAATCATTAGTGGGTTTATTTTCGATCTCCAACACAACGTTTCGGAGGAGCCTCCTCCTTTATCAAGTGTTCAGTGTATCAAAGCTGCCGAATTGCCTTTTTTAGCCTATGGGGGACCTTATAGAACTTGTTCTCAAAAATTCAATTCAAACAATTCAAACGATTCGAACAATTTTCTATTCGATCGAAAATGGACCTATTCGATCAAAATAGGTCCATTTGCGATCGAAAGAGCCCTTTAAAAACACTATGAAAGTCTATTCATATAGTTCATGGGTGAGATTCTTAGTGTGTTCTGTCCAGTTTTGACCCTGCCTGACCCTGAACAAGCCTAATCTGCTGCCCATCATGACTCTTGCTTGTACGTTGACCATTTTCTCGGATCCTGTTGATAGCTGCTTTATTGTGTACCAACTTGGCCTGTGACCTTACTACACTCCTGCCTCTCGACTTTGTACTGTGCTGCCTGATTTATCGAGCTTGTCCTTCATCATGCTCCTATTCTACATTCTACTTATGGTTCTCTTGTTCACCCAGAACTCTCTCCTAGGTTCTCTCACATTAAGACCTGGTGGCATCCAAGTAGAGGAGGGTTCCTCCTGAACCAAATGGTGGTTGTTATAGAGCCATTATCAGAACCTTGAGGTCTTTTCTGGGTTCAGGATACCTAATATCACACTTGCTTTATGGCAGGGATTATATATATACTTCCAGAATTAAAGCCGCTGATCAAATATCCTATATTTACTGCTGAGAATGCATGTGGCTTACAGTTTTCCTTTAACTACATAATACAAGTAGAACTGTAATTCTTTTTCTTTTATCTTCCACCACATAAATGAAATTGTGAGCAAAAGCTTGGATATTGATGTTCATCAATCCATCATGCTATTATAGCAGATGCCAGAACTGTCTGCGTCAGCTGAGGTCATTCTAATTTATTGTGTTTTTAGTGCTACTTCCCTGGAATGCCGTGTAGTGGTGCCACATACATGTATATATAAAATGTGGCTTAAACAGAACTTTAAAGATTATATTTTCCAAGAATGCTGCACCCTTCCCTTTATACTTGTTATTTACCAAATCCATGTGAAGGATGTTTGATCTGTGACTCGGTTACAGAAGAGTCCAGCACATGGTGCACCTCTAATACATAGGGTAGTGATACTTCTGTCTCTTGCTAAACATCTGACAGTGCTAACCAGCATCCTTACCAAATGAAAATAAAGGTCACAGAAACTTTGAGCAATTCAAATAGAGATAATGGCAGTTTACATGAACACAGATGTCACGGATCAGCAGACAATGTCTAGAGAAAGAAGAGAATCTATTTATTATGCAGGTAAGGTATTTATGCACTGCTGGGAAAAGTCTGTTGTTTTAGCATTTCTGATTAATTCCTATATATACACGTGTTTTTTGGTTATTATAAGAATCATTTATGTGTTCTGGACCTTAGCTTATTGTCTAAGAGGGTAATTTACTAAATCCAAAAATATCTTATACAGTACGTTATTAAAAAATACACAACAAAACTCCCATGCCCAATTTTAGCTTATTTTATTATTAATGAAAAAATTAAAATTTTTTGCTCTTTTTTCCGAATTGCTTAAATTTTTCATCCTTTTTTCCTGAATTGCTCGAATTTTTTTAGTTTTTGCCCGAACACACCTAAAAAGTCAAATTTTTGGGCTAAACCCAGTGCGGACCACAAAAAAACTTTAAATTGGTGCAATATATGACGCATAATAAGTAGGGCCGAACTATGTCTTTATGGGTTATTTATAAATCAGCTCCTACTCACATAAGTTTTTTATTAACTTGTTCAAAATTTAACGAGGGAATTGAAGGAGTCTTTTTATATTCTGTCAAAGAGTATTTTAATGGTCAGGAAACATTATTGTTTCTGTCCAGAGAAATATTCCAGATGTGCCTATTTGTTCACAAAACTAGTTCACAAGGGGAAATGCTTGAGTCCCATTCAGAAAGGAGATTTATATGAATAGCATCGCCTGGAGCTTGCAGTCTGTTCTACAAAGCAGTATCCAGCCCCAGAACAATAAAGGGATACATTTAAGGTATAACAGTGCTTGCTCTTCCATGCTGTTACTGTTTGAGAAGAAAAGAGGAAAATGTCAGTGCAAATTACCAGATGCATGATAGATGGTTGTATTTGCTGCAATTAAGATTGCATCTCTGAGCCATCTCTGAGCCGCTGTCATTTTTCTTTGTAGAATTTACTTTGGTCGTAACATGGAGAATGAAAAAATAATCATTTTGAAACATTCGTTTTATGTTGATGTTAAAGTTTTATCGAGTGTTGTTTTAAAATTGCGTAGTTATTGCACTATAGTTTGATGCTTTCCATGCCTGTTTCCATAAACCGAGTATCAAAGCTTACTCGGATACAAATGTAATATGGTCATTAACTGCCACCGGTCTGAGAATAAAAAAAGAAAAGAAAGCAATATGAAAATGACTTTATTATTATTATTAGTACTCAAAAAGGGAATTTTCTGCACCAATGGGTGCAGTGGATGATAGGTGGTGCCCTTTAAGATTAATGTACAAATGCAAGGCAACATCTCTGGCTAAACATATTATGTAGTAGTTGAACTATAGCCAAGCACATTATTAAGAGTCTGCTAAAAGCGAACTGGTGCAAGATTACAGCTAGGAGGAGATACTGGAGCCTAACAATCATATACAAAGAGTATTGTTGCATTTGAGAGGTCATCAAACGGTAGTGAGGGGATATTAGTACTATATAATGATGGGTTAGGTTGCAAGATAATAAGGGGCTATTAATCAAAGGTTGCATTTTAGAATTATTTGAGCTTTTAAAAACCTCTTTTAACTCAAACGGTTTCTTATTTAAGAAAAACCTTGAATGAAAAACTGAAATCTGCGAGTTTAAGGTTAACAACCCCGAAAAGTTTAATTAATCAAGTTTTCAGTGGGAAAAAATCTCTCAACCCCAGGGACTAGTGATGGGCGAATTTATTCGCCAGGGGCGAATTCGCGGCGAATTCCCACGATTCGCCGCTGGCGAATAAATTCGCGAAACTGGCAAAAAAATTCGCCAAAAAAAATTTGCCGCGCAAAAACGAGTCGCGCGTCATTTCTGACGCGACGCGCCGAAAACGACGCGACGCGCGCCGAAAATGACGCGACGCGTCGGAAATGACGCGACGCGCGTCAAAAACGACGCGCAACTCGTTTCGCGAATCGGCGAAAAATTTGCTAATTTCTCTGGAAATTTGCAAATTTTTCGGCGAAGCGAAACGCGCCCGTTTCGGCCATCACTACCAGGGACTTTTTCATGCTTGTGTTGCTCATGAACATCATGAAGGCTACAGACATCTATAAACGGTGTGAAGGACCTCTGCCTTTGAACTCAGCCTTTGAACTCAGCCCTTAATAAATCTGTCCCTAAGTGTGATAAACTGCTTGACTAGTGGTGGATTAAATGAATCTGCTGTGCTAGTTTAGGTTAAACAGTCAGACAAGCACAGTAACTTCTGGTACATCTATTACAACATGAAAGGTAGGTCTGGCCTCTTTTATGCTTGCTCTCACCTTAGACAGGAAGAGGAATCCTTTTTAGGAAATGTTTATTTGTTTATGTGTATTGCTATGCTCTCATTGTCCTCATAGCAGGTGCTTATTTTTGAATTCCAGGCTAGGAAGCAAGTTTTAAATTGCATAAAAACTAAGTATAGTACCAAGCACAGGCTCTTGTACCCTGCCAGTCCCAAAGGGGCTACCAAATAGCCAATCACAGCCCTTATTTGGCAACCCCAGGGACTTTTTCATGCTTGTGTTGCTCCCCAACTCTTTTTACATTTGAATGTGGCTCATGAGTCAAAAAGTTTGGGGACCCCTGCACTAGATAGTTGCACCATTATATACACATTTTATATTCTGTACAAGTTTTTTTTACATAATTCATTCAGTGATTTTACACATAACTGCATCTGTTACATGGGTGTTATACATTTGTGAGACAGATTGCTTTTTAAAATTTCCTGAATGCCATTTGTAATATAATGATATCCTTTTGTGTATAAACATGTAAATATTTGTGTGTATATGGTCACAGATATTTATGCTCCCTGAGTGACATTAATGTTATGTACTAGGGATATTTTGTATAAAGAATGTATTTGGGACAAAAAGCTTTTCTTACAATTACAAACAAAAAGTCTGAGTCTGAATGGCTACAAAAAAGATGCAATAGGATCAATGCAGCTCCTACAGTATCTCAACTACTTTTACCTGGAGAAGTTTTGTATTAGGGTTTGTCATGGCTTCCATATTTAATAAATCTCACATTTTTTCTCTAAAACCACAAATGTCATGACACTTACTGAAATGTCCAAATAAAAAAGTACAAACGGAAAATAATGCTGATGAAAACCTCTAAAACCTCTAAAAATGTTTGTTTTTCCAGACAATCCAAAATCCTGTAAAAGTCTGAATTGACGAAGAAAGAAGATGGTGCCCTTGAACCCTAAGGTCAGAATATGCGCTGAGGGTTAAGTAAAAAGTTTGGGGGATATCCCTGGGGGCAATTAGACTGGGGGAGGTCTACGTTGGGTGGGGGTATAAGTTTTTGCCTAACAGGTTGAATTCTCCTTTAAATGTAGAATTTTAATGGTATTAGAGCATTTTGAAACCACAATTAAACTCATGTGGTGTTCTGTAACAAAACCCACTAAGTTTTGCCAGGAGTAATACCTCATAGCAACCAATCTGCATGTAAGATTTACTAGTCACCTGTTTAAAAGCAAATATCTTATTGGCTGTTATGGGTTACTGCTCCTGAGCAAACTTAGTGCCTTTTATTACATATGGGAGATTTTCTCTAAAACCACAAACGCCATGAAAAGTATTAAAAGATCTGAATATCAATAAGTAGGAATGAAAAAAAAACCTCTAAAACTATTCTTAAAATGGAGTTTTTGGACAATTGCTGGTGAAAAAGAAATCCAAAAATGTCTTTAAGTCTGAATCACTGTAAACAGCATTCAATTGGATTAACAAAACTCCCACTGACTTCTATAGGACCTTGCCAAAATTATGTATTGGGGGGTTATTTATTAAAATCCAAATTTATCTCATATTTAAAACACAACCAAACTCCCATGCCCATTTTAGCTTATTTATTAATAAAAAACAACCTTGATTTAATCTGATCAAATATGAGTTTTTTTCATGTGAAAAAACAAAAACGTTTTGAGATTTTCAGATTCTAATATTAACAAATAACCCCCTGAGAGGTATTTATGCCTAAGAAATCTAAAATTTTTTGAGATTTAGAGAAATTTCAAAAACACAATTTTTTAGGGAAAAGATTTGTGAAAAAATAGAAATCCAAATGTTAAAATATTAGCCCCTTGATGTCTGATATCTTGATAATGTGGGATGCAGTCAAAAATTCTAATTCATTCTACACTCTGCAAAATATACATATTTAAAAATGTGTTTCTTCCATGATATTTCCAGCCTTTTTATTCCTGCAAAAAAAAAATCAATTTTTTTCCAAGAAATGAATTGTGTACAACAGCTGCATAAATCATAATGACTGGCAGGAAAATGAAGAACATTTTTTGTACAAAAAAAAGTCAATGGAAACTTTTTGTAAACATCTGGCACTGTGTTGGCACAACAGTTATCTGTACAATTAATGAGATCCCAAGGCCATTGCAGGCACATTATTGATGTGTATTGGTAAGCAGGAATTCACTTTGCCAGATGGCAGAGTTTAAGAGAAGCTTCTTATTATAATGTGAATCACTAAACAGGAGTCATTGGATTGTAGACATGTGCCAGCAGAAGATTTTACACAATACAATTATCTTAAGATTAGCCTCTGCGGCATCGTATGTTTTACCAACAAATGTGTTCCGATAAAGGGAACATGATAACTTACCCAGAGACGAGGAGATCTACAGAGACTTAATTTCCAAACTGATGAGCATAATTGTGACACTGTGCTAAAATACAGTTTTAGTATTCCATTAAAAAAAGACCATGAACTGATGTCAAAATTCTACACTGAATGCAAATGAATATGTTGGTACATTTTAATTCAGATAACCAAGACAATACTTTGCATAACAAAAAAGGAATACAAAATTGTGTTTCCTGCTATTTATTCTCCCCCAGTAAATAATGTTATAGTATAGACATAATACGGGGGGAAGAATTGTTGTTTTAATGCTCACCCATTGCTGACACTGATTTATAATAAAACACCCAATTATGTAATCTCCAGCAACAAACAGTGGTAAATTGTACTGCAGTGTTCATCATAATGCCATCATAGGGTCATAAGAGGATTTGGATCCACAAGAAGGCTTGGGGATGCTAAACCTTCCCAAAACAACACCAAAGAATTTCCTACAGCACATAGCATGACATATCCATGAAACTGGCACAATATAACCTGCCATTTGTTCTTGGAGATATTATAGATGGAAGTAGCAGAATTTTAAATTTACCATCCAATTTGCCCTGCTGAAATGTGTAAACGTTGCTATTCTCCTCCTTTTACTATTACTACAGGTAGCATGGGTGTGAGATACAGGTGTAGCCATTGGGAAAAAATACATGCAACTTCCTCTACTAGCTATTCCAGTAGTGTCAATCTCCAAAACCTAATCTCTCTTCATAGAAAGTGGTTTTACTTCCAGAGAAAGCCATCAGGATTTAACATTTTGTCTCAACATGTCCAAAGATATTTTTTTTCTTAGTGCTAAGTCCGCCTTTAGATCAGTGATCCCAAGCCAGTAGCTCGTGAGCAGCTTGGATGTTGCTCCCAGTGGCCTCTAGATCAGTGATCCCCAACCAGTAGCTCATGAGCAACTTGGATGTTGCTCCCAGTGGCCTCAAAGCAGGTGCTTATTTTTGAATTCCAGGCTAGGAAGCAAGTTTTAATTGCATAAAAATGAAGTATAGTACCAAGCAGAGCCTCCTGTAGGCTGCCAGTCCACATAGGGGCTACCAAATAGCCAATCACAGTCCTTATTTTGCACCCCAAGGGACCTTTTCATTCTTGTGTTGCTCCTCAACTCTTTTTACATTTGAATGTGGCTCACGGGTAGAAAAGGTTGGGGATCCCTGCTCTAGATGGTGCTAGTGTGCAATGGTCTTAGTCCACTCTAGCACCACCTAGAGGCAGAACAAAAAAAATGATGCAAGAAAATGTGAAATCCTGATGGCTTCATCTGGATATAAAGACAACTTTCTTTGAAAAGAGAATAGGCTTTGGATATCAGCACCACTTGAATAGCTAGCAGAAGGGGTTGCATGTCTTTGGAGGATATATTGAGCCCTCACTGGCAAGGCAGTAGAGGTGCCCCTATTAAGAAATTGTTTCTGACAGACTCAGGACATTAAGGTATCAAGTGTCCTCTACAGTGGACTTGCTAGTCTAAATAGTCTCACTTCATGCCCCTGTTAAAAGTCTACAAAGCAGCCACAGGCTGAATAAAGTGATATGTACCAATCCATACATTCTGTGTCCATAGGTCAGCTTTTTTACCTTACTCTTCAAGGTTTCCTCTCCCAGTTAATATCTATAAAGCTTATATTACATGTACAGTACATTGTCTAATGTAAAAGATTATGTTGCTGCTGACATCATTTTTCTGTTGAGTGGACCTACTATATATTTACTAAAATATATGCTATTATGCAACTTGCAAAATTTCATAATGTATGGATTTGGCCCAATATCAAATTCTTCACAATAGATTATGCCAAATACCTTAATTTGCAGATTCAAATGTGAGCAGAGTCAACAAATGTATCATCTGTTAAAAAGATGGGACTCTTAAGTTGCCAATTAAGGTTCTCATCATTTCTGTTGAATATGAAGAAATCAGCAAAAAAAAAGTGCTGGCATTCAGTCTGGGAATTCATTTTGGATTTGGCTCCTTCCTACAGTACTTTTTTTTTTAAATAGATTGAATTTTGCTAAAGCCAGACTAGACTGTAAATCTGTGTTTAGTACATCTGCACCGCAGCAAAGTGATTTTACATGAGAAAATCAGAAACTCTAGATCAAACACCAAGCCTGTTAAGTTGAACATTTCTATTGGAAACTATTTCACTAGCTTAGTATTAATTTCCAGCATCAGTTTGTTATGCGTTTTGCTTGATATTTTCTACACTGCATCATATTTTACTTTGATACCTATTTTTTATGTTGTTTAAGAGATAGTGTGTTTTTTCTTAAAGCATTTATCAATTGTAAGTGTCTGAGATTTTAAGCAAACAGAATCCGTGGGTCACAGATTCAGTCAATTACATTTCAAGTAAGTCAAAGCAAGTTACACAGTAGCTGAAAGCATCTGTAGATATGACATGCTACATTGTTAAGGTTATTCCTTTTGACCCAGGAGAATGAATGAATCCAAATACCTAGACCATTTTCAGTGGTAAACATAGCTAAGTGTATACTTTGGCACAGATGAAATCCCTGTGTAGATGATATAATTTAAAAGAAAGTGTCAAAACTTGTCCTTCTATACCTAAAGTACACCTAAGCCAAGCCAAAGTAATCATATATCACCAAGGACGGGGAAAAAAAAAACTCTCAAGTGTTGGTGACCTTGTCTAGCTACAACTGTAATTGCTTTTCTACTGAATAATAGAAAGCAGTGTAAACTCTTGCTTGATGAACAGTACATACAGGATCAAAGCTCACTTTTTAAAAATACATATGCCAACCGCTGTGGATCATTGATGACTGATCCACGACCACTTGATGCCAAGTGAGTATATTAAAAATAAAGGATATCAAAATTCCAAATAAAATACACAGGAATGTACTTCTACAGATATATGATTCAATTTCCTCTTATCTAGCTTTATGTGCATAGAACCACAGCCTACTTAAATCATGATTTATTGCTTCTGTTTGCATTTCATTTATATTACGTTGTTATAATATTCAAGTTGTTTCTTTACAACTTGAATATTATGTGTGATCTGCGATGGATAATCTGATAAGGGGCCAGATTCAATTCAGTGAGAAAAAGGTTAATCACATGGATGAGATTCAATTTGAGATGCAATTCAATGCAGAAAAACTTTTCACAGTTTATCACATGAAAACTCCATTGGAACTGAATTTGGAGTTTTCACATGAAAAACCAGGGGATAACTTTTTCTCACTGAATTGAATATGTTCTAAAATCGGGATTTTCATCCGATAATCCGAAAAAAAAGTCAGGTTTTCGCAGCCAAAAAGAGAAATTTGAGCTTGTGGATGGGAGTTTGTTGGACTTTTTTTTCATTAAAAAAATTGAGATTAATTAGAGTTTTAGTACATAACTCCCTAAACACATTATAACTGAGGTAATTTACTAAACTCAAATTTATCTCATCTTTTTATTAAACCAAGCTTGACCAAACTCCCATCAATTACTGTATGAAAATAACTCGAAAAAGTTTGGCTGGGAAAAGACTGGATAAAATCGAGAGAAAACTTGAATTGTGGAAATTTTTCAGATTGGATTTCCAAATCACTTGATTTTTTCTGGTTATCAGCCACAAATCCAGAATTTTTCAGATTATTAGACAAAATCCAGCACAGATCACAATATCATCAAATTGTAAAAGGGACATCTTCCATTGACTTCTACCTGAACTTGGCAGATTTGAGATGGCGGATTTTGGGATTCTGACTTTTAGCAGCTTCGGGGTATAATAAATCTCAAAATGTTTTCTTTTACGGCTAAAAATACACGTTTTGCCCAAAAAACCTCGACCATTAAAATTCCTTTATAGCCACTTTCTGTGTAGGTAGTGAAAGAAGATTGAGTCAATATATGCAATATTTTGATTGCAATATATCTTCAGTCCCTCCTTTGAAGTATTCCCAGGTTTGTGGGGCTCATTTATAAACTTCACGCGGTAAGATTGGTTCGCAAAGTGAATATATTTTCCCTGCGCCTGGTTATATTTATAAAGCTGAACAAGAGTGTGCAAACAGATTTGCGAATTTCTATAAGAGGAATTATGAATATTTATGCACATACTCTGCATTTGAATTATGCAACAACGTTGGTGGAAAATATTCACAAAACAGTTTTGCAAATTGCGAATTTAACTTACTGGGGATGCTATTTTTGCACACAACAACCTCACATAGGGCCTATACTCACGCAAAGACCAGTATATGTAGGGAGAACTATGCAGAGAATGAAGGATAGAATTTTACAACATGTAGCCTGTGTAGGGAGAAAATATGCCTCATCCTTAGTGATGGGCGAATCTCACCCGTTTCGCCGAAAAATTCGTGAATTGAGTCGTGCATCGTTTTTGACGCGCGTTGCGTCGTTTCCGTTGTGTCATTTTTGGCGCGCATCGCGTCGATTTTGACACGTCAAAAACGACGAGCGTCTCGTTTTTTTGTCGAATTTTCGCAAATTTATTCGCCAGTGTCGAATCGCGGGAATTCGGCGCAAATTCACCCCTGGCGAATAAATTCGCCCATCACTACTCATCCTCTACAGATACAGTCACTTGGATTTGTAAGTTAAATGCGTCGTGACTCAGGGCTAATTGAAGAAACTGTGTTATCTAAAGTTATCTTAACTCATTTAATGCATTTAACCTTTTCATTAGTATACCAAAGCTCCATTGTTTTCAATGGTGAACTCTTTAATTGCATGGAATGCTTTGACACAATAATCTGTGATAAGTGGGATAAATTAGATAGATGAGTTAAGTCACGACGCATTTAACTCACAATCCAAAGTGACTGCATCTGTATATCTGACCATATTTTAAATTCACATAATGGAAAGATGCCTTTCCTTTCAAGTCATGAAACAGGTCAGATTGCATAAGAGAAAAGAGAGATAAACTTATGAATAAAAGAGAAGCATGGTGGATGTTCACTTTAGAAACAGAAAACCTTTAGGCTTAAATAAAGTTTGGGAAACAAAATGTTATATTGAATATGAGATATACAGATGAAGCCACTTTGGATTGTGTGTTTGACACAGAATAACTAAACTCAGACCACACTTGTCTCATTTAACACAGAAAATTGTGTCACAGCATCCCATCTAATTAAAGTGTTCATTATTGTGAACAATGGCGCTTTGGTATGCTAATGAAAAGGTTAAATGCATTAAATGAGTTAAGATAACTTTAGATAACACAGTTTTTTTAATTAGTCTTGAGTCATGATGCATTTAACACACAAATCCAAATTGCTGCATCTGTATTGAATATGTTAAAGTGGGGAATTTGTTTACAGAATATGTTTGATATTATTAGATGATCTCCTATGATATAATGTTAAAATTCCAATGTAATTGGAACTCACAACAATCTTAATTTAGGGACACCCTGGGGTACCACAACCCAATAAAGTCACTTTTATTAATGATAAATAGAAATGGATAAAAACCCCAAGGTCCCTTTCTAATTGTAACTTGTTAACTTGGATCACCTTAATATAGTTTAATTGAAATCAAGTGTTCACTCATATCATTTCAACACGTGAACCATTGTGATTACATGTGATTTGTCAATTATCAATCTGTAAATCTAAATATGCTAAAGATTGGTTCTATAATTCATTGATTACTTGTGACATATAATTATAATCACATACCCTATATGAATTAATTAAATTAGATACTCTCTTAATCAATTGATCATAATTCTCAAATTAAATAAATTACTAAGGTAATTACGGACTTGATTCAACACACCCCTTAATTAATCCAATACCTACTTTCAATACTTTTCAACAACCAAAAAATTAATTTCAATCAATCAATTATATCAAATTCATAGAATATTGGGTATAGGTGTTTATTAATCAATTACAACACCAAATTAATTTAAGAGTTCTAATAATTCATTAATTTAAAAGTACACCAATTGTGAAGTTAAAGTGCTATGTGCTTAAATAATCAATAAATTATCGCTCCAAAATTAATTAATCAAACTTAAAATCATTGATTAAACAATAATAAATAATAATAAACAAGAAGGGCCCCTTGCCCTTGATTAAACCCCCCTTGATATGAGTATCAAGTTTCAATCAGTTAATAAATTACAATTATAACATTGATCCAATTTAAAACAATTTGTTAAACACTTGATTATAAAGAATGAATTAGAAGAAAAGAGAAGATAGTGGTGGAGTCGTCCCAATAAAAACTGTCTCATATTTTGGCTAGCCTATGGGATTTCCTCAAGGGGAGAAGGCAGAACGTGGAAAACTGTGGTCTCGTTATTACCTTCCCTAACTGGTCTGGTATCTAGCTTCCCTAAAAAACCACAAATTTACCACATTTTGTGAAAAAGATTGAGGCTGAAAACACTATTAAAAAGGCTCCTGTACGATTAAAAAGGAGAAGGAAAGGATCTGTTAAAATCAAGGAGAAAATAAAAGGAAAACCGCCGACGAGCGTTTCGCATAAAGCTTTATCAAGGCCGTGAATGTTAAAATTCCTAAACTAATAAATGAGCTTATGTGGGTATATCTTGTTTATTTCTTTTATTGTTTTTAAGATTTTATAGAATAATTGTATGGAAATAAGAATTTAGATAATATCCCTTTAAGGATAATTATGTGGGGGTTGTCTGTAATTAAGGATGGCTATAAAGTTAAGTATTGTAGAAAGACATGTTATATTCTGAGGAAGTGCCATGGGGCACGCAACTCATCAGTAGTGAGCATGATGCACTCAAAGCTGACAAACCTTTATTGTATGTAAACAAATAAAGACGTTTCTATTCATCAAGAAAAACATGTCAAAAAGTCCATAATTGTGATGTTGAAGAAGGTCAGGAAGCTGAATGAGGGACACAAGATAACCTTGAACCTGTCGGAGAATTTTAGTGAGAATTGTGTTGTGAAATGTACTTATAGGGCACCAATCACAGACAAAATCAAACACATATTAACAATCTGACCAGTACAACCTAAACATGTTTAATCAAACTAAATATACAGTTTTTTGGAAAAAAAAAAAGCAGTTTTTAAAAATTCCCATACTTTGTCAAATGGGTTCTTTTACAGAGGGAGACCATACTGTGACTACAATATGCAAATGAGTTCACGAGCATGCTCAGATTGTAGCACTGCCCTGAGTATTCTACCCAGAATGCCTAGCTTTAGTAAACTCTAGAAGTATCAAGAGAAGTGCACACAGCAACTTCCACAAGGTGGCAGCACTAACACAGACGTTTGGCAGATTTCAAAATAGCTTAGAAGGTTTATTAGGCAAGCAAGGAATTTCAGCTGAGCATGTGCCAGATTTCAGAGCTACAGTGAAGATATAGGTAGGAGGAGTCAGTGAAATCCAAGATGCCTGCCTCAGCTAGAACTGCAGTCCATAATGAACACTGCTGCTAGGCTTATACACCTCAGCAAACGCTCCTCCTCTGCCATACCATTCTGCCAATCCCTGCACTGGCTTCCACTCACCTTCAGAATTAAATTCAAATTACTGACCCTGACATTCAAAGCACTTCATAACTCTGCCCCTCCCTACATCTCTGAACTAATCTCCATTTACTCACCCAACCACCTACTACGCTCCTCTACTGACCTGCTACTCAACTCTTCTCTCATTACCTCCTCACATGCTCGCATTCAAGACTTTGCAAGAGCTGCACCCCTCCTCTGGAATTCTCTCCCACGGTCTGTCCGACTTTCTCCCAATCTTTCAGCTTTCAAGAAATCTCTAAAAACCCACTTTTTTAGAGAAGCCTACCCTCACTGTTAACCACTCATTGCAATACCGCTTACATTACTACATCTCTCACCCAGTTTACTCTGATCTTGCCTTCCCGTTAGCTTTTTCTGTACAGGGCCTTCCTCACCTCCTGTACCAGTATTTATTGTGATGCATGCACAGTAACTCCATATTTATTGTGATGTATGTAACTCTTTATGTTCTATATATGTAATTCATGTGATTTGGTTGTATAATCACATTCACTTTACAGCGCTACGCAACAAGTTGGCACTATAGAAATACATGTTAATAATAATAATAATAATAATAATAGTGGAGATTTTGCAGAAGGTATAGTGAGCTGATGATTTACATTATACAAACAATTCTAACTGTTTTAAAAATGGGATTTATTGAACTTTCACATAGTGTATTTACTTAGTAAATCATTTTAGTTATGATTGGTGCCCTTTAAATGAAACATGAGTAAAATAAGCAAAATAAGAATGAAAAAGATCAATCAAAACACCAAATGGGTCTAAACTTTATAAGTGGTTCTAGGATTATAATGACTTAATCCAGATAAAATGTTGTTCATATTCTTTTATTAATTAATTAATTAATTTATTTATTATAACCTCCTTATTATTGACTTTGTTCACAGTTAAAATTATATTTGTCACTTTATCTCCATTTGTGTGCTGTGGTCATTGTATTATAGGATCTGTATTAATTTCTAAAGATTATAATTCCAAAGATATTTCATATCTAAAAGTAGTACAAATAGCTCAGTGACAGTGATGAAATCTATTAGAAAGCAGAATGGAAGGTGATCCTTGAACTGCAAAAGGAAGATATGTAAAAGCAGTAATAAAGGTAAGGGCCACTATTTATAACATAAACCCATGCCTGGCTAATGCAACAGTTTATGTTGATGAAATGAAAACAGAGCAATTACCCTGGTTTTTATCCCTTTGTATTAGATACCACTTTAGCACTACCAAACCCAGTATCTGAAATAAAAGCACAAACACAACCAACAATTTCCCTTTGTCTGTATCCATATATAATCACTTATCTATGGATACTCACTCATGGTTTTGTGGGGGAACTTAAAAAAGCCACTTGTCTCTATCTCAATATACAGTAATGGCACCTATCTAGTATAGGTGCCATCTGTATATATCTATGTTGCTAAAATGTAGACTATGCAGTATAACTCTTACTACATTCTATTGTAATTTCTTTTGTTGTATTTATGTTTTTAAACCTAAGTTGCTATGATAGAATATTCACTACCATTTTGTGGCTTTGGTTGTATATTTTTGATGAGGTTTTTGCCAAGTTTGATTTCAGAAAATTTGGTATTTCTTGCTTTGTTTATTTAGTACATGTTACCATTACTTTTATGAGATATTTTTTTGGATGAATTCATGCTTTCCATTTCATACTCCCTCTCTAAAGTCAAGGATTGTCTTATAAATGTAATTATGTATATATATATATATATACCAGCACTCCAATGCAGTAAATGGTGGTGCACGATCAAGAAGAATTGTAGATAATATTGAAAGGATCAGCACTTCAATATGTGTGTCAAATAAATGCACCTTTTTCATCTGATCAAGTGAGTGCTGATCCTTTCAATATTATATACTGTATATATATATATTTAATTATATATGCACAATGTATTATCTTAAAATATAATGTTGAAATAGTTTAAATATAGTTAAGCAAATTAAAAGGAGTCAATTTTTTCCTCATGTTATTTATTTTATGAAGGCCTAGCACTACATGTTTCGGCCCAAATAAAGGCTGTTGGACTGAAATAAATCACATGATGATACCATAAGACACGTTCTCTCAGGGTACTCTTTTCTCTATACTTGGATACAACACACATGGGAGTTGCAGCCTGTTGAGAAGCCCCCTATACTATATCAATTCAATAGGACAAGCCTACCTTTTTTGCATCAATTTTTTCCTTCTTTGTTTTGTTTTTGTAGTTTAATTTTTATATTTGTTTTAGCAAATATTTGTGGATTTGCTCTTGCTGTATTCTATTCTAACAGTTTTATAGACCTTCTGCATATGTATTTTCAATGTCAGATTAAGTTTTTCAGGTTTCCATTTTTTGAGTATACAGTGTCAGTTTCCAACAGTGTCAGAATTAACTTGTGAGCATTCATATTATTTGTTACCATTGATAAGCATGTCAGTATTATTAACTTACCTGGTTATGTTGAAGCAAATAAAACCAGATACAGTAAAAGCTTTTTTTCATTTAAATGAATTTGTTTTTGTAATAAAAACCATAAAAGGCTCCTCACAGCAAACTTTATTAATGTGAGAGACATTGTCAAAATTTTTTAATTTTAGGCATGACACCCTTCTGATAGATCCCCCCAAATCTCCCAAGGTGATATATTCCAGTAATTTACTGGAATACGTAAACAGCATACAGCATATCCAATAGCTGTGCTTTTCATATAAGTGAATGCATCTTACTGTAACATCCAATAATGGTGCCCAAACCTCTTCTTGCCAAGCTTTATTAATGAGAGCTACACTGTCACAAGTATAGATTTTCAAGCTTGACAAAAAAATGGCTTAATACAGCAGTAAAGAAGTTAATAGGAAAGAAGAGAAAGGCTTTTAAAAACTACAAGTCTGTTGGGACAGAAGCTGCATTTATTGAATATAAACATTATAATAAATGTTATAAATCAGCAATCTAGAAGACAAAGAAAGGAAATGAAGAGTTAATTTCGGTGGAGGTGAAAACTAATCCTAGAAAGTTTTTTAAAATATATAAATAGTACAAAGATGCAAGTTGAGAGTGTTGCTCCATTAAATAATGGTACCAGTAGGTTGTAACAGCTATAGAAAAGGCAAATGTGCTAAATCAGTCCTTTTCTTCATTGTATAAAATAGAGGAGCCTGAGTTCCCATGCTCACTTCATAGCTGCACTGATGGCTCAGCTCAATCTAGTCAGTGGCTGGCTCATGATATAATTAAAAAAGCTTTAATAAAAATGAATGTAAACAAGGCTCCAGGGCCTGATGGCATACACCCCCAGGTTCTAAGAGAGCTTAGTTAGTTTTAGACCAACCATTATTTCTGATTTTCTGAGATTCACTTTCATCTGATATGGTGCCAATGGATTGGATAAAAGCTGATGTCATTCCAATATTTAAAAAGGGATTACGATTTCAGCCTGGCAATTATAGGCTCGTAAATTTGACATCTGTGGTAGGCAAATTATTTGAAGACTTTTTAAGGGATTGCATTCAAAAGTTTGTCCTAGTGAATGGCATTATGAGCAGCAATCAGCATGACTTTATGAAGGATAGGTCATGTCAGACTGTGGGGGGGGGGGGCAGTAGATGTAATCTATATGGATTTTGCAAAGCATTTGATACCGTGCACCACAAATGACTGCTTTCTAAACTAAGGTCTGTTGGGCTTAATTAAGTCGTTTATACATGGATAGAAAACTGGCTACAGGATCGGGTACAGAGGGTGATTGTTAATGGTACATTCTCTACTTGGAGTAAGGTTCTTAGTGGGGCCCCTCAGGGCTCGGTATTAGGTCCACTTTTATTTAACTTGTTCATTAATGACTATGGGGAGGGTATGGTAAGTAATCAGTATTTGTAGATGCCTCAAAACTATCCAGCCAAATTAATTCCATCCAGGATGTGGCATCCTTGCAACAGGATCTTGACAAACTGGCAATCTGTGCAGCTAAGTGGAAAATGAGGTTCAATGTTGATACATGTAAAGTCATGCACCTGGGATGTAAAAATTTTCAAGACACTTATACCCTTAATGGGAATGCACTAGGCACATCCATAAGGACATTGGAGTCCTTGTAGATAATAAACTTGGCTGTAGCAAGCAATGCCAGTCAGCAGCATCAAGGGCAAATAAGGTCTTTATCTGTATTAAAAGAGGCATAGAGTCATGGGAGGAGGGGGTAATTCTTCCACTTTATAGAGCACTTGCAAGGCCCAATCTGTAAGGGTGCTTGTTGATCCCTGCCAGCGTCAAAGTCGGCGCGCGTGCGTGCGTCGTGATGCCATAACGCCTGCGTCCGTTTTGGCGCCAATTGGGGCCTATTTAAGGAGACTCTGGACGCTAGACTGGTGCCCGATTATAGGTCCTCTTTTGTGGTTCCTGGGTGCGCTTATCTTGATCTTCTGCTGTGACTTCTGTGTATGACCTTGCTTTGTTACTGGACTATCGAACCTCTGCTGCCTCAACTGAACCTCTTGCCTGGATTACGTTTTCGACTAGTGCCTGACCCCTGCCTGTACTGCGATTACTCGGACTGCTGTTTCCTCCTTGGTCCGCTTTCCACACCAAAGCCATTGCCCTTACACAATCTAGAATATTGTGTACAGTTTTGGTCCCCATTACTCAAACAGGACATTATTTTATTAGAGAGGGTACAGTGAAGGGCAACTAAGATGGTAAAAGGTATGGAAAATCTTAGCTATGATAAAAGACTGGCCAATTTAAGGATGTTCACGCTGGAGAAGAGACGGTTAAGGGGAGATATGTTAACTATGTATAAATATATAAGGGTATCATATAATAACCTCTCTCGTGCTTTAGTTACCAGTAGGTCTTTCCAGCTGTCACAAGGTCACCCATTCCAATTAGAATAAAAGAGGTTCCACCTAAGTATTCGGCACTCGTTATTTTACAGTGGAAGATGTGGAATGCTCTCCCTGAATCAGTTGTATAGGTTGATACATTGGATGGCTTTAAGAAGGGGTTGGATGGCTTTCTAGCAAGTGAGGGAATACAGGTTTATGGGAGATAGCTCATAGTACAAGTTCATCCAGGGACTAGTCTGCCAGGAAGGAATTTTCCCCCCCTCTGAGGCAAATTGGAGAGAGACTTTAGATGGGATTTTTTTTGCCTTCCTCTGGATCAACTAGTAGTAAGGCATGTAAAAAAAAAGTTAAAAGGTTGAACTTGATGGATGTGTGTCTTTTTTCAACCTAATTTACTATGTTACTATGTAACTGCAGAAAGACTCCAAAAACCCAAATACCAGAATGTTATTTGGATATACAGAGTGGATTGTTGCTGCTTTTCATGTAAGTGAAGGCATTTCTACTGTATCATTCAAAGATGCACCATAACCGGAAGTGCAATGTAAGGGTAAATGTACCTAGGAGAAAAATCATTATGTAAAGCTAGAATTTGGAAATAAAAATCCTGAGGTGCTAATCCAATGGAGACTGCCCATTTGATGCCTCCTGATCAAATCAGTACAAAAATAAGGATCGCTCAGTTTCTATAAAAAGTCTAAATTAATTGCATCAGCACTTACATAATTCAGGTAGCCCTACACGTTTCGATCACCTAGGCTGCCTTTTTTTTCATTTTTGTATTTCTGTTGTATTTTTCCCCTGATGAAGACCACCTTGGTGGTTGAAATGGATAGGGCTATCTGCTGAATTATTTAAGTTTTGACACAATAAATTTTGACTTTTTTATAATAATTGAATGTGGTGTCCTGATGCTTATTTTTGTAAAAGTCATTATGTGACTGATTCTTGGAATAGTTATACCAGTAACCAGTAACCTTTTGCTCACCTCTAGTTTTACCTGCTGCATGACTAATTCATTTCACCAACCTCTACAAGCAGAGCAAGAATTCAAAACTTTCTATAGAGCCTGGTTTTAACAGCACTAGTACAAGTATCAACATAAATGTTGCAAGTGTCAAGAAGTCCGGAAGGCTGTTTATGGAAGACAATTTCTCGACTGTAATATATTCAAGAAAATCTGTCTTTAAGAAAACTGCTTTTGAAGCTTTTCTGACGTGCTGCATTTTTCATAGTGAAAAAGGTTCATCAATAAATAACCAATTTTGAAAAACAGCACAAGTAAAAAATATGAAAGGAGATGTGTATAAATATATAAAAATCAAGTAAAATACAGTGACTCGGAGGCCTGTAAAATCATTATTTAATAGAATTTGCAGAAGATTTAAGAGTTTGGGTTACAAAAGAGAACACGTCTTCTAACTGAAAACAAAACACAAGTTCCCCGTGTTGATTAGAAATGAGTGATAGTAGATACAAGTTGACCCAATTATACATTGCATTGAATATATTTGATAGAGAAGCCCAGAGCAGTATGTTAAAACTATGAATAATAAACAGGGAAAAGAAATACATAGAAACAAAGAAAAATACAATTTATTTTGTGGTCATATTTCTTAAATGCTTCAATATGGTTCATGGTGTATATTTTATGAGCCTTGCTTGACTACTAAATAATGGGGCATTAAAATAAATTGGCAATAGTCAACAAAATGAAATGCATAACTAGAGCTATGGTGTGCTGCAATGTTTTTTTTATTGTGTACAGAGGTGTGTGTTAGAGTGCTATTATAAATAATTTTATTTAATTTGATTTAGAAATCTTAGACTGCTTTTGATAACAGATGCAAGAAATGTATTATGTTATGTGCCAACAGTGGGCTGGCCAATGGGATATCTGTATAAATCCTGGTGCGCCCCACTGCTCCAGGTTCGCACATCAGGTATGCGAACAGTAGGTGTGGATTCGCAGCAGCGGGGTAGGAGGCATCAGTGGTGGCAGGCAGAGGGGTGGTCAGCAGTGGTGATGGAAGAAACAGTCTGACACTGTTATGTACAAATGAATCTTGACTACAGTAAAGACTCAATGGTACTTAAAGGAGAAATACTGTAAACCCCTAAAACGGAATACTAATCTTTTTGCACCAGCCTAAAGTTTCAGCATCTCATTAGCAGCTATGATCCTGGACTTCAAACTTGTCACAGGAGGTCACCATTTTGGAAAGTAACTGTGAGAAGTTAAATTTAGGGGTTGTTGCGAATGATCAAGCAGAAAATGAGGTTGGCCTCATATATTAACTGATGCTACAGGGCTGATTTTAAATTCTAATACTGGTTGCACTGGTTTCTATGCTACCATGTAGTAATTATCTATATTAATTACTAATCAGCCTTATACTGTAAAATGTATATTCTATGTTTAATGTATCTTATGTACATCAACTCACAGCAGAACAGATTGTGTGCAGTGAATCAGCAGAAAATAAAATGGGAAGCTACTGGGACATCTTTGGAGACACAGATCTTGATTGCTAAAGGGCTGTGGTTGTCTTGGGCTGGTACAGAAGCCCAAAACATAATGTACAACATTTCTAGCTACTTTTTTAAGCTTTAGTTCTCCTTGAAGAGTTTTCTTCTTTTTTTCAAATAAAATAGAGTACTTAGATATGAATTCTTATTATGTTTAGTTTCCCTTATGAGTTAATACTATATTATTCTGCAGTTTTAACATTGCCATGCAGCCTCTGTCTTGGTCCTGAGCACAAGCTTCTTATGAACACCTATGGGCCACCTATTAGGTTACCCATTCCTTCTGCTAATGTACCACTAAGCTAATTAAGTGATTTTAATGACATTTATCTGTCACTGCACACACAGTAATGCATACATTCTCATTTAATAACTGCCATAATCTATTCTAAGTATAGAGCCCTGCATAACTTCACAACCTGTGTGCTATTTATAGCTCATGTTACAAGTAAGGTATATGACATTTCAGGGGACACACATATTCTGCCCACCAACTGTGCAATTATAGGAAACATTGTATACAGAAGAAGGCAAACTGTTTACACTGCATTCTAGGATCTCAGGGTTCTGCCTTATCAGGAAACATGCAGACAAGACTCAACAAGCGAAAAATGGGGCACCCATATTTTATACTTTGCAGCTTACCCTATACTTCATATATGAGTCCTATTGTGCTTTTATCTTGTTTCAAAAAGTTAGATAAACACGACCTATAGTGCAGGAGCCATTGTATGATGTCATTGAACCATAGCCAGCCAAAATTGTCCTTATATGGCACTCTCCATAGTAGAGAGCACACACAAATCAGCTACCAAAAATCAGTTTTGAGCTCAAATACCCAACATTACTGTATTTTGTATTTAATCATTGTCACAAAGTTGATGCTGAAGAAACAAATGGTGCAAGGTCATCCATTCTGTTGAAGGGATTGACTCTTTTCTTTTCCTTTTTAGAAGCTAATTACTTTTAAAGGTATCTAGACACCTCCTGTTCAGCTACAAACCATGTTGCACTCAGAATGTCTACATTATTTCTCTTACAATCAGAATTAGGCTGGGTGGTTACCATGATAAAATCCACAAAGTGTAAAATGAAGGCAAGTGCCATCTCGCAAAAGAGAGTGGTGGGAAGCAGTGAGGTTCTGGGTTTACCACATTTATCAAAAAATAAGATAGAAAAAGTCGGTGTAGGAAAAACAAAATCAAAAATCGTGCGACAATTCAAATTGTATGACTTTTCCAAATTTGATGCTTGAATTGCACAATTTTTTCGAGTTGACAGCCAATAACCATAACCAACTTTTTTGGATTATCGAAAAATCAGTGCAGATCACGATATCAAGAAACATCTTCAGAAGGTTTTTTTTCTTGAAAAATGTGAGTTTTTCCCCTGTAAAAACTCAAACAGAAGAATTTAAAGTTTAAGAAATAAGCTCCTAAAAGATGTCAAATTAAAACGTGTTATAAATTTTTCCCATTGTACAGCTGCAACAGGGAGGCAAATGTATTAGTTTTTAAGCTAAAATTCAAATTCAAGCTTTTTCAATTTAATAAAAACTATTGAATATCATTGTTTATTTCCAATTTTTTCAATTTTTTTCAAAAAAAATCACGTTTACCAAAAAAATACTTTGATAGCAGAGAAAATCACATTGCACCATTGATTTTACAAATTGTAAATATGCCTTGATGCATGTTAGTGCTAAAAGATAATAATATAATATTCCTTTAAAATTTTCTGTTGTGCTCTGTAAACAAAGGTTGTAATAAAATGTTAAATTAATGCTCTTAATGGTAGGAAAGCATATCATAATTTAAAGAATGAAGAAGAATATTTGCTATTTTGAATTGCAATTAGCATGCTGCCTAAGAACTGCAATTGGAATTAACACTGGAAAGGGAAGAGTCAGTTGATCAAAATTCTACAAAACATTTATCTTGTTTGAAAGGAAAAATTATTATTGCAACATTGTAGGGCCAAATAGAAAATGCTAATCCTCTTTTGAAAAGTAATTTACATTTTTAACTAATGGAATAAGCTAATCAAATTACTTCCATAAATCTCATCTTTTCATATGTTTCCATTATGCAGGTGATGAAGTGCAATGTTCAGTATTTAATAACCATGAACCACCAAACAACATTGTAAGCTCTAGGGGCCACATGTGGCTATGTGTTGTTTATCACATAGTGGTTAATCTAAATAACTCTATACTTAGTTTTATAACTTGTTTGTTCCCCTGCTCTGTACTGTAATGTGCTATGAAAATGTAGAGTGCAGCATATACAAGTAACTTTCTACAAATAAAGGTATATAATACATGACACAAGCAGTAACAAGTTTTGGATTCCCAAACCACTTCACCTCCTTTGCTAAACACTCATCCAGACACTTTAGTGGAAGGGCGTAGCCAAGTTTTATTGAAACATAAATTAACAATCACATCTTTAAAAATTTTCAGACATGTTAACATTAGAACAGCTATGCAGTGGGATCTCCACCATGAAGGCTGATCGCCCATGAAGGCTGATTTTTTTTTGACACGGCAGATTTTTGCCCGTGAAAATAAATTCTCCAGATGCAAATTTGAGGCGAATTTCCGAGTTTCACTGCTGGCGAATACATTTGGGAAAATGCATCAAAATGCAGAAATTCACCACGAATTTGTGTCTGCTGAATTTATTCGCCCTTCACTATCTCTAGCCTCAGGCCTAACCCAACTTCCACCATGGCTCCTGTGCCCTGTCTCCACCACTACTTTCATTATACTGTAGCTGCAACTAAATAGCACCTTCTAGTGATGTGCGAATTCGCGACAAATTCCCGCGATTCGCCGCTGGCGAATAAATTCGCGAAACGTCAGCGAAAAAACGAGTCACCCATTGTTTTTGGACGCGACGCGCTGAAAACGATGCGCGTCAAAAGCGAATTTTTCGGCAAAGCGAAACTGGGGAGATTCGCCCATAACTAGCACCTTCCTGCATTACATCATCCCTAAAACACAGTTGGCAGGGCTGCTAAGGTAAAATAGCGCTGAACCCTTCTCACTGAACCCTCTTCACTCCCTCTTGTACTCCCTCTAGCTAATCCCCACAACCCCTTGCTCCCTAAAACTTCAACTTTATGGTCCTTAAGGGCCTACTTTCATACATACTGATGTAATTGTATTTTTGTTATTTATTGCATTCATTCTATAATTATTTATTTAATTTAACCTGAAAATGTATTTCATTTATATTTATGGCATGAGAAAAATGTATTTATTTTATTTCAGTTTTAAACGTCTTTTATAAAGACTGAATAGGCTTCTGTGAATATGCTGTCAGGAACTTACAAAGCCCAGGGAACCTTCATGAATGAGGTCAGCATTGTTGTTATTCATTTAAAGGCAAACATGTTATATACAGTAGTCTGCAACTGAATAGTACAACAATACTGCACAGCAATGACATCTCAACTTGAATATTTAGTACTAGGGAATATGTTGAACTGATGAACTGACACTTCTCACCTAAGTCTTCAGATGTAACAGCACAATATGACTTGCATGTTTTTTGTGATGAGATGTGTTTTCTCTCATGACAAAATGTAAAGCAAAGAGTTCACAAGAATGTTGAATTCTTGAATAAAAGAACCATGTATTCAAAAACAATTTATGAATATAGAAATATCTATAAAGCAGAACTGCCAATTCCCCAACTTTTTGACACTGAAGTGAGAAATTCCACTTGCTTTCAAACTAATCCTTAAAGGGAAACTGTCAAACTGTCACATGACTTGGGGCAGCTGGGAAACTGTCACATAACTTGGGGCAGCTGGGAAATTGACAATATGTCTAGCCCCATGTCAGATTTCAAAATGAAATATAAAAAAATCTGTTTGCTCTTTTATGAAATGGATTTCAATGCAGAATTCTTCTGGAACAGCACTATTAACTGATGCATTTTTTTTCCCATGACAGGATCCCTTTAAAGTCAGCTTATGTCAATGAAATCAAATCACCCTCTGTTGCACACTTATATGGAGATGTAAAGAGAACTAGAGTGTAGACCTCTTCACCATTGCTGTTTTCACAAGCTGGTAAGCCACCTGTGGATTTGTGACATTACAAGGTATCATGTGAGTATATTATATGGGTATCAGTATGGTAGATAATTATAACGCCACACTCCACAAAAAGTTATTCAATTCTGTAACAGGGGAAATACCCAATTCTGAAACAAATTGCATTACTGCTATTTGCAACAGTGATGTGGGAAAACTCTAACCCTACTTTTCATGTAGACTAATGTCTTTAGAAAAAAAAACTTTCTTAGATGTGTTTTTCGAATAGGTTCCGATGAGGCCATTATTTAAAGGGAGTATGTCATGATATTTATCATGCGGTTTTATTTCAAAATTATACTACAGATAATTCACACTGCAATTTTATTCCTGAACCAACAAGTGTATTTCATAGATATAATATTGATGTGTAGGTAGCCATCTCAGGTCATTATGTCTGATCATCAACTGTTTTCAGTTAAGCTATTGTTTCTCATACTTAGGGGCAGATTTACCAAGGGTTGAATTTCAAAGTGAAAATACTTTGAAATTCGACCATCGAATTTTAGTAGAAGTTTTTTTTTTGATCAAAAACAGACCGTTTTCAATGGAATAGGTCCGTTTTTGATCAAATTCAAATAGCTCGAATTGTTCGATTTAATCGTCCGATTCGAACAATTCGAATGATTCCTTAAAAAAATTAGATTTCTCAAAATTTGTTAAAAGCCTCCATAAAAGTTATAGGAGGTCCCCCATAGGCTAAAACAGCAATTTGACAGGTTCAGGGTGGCGAAGGGTTCAATTAGAATCTTTTAAAGAGACAGTACTTCGATTTTCGAATGGTCGATTTTTTAAATTCGAATGAAATTTTTTCTGTTTAAATGAATTTTGGCCTATTCGATAGTTATCAAAAAGAAGTATCAAAAAATTACTTTGAAATTTGAATTTTTTTAAATCAATTTTTCACTTTGGCCCTTTATGTAACTAAAGGAGTTACAGTGGAACTTGCATTCTTGCTAATCAGTGCTATTCTCATATTTACTAGGTAGCTGTTATTTTTTTACATACTCATTGTTCTCTTGATAGGCTGTTAGGAGGAAAGGTTGGGGTTGATATTATTCCAACTTGCAGTGCTGTTTTAAAGAGTAACTGAAGTTTATCAGAGCACAAATAACATAACTGTTCTGACTGAGGGCACATTGGAAGCTAACAATATGTCTAGCCCCATGTCATATTTTAAAATTACATTTAAAAAAAATATCTGTTTGTTCTTTTGTAGAATGGATTTCAGTGAAGAACTCAGCATTATTAAATGATCTGTTTTGATAAAACATGTTTTCTTGTGATAGAATCTCTTTGAGGTGTAAATAAATTACATTAGGTCTTCCTAAACTATCTTTTATTGTGGTTATATTTTCTTTTCTTTGTTAGGTAAAAGGTAATGAAGTGTGTTTTTATTACTTCAAAACTAACATTATGAGTATAATAGATGCAGGTCAAAGCCAATGACTTCTATCAAATATCAAGCTTAGCTAAATGGACTATTATGTTGAAATATAGTTCTTAAAATGTATTCATAATGGAATATAATGCTGAAATCTCAAGTGAAATGCCTCATGGTATATCTATCCCAAGCCTACATGTCTCAATAAAGCACAATAAAGAACCTGTGCCCACATGAGTGATGAAAACCTATACTCCCCTTTTTTAATACTTCAAGTCATCAAAATAAAAATACTGTAGTTGTACAATGAGGAACTCAACAAGACCTATTTATTCATTTCAGTCTTTCTTATTAATCTACAATCAAGAGATTATCAATTCCCCTAACCTAATATTTAATGAGTCAAATGTAATTACAATTTCTTACAGCAGCAGTCATTGGGGCTTATTTATCAACACTGGGCAAATTTGCCCATGGGCAGTTACCTATAGCAACCAATCAGTGATTAGCTTTTTGAAGCCAGCTGCAAGTAGAACAATAAATGCAGCTATCTGATTGGTTGCCATGGGTTACTGCACATGGGCAAATTTGCCCAGTGTTGATAAATGACCCTCACTGAGTATATGATTTACTACTACTAGCCTCATCCTGCTTACTTCCATTTCCTTTTACCTTTTTTTTTTTTCTGTAACTGTATATACACACTTATATGTTATATATATATATATAGATATATATACTGTATATATAGATATATATTGTGGTAGAGTGACTGGGAAAAGGTGGAAAATTTCTTCCCAGTTGCTAAGTCTGTAAATGGAGAACAGATTCTCTGTTTAAGTTTGGTAGCCAGGTACTCCATTCCACAGAGCCAGTCCAGAGATTGGAGCTCACCTTCCACGGGAAAGCTGTCCTGTGGAAAGGCTATTTAAAGCTAATTGGAATGGGAGAGGGGGTCTCTGAGCAGGGCACAGTAGGTAGGAGACCTGGCTGTGCTAGGAACTCTCAGAGGAGCTGGGGGTGCTGCCTGCTACTGCAAGAGCAGAGGGAGTCCGTGGCTGTGAGTAAGAGCCAGATATTGTTGTCTGTGTGGGACACTGAGGAATAGCCAGGAGGCTGAGAAATTCCTGCAAAGACTGTGAGTACAGGGGTGAATGTATCAGCAGTATATTGTTCTCACTCACTCCACCATTAGACTTAAAAGTCTGACTCATCAACAGGTTCGTGGAGTAGCCATCTCCATCACCGTATAATCATATATCAAAAGAACCGGAGAGTCTTCAAACGTGAAAGTAGTTTTATTCAGGCACTACATGTTTCGGACCTCTCGGGTCCTTCCTCTGGTGCAAAGTACTCATACTTTGCACCAGAGGAAGGACCCGAGAGGTCCGAAACATGTAGTGCCTGAATAAAACTACTTTCACGTTTGAAGACTCTCCGGTTCTTTTGATATATGCGAGTACAGGGGTGACCCAACCTGTGTTTTGTCTGGTAGTCCACAAGGGGCCCAGTATAGTGAGGGAACACTTCAAAGGGAAGGTAGCGCCCAGTGGGCAAGGATTTATTTTTTTATGTTTTGTTTTATAAATGCTCAAATGGTCACCTCTGTTTGAATTACTTACTGGAAAATAAACCAATGTTTCTTTGAAGACCCTTGTGTGTCCCTGTCTTTATGCTCCTTTTCCTATGCTGCCTGCCCTACCATTTGCTAATTTCCCCCAAATTTACATGTTCAAGCCACCAGGCTGTCACTATATATATCTATATACTGTATATATGTATGTGTACAGTGTGTATATATTTATCAAAGTCATCCCATATCTCAATTTACATCTGATTAATTAAGAATGCTATTGCTTCAGTATACATTTTACAAAGAGACTTACTAAGGGTCAAATTTCGAATGAAAAAAATTTGACCATCCATTTTTTTGGGGGGGGGTGGGGGTTCGATCCAAATAGGTCCGTTTTCAATTGAATTCGAATCAAACGATTTTCCAGAAAAAATTGTTTTTCCTGAAAAATTTTCAAGAAAGTTTCCAGGAGGTCTCGCATAGGCTATAATGGCAATTCGGCAGCTTTAAGGTGGTGACTAGTCGAAGGATTTTAAAGAGACAGTACTTCAAAAATTCAAATTCTTTCAATATGAATCAAATTTTGGACTATTCGAATTAGCCCAAAATTACTTTGAAATTCCAATTGAAAGAATTAGAATTTTATTAAAATTTTCATCTTCCTCATATTTAGTAAATTGAAACATTTTGAGTTGGCCAGCACAGATAATTCAAAGACAACAGAAATAGAAAAAATCATTCAGTATATATATATATATATATATATATATATATATATATAAGTCATGGGTGACAAGCTTTAAAGAAAGTATTGCTTCAACATTATTCCAGGTGAACTGCAAGTTACACCAACTATGTAGGGGTCCTACTGCTCTTGCAGGTACATGTATGGGACCTTTTCTCCAAAATGCTCAGGACCTGGGTTTTACAGATAAGGAATATTTCCATAATTTAGATCTTCATACCTGAAGTTTACTAGAAAATCATAAACATTGAATAGGCTGGTTTTTCTTTCAATAAAGATGCATTATATCTTACTGTGGTCACAAAGGCACACACAAAGAAAAGAAAAAAACATGGAGAAACAAACAGCTAGAGGCACATCAGAAGGATCACCAGAATACCTGGAGACACAAAATCAACTTTGTCACATAACACCAACAAGTTCACCGAGAGTGAAACAGTGGAGAAAATTTTAAATTTGGGAGAGACCGAAAAGGAGGTGTAAAACACACAGAAACAGTTATTTAATTTAAGCACAAAAAAGTTAATACAGAAGAAAAAATATTAGAAAAAAGATTAACGTTTGCACCAACTAATTACTTAGATAAATTTGGGATGTTTATCGATACAGAGAAATTTATAAGGAAATTAACTTTGAAAAAATCTTTATCTAACAATAGACATACTGAACAAAATTACTTATATACTGTACATACAGCCTTAAAAAAGAATTCAGACTATATCCCCACTCAAAAAAAAGGGAATTACATTAAACCTATGAGGAATTATTAAAAAAAGATTTAGACACATTAATAAAGAGGTACGATACCAAAGTGGCAAATACGAACAGAAAAGATAACCTCACAAAAAATGAAAGAATGACTCTAGACAACTAAAAAAAGGATGAGGTCCAAATACTCCCAATTTTAAAACTGGGTGGGAACCTACTCCTATGGCGACACTACATAGATGCCATCATCATAATATGGAAAGGAACAAAACAGGGTTTATAGGAACTTGTAAAAAACCTTAATGAAAACTACCTAAACCTCGAATTGTCACTTACATTAAGGGGCAGATTTACTAAGGGTTGAATTTGAGGGTTAAAAACCCTTGAATTCGAGCATCAAATTTTATGGGAATAAAAATCCTTCGAATTCAAATATCGAATATTACATATTTAATTGTCCTGTAGGATTGACTTGATATATATTTTTTTCCCTAGTTTTAATTGTACAATAGCGCACTACTCACAAAGTGTAAGCTATCAGTCAGTCTGAGAGATGCCAACAGAAAGCAATTGATTACTAGTGATGGGCGAATCTCCCGCGATTCGCTTCGCCAAAAAATTCGCGAATTTCTAGAGAAATTCGCGAATCGGTGAAAAATTCGCGAAACGAGTCGCGGGACGATTTTGTCGCGCGTCGCGTCATTTTCGGCGCGCGTCGCGTCGTTTTCGTCGCGCGTCGCGTCAAAAACGACGCGCGACTGACGCGCGACTCGTTTTGGGCGAATTTTCGCCAAGCGAAATTTCGCTGGTGATTCGCGAATTTATTCGCCAGCGGCGAATCGCGGGAATTCGCCGCGAATTCGACATAGGCGAATAAATTCGCCCATCACTATTGATTACCTGGCAAGGAGATGAAAGAGATACCTCGGACCCTAAGCCATGAATCATTACTGCATCATCATATTGAACTCCCTTCTGTGACAATCTTGCATTACATTAGATTCGAGTATTGCAGCAATTTAATGACACAGACTGTAGATTGTTGAACCTGAATGTTTACAAGAGGCTAAACCTCAGGGTTTCTAGGATGAGTTGGCACTGAGAATTCATGATGGTTTAGTATCCTACAAATCATTTTGTATGGATGTTATTATTCTCTTTGAAAATAAAAAAAAATTGGCCAAGTACCTGCATAAGGGAAATGAGTGCCGAAAAAATTAATGATGGGTCCAAAGTACAGTATATTCAAATATGCTTCTGTAACAGAAGTGAATATCTGGTAACTTATAAATGAGCCTCAGTGATTTTTATTACACTGGGACAGAATATAATGAAACCATGCTGTCTGGAGCACAAAATATCATTAAGGGGGGTTATTTACTAAACCTCAAATTTTTCTGGATGGGCTTTTTGGGGTAAAAACTCCAACTCCATCTCAGACCTATTGAGGTCCTGTATAAGTCAATGGTAGAGACACCGATCTCAGTTTGAAGTTATCATTTTTTGTTCTTGATTTAACCCTAAAATACCAAATATTTGGGTTTTTTGGGAAAAAATTAAAAAAATTGAGCAATTTAGGAAAAGATGTAAAAAAATGGGATGATTAGATGATGAGGGCAACACTGGCCTTTACAATTTACATTTTTAATTAGATTTCAAGTTCCACTGGTATACATTCCTGGGGACAATATATTGAAAAAGTATTTCCTCTCTGCCCTTCCCCATCTTTAAATGTGCACAATAATAATAAAACCTTTTCCATTATTTGTTGGCATTGTCTTCTGCAAACAAAAACAAACTTTTGTTTGTCCTGTGCTTGTATTTTCCTGTTCTCTTCCCTTAACAGGTATGGCCCTGCCCTTAATGATCTGAGACCCTGACAATGAGCCCCTCCTTTCCTCTAATATTGAGACTATTATTACACATGCTTAAGTTTGCCTGGATGGATTTGCAAACTTTTTGGAATTTAGATAACAGTAATTGTTCTCTAGGTGGATGGTAGGATCCAAAAATACAGTTAGTAAATGAAGAAAGCAATGCAACAGACTTTTGTCAAAGCAAATTTTTGCCAAAGTTTCAAAAAAACATTCGCAGGCGGCAAAACGTGGAAATTTGCTGCAAATCCATGTCTGGCAAATTTATTCTCCTATCACTACATATCACTTGATATCTATATATTTAAAATTATATAAATACAAACGGCACATATTTAAAATGATTCTGATACTTGTAGATGTATTGTCTATAGTGATGAGCGAAATTATTCGGCAGGCGTGAATTTGCGGCAAATTCCCAGGATTCGCTGTGGCGAATAAATTCGCAAAATGCCAGCAAAAATTTGCCTGCCGAAAATTCTGTGGTGTAAAAAAAAAAACCGAGTCGCACGTCGAAAACGACGCGACGTGTCGCAAATGTCATGACACGTTGCAAATGACGCGACACGTCAAAAACGATGCAACGCGCATCAGAAACGTGCCACGAAATGGGATAGATTCGCCCATCACTAATTGTCTATATTTATTCAACTTTAAAACTATAAATTAGTTGATAGCTTTGTTCAGAATAGATAAGAAGTTTAACTTGCTGCAGAGTTCTTTTTGCCTCGGGCAATCTCTAGGTCATTTGATCACATGATTTCAATATCCATTATAGGAGAACTAAAGCCTAATTAAAGAAGTAAGATAGAAATATTGTTTATTATGCTTTGGGGTTTCTAGCAGCCTGAGGCAGCAGTAGCACTTTAGCAGTAAAGATCTGTATCTCTGAAGAAGTCCTAGTAGCTCCCCATCTTCTTTTCTGCTGATTTACTACACATGTTCTGTGCTGCTGTCACTTATTGAGCTAAGGGCTGGGGCAGACAGGGAGAAGGCAGTTCGGGGAGATTGTCGCCAGCAATTAATCGCCAGGCGACAGAATCTCCCCGAATCTCCCTGTCTGCCCCAGCCCTAAGGGACCAATTAACAATTTACTGTATTTAGAAATGTCACAATATTAGGCTGAGTAGTATTTAATAAAGATACTTACTATTTCTACTATTTCAGAAACCAGTGCAATTAGCATCAGAATGTAATAGTCAGCCCTGTAGAATCAGCTTATAGTACAGACAAACCTAATTTTCTGCTTGTGAATTTGCAACAACCCCTCAGCTTAGCTTTTCAACAGCTGCTCAGAGCACATTGAGCATTGGAGGCAGAAAATGATTTTACACCAAAGATAAAAAATTTGCTGTGAAATTAAAGCTATAGTTAAGTGGTATTGAAACTAATTATGGCCTTCTCTTTTGGCATAAGCTCAGTATTCCAGGGTTCTTGAAAAGATATACTGTATATCAGAGTGCAGAGGTGGAATTTACAGAATGTTAAAGGAATACTGTCATTCATCAGTTAATAGTGCTGTTCCAGAAGAATTCTGCACTGAATTAAATTTCTCATTAGAGCAAACAGATTTTTTTATATCTCATTTTGAATTCTGACATGGGGCTAGACATTTTGTCAATTTACCAGCTGCCCCAAGTCATGTGACTTGTGCTCTGATAAACTTTAATCTCTCTTTACTGCTGTACTGCAAGTTGGAGTGATATCACTCCCTCCCTTTCCCCCACCCAGCAGCCTAACAACAGAACAATGAGAAGGTAACCAGATAACAGCTCCCTAACACAAGAAAACAGCTGCCTGGTAGATCTAAGAACAACACTCAATAGTAAAACCCATATCCCACTGCATACTATTCAGTTACATTGAGAAGGAAAAGAAACAGCCTGCCAGAAAGCAGTTCCCTCCTAAAGTGCTGGCACAAGTCACATGACATGGGGCAGCTGGGAAATTGGCAAAATGGCTAGCCCTGTGTCAGATTTCAAAAGTGAATATTAAAAAATCTGTTTGTTCTTTTGAGAAATGGATTTCAGTACAGAAGTTTACTAGAGCAGCACTATTAAATGATGCGTTTTTAAAAAAAAACATGTTTTCCCATGACAGTTTCCCTTTAAATATCTGTGAACTTGGAC
Organism: Xenopus borealis; assembly: GCA_024363595.1. Lineage (NCBI taxonomy): Eukaryota > Metazoa > Chordata > Amphibia > Anura > Pipidae > Xenopus > Xenopus borealis. The sequence continues at coordinate 10,100,541 of CM044443.1, read as the reverse complement.
AAAAAAGAGTAAAAGCTTTAGTAAGTCTGAATTAAAACTAACAACACAGTTTGTTACTCAAGTTTTACTTATATAATATAAGGTGCAAACTTTGCTAAAGTTCTTATTATCTATAGCAACCAATGAGCAGGGAAAAGTTTATGATCACCTGTTTAAAAGAAAACACCTCATTGATTGATATTGATTACTGCAAATTTTGTGTATTTTATTACTTTGTTCATCTGTTTGGTTACAGCTTCAGAACAGTGTCAATGTTATTAGAATATGCCATACTTTACATTCCAATAGGCTGTATAAAAATGGAGAAAACAATATCTGTGCTCCTTTTTTAAACGGCTTTGCAGATATGTTAATCATTTTTTTCCAAACATTTCAGACAAGAAGTTTTTCATGCTTATGCTATAATTAACATCTGCAAACATCAGAAAACACATTTGATTAAATTCGCGAAACGCCAGCAAAAATTCCCCAGCAAAAATTCGCCAACAAAAATTCGCCAAAAAAAAACGAGTCGCGCGTCGATGCGTCGAAAATGACGCGAAGCGCGCCTAAAATGACGCGACATGATTGACGTGACGGACGCGAGTCAAAAATGATGGGTGACTCGTTTCGCTAATTTTTTTGTTAATGGCGAGGTGTGTCCAAATTTTTCGGCGGCAAATTTTTGCTGGCGTTTCGCTGTGAATTCACGCGATTCGCCGCTGGCGAATAAATTCGCGAAACGCCAGCAAAAATTTGCCGCCGAAAAA